>JAUPFT010000013.1:21522124-22722124 GCA_036936625.1 Parnassius smintheus behrii | reverse complement strand
TTACCATAGTAATGACGCGCTCTCGTGTAGTGTTTTACATATCTACCTAGTTATTTATGATGAGAGTTTATTTTTGTTTAGGAAGCATTACTTTTTGTTATAACGGTAATATGATATTTGTAGTGGGTACTTACGTATGAATATTGCGTGTCGCGTAATTTGTTGAAGCCTCTTTTTTGTCTTTTTTTTTTTACGGATTTTTTTTATTATTGTAATTGTATTGTATATTCTGAATATAAGTACATATTAAACTGTTTAATAAATGCATATTTACATATAACATTTTATTTCATGCTAATCTTTTAGGTTTATAAATTGAGTAGGTATCTACGCGAGGACTGAATGATGGATCAGTCTAGATAGTCTCGAGTCCACGAAAAAAAAAACACGAGCCTCTAAATTTTGAAACTTGAGTCTCGGAATGGACTCTAGTACCTATTTACGTACTATATTGGTGGTATGTCAGCTTGTAGGCCTATGAAAGAAGCTTCTAAATGTTACTCTTTACACATCGATCCGTCGTACCGTAGAAATACTTCCGTGAATTTGAAATTTATTTGAATAACATATTTTTACTTATACATTTTTATTGCCACACGAATCAAGTTCAAATTCACGAAACGGGGTGTTATTATTCAAAGCTAAACGGTATGTTTACGGTCCGTCTCCGGCACAGATCGCTGTTCATCAGCTGGGCGGCCGGGATCGGCGCCGTTCAAAGTCGAACTCGACTCACGCACTAGATCAGTAAAGTGCTTATCTGAACACATTTCTAAAGACGCAAACTTCGACACGAAATAAATAGCCTATTCACAGATATCATGAATTCTTACAATCATGCATTCGGAAACGTAGGTACTTGCATAGACCTACTACCTACATAACTACATAACCAACGGCTGTCACATTACATACATACACGGCGAAAACTACAAAACGCAAACTTACTACCTGCTAAACCAATGGGCGTATCCTTCCAGTATTTGGAATTTCCAGTATAAGCTGATCTTGCATTGTATAGGCTTTCAGTACAATGAAGAGTCAGCTTATACTAGAATATTAGTTTGAGTAGCCCTTAGTATGTACAATGAAATTAAATTTGCGATATATAATTTTATGTTCATATAATGACAAGTTAATAGTAAATTATGATTGATAATTTTATTACTTACTACGCGTCCGATTATAGTTTATTTTCCTCTAACAAAATCGCTTTGACCTCGTGTTCCCGCGTGACCGCGAGCAGTGTGCGAACGAATGGCGCGGGGAAGTGGGGGCGAAATTAGAATTTGAGCTGAGGTAGTATAGGCTCTTAAGCGGATAAAAATCATTTGAAAATTTTATCACCATCAAAACCCTTGCACCATCCTGTCCATCCATTCGTGTATCCATCCATTATTTATATTATAATAAACTATAAAATACGGAAGCATCAAGCCGCCGGTGATCAAGTTCTCGCAAAAACACCTCATTAAAGAGTATGTAGAAGTAGAAGGAAAGGGGGGTTCCCCGCCGGGCAAGGTGTTCTGCCCGGGGAGCAGTCAACGCTCAATGTGATAGTTCGGAGCTATTCTATATATACTGTTTTTGATTCAGAACTTTGATAGCGCGATTTAGGCTTCGATGTGTTTCCCTTGTGGCGCGACGACAGCGCCGCCACAAGTATTACTATCCTATACAGAAGGTGGTTCGTATGAATTTGGTGCAATGCGAACGTTTTATAAGCAGGTAATATAGTAACCGTGTGGTTAAAAAATGGGCTTGAAAATGGCGTCGCCTCTATTTACCTCTCGCTCGCTCACTGTCGCTATCTATGCTCACTAAAAATTGCAAAAAGTTAAGGTGCGATATGTTTTCTTCGTACGTTCTAACTTCAGTCCAATTTGGAATCAATGATAATAAAATTCCATAAATTACAAGAAAAAATTCACTCCGTTTTCGCTAATTTGTGAGCTACAACGCATTCTGAGAGTTTTCTTCATAATTGTTGTTGATTTTGTTTGTTAATATTTTGTATAAAATATTTGCATGCCATTGAGACAGGAATGAGTAACCATTTTTAAAATTTTCGTTTGTCGAATTCGTTCGATTTGAATAAAAGTTCACGAACCAATAGTCATACGAAGAGTGATTCTACACTAAATTTTATCCGAAAAATTTAGATACCTACTTTATTAAAATAGAAATTTTAACGAATGGCGAAGGAAGCAACCGCCCTGCACACCTCACGATAAGCCAGGGCCCTAAAACAAAGGCCCCCCGGCCGGCGTCCGGCTTTCGCGGCAGACCACCGCTTCAGAAAACAAGAAGGAAAGAAGACTCCTCAAGCTACCCATTAGGCCTTAGGTTAAGCAATAAAATAGTAATAGAATACTGCCGCATTTTGTAAATAGTTAAGTAAACTATTTTTCGTTCATTATACCACCTTTTAACTAATAACAGCCCCTAGCAATAATAAATAGCAATAGTTTCTTTAAATTTAATTAGTCAGGTAGTTATCACAGTTTTATAGTTTCTTCTTTCTTTACACATTAAATACAGTTTACCACTTTGCTCTCTATCCCCTACAGAAATATTGATAAGTTAAAATGGTCTTTAATGATTATCTTAAGTCTAAATAACGCCACAATAAAAGATCCCACCCAGGCGAAGCCAGAGCAGATCGCTAGTTATAAATGTTATTTTAAAATTAATGTTCCCTATACTTACGTATACAATTATTCTTTTCAGATTTTTTCCCATTAATAGACATTTTCCAATTAACCGAATAATATAACGTTGTAACCAACCATGACGTTGACGCACGGTACGGACTCGATGAGCCGCCAAACTAAAGCCGCTTATATATTACATAAGCGATCAAGAGTTCTCTAAAACTTTACACCAGATTGATTTCAAATTTAGTATAGTTACTCATTTCACAATGTAGATGTTTACTAAGAAGTTACTCATTCTGAGCTACGGTAGCCCAGAATGAGCCGCAGTATAGGTCGCGGCACGAATCATGAAAATAAATACCATCAACTGCGCATGTACAATTAAGCGGAAAAATGAAAATTTTGTTATGGCATTTTAATATGTAAAAAGTTAAAAGTCGGCATTATAACTACACATCAGTCTTCACGAAAACAGAACGATATTTTGATATATCATCGTTAGGTTTTAGTTGCTTCTAAATAATACTCTGTATTTTATGTACGCTGACTCATAGAAATAAAATATTATTTATTTGTATTTTTGTATTCGTAATTGCTGTTTAAACTATACTATGCGACAGCTTTCGATTAAAGGGATATCTTACATGCAATAATTTGCAAAAAATAATCTTGTAGAAAATAAAATATTTACAACTTTATACAATACTAGCTGTTACCCGCGGCTTCGCTCACATGGTCACTGGGAAATGGACTATCCATTGCTTTTTGAATTGAAAGAAAACTGAGTTTTATAGATTTGTCAGAGATGCAGTCATTAAAAGGAAACTGAGCGAAATTGATTGGTCAGCCTATTTAAATGTTTTGAAACGCAGCGTATAGGAAAGCATGAAAATAGCCTGTTTGTTCCAAATGGAAATGGGATATTTTTTTAATTAAAGGAAGCTGAGCATAATTATCCATCAGGGATGCAGACTTTTGAAAAGAAACTGAGCTAAATTGATTCGTCAGAGATGCAGTTTTCTGAATTGAAAGGAAACTGAGCTTAATAGGTCCGTTAGATGTGCAGCATTTGGAATTGAAAAAACTGAGCTGAAAAAGAAGATCTGTGTGAATTCTGATTAATTGATTGTGGGAATTTTTGGAAAAAACAAACTAACTGAACACTATTTTAAGCCGCTACTGTACACAATGTTATATGTTTTTCCATTCCGGGAAAGAATGTGGAGATTCTGGGCATTTGACACGCGCGAACATGCTACATACAGCTGACCATGAGAGAAGCACGGTTTTTCTAAGTTGACCCCTGCTACCTGTAACGTTTGCCCTTGCGCTTTATTAATTGTCATTGCAAAACTGAGCTTAATAGGGAACTGCAACCTTTTGAATTGAAAAGGAAGATCTGTGGGAATTATAGGGATCCGTATAATAACATTTTCACCTTTTCCTACGCCTGTCAAAATTGTAGCACCGATTATGTTCCGTCCAAGATGTATCACACGCAGCCTTGTCCCGTTACATAACCGAGGAGCATCTAAATATCGCATTAGTATGACTGGGACGCCTAATTTTAATTGAAGCTTATGTGAGGGCACATCGCAAATCGCAGAAAACCGAAATCGAAAGCAGTAGTCAATATAAATATAACCAACGAAAAAGAAGTAAGTGTATAGGTACCGTATACACTATCTATACTATTAATATTCCTTTGAAATATTGTTAAACAACCTAAAACAACAAAAACCAATTCACGATTCTAAATAAACTAAATCCAAAATCAAAGCCAGAGTCTAAATGTGTATAAAGGAACACCAACCAAATCAACAAAACCGATCCAACAAAATGCACAAATCCGAAAATGAAAGCCAATATAAATCCATTCAACCTTAACCAAATCACAAAGCAAATAACAAACAACCGAAATGGAAAGCAGGTAGTTGAATAAGCTAAGAAATAGAAACAATTTAAGCGTATAGGTACCGTATGCACTATAAGTTAACGCGCGGCTCAACTGCGGAAGTTAGTAATAGTTAGTAGTAGTATGCGCGTTTTAAAAACCTAGTAATGGCATCTAGCGGAATCAATTTAAACTATGTATACGTTAGTTAATAAGAACTCTCAAAAATATTTTTCTTATAATTTTGCACAATTTTTCTTATTGTTATACCGATTCATTCATAACTACATAATATAAGAACTGTATTCATTTCCGTTCAATTTTCCGATTTTCCGATTTTCCCACGGGAATGAGATGTTTTTCGTAAGAGAATTGAGCCTATGCCTTTCGTCACGGGGGCCTCCATGACGATAGGGACCATGGGCACGGGCGCAGTGTGCCCTTATGGTAAAGATGGTATAGTTCACGCCACGAATCATGGAACTGCGCGGAAGCGATAAATAGGTGTCAGCACGCTGCGGTGTGAGGTACGGGGAAGCGAAACCATAGCAATGGGTGACGTGTTGCTCGCGCGTAGTCTCCCTGCGTCCCATCGCCCGCGCACCTTCTTGTGTCGTCTTGCGTACTATCGATATCGAAAGTTTTAGCGACTACTTGTTATATTTTTCTTTAATTTTTGCGATTATTTGTGTACTTTTAAAAATATTGTTGTTTTGCAGATAGTGTGCAAATATTTATTATTTTATTAATAATTTTTAGACTATTTAAATTGGTGTAGTTCGTAGTATCCATATCCATACTAATATTATAAATGCGTAAGTGCGTTTGTTTGTTTGTTTGTTTTTTTGTCCTTCTTTCGAGTCACAACAGAGCGTCGGCATGTCATGATTTTTTGTATGGGGATAGTTCGGTGGCTGTAGAGTGACATAGGCTACTTTTTTCCGCGGAAAAACATCTCATTCCCGTGGGAAAATCGAATATGTTGCAAAATAAAAGTCAGCTAGGTGGCGCCACCGTGATTCTACAAGACGGACGACGGTACGATGGACGAATACAGAAGGTCAGAATATCTGAATTATTATGTCTTTTTACCAAAATTAAGGTAAAAAATGTATGGATCTGTATTTTTCCACGCAGGACCAGGAAGAGAGCGATAAAAAACATAAAATTCACCAGCTGATTTTCTTTAAACGTTTTGGTGCATTGTAATTCACAGAATAGGCGATAACCTTGCAGACGATATTAAGTAAACCGTTGATACTCTGCCTACCCCGCAAGGGTTACAGGCGTGATTATATAAGTATGGATAAGAAATACCATCACCACCTGTCACGCTTTCACCCTTAACTATTACTTAACTGTGGTAGAAACAGTTCTTAGTAAGCCTTATTAATAAGCCTTAGTAATATTTATTGAACGGAAATGAATACAGTTCTTATATTATGTAGTTATGAATGAATCGGTATAACAATAAGAAAAATTTAATGATTTCTTATATTTACGCGAACACTACACATGATTAAAACTACTTTTACGGATTTTATCGCGTTTATTTTTACTTTTTATTTTTAATTCCCGACGTTTCGGAGTACCTATAATTAAAAAAGCTGAAGGTACTCCGAGTTTAACAATGACATCGGGACGTCAGTCATCTCAGTCCCCCGTGACCATGGGTGCTGGAAAGCGCCCGAAACGTCGGGAATTAAAAATAAAAAGTAAAAATAAACGCGATAAAATCCGTAAAAGTAGTTTTAATCAATAAGAAAAATTGTGCAAAATTATAAGAAAAATATTTTGAGAGTTCTTATTAACTAACGTATACATAGTTTAAATTGATTCCGCTAGATGCCATTACTAGGTTTTTAAAACGCGCATACTACTACTAACTATTACTAACTTCCGCAGTTGAGCCGCGCGTTAACTTATAGTGCATACGGTACCTATACGCTTAAATTGTTTCTATTTCTTAGCTTATTCAACTACCTGCTTTCCATTTCGGTTGTTTGTTATTTGCTTTGTGATTTGGTTAAGGTTGAATGGATTTATATTGGCTTTCATTTTCGGATTTGTGCATTTTCTTGGATCGGTTTTGTTGATTTGGTTGGTGTTTCTTTATACACATTTAGACTCTGGCTTTGATTTTGGATTTAGTTTATTTAGAATCGTGAATTGGTTTTTGTTGTTTTAGGTTGTTTAACAATATTTCAAAGGAATATTAATAGTATAGATAGTGTATACGGTACCTATACACTTACTTCTTTTTCGTTGGTTATATTTATATTGACTACTGCTTTCGATTTCGGTTTTCTGCGATTTGCGATGTGCCCTCACATAAGCTTCAATTAAAATTAGGCGTCCCAGTCATACTAATGCGATATTTAGATGCTCCTCGGTTATGTAACGGGACAAGGCTGCGTGTGATACATCTTGGACGGAACATAATCGGTGCTACAATTTTGACAGGCGTAGGAAAAGGTGAAAATGTTATTATACGGATCCCTATAATTCCCACAGATCTTCCTTTTCAATTCAAAAGGTTGCAGTTCCCTATTAAGCTCAGTTTTGCAATGACAATTAATAAAGCGCAAGGGCAAACGTTACAGGTAGCAGGGGTCAACTTAGAAAAACCGTGCTTCTCTCATGGTCAGCTGTATGTAGCATGTTCGCGCGTGTCAAATGCCCAGAATCTCCACATTCTTTCCCGGAATGGAAAAACATATAACATTGTGTACAGTAGCGGCTTAAAATAGTGTTCAGTTAGTTTGTTTTTTCCAAAAATTCCCACAATCAATTAATCAGAATTCACACAGATCTTCTTTTTCAGCTCAGTTTTTTTCAATTCCAAATGCTGCACATCTAACGGACCTATTAAGCTCAGTTTCCTTTCAATTCAGAAAACTGCATCCCGGACGAATCAATTTAGCTCAGTTTCTTTTCAAAAGTCTGCATCCCTGAACTTAAACTTAAATTCGAGTAAAATGGAAAGCTGTAAAAATAGATAAAATTCAATGAACTGTGTATTAATATATTAAGTACTGATATTTTTCATTGTAAAGGAGAATGCCCATAGATGTATGGAATCTCGTACCATGTTGCCAATGGTTTCAAAAGGAAGGATAGGCCCATCTAAATATTTTACTCATAACTTTTTCATACAAGAAAAAGTAGCGCATCTGTCATAATACAAACGTCATATTATCATAACACAACTTAACCAGGGTCGGATTTCGTAGTACAATTATCCTAACTGTACCATTATTTCATAGTTTGTAGTATATAGTATCGTAATAATATTAAGCACAAATACCATTATTTTACCTAAAGATCGACTTTTATTATTATTTGGTCATTTTACTTTTTAATATTAACCCTACGATATCGAGAATTTCTGTATTGTACATGAGTACCGCGTTTTTTAAATAAAATTAGATTTTTTAGTGGTACACCACTTAATCATAGCACAATGCACATACACATATAATGAATGCATTTCCTTTCATCATCATCATCATCATCATTACAGCCCTTCACAAGTCCACTGCTGAACATAGGCCTCCCCCAAGTAATGCCACAAAGCACGGTCCTGAGCCACCTGCATCCATCGACTTCCTGCATGTCTTACCAGGTCGTCACTCCATCTAGTGGGGGGTAGGCGTAGTGTAGGGCATTTCCTTTATTTATTAATATTTACTGTTTTTTATTTATTTTTTAATAAATCACTTGTTTTATTTTTAATTTTAATTTGTTATGTGTAAGTGTAATGTTGTAGATGTAAATGTTGGAATAAATGTCTTCATGTCTTATATCTACGTCATCTCCCATATGCTAGCCAGCTTGAGTTGGATTCATTGGTTGATCTCTCGGTCGAAATTGATTTTACCTTGTCGAGCAATTAGTTCTAGGTACCTACTCATTGATATACTAAAAATGGTATATCAGTGTACCTACTATATACCTATTTATTAACAACTTCAAACATAGTGTTCTCGACAACTTGTCGTTGTTTGTTTTAAAACTTATTTGTCGGGAGACACCATGACCATAACCATGTTTATTAAAACCGAGAGAGAGTTTATTTTAAAGTCGAGAGACCATATTGAAGTCATTGAGCATAGTTTATTTATTCTGTGGCATAGTGTCGTCCAGCGATCCTGTAATAAGATAGCAAATCGAAAATGAGCGATTTATTCGCCATTGATGTTGATACCGTATCATTTTTAGTGCAATACATCTTTCAATTTCGCGATAAAGAATTTAAATATATATTGGCAATAACATCACCCTATGTTACTATTACTCTTTATTTGATTTCGAAAGTTCAAAAGAGAGAGTCTCACCTAGGTATTTTTTTCCTTCCTTTAGAAGTAAATTTTTGTAACGGCTATTAACGATTCTATTTCTTATGAGATAATATAGCGTTCTTTTAAATGTATTTCATTCATGATTAAAGTTTAAAATTAGGTTTTAAACCGCTGTTTAATCATTTGAAACTCTATGCTGACGATCAAATTTGTACCTTTTTAAAATAGTGACATCTGTTATAAAATGTAAAAAGTAATATATTTTGCTCTTAATTGCTATTAAATATAATAATAGAAACTACTAACATTTATATATTTTTATAATTATATTTATAAAATACTTGAAAAATTCCGACTTTCAATGTTTGGTTTATTTTCGGTATTCCATTTTAATATTCTTATAGTTTATATTATAGATGATAGTGAAATCTATTAATAATATGAAAATTGGTATGATATTTATTTTAATTACTTATCTTATCTTAATAAAATGATTAAAATTTGTATGTTTTTGCAAAACTCTCTGTCGACGCTCGACAGTCGAGACTTATATTTCTTATAAGGCACTTAATATAATGTTATTGTATAGTAGAGGTGTGTAATATCACTTTCAGCCTATATCAAATCGTACCTATGTATTGGAAACGAATATCTGATATTGTATCTATATATTTTAATATCTATATATTTGTTGATGTTTTCGTTATATTAAATTAAATCGTGTCTTGTTTATGCCATCTATCGTATTTTGTGCGTACCACCACCTTGAGAGCTAATCAATTTTTGTACGATAAAATCATTTTACGTATAAAATTAAGTAGATGGTGCTATTACAAAGTATTATTTTACTCGTTTACTCAAAAGAATATATTTTTAATTTATTACACTTAACTTCTCAAAATAGTCCCATATTATGCGTGTAAGCGAACGGGACATTGTTATACAAAATAGGTTTAATTGGTTCTACACAATGTCAAACACTTAATTTGTTTAAAAAATGTACAGTATCTACCTAATATCTACGTATCTATATAATATTTTATGTTACACTACTTTTTATACACAAAAACAGTTCAAACTCAAAAAACTATCATAAAACTAAAAAATTATCAAATTAAAATTAAAATTTGGAAACCGAATTACAAACGAAAGTGATCAGAGAAATTACATAAAATATGTTATCTGCATTATAGAAAACATTGTATACGATTTGTATCGCCCACTCCTATTGTATAGAGTCATACACCAACCGTACAATCAACCAATCACACTGCACAAATTCTCAACCCGTCATTCCCCACACCCGACCCGACACTCACATTCCCATTCGAACGAACCATCCCTCCGAACAAACAAGACACAAGCACAATACCTAGAATAATGTACCTAATTAATAAAACTAAATTCAATCGAATAAATCTTTGAGAAGATCTACGATATCTTTCTTTTGTTCATCGCGAACACTCTCATTAACCATTAAGATACATTTAGAGGTTTTTAAGCATTTAATTTTACAGTGTGGACTCTCAGTTTTATCTGTATAATAGCGCCATCTACTCATTACTAAACAAACTAATAATAAATAAGTAGGTAATACTGATAGAATGAAAATAAATGAAAATAATGGTTTTAGAAAATACCGCTCGACAACCGTGGCCGCATTTAAATACCTATTTTAATGAAGTCTTGAACATATTAAACGATCAGAAATACGCAATAGGAATTGTTTTGACATGACAAAAGCATATGAAAAAATTAAATATGACATTCTCTTAAATAAACTTTATGACATTGGTATCCGTGGTGTAGCTGGTATAAGTGGTTTGCTTCCTTTCTCAGCAATCGTTCACAGTACGTCGAAATAGAAAATGTAGATCAAGATTCAAAATCCATAACATGTTTCAGGTCGAGGGCCCAGCCGGTGCGGGACTATCCCTTAGGGGTCCGTATTCGGATGTGTCCTCTTCCTTATTTATATCAATGACCTCCCCAAGATTATTGATGAGCTTTGTGTGATGTTTGCCGACGATTTTTCCGTTGTGTTCCCTTATATCTATGGTACCAAACTTAATGAAAGAATCGACATAATTATAAATAAAGTAAAACAATGGCTAAGCGATCATAATTTAGAAGTCAATTCCAAAAAAACTAAACTAATACAATTCAGACCACGACAAAAACATGAACTAGAGATAAATTATACATATAATCAAACAAAATTAGAATGTGTTCAAAATTTTTCTTTGCTGGGTATAAATATAGATTCAAATGTTAATTTTAAATCACATATTCAAAAAATAAGTTAAAATTATCACAATTTATATATGCTTTAAGAGAATTAAAAAAATCTACAAATTTAAAAACGGCAGTGATAGCCTATCACGCCTACGCTCAAGCGTAAAAGCTAAACTACGGCGTCATACTATGGGGCAACAGTGTAGAATCACACGAACTTTTTATTTTACAAAAAAAATGTATACGCGTGCTTGCAAATGTCAAACAAAGAGAAAGCTGCGAATCTCACTTTCAAAGTCTTAAAATTCTGACATTACCGTGCCTATATATATTAGAAATATGTAAATTTGTAAAAAGACACCCAAGTTTTTACACCAAAATCATAGACGCGCCCCGACACAACGTACCTCGCTATAAGAATAACCTTTTGCAACCAAAATCTAAATTAAAATTACACAGTATAGGTCCTTACTCGATGTCAATAAAAATTTATAATAATTTGCCGGAATACATAAAAGCCGAAACAAATATTAATAAATTCATAAGATCTTTAAAAGAGATACTTATTAAAAAATGTTATTATTCAATTAATGAATCCATTGAGGAAAAGAATTTTTAAGTGTCTGCCCCTCCTGTTAATTGCTATGTCTTTCGAGGTGCACGTGATTGTTAGAACTTGCATATTTTGTTTAGTCTCTAAGTCAAATGTAAGGCAATTTGTGAATAAATAAATAAATAAACGTGTCACTGAATACGTATTAGTGCAGAATGAAAAATTTGACTATTACTGGGATGACTTACCGCAGTTGAATAATTTTATTATTTTTATGAAAATATCATCAGTAAGCGCAAGTCAACAGCTGAAAATAGCAGTCTCTAAGAAATTGCTTCCATCGACTTCCTGCATGTTTGTGACCAGGTCGTCACTTTTCTGCATCCAATGAGGGGCCGCCCTATACTTCAGTGATAACTAGTTATTCGAAATGGTTTTTAAATTAAAATATTAACCTGAATGATATGTACTGTAAAAGATAACCGCTTATCTGTTAAACAAAAATGTCGCAATATGGCCGATGTATGGCCGTGTGTGTGTGCGTGTGCGTGTGCGTGTGCGTGTGCGTGTGCGTGTGCGTGTGCGTGTGCGTGTGCGTGTGCGTGTGCGTGTGCGTGTGCGTGTGCGTGTGCGTGTGCGTGTGCGTGTGCGTGTGCGTGTGCGTGTGCGTGTGCGTGTGCGTGTGCGTGTGCGTGTGCGTGTGCGTGTGCGTGTGCGTGTGCGTGTGCGTGTGCGTGTGCGTGTGCGTGTGCGTGTGCGTGTGCGTGTGCGTGTGCGTGTGCGTGTGCGTGTGCGTGTGCGTGTGCGTGTGCGTGTGCGTGTGCGTGTGCGTGTGCGTGTGCGTGTGCGTGTGCGTGTGCGTGTGCGTGTGCGTGTGCGTGTGCGTGTGCGTGTGCGTGTGCGTGTGCGTGTGCGTGTGCGTGTGCGTGTGCGTGTGCGTGTGCGTGTGCGTGTGCGTGTGCGTGTGCGTGTGCGTGTGCGTGTGCGTGTGCGTGTGCGTGTGCGTGTGCGTGTGCGTGTGCGTGTGCGTGTGCGTGTGCGTGTGCGTGTGCGTGTGCGTGTGCGTGTGCGTGTGCGTGTGCGTGTGCGTGTGCGTGTGCGTGTGCGTGTGCGTGTGCGTGTGCGTGTGCGTGTGCGTGTGCGTGTGCGTGTGCGTGTGCGTGTGCGTGTGCGTGTGCGTGTGCGTGTGCGTGTGCGTGTGCGTGTGCGTGTGCGTGTGCGTGTGCGTGTGCGTGTGCGTGTGCGTGTGCGTGTGCGTGTGCGTGTGCGTGTGCGTGTGCGTGTGCGTGTGCGTGTGCGTGTGCGTGTGCGTGTGCGTGTGCGTGTGCGTGTGCGTGTGCGTGTGCGTGTGCGTGTGCGTGTGCGTGTGCGTGTGCGTGTGCGTGTGCGTGTGCGTGTGCGTGTGCGTGTGCGTGTGCGTGTGCGTGTGCGTGTGCGTGTGCGTGTGCGTGTGCGTGTGCGTGTGCGTGTGCGTGTGCGTGTGCGTGTGCGTGTGCGTGTGCGTGTGCGTGTGCGTGTGCGTGTGCGTGTGCGTGTGCGTGTGCGTGTGCGTGTGCGTGTGCGTGTGCGTGTGCGTGTGCGTGTGCGTGTGCGTGTGCGTGTGCGTGTGCGTGTGCGTGTGCGTGTGCGTGTGCGTGTGCGTGTGCGTGTGCGTGTGCGTGTGCGTGTGCGTGTGCGTGTGCGTGTGCGTGTGCGTGTGCGTGTGCGTGTGCGTGTGCGTGTGCGTGTGCGTGTGCGTGTGCGTGTGCGTGTGCGTGTGCGTGTGCGTGTGCGTGTGCGTGTGCGTGTGCGTGTGCGTGTGCGTGTGCGTGTGCGTGTGCGTGTGCGTGTGCGTGTGCGTGTGCGTGTGCGTGTGCGTGTGCGTGTGCGTGTGCGTGTGCGTGTGCGTGTGCGTGTGCGTGTGCGTGTGCGTGTGCGTGTGCGTGTGCGTGTGCGTGTGCGTGTGCGTGTGCGTGTGCGTGTGCGTGTGCGTGTGCGTGTGCGTGTGCGTGTGCGTGTGCGTGTGCGTGTGCGTGTGCGTGTGCGTGTGCGTGTGCGTGTGCGTGTGCGTGTGCGTGTGCGTGTGCGTGTGCGTGTGCGTGTGCGTGTGCGTGTGCGTGTGCGTGTGCGTGTGCGTGTGCGTGTGCGTGTGCGTGTGCGTGTGCGTGTGCGTGTGCGTGTGCGTGTGCGTGTGCGTGTGCGTGTGCGTGTGCGTGTGCGTGTGCGTGTGCGTGTGCGTGTGCGTGTGCGTGTGCGTGTGCGTGTGCGTGTGCGTGTGCGTGTGCGTGTGCGTGTGCGTGTGCGTGTGCGTGTGCGTGTGCGTGTGCGTGTGCGTGTGTGTGTGTGTGTGTGTGTGTGTGTGTGTGTGTGTGCTCTGACTTCCAGGTCCAGGATGAATGTCTGCACCAGGTTCCCTTCAATGAGCGCAGGTACAGACTGGTATGCTTTTCGAACCATCTTCTCCATCTCAAGGGCCCACTGCTGCAGGTTTTCGTTGCTGCGTTGCACGCGATCTTTAAGCTGCGCGCGAAAGACGTGTTCCAGGTGAGCGTCACCATATCTCGCTTCCAATGCCTCAAGGAGTTGCTCGTGGGTCACTTTCTTACCGAGAGCTTCCAACACGGTTAAGGCTTGGTCGCGCAGGCCTAGTGTGAGAGCAGTCATGGCCTGACTTTTATTCCAGCCGTTCGCCTTCATAACAGCCTCGAACTGGATTTTGTAGGCTGACCAGGAAGAGGTACCGTCGAACGGTGGCACCTTGAACCCACGTAGCGAAGGTGTTGTAGCTACTACGGGAGCTGTAGCTCTATCTCCAAGTTTGAGTTCGTCCAGTGATTTCTTCATGTCAGCCATTACGTTGTCAACCCGATTGTTTACTTGGTCGATTCGGGTTTCGGCCTCCGACAGGCGGTTGTCATGTTGAGCAACCTTATCCTTCACCTCCCGTATCTCTTTTCCGAAGATAGCGTGAAGGTCCTTCATGAGGAGCATCTGCTCTTCCTAATCGCGTTGGAGTTGCTCTTCTAAACGACGGGCCTGTTCCTCCTGCCGGCGGGCCTGTTCCTCCTGCCGGCGGGACTGTTCCTCCTGTCCGCCCCGCAGCTGCTGCAGCATCACCACCAGAGCACCTGAGTCAGGTGCCACAGACGTAGAAGCTGCTGACGGACCGGCTTCCGTGGCCGGCGGCTGGCCCTTAGACATCTGCGGCGTTGCACCGCCAAATCTCCTCTGGTCCGTCTCCTGCTGGCGTTGACTTCGGGTACGGACACCCTCCGTTTCCTCCTTAGGTAAAATCGGCATTATTTTATCCCACTTCTGACACCAATTGTTACGAGCTTGAGGTTCGTGACAATAAAAATTGCCGATAGAATTACCTAAATTAACACTTTAATTTACTTTATACAAATTAAAGTTAAAAACACTAATAATTAAACACACTAATTCACTTAATTCCGCTCCGAAGCTTCGCTCGTATCGCCAATTCAACACTGCCTCGATCGCATCTTGCAGCGCCTATTTATTTAAATTAGCAAAGAAGCGTCCCGAATATTCAAGTAAATGCGCGCAAAGGGGCGAGTGTGCGAGTATAGATTTTCTAGAAACTTAGTTCTTCGGATGGCGCTGTCGCTTGAGAGATTTGTGATGTCATTTTCTTTTTTTCATTTAATAATAATATCTCCTGTCAATACTAAATGAGGTTTATTTTAGTAGTGATCAAATGTGATTCCAGATCTATTAGGAAACTTTCCGTGCTTCTAAATAAAGGTGAGCGATATATACAGAAAGTGGTTATTGTATCAGGTATTTCTATTATTAAACAATCTGCTTCGTTAAAGACTGGCTCCGTAACATTTGAGTTCCATGCGTCTTTAATGTACACTACTACACCACTATTTTGATTGATTATTTTATGAGTTCTGTACGATATGTATCCTGGAAGTACCGGGATAATATAAGATTCTGCAATACGACATTCCGTTAAAACAATTACATCCAAGTCAAATGCCATACGTTTTAATGCAATCGTAAAGTATGTAAAGTTTTTTGATATGCTCCTGATATTCAAATTCAGTATTTTAAATGTATAATCATTAGTTATTATTGAAGCACATTGTTCGAGTTGGCTAATGTCATGACATGTTATATTTATTGTATCTAGATTATCTTGTAAATTATCTAGCATTTACTAAAGTTCACTTAGTTATAAATACAATAAATAAATAAATAAATAAGTATATAAAAGTAGATTATTAATGTCATGACAAAATATTTAGTGAAACTAAAAATTTTAAAATGTGCAAAGACAAAATTTGAAGTTTTGCGTGTACATGAAATTAAATAGACAACTTATTATCAAAATATACGACCAAAAATAGGAGCATACAATTATGTATGTATACTGACAGGAAACACTCACTTTGATACAATTAAGATCACTATTGTGGTAGTATTTAAGCCCAAAAATATATATGGATAAATAACAAATATAGTTATTTGTTATTTATCCATATATATTTTTGTATATACGAGTATAAAAAATATAAGAAATTGAGAAAAAGCGCACCAGGTCCATAAACTTTTTAAATTTGTACATTATCAGTGTTACTAGATTGCGAAGTGGTAGTACCACTTGAGAAAATACGAAACATATCATCGTGAGACTTAATATGCTGTGCTGGTTTTCCCTCTCTACGACGTACGTAAATGTTACCGCGGTTTGTCCAGCAGTAACTAAAGCCACATTCTTTAGACATCTTCCGTGCCTCTCGGAATAACTGCCGATTTTCACTAGTAAGTCGTTCGTTAAAATATATTTTATAAGACGGTCCCTTAACATCTAAATCAATGCTAGTTATGTTGCGTCTCTGCAACAGACGAATGACGACAGGTCGTGAGAATTTGCTTTCAGAGTCGTGGTCTGATTGTTTTACCAAAAATGGACGTTGCGGTCCAACACGCGCCACCCAATCAATATCTAGATCAGCCAAATCTATTCCAATCTTGCGGGATGCTACCAAGACAGTGTGAGTTAGATTTTCATTTTTGTTTTCTGGGATGCCAATTATTTCCAATTCGTTTGATAATTGTTTCTGAGCCATCATATTAAGATTTTTTTAATATGACTTACTGCATCTTTTAGTGGATGGATATCGGCCTGTTGTTGTTCAACAGAAGCTAGGCTAGTGTTCGTTGAGACCATGGTGTTACCGAGTTCATCTAAACGCTCGTGACAGCGAGTTAATGATGTCATTGCTTCGTCGAGTTTATACTTAAGCGATGAGATTTCGTGAGTTAATAGCTTAATTTCAGTTGTCAATTCACTGATTTCTAAGTTAGACAGCTCAGTCGAAGTCTTTGGGTTCGATTTATTATGCACAGTGACATTTTGTGTTGTTGAGCTGTTGTCACCAGTCTTTTCTTCTTGTGCGAAACAAGCGGGGCATGTCCAAGATTGCTTATTTACTGCAGTACTTTGTAAATTTGTACATGTACAATATATTTTGTCACATTCCGATTTACTGCACCGAAAATAAGTTTTGCTTTTTATATCATTTAGGCACCCTTCGCACCGTATTATGGTACTATGCACAAAGCGTCCTCTCAGAGACTATTACGTACAAGACAAACAAGTTTTCGCTTCTGTATTGTTTACTCTAGATAAGCAGATCAAGCAACTCACCGTGCCGTCCGCACGCAGAGATAGTTCTTATGCGTTGCACTTAACCGCTGTGGTTCCCTGCAGTAACTTTTCGCCGACAGGCCACTCCTGCGGCGCGTGATCTTGTTTGTTTACAATACTTTTTTAATTATCTTCTATGTTTCACACTTTTTAATGATAAATATATCTTATTTTCTTCACTTTTATAATACTATAAATACTGTATGATTTTAAAGTGACGAAAGAATCAAATTAATTATAAAAACAATATATTTAACGAGGAGTTTTAACGATAACAAAGTAAGCAGTCAGCCGATTTGGCAAAGAATTGAAAAGTTAAATAAAAAAAAGTTAAATAAAAAAATCCTATAAATGAGGTTTATAGTATTTGTGCCGACAAACTACGTATATCGTATACCCATTACGCACTATCTTTGTTTTAACGAACACAAATGTGTGTTTTGAGAGTTGAGATTAGTTAGTTATTGAATTGTGTGTTGAGAAGTAGAACTTGTTAGTATTTTGTGAACTTTTTTCTGTGTAATTAATTGCGCAAATATGTCGAGTCGTGGAGTCGACCGATTGACACCGTCAGTCACCCGGCATAACAAACGATGTAGGTATCAATTGTTCATTTTTGATACCCGGAAACCTAAATATACCTACACATTCATTGGAACAAGCATCTACTTCAATGATTAACTTGTTACAGTCGTGGATAACTCCTACTCAGGTAAGCAGATCTTATTTTACTCTTTGAATATATACTTAAGAATGTCAGATTTCTATAATCGTACCGTCTTACAAAACATTTTTATAGAATGAAAGAAATATTTATTTTAGACAGCACAGGCAAATAACAAATGAATAACAAAAAAGGCTTTAGGCTCTTTGAGGCCAAAAAAGGTTTTAATCTTGATTACATATAGATGTAACATCTGTGAATATGTTACAGAAGGCAGATAACGTCAAAAAGGTTAAAAACACTCTTTTTATTCATGGTTTTTTACTGCTTCAAGATCAAGCAAACACAATTAGTGAAGGATTGCCTGTTTTGGTCATAGAAGTATATGTTTTAGGCAATTCTATTCTACGTGCAACTAGAACATATCCCGTAAGACAAGATCGATAAGAGAGAAACATTTTAGTTAGACATGTTCCGCTGCATCTGGTAAATATTTTTATTTATGTTGCAATATAAAAAAATCAACTTCTTATTAATGTTCTTATTTTCTCCAGTCTTCAATAGTTTTAGTTATAATATTGTAATTACATATGTATGATTAAAGTAAATATATTTTAAATAAATATTTTTGACTAAATCGCTATTAAAAAACCCAAATGGACTTGTTTGTTTTATTTTTTCTATCACTTACCTAATCGATTCACAACAACATGAGCTTGAGCAATAGTGCCCGTCATGAATATTATCTTAGATTAAAGGGTGTAAGACGCTCTCCAGACTCAACGAGCATTTTTTCCTTCTGAGTGGTTATCCTTATGACAATGTATTATTGATATTGGTGTGGTAGTGTGATCGCGGTGGCGTCTAATTATATACATATTACCTTTAGATACGTTACCCACTCACAGTATTGGCAATATCTAAAAAGGTCGGGCAAATATCAGAGCTTCCGTCACGCATCAAATGGCGCGGCTATGCGTTGCTATGACTCTCAATTCTTACTAATATTAATGGATTACGCTGTTTAGAGCAATAATGTTTGTCCATGTTTAAAGTGTATATTTAAAATAGGTCGTTGGTAGCATCGAAATAGTGACGTATTTAATAGTTTTTAGGTTATTTTCGATTTTATAAAATATCTCCAAAACCCGGGTTTTTTTTCTTCAAAAAGGACTTGTAGGAGTTAATAGGATCAGTGTAGTCTATAAAAACAAAGTTTAATTTTGATGCAGCATGCATATGACATGACTTATATATTACTAGCGTAAGGACCAGGCCGACCGAACAACAAAAACGGACCAGTGCGCTGGCCCTAAAATTACAGTTTAGGGCCAACGCGAATCCGTCGACAGTAGTGCGCGCGCAGGACAGATTTGTCTGTCATTATGTCAAGCTGCGTGGTAAAATAATACAAAAATTACGATACAAAGATTAAAAGGAACATAGGATATCGCATCATCGGTTAATAACCCTGTATTAATTTTGTTACAATTAAATTATTATAATATGAACGCATTTTTAAAGTTTTATTTTACAGTTAGTTTAGTTACGTTACCAATATTAGGCCAGGGTTGGATTCAGACCCTCAAAAATATTGTGCATGAAAAATAAAATTATACTTATTTAAAAAAAAATGTATCACGTTTGACGTTTCATGTTTCTTTTTTCTCATGTGGCGGGATTTTTGCGTAACGCGTCTAGTTTATCTATACGTTTCGTCTTTGACGGTTTTATTTTTATTTCTGTTTTATTTTTGTCCAAAAAACTTAGAATAAGTTTAATTTTTTTACCTTATATATTTTATATTAAATAAGCTTAATTGAATCTGAAAATCTAATTCATAAAATATTTTGAAATTCTGTTTTCAAACCGATTACTTCTGGAGCATAGAGTTTTTATCGTGGTAGTACATTATAGTTGTATCAAGGATGCATCATAAATGCATCGATCGAGCACCGATTGACCAGAAAGGGAGCTAATTCTAATTTTATTTAAAAAACGCGGTACTCATGTACAATACAGAAATTCTCGATATCGTAGGGTTAATATTAAAAAGTAAAATGACCAAATAATAATAAAAGTCAATCTTTAGGTAAAATAATGGTATTTGTGCTTAATATTATTACGATACTACATATATACTACAAACTATGAAATAATGGTACAGTTAGGATAATTGTACTACGAAATCCGACCCTGGTTAAGTTGTGTTATGATATGACGTTTGTATTATGACAGATGCGCTACTTTTTCTTGTATGAAAAAGTTATGAGTAAAATATTTAGATGGGCCTATCCTTCCTTTTGAAACCATTGGCAACATGGTACGAGATTCCATACATCTATGGGCATTCTCCTTTACAATGAAAAATATCAGTACTTAATATATTAATACACAGTTTATTGAATTTTATCTATTTTTACAGCTTTCCATTTTACTCGAATTTAAGTTTAATTGCAATATTCTCAGAAGAATGTTTTTCAAAGACACAGAACACGAACTGACAACGTAGGTAAGAGTCGAAGGAAAGCAAAGTCCATGTGGGTCAAAGCTAGTACATACAAAATATGTCAATATTATCCAAAAAACTCAATTTCTAATTTTTAGCCAGGAAAACCTTGTACATTTGATGTAAGTTAAGTTTTACTTCTGTCAATATTTGATGTTTAAATTTGCAGTGGTGGTACTGTGTGGAGAGCTCTATTATACACTGGCCACCAACCGCTGAGCCGTCACTAAAATTAAACCTATTTTTGACACTATTAAGTACCTACTTGACTTTATTTAGTCACCATTGTTAAAATTGTAGAGTATCACAGCCTAACAATTTTGTTTTT
This sequence comes from Parnassius smintheus behrii, assembly GCA_036936625.1. Classification (NCBI taxonomy): domain Eukaryota; kingdom Metazoa; phylum Arthropoda; class Insecta; order Lepidoptera; family Papilionidae; genus Parnassius; species Parnassius smintheus. Next base: position 22,701,324 of record JAUPFT010000013.1, on the reverse strand, counting down.
ATATTGCTATGGCAGATTCATAGTAAGCCTTTTGTCAAAATAATTTTCCTAATATACTTAATTGAGTCAAATAATACAAAAATGTCATGTCTACATGTCCCTTTTTATAACAAAGAATTCAATTGATTCAATAGGTATGGTGATTGTACATAGCATTATTTTGTAGACTCCTCTGTTACATAGCATATTACAATTAGTAATAATTTCCTTTTCGGAAATATTACTTATAGGTACATCAAGTAATACAATATTTATTTAATATTGCATTCAACAATTTTGTTTTAGACTGTCAAGTGGAAGAGTCAAAGTTTGGTTGACTAGAACACGACAATAGAAGGAAGCCTGTTTGTAAATTTAAAAAGTTTAAAAGTTTTAATAATCTCAATAGGACTTACTAAATTGTGGTCCTATGTTGATTTTTGATAGTTTTTACATATAAGTTTAATTTATTCTTTTGTCTTAATTAAGAGAAGTCTTATTTTTTTTTCTAATATAACTGTTAGTAAAGACTGATATTTTATAAAAATGTTTCTTTTTGAAGTAAAACTTCTTTATGCACTATGCTGACGAACGCGTGACGAAAGCGTTACGAATTACGAAAAGTGTGATCGGGCGAACGGGAGTTGAGTGGTCATTCGCACACTCGTTTTTTCTTAATTCCACCTGGGTGACAATACTCCCAAAATTTATAATATGAGGCAGTGCATGTGAAATTACATAATGGTTTACTGTGCATATTATTCTATATTTTGTACAAACTTTTAATTTTATCCCTTTAATAAAAATAATAGAAATATATAGGACATAACATAATTTCAACAAAGTAATAAATAAATCAATTAATATGAAATATTTATGACAATGTCGAAATGAATTAGGTGGTCAAAAGTAAAATATCCTCAAATTTTGTATTCTTATGGAAACAAATATAAGTTCGCTAATAATTTTTCTATAACATTGCTAATACATTTAATGTTAATGAAATTGTATAATTACAGAATGGTAAGACAGTTAAGAAGAACAATTTATAAAAAATAAAAACATATTAAACTCCCCAGATTAAAGACTTATTAATATAATACAATGTATATACCATTGCTCATTAAGCCTCTGACAGGTGGTTGGTATCCAAAATATTTTTTATTAGCTTGACTCTCTTTCAAAGCAATTTACACAGTTAAATTTACACTTAAAACCTATCAAGTCCACTGCTGAGCGCCCTCAACCTTAGATTGCCTCATAATTGCCGCAGTCGCCACGATTCGTTTGGTTGCCAATTGTAGCTTTTAATTTATATTTAGCTGTTATTAGGAAAATCCTGCTGCCATCGGCTGGTTCAGCATCCTTAGTCAGCTCTTATGAGAGCCACGGGATGATGAGATTCTCACACTGCTACTACGCAGTCAGATTTTCACTTAACTTTTGACTATTCTAATTATAACATTTATATAATATTAATAAATCACTATTTATGCATTTTATAAATAATTTGAAAGTGCAAGAAAATCAACAATAAGTTGTTTGTTCTTGAATGTGGAAACTTATTGGAGAAACTTTTAACTTACATGCAGCGCGAGAGACGGTCGCAAGACTAATAGACTCAGAGTTTAAAATCACTATATTATAAATAGACTAATATTGTTTTATATTTAGATTTTATGCTAGTGCTAGGGCTCTGTTACTATGTATAGAGTATACCTTGACCTTGGTTCCTTGATTATTCTGTTTTGTAGAACGTCCGGTATCGGTTGCTACGCTGACGAAGAAAGTGATCTAAATATTACCTACTTGGGTTTGGCTCCCGGTAGAGTGCTGGCCTTTTATTACCGTAACTATACACTTGGAGAAACTCCACGTTAAAAGAGTCTTTAACTGTTTTATACATTTTAAAAACTTTTAACTTTTCGTATTCGTACATTGGTTTTTCCATGGAATGGAGTATAGAGTCTATAGATATAAGGAGAACCATCTCACTTAAGAGAATAGTTGAAAAAGTGTCCATCTGTAAGCAGTGAATAATAGTTCAAAAATTCTTCTCAATAGCGCTGGAGTAGCGAGAGGGTGTGAAATGAACTTAGTAGTTGTCGATAGAGTGAAGTGTGCTGAGTTAAGGAATTTAATATTTGTGGTGACTAGAGTAGTAGTTCAAACTGCAGTTTCGTTATTTTAAACCTCAACTACTCAAGTTGTCTAAAATAATTTAGTAAATGTAACGTAGAAAGTTACTGTGAAACACGTTGAGAATGATTTTGAAAATAAAAATTTTGAAAACAATAAAATAATTATTATAAAAAATAATTGTGGTCAAATTATGTGCAATAAAAATTATAAAAAGTTCTTCAAAATGTATCCTCTAGCTACGGTGCCGCCAACCTTATTTAGCGCTTTTCTACGGACACTTTTTTATACAGAGTCGGTTCTCCTTACCTACATACCATGGGTTCTTGGAAGTTGTACCAGGTTGTGTTGCCTGATAGTGACAGGCTGACAGGTGAGGTGCTGTCAACTCCAAAAAATACCATGGGTGCTGTAAAGTATTAGATTAAATGTTAAAATTAAACGCGATAAAATTCATAAAATTAGTTTTATTCCAAATGAAGATCTATTGACAGTGAAATAGTGGGAAGAACACACACACATGAACGGGAGTAGAAAAATGTTCGACTTGTTGTGGCGGCGAAAGAGAATCCGCCACCTAATATCGTCATAGCAAATATCCAACCTACTTAACAATTTATGGAGGATGCCTATGTGGATTTTTGATAGGCTGTAATGATGACGATGATCAGTTCTAAGCTTATTTACCCCATTAAAAGTAATAATAATAAATAACCAACAACCGTCGGAGATACATCCTAAGGCCAACAACTATCAGAGATACATCGTAAGGTCTACAAGTATCGGAGATACATTCTAAGGGATGGCACCGCCGACATCTGTCGAGCTTGTCGCCATCACGGTGAGTAACTTAGGCATGTTATATCCAGTTGTTCGGCGCTTTCTAACTCTTTCAAAACCACAAACTAGTAGCTAGAATTGTACACCAGGAGCTCGCTCTGAAACACGGTCTCGTGGACCGGAAATTGCCGTATTATAAGTACTTGATATAAGTCGTGCTCGAAAATGATGGCGCCAGGCTCTACATAGTCAAGGATATTTTTGGACGACATTATCATTCCGAGAACCTCGTGAAAGCCGAAATAGATAAGCGAACGAAATATCTGGAACTGGCTCACGAGGTGACCGACATGTGGGGTGGACTGCCGACCAAAATTGTGCCTGTAGTCGTTTTTGCCTCAAGTCAACAAGTTGATCTTAAAGCCTTTCGGGTCATCTGTGGCGACTGTGACTCCGTGACGGACCGCTCCAAGCTAAAATTCAGAAGGGGGTGCTCCTCGATACCGCTCGCATCGTCCGCCGGTTTCTTTCCCTTTCTCCTTAACCCACAACCGTTTGGTCTCCCCTGCTGAGGGCTTCCATCTGGTTGGGTTTTTATTTATTACTGTATTTGTTATGTATTCATTTTATTTTAGTGATATTTATGTATATTTATCATTTTCATTTACAATTATTTATTTATACAATCCAATCAGAGGAGAAAACTATATAGACACCCCATAATAACAATAATGTCCTCCAGACTAAATTTCGGTCACGGCGGCCTGCCTCAACGGAGATTAGCCATCGGCGCGTTTAAACAATTTAACACAAAAAAATTCGCGAACCTATACTTATTTCCATAACAATATAAAATTTGAGGATATTTTACTTTTGACCACTTAATTAATTTTGAAATTGACATTAATATTTCATATTAATTGATTTATTTATCACTTTGTTAAAATTATGTAATGTCCCTATATATTCCTATTACTTTTATTTAAGGGGTTAAGTTAAAAGTATGTAGAAAATATTGCATAATATGCGCAGTAAATACCATTATTTAATTTTACATGAACTGCCTCATAATATAAATTATGGTAGTATATTGTCATCGAGGTGGAATTAAGAAAATATAAAAAATTTTATACAATATCGGTCTTTATTAAAACTTATGTTATAAAAATTATAATGCTTCTCTTAATTAAGATAAAAGAATAAATGAACTTTTCATTATAAGTGATAACAATCAAAAATATAGGGACACTATTTACAAAGTCCCATTGAGATTATTGAAACTTTGTTGAAAACATTGAATTCATTATATTCTATATTCATACTTATTACAAACGGGCTTAGGATATCTTTCTATTGTGGTGTTCTGATCGACCAAACTTTGGCTCTTTCACTTGGCAGTCTTAGTTCTTTTCCACACTATATGTTCTTTTTTAAATAATATATTGGCTTATACCCAATTATCATTTTGGTTCAACCCATGTTACGTTTATATATAGCCATTTCAAGATGCAACGCCTGGTGATAAGTAAGTACACAATATTAATATTAGGTTGCCTTAAGGCGATAAACAATGCTCGAAAACAAGGTTTCTTTAATTTTCAAGATTTTATACGAATTTATTATACGAGGTAATGAGACTTTTGAGTGCTGTAGATATATTTAAACACTTTATTTAACTTTTTCAATGAATACTGGCGCTCCGATATATTCACATCCGGATTTCCTACGGTGTCAACATGACAAAATTTCAGCCTGCTCAACTAGGCTTTAGCACTAAAGGTGGCGGTAAGGAGGCGGTACATTCAGTGCGTACTTTTTGAACAAATTCTAATGCAGATGTTCTTCTGAAGGTTAACCTTAGAAATGCTTTTAACTCAATTGTTAGCGTAACCCTGCTTAAAAGAAGTGACTAACAATACCACCGAAATTTATCATTACGTTTGGCGATGTTACATCCGAAAATGGAACTTGTTTTATCAAAACAATATTAGTCTGCTGCCGGTGTTCAGCAGGGTGATCCATTAGGTCCAGCAGCTCTTTTCAGTTTGGGAATTAAACCTATTATTTTAAATTTGAAATCTAAGCTGAATGTCTTAAACCTATTTTAAAAACAAAATTTGGTAAATTTTCAAATCACGTTGATGTATATCTTAAACCCCCATATTGCCCTTATTATTTTAAAATATAGTCTCCTTGTACCTAAATTTACATACTTAATACGCTCAAATCCAGTCTGGAAATGTTCGAATAATTTAAAAGATTTTTTATAGGAGAGGATGCAAACGAGCATACGGTTTACCTGATTATAAGTGACTACCGCCGTCTATGAACAACTGCAACACCAGGGGAATTGCAGGTGCGTTGTGATCCTGCAGGGGAATTGCAAGTGCGTTGTGAAAGGAGTAATATCTCTTTGGAAGGTCCCCAGGTCGTATTGGTCCGGAAAAATCGCCGGTAGAAAACTATTCCACTGAGAGGTCGTACGTGGAAGAAAACTCCTAGTAAAACGTACAGTGGTGGACCGCCCAGCATCCAGATGGTGTGGATGGTATCGGGAGGTGTGCCGCGTACTAAGTTCATGAAATTTGGCGGCTGGAAGTAATTCGAACAATTCCTTAGAGCAGTCCCCGTGATACATAGGCTGCACTAAAAGTATCGGGAATGGAATATTTCCACTGTTCCTGTCATATTATATCTTTTTAATTGAAAACTCCTTGGTTTTAAAAATCGAATACCATTTATTTAAAAAAAAGATTCTCGGTCTTGTCACAAGGTTTTATCAAACTTTTTTAGTCGTTGAGAAAATGGAATTGACTCGAGAAAATTCAAGAGCGTTGATTTATTATGACTTTTAAGTGGTCTAACATAAAAACAGTGTGTTGACCGGATGATTTCTGCATTTGGTGATAAAGCCGTATCCAAAACCACAATTTACCGCTGGTTTGCTGAATTTCAACGTGGACATGTCAAGCTCTCACACCGCACACAGAATAAAAGAGTTTTTAGAGCAAGAAAACATAGAATTATTAGACCATCCGCCGTACAGCCCCAACCTAAGCCCTAATGATTTCTATACTTTCCCTAAAATAAAGAATAAATTGCGTGAACCGAGATTTTCGTCATCTGAAGAAGCTGTGGACGCCTACAAAACGTAGATGCGAAAGAAAATGCAAAGATATGCAACATCTCTTCGCAGCCCCAGTGAATCGACTGGAAAGCACTCGGTCGTCGTCGAAGAAAAGTGCAGGTAGGTTTTCCCGTCACAGTTCTTTGAACGAAGTCAACCGAAGTGCTCTTGTCTCCATAAATATTCCATCGGTTTTAGAGCCTTGCGGAATATTTAGAGACGACGGCAGGAGACCTCACGGTATGACTTTGGTCCCTTTAGAGAGATGTAAAGGCCTAGTTTGGGATGCTACTTGTGGTGACACTTTGGCTGCCTCTCATCTCAAAGGTACCTCTTTTAGAGCCGGGGTGGCATCAGAAGCAGCTGAATTAAGTAAATGGCGCAAATATGAGTTTTAGGGAAATGACTACATATTTGTGCTATTTGCTGTAGAGACTATCGGTCCGTGGGGTCCACGTGCAGTGAAGTTCCTAAAGGAACTGTAATCACGATCGATCGCCGCTGCTGGTGATAAGAGGGCTGGTTCTCTCGCTCAAAGACTAAGTATCGCTATTCAGCAAGGAAACGCAACCAGCGTTCTTGGAACGATACCATGCTGAGCAGGAACTTATGACAATTTAAATTATAAGTTTTAGTGTTTCTATACTACAGTTTTTTTTAAATTGTGTGTATTGAATACTAATTGTAAATATTGTAACATAAATCGTCTTTAATATAAATAAATAAACTGATAAAAATTGCAAATAAATAAAAATATACTAATTTCAAATATATAAAAAAAGAGAAAATGGCATCCTTCTCGTATTTACGTTCCACTGCTTGGTATGCTTCCTCATTCTCATCCTCATTCCTTCTGTTCATTTCTGAGAGAGTTCTGCAAGGATATGTCGGCCGCGCTTACTTAATGCGTGTTGGCGAACTACATGTCGCCGTAATATTATACATACACGATGTTTTACTTCACCGCTAATACATACATATATCAACACTTACGCCTGTCACCCAGAGGAGTATAGACTACGGACTTCCATTTGGCACGATTATGACCCACTTCTCTTGCCTCCGTTACATTCATACGCATAAATGCTCCCCGTTTAAGGGTACTCTTAATCTAGACCATTTTTAATATACTGCTAATTTGATCAATAAATTTTCGTTTAGGGCGTCCCTTCCCGACTCTTACGGCCTGGCCACGGGGAGCGGCGGCGCGAACGGCGAAGCGACAGGCGGGGCGAAAATTCGCGCGGCGCGATTTGAGGGCCACGGGAAGTCACGTTTGCCGCCGCGACCAGATAGGCCGAGAGTGAAATGTCTATCAAAGTTATCTCAATATTGCTTAGAAAATAATTGTTTTTTGATTCAAGACATAATATTTGGAAAAGATTGCGGAGTACATGATTTGAATAGGAATCGGGTTATAAATGGAGAATTCCACAACAAATAGAATGCATCTAGAAAAAATTTCGAGTAAATACCAGAATGAGTGTCGATACCTGCGATTTTATTCTTGTTAATATTCAACCAGAATTGGAGATAAAAGTCTATTCGGATAGAATTTTAAGTTTTTTTTGTCGGCCTGGCATTTTTCGCGGTGAAAACAACTAAAATATTTTGTTCCCATTACTATTCGCCGCGTCTGCCGCCCGACTCCGTGGCTTGCACCGTACTGATTCATACATTTGTTTCATTCGCCCGCCGCGCCGCCAGTCGCCCGCGCGATTCGCCAGTCGCGTCACCACTCGCCGCTACGCGTGGCTTGCTCCATACATTTCTATACATTTGTTTTAGTCGCTAGACGCCTCGACGTTCGCGCCGCGCGAATTTTCGCTTCGGCGAATGTCCCGTGGCCAGGCTGTTACGTACATTTCTGCAAGGTAAATTTTCTATGTCACTCTTTCCTCGATATTTTTTTTATATGGCCAAACCACCGAAGCATTTCTTTCTTAATCCTGGTCTCAGCATCATTTTGCAAACCACACTTTTCTATTACCACACAATTTCTCACCCTGTCATTCAGTTTCACTCCTAACATACTCAAAGGACCTTTAAGACCTTAAGGACCTTTATTCTAGGAATAACATTTATTCTACTCTCGTGTTTCATTTGCCACACTCAATTTTTACTGTCATACATTAGGATAGGGACAAAACAGCATTTGGAATTGTCATATGTGCTTTTTTGACACATTCTAAATCCCCACAATAGAGTGAAGAGCCCCGTTTTCTCTTTTTTCTGCGTTCTCTCGTCGTTCTATCCTTACTATCTTACCATCGCTGCTAAAAACACATCCCAAATACACAAACTCATCCACTTGCTCAACCAATTCCTCTTACACATCCCCCGAACACATCCTTGTCTACTCGGTCTTATTGGCCTTTTCTAAGTCTGTTAACGCACAGAAAACTTTCTGGTTTTTGGCCTGAAACTTCTTTGCGATTGTGCGCATACTTAATCCGTTCCTCCTATTTCCTTACTAAATCCAGCTTGTACATCCCAAATTATTCCATCAGTTTCATTCATAACTCTTTCAATTAATATCTTAGCATACAATTTTCCCACAATGTTAAACAGGCTGATACCATGGTAGTTTTTACAGTCCTGCTGTGACACTTTCCCTTTATATATTGGGACTATAACGGCTTTACACCAGTCTCCCGGTACACGCTTCAGTTCCCAACATAAATTGAACAAAGTTTACAGCAAGCCTGCCACCACTCCTTCTTTAGCACTTAGCACTTCGAGAGATACTCTGTCATATCCGGTTGCCTTACCTGCTTTACATGTTTTTCATTGATTTCATATAGTTATCGCCTTACCTCTTTTCTCTTTCTTCGGAATTTCCGATTCATTTAATTCAAACGTCTCATCACCCATAAACACGCTTTCAAAGTATTGATTCCATGTTTTTAGACTCGAAACTTCATCATTCAGAATAGCCATTCTCAACTCGTATAGCATTTATTCTAGGCTGTTTTGAATTTCTCCTGTAAGTTCTAACGAGTTTCCAGAACGTTTTTTACGTTACGTGGTAAATGAGCACTTAAATTGCAATTTGCTATTACGTTTGTATGTTTGCCGGCGGGGATCGAACCCAGGTTGCTTGCGTACTGCAAAAGTTATAGCGAGCGCTTAGCTCTTAAACTATCACGGCTCTTCCTGACCTGCCACGGCTCTTGCACTTAAAGAAAGTAAAAAGATAAAACTTCGGGTATCGACGCCATTTTTACACTTCGTTTACATTAAATCTTAATTTATATATGAAAACATGCACGTATTATAATGAATTATATTTCAGTATAATAATTTTTTATTTTACATAACTCAACCATAAATTCACTGTTTAAAACTTTAATTTAAGTTAAAACACACGTAAATGGAATTATAAATCAGATCAGAAATGCTATTAATTTTTGTTCGACAGTTGTTATTCTTATGTTACTAGATCTGTCTTTTGAAAACACTATATCATTCAATGAAGGGAATAGATGGATTCGGAAAATAGATAGAGCCAATTTAAACAACCTAGTATGCGGTTCATTTTGCAGTACCCACATCAACGCTACGTTGATACACAATCAAGAAATACTCTATTCTCGCACGCGTTGCGCTCCTTGATACGCCAGGGGTTCATATGCTGCATGCAGTATATTTTTTTTACCTTAGCCTGAGAAGAAGTGACAGCAACAACTATATAGTATTTTTTTTCATTATGCTAGACTTTGTACCAATTCTGGGAGTGATGATATAGAAACGTAATTAGAGTTTGAAAGTAAAGATAACTTTCTATTAACTAAGTGGGTTCAACATGCCACAAAATTTCACTGAAAATCAGTAAAAAGTGAAAAAAAAACTATCAAACAAATAAATATATAATAAACGAATAAATATTAAAAACCATCACCACGATTACTAAATATCATTATAACATTCATATTAATAATTAATATAATATAACAATATTTCAATAGTTCTCTTTATGATGGCTAGACAATTCCAGCAAAGAATCTTTAAATCCACGTATCTGTGTTCGCTTGCACCGTTTGTTTTTGTTTGCACGGGCGATCTTCGATCCTGTTATGATGGTAAAATTTCTACCCGCACTATTTATATAATTTTGTAACATAAAATATTTGTGTACTTTGCCTGGCACGCTCGGTGACCACTTACTACCTAACACTAATTATGTATTTTGTTTTTAATGTGTTTCTCATTTAAGTGAATTTTGTAAATTCTTATGAGAATAAATGTCTTTGAACCTAAGCCTGCACAGAAGTAGACGACAGCCTGGCTACAACAGCTTTACCTATAGATAAAGAAATTCAGGATTCGGTGAGAAAAGCTGAAGAACAATAACAAGGGCATGAAGACAATGAAACGGATGTTCCTGAGCCTTCACCTAGCATCAAACAAGCAATCGATGCAGCCAAATATTAGAAAAATACTTTCTGTATAATGAAGTTGATTTCATAATATCCCAAGATATGAACAAAATACATAAGAAAATACAATTTAACTACTGGTGCAGTAATAAACGTCAGACGAAGATAATAGACTATACGTAATAAGAATTGTTATTTGTATCAATATTAATTATTGTTGTTTGTAATTTTTTGTACTGTATTTGTGGATAATATTATAATGATAAAATAATATTATTTTTGTTCTCTTCATTTAAGTAAATCTCTCATTAATGCCACAAAATGCGCAGTCTCTTCTGTGTCACTATGTAGAGTTTACAGTGTAATTAAAATTAACATTATTAAAATATTTAAATGTCAATGTGTGAGATTATTTCTGCATTTGGCACTACTTCCATGACAATTTGTATTTATCTCTACACTGTCTAATACATGACGGTGCTTTTAGGTATCGTGATATGATTATTGTCACGTAATCCTTGTCAGAAATTAAACAAGAAAAAAGCCCGTAAAATCTTAAATTATTAAACGGCAAAATTTACATACCTGCGGCACGGGCAGCTATCGCGTAACAATTTTTAGTGGTTACTAAAACGAACTGGTTATATACTTTTTGGTGATCACGTCTTTGACCTCTGTTGAAACCTAGCTTCACTTATCAGTATATTGTTCGGTTGTTAAAAACAATTATTAATTAAAGAAAGAGCTGCATATTTGCACTCACATCTACCTAGTGACATAAATATATGAAAGAAAATTCTTGATAAAAGTAAAACATTTCGGATTTATTGTACGTCAACTGCTACTCGAATAACACGATGTGGTCACACTATCTGGACGTGGCCTTACCTATAGATGTTCAATCTTTATTAAAATTGCATTAACCTACTACGATTATCCCTGTAAGGTGGTGTTACCACACCAATCCATAGATCGTCGATCGGTGGCATCAATCGATGGTGGAATGGATTATGGCACTGATATTTTGTGGCCGTTGAAGGAAAAGGGAGATCTCCCGCCGGGCCAAAAATTCCGAATCATAAACAGTATATATAGAACATCTCCGAACTATCACGTCGGGGTCACCACTGTGGCCGTTGAAGGAAAAGGGGAGATCTCCCGCCGGACAAGGTGTTCTGCCCGGGGAGTGGCCAACGCACCGTGTGATAGTTCGGAGATGTTCTATATATACTGTTTATGATTCGGAATTTTTGATAGCGTGATTTTGGCTTCGGTGTGATTCGCTTGCGGCGCGACGACTGCGCCGCTACATTTTAACAAAAATAAAATGCAAAAATTTTAAATTAAATAAATTAATTAATTAAAATCTATCGAAATTCATATACCATTTATATACACCTCACTTTACGTGGTCACAGGCTCAAGGGCAAAGAGCAAAGTAATTGTTCAAATAATTTTTACCAACGTTTAATTCAAAATTTTTGTTTTTATTTTTTGTAAAACAGTAGTGCCTAGTATATAAGCACAGAATAAATAATAGTACTACCTACAGAAGTTTCACTCTTTTGATGTTGACTGCTTGCCGACGTTTAATAGCCTACAAAATTATTATTAATAAGATAATTTGCGCACGCAAGCTAAATAAACCTTAATCGCTGCGCGGGAGTGTCCGTATGACTTTGCATCTTTTCCTCTTTCTACATCACTGCTATTTTTCCGTGACTTAGGGCTGTCAAGAAGGAATAAAAAATACAGTCTGTTTAGCATTAATAATTTATTTAATTTACAATTGTTTTACTTAAAATATAATGTTTTTTTTGCCGTCTCTAAAATACCGGTTAATACTCCTTTTCCTTTAAATTCTGTCGTCAAATTGAAAAGGATTTGGCGCATTGAAGCGCTGTGGTGGAATCAGGGAACCCCGGGTTCGAATTCTGACAGCGACAATTTGGAAGTTTATAACTTCTTTAAAAATATTTGTGTTTTCTAATTGTGTTTACGCCGTGTATTGGCGGTTGAGAATATCCACTACCCCATATCTTACCGTGGATGTCGTAAGAGGCGACAGAGGGAGACGGACAGGAGGTAGGCAGAGCATGTTCCTAATAACAACAAAAATATAATAAAAAAACATATAACGCACGCACCTTGAGGACTGACGAGAAGATACTGGAGCTGGAAGAAGAGGTAGACAGGTTGCGCTGGCATATTATTGGATTATCCGAGATCCGAAGAGAGGGGGAGGACACGGTAATCCTCGAGTCCGGCAACTTGTTCTATCATCGGGAGGTCCACTATCTGTCCCAAGGAGGTGTCCGATTTATCATCCACAAGTCTTTCGTCAACAACGTTGTAAAGATTGGGAGCGTGTCGACGAAAGTCGCGTACCTGATGCTCAGAATCACCAAACGGTATTCGCTGAAGGTCATACAGGTTTACGCACCAACCTCAGAACATCCCGATGAGGAGGTGGAGGAAATGTATGAGGATATTTCTAGAGCCATGCATTCCTCCAAAACTCACTAGACGTCAACGCAAAACAGGCACAAGAGAAAGCGGTGAGCTGAAGTTAGGGAAATTTGGAGTAGGGCAACGGAACCGTAGGGGCCAGCAGCTGGCCGACTTTATGGAGAAAGAGGGACTCTTTATGATGAACTCTTTCTTCCCGAAGCGGCCCCACAGTAAATGGACCTGGTCGAGCCCCGACGGTTCGACAAAAAATGAGATTGAATTCATTATGACGACCAGACGCCAACTGTTCAGTGATGTCCCAGTGATCGCAAGGGAGAAAACTGGCAGCGATCACAGAATGGTTAGAGGCACACTGAACCTAAACGTTAAGTTGGAGAGGTCTCGTCTAATGAAGTCAACACTCCGTCCCCCTCGTGCTCTAATCCATAATCCCGAAACTTTTCAGCTCGAGTTATATATATATATATATATATATATATATATATATATATATATATATATATATATATATATATATATATATATATAATCTCATGGCTGTTAGACGGGAGATGAGGCTGCAATCATCAACAGATTTGACAGCATACAGGCAACTGAACAGACAGATCTCCAAATGCACGCGGCGAGACTTGCGCAACTTCAATACTGCTCGTATTAAAGAATCGATCGAGCGGAGCCAAGGCTCCAAAGTCTTCGCCAGAGATCTGTCTGCCAGTAAGAGCCAACTGTCAAAGCTGAAGACTGAGCGTGGCAGCATCGTTTCCGGGACCGCTGAGATTCTGAGTGAAATTGAGAGGTTCTATGGACAGCTGTACACATCATCGTTGGAGCCACACGCAAGTGTGGGTAACGATCCAAGAGCAAGTCTTATCCGACACTGTTCCGATGATATCCCGGACGTCAGTCTGAGCGAGATTAGAATGGCTCTCCAGCACCTAAAAACGGCAGGTCCCCGGGCGAGGATGGAATTACAGCGGAGCTTCTGAAAGCGGGTGGAAAACCGGTAGTTGAAATCCTTCAGAGGCTCTTTAATTCCGTCCTCCATGGTGGCACTACTCCGGAAGCGTTGAGCAGAAGTGCGGTTATCTTGTTTTTTAAGAAAGGTAACAACGCCCTCTTGAAGAACTACAGACCGATATCCCTTCTGAGCCGCATCTACGTGCGGTTTTCGAAAGTCATTACGAATCGTCTCGCACGCGGACTCGACAACTTACAGCCTCCCGAACAAGCCGGTTTCCGAAAAGGCTTTAGTACCATAGACCACGTCCATACCCTTCGGCAAATTTCACAGAAGTCCGAAGAGTACAATCTGCCCCTTTGCCTGGCGTATGTGGACTATGAGAAAGCCTTTGATTCCGTCGAAATTTGAGCGGTGCTACAGTCTCTTCTGCGGTGCCAATTGGACTGTCGGTATATCAAAGTGCTGAAGTGTTTGTACAGTAGGGCTACGATGGCTATCCGAGTACAGAACCAGGGTATGAAACCTATCCAACTGCAGAGAGGTGTAATACAGGGTGACGTTATTTCCCCGAAACTCTTCACCACTGCATTGGAAGACGTTTTCAAGCTACTGGACTGGAAAGGATACGGTATTAACATCAATGGCGAGTACATCACTCACCTTCGATTTGCCGACGATATAGTCCCTATGGCAGAATCACTGGAGGACTTAAGCACTATGCTCAATGACCTCAATAGTGCCTCCCAACGGATAGGTCTTAAGATGAACATGGACAAAACAAAGATCATGTTTAATGTCCATGTCACACCAATGCCGGTAGTTGTTGGAAGAACTTAGCTCGAATGTGTTAACGAGTACATTTACCTGGGAAAAATAGTCCGACTAGGTTAGTCCAACTTCGACAGAGAGGTCAATCGACGGATTCAACTTGGCTGGGCAGTGTTCGGGAAATTACGACGCATCTTCTCGTCAGGTATACCTCAAAACCTGAAAACTAAGTTGTACAACCAGTGCGTGTTGCCAGTGATGACCTACGGAACCAAGACGATATGAGGACGCTCAAAGTCGCTCAGCGAGCTATGGAGAGGGCTATGCTCGGAGTTTCTCTGCGTGATAAACTTAGAAATGAGGATATCCGCAGTAGAACCAGAGTGACCGACATAGCCCAACGGATTAGTAACCTGAAGTGGCAATGGGCCGGCCATATAGCTCGAAGAACCGACAACCGTTGGGGAAGAAGGGTTCTCGAGTGGCAGCCTCGTACCGTTAGGCGAAGTGTACTACTATACTCACTACACTAGATGGAGTGACGACCTGGTAAGACGACGATGGATGCAGGTGGCTCAGGACCGTGCTTTGTGGCATACCTTGGGGGAGGCTTATGTTTAGAAGTGGACTTGTGAAGGGCTGTAATGATGATGATTTGTGTTTATTTTTATTTATACGGTTTAATATTAAAAACTGCAACCCGCTTTCATCTATGACTGCTTCATCACCATTCATCAGGCAAAATCTCAGTGAATAACAAAAATTTCAAGAACAGCTCAATATTCAAGAACAATTTGTATTACAATATAGGTATGAATAAGAATCACTAACCTCTCCAATTTCACGCTAATCTTCAATGGTGATTTAATTCCACATTTAATTAAGTGGAATATAGGAACAGGCAATATCCGCACAGGAAAATAATACAGTGATATTGCACCATATTAAAAAAAACATGTAAGTAGATACTTATTTAGCTTATATTATGTATTAATATAATATGCTGGTTGATCTACTATTTATGCACACTTCTATTTACGGATCTCCTTCACCAAGGCATTGAATAAATAATAGGTATGTAGTATACTACGTTACCAAGCTTTGCCTGGAAGAGATTACTGTTTAGCGATGAGGCCACCTAATTGCAATTAAATTTATAAATTAAGGTTGTTGTGTTATTTTAATATGTTGTGTGCAATAAAGAGTATAAATTAATTAATTAATACGTTGCGAAATAGCACATTAAATAGTTAAGGTACCTATTCTGACTGATCGAATGAACATATTTTTGCTACCTACTATGCGAATTCTGTCCCTACGCATGCAACTTGCAAGGTCACTCGTCGCGAATCGCGATTTAATTAATCGCTCGGAAGAAATAGGTAGGTCGTGTAAACAACTAATAAACCCGAAATACGATTCCTAAATGAAATCTGAATGTATTCTAATTAGTTAAAAATCTTGTAAGTAAACAAAGTTTTAATTTCAGTGCTTTGTGATAATTTAAAATATTTTAATTACAAGAGACACACTATCAATCAATATAAACCGACCGGTGTCACCTCACGGCATCATTAGGGTATTTCAAAACAACGAACTCAATAAATGAAATTTGAGAGAATTTTATCAAAAGTCGTGAAGTTAGAACAAACCTCAGGGATTCCATTTTAATAAATCTCTAAAGTTACCACTATTATATTATTATAAGTGAACTGGAAACCTGGGATTAATGAAATAGTGTTCAAATCATGATAATATTATGTAAATCCAAAAAAGTTATTATTAATTTTAATTTTTCGTTTGAATTTCAAAATTAATATAAAATAAATTAACAAAATAAAATTATTACTAATAAAATATGTCAATAGCGGGGATGAACTAATGTCTTTTTGGTGGTTGAGGATTATGTCTTCATTTATCTTTTCAATAGCTCCTAAATCATTCAATGTTAACCCTTTAGTGAATGTATGTAGAATGAAAAGAAAGAGAAGAAAAATAGAACGATGTTCCCATTTACAATTTAGTCTCATGGACGTTGTAAAAGTTACAGAGCTTGATGATTCCTGTAAATCGTTTAAATCTGGTAGAAACTAATATCACAAACGCACACACACAACGCACGCGCGCACACACACACACGCACACAGTTAAAAAGTTCATGGCAACTGTGGCAAAATCCTTCTTATATTGCAATCTATAGGGAAGTCCTATGTTCTTGAACTATCAACATGTTTTTGAAAGACTAGCTAAACTAAAGTGGCAATGAGTCAGACATATATATATCTCGAAGAACTGACAACCGATGTTGGCAGGCTCATACTGCTGGCAAGCGTTGGGTGACCTCTCACTAGATGGAGTGACGAACAAATGAAATATGCAGGCAGTCGATGAATGCAGGCAGATCGGGACCTGGAGAGGATATAGGGGAGGCCTATGTTTAGGAGTGGATTTGTCATCACAAGTCGCTGTACTGGGCTCTAGTAGTAGTAGCAGTATACATCAATTAAGAAAGTTAAAGGTAATTAAATAAACCACTGATATTTATTGTATATAAGATTTATTTATTAACATATTGTATCAGTTAATATCAATCAATTGAGTTTTAGTCTTTAATATAGCTTTTATAAGTTTGTATAAGAGCATTCATACACAACAAACACTTATTGACCAATGTTTTTGACACTGTCTACAATTTTGTCTTTAGTACTCTTCTCTGTTGGCTTAAACGCGTCGACAACAGCAGCGCCTGCGTCGCTTATCGCCTTCTTCGCATCACTCGCAGCACTTTTCGCGGACTCCGCGACGTCACGTCTTGATCTATTTTCTACTGATGGAAATGCAACTGCGACTGCCAAAAGCATCTGAAATATTAAAAAAACTGGAAATTAGTTGTCCAATACTAAAAACACTCAATGTGATCACGCGTACATATTTTGCAATGTATACCTAAATTTGCAAATGAGGTTCATTATAAGAAATATAGGCGTTTGGTAGAAAAAAATCTCAAACAGTCCGTCCTTTTTCTTTTTTTATTCAGAATGCGTGGTAATGCATTATTTTTGAACTATGTAATTACATTCATAAATATCGAACGCCAACTATTTTAGTACGCAAGCACACATTTATAAGGGTCATTCGAATAATAAAAATCTAATAGGTGCCTTGTAGCATGTCTTTCCGCGCCCTTCGCTTCTGTTAACCGTAACACTGCTAGGTACCCTATGTTCAACAGCTATCAACATTGATCGTGACCTCATTGCGTACGAGTGTGCTATTTTTTAATTTTTGTAGGTGGTGTCGCTTAGTTACCAATGAAGGACCACAAATAATATGAAACTATGAAATGTTGAGGTGTTACATTTTAAGAAATGAAAGTTTACGTGAAGCGCCAAGATCATACGAAAATGAGTCATTACCGCTGCAATAAATTAATGTTCGTGTACCTACCAACCAAAGAACAATTGACAGCTAATTAAACTGTGCAGTGAGCGACAAATTAAAAAGTGAATATGAAGATAGGGTGACTGTGCATGAAGGCCCTATACTATGGACTGCAAACTCACTGTACCTTTCGCTGTTAGACTTTTATCTGCGAGACAAAATAAAGAGTCGTGTTTACGTCAAAAAGACCCAAAAAGGAAGTTAAATGTGCTTAAGCACTGGTAGTAAATGTAAAAAAAAACCATAATAATGACAAGTCATCGGTTACGTCGTTGAAAAGCAAAATATTTCATTTTATTTTTATGTATTATGACGATCTTAAAACCGTTAAAAGTGTGAAGGGAAAATTGGAATCATAATTCGCGTCATGTAGTTGTAAAATTAAGTATTAATAGTAAGCGTGTCACTAAGAAAGTAAACAGTAGACAAAACTTTGTCTTTACTTTTTACGTCTTTACTTTACTCTTTGAAAAATAACTCTGTGTATTATATATAATTAAAAAGACTGTCTGTATTACCCAGACCGGGGGAGGACTGCAGCTTCAAAAGTCACTTCTTACAACGAGGGAGGCCCATGTTCAGCGTTAAGAGAACACTTACGGTCTGATAATGAAGAAGAAGATATATTGGTAGCCGTAAATCATGGTTAAGAACACTTTAAAAGGCTTAAATAAAATTTCACACTGAAGAAGCGACTTCATATTCACGATTTCATCTCGTAGATGTTGTGAAAGTCGACTGCAATCCCCTAAGGAGTTTGGTGTTACCAGCAAATCTTTTAAGTCAAGATCGTCTAGCAAAGGTCCTCCGCACATTAAAAAAAGATATTGGTAAAGAAAATAATGTTAAAGACGGTAACTTCGTACGTTGATATTGAAGCGAACGGGTTGAAATGTTTAGTGATGGCAGTGATAGTGTAATCGATTATGGGAGGGTGGTGTTCTTCGAATGGGGTAATAAATGCTATGATAAAAATATGATTTAAATATAAATCTCAGCAAATAATTAATTTTCATCTTTAGTGAAAATATACTTACTAATACAAATAAAAATATTGCTCGAAAATTCATGTTGCCGTGAATCTAGTATAAAAAGGAGAGAGAAAAAAACGGGTACTAAAGTAACACGTTATACGTGTACAACGTTACGTTATAACTTGTTTCTATGAACGCTGCCTGACTCAAAATGTAAAATATACACAGGCAGATCAGAATTTATAATGACCATTCACGTGAGCCACAGTAATCAGCGATGGAATAACACGGATCAACAGGTTCCAAATGCGTCAAGGTTGCGGATAGTTACCGATACAATTAAACAATCTCTTACTAACGAATTGTGACAAACAAAACCTGGAGGTGTTTATAGTAGGTGTAGAAAAAAATTAATTACATATTTGCGAAGTCAATTGCACAATAGTGAGAAGTGGAATTGTAAGAAATTATAGTTCTACGTCGTCTCGTGAGTAACGGAATTGCTAATAACTGACATTTCGTGTAATATCACAAAATTATTACACAATATCAACAGTCTTATTTAGTCAAATACTGAACAAAGGTATTTTTTTTAAAGATTACACTTTTAAGCACAGGAAAAAGTTATTAATTGCATTAACATAAAAAAGTTCACAGCTGGATACCACTACACAATTAATACGCTTTGATATATTTACTCTTAACTTTTTGTGGTGCCTTGTGTGGTGTGTAAACCCAGCTTTTCAGATGAACTTATAAGGTAGGTACGGCTAATACTGCCGTCGTACGAGAGAAGGGCACATCTATCATTTTGGTCAAACTGAGATAATTGAGATTAAAGTTTTTACCATATTCTGCTTCATAGTGTGGAAACCTATCGCTTAAAAGAAAAAAAAATACTGATGACATATGTGCGTGAAGGTTAGTACTATTATATTTTTTACTTTTTAATTTTTATATATAATTAATTATTAAATAAATTCAAAAAAATCCTTTCAACTTAAAAAAAATATTTTAAAAATACCACTTACTACAAAGAAAAGGCAAATTGGTCATTGAGTCTAAAAGAAAGGGCACATTTGTCTAATTGCGCCTTTTTTAGTGTAAATGGGTGAATCAAGTATTTACTGTAATTAATCAACTTTTTGTGTTAAAAATATACTTAGTGTTTTTAGTTATTTAACTTTAAATATAGATAACTTAACCGTCTAGTTTTATTATTTTATGTAGAGCATCGAACTTTTTTAAATGTTATTAGGGTTTTTAACCAAGAATGTCAGAACTGACAACTTTGAATGTCTCTTGGGTAACGGACATATTATACAATATATCGTAAGTAAAACAAAACAGAAAAGATTAATCAGTATATTTATTTTTTATTAAAGTTTAAAGGAATTGTTATAGGTCTTTGAAACTCAACAAATCAGTCTTATTCTTAAAATAATGACGTCCCTTGTTTCTCTTGGGTCACTGGTAAAATAAATCAATACAAACTTTTACTATAACTTTTTTTTAAATAACACATGTAAGCCAAACTAATACTGTACTTACCGTCACTTATTCATCAACCATTATCTAAATATAAAATATACCTAAGATATTTTGTTCTATTTAAATTTCGAGAGATTCATCATAAAATTAGGGGACATTGTTGTTAGCCAGGAGACAAACTTAGTGACTCAAGAGACATAACGATATACCAACCAAAATTAAAAGAAAAATAATAAATTTTAAAATTGTTAATAACATAAAACTTCTGTCAAAACTCTGTTGTGTAGTCTAAATAACAAATTACAATAAAAAGTCCAACAAAAATCACAATCACAATAAGTAAAAATATATGTAATAACGGAAACTTTAAAGTAGTGAAGTAAATAACTATTATAAAAAAAATAAAAAGTTAAATTTCTTCGCAACCTTCCGCTAAACAAATACAATGATGTGTCTTACCTGGATTGAGGAGAGCGGACAATGACTTAGTGGTCAGCCGCCGCAGAGTCTACATTACCTGAAGATGCCCCGTGTAGAGGCGAAACACGTGTCGTATTATCGTCGATGGTGTGTCTTGCCTGGAATAGTGGTGTTGGGAGTAGTGGGGCTGGGACTAGTGGTGACGGAGTTAGTGCATGCAATTGAGGGAGAGCGGGAGATGCTCTTCAATCCAGGTAAGACACATCATTGTATTTGTTTAGCGGAAGGTTGCGAAGAAATTTATATTTTTATTTTTTATTATAATGGATTTCCGCAAAGTAACGCCTGATTCTATCAATTATCCTAAATAACTATTGCCAAATCACTTCTCTATAACGTGTACATTATATTCAAATATGTAATACTGTTGGCCTCTTTTGGTAGTCGTAATAGGCTCAGCTAGAATTTATATTATGTCAGTGTAGTCGATGTCAGCTACGTCACACTTTTCAAGACGAAATGTGGTTGTGAAATGTGAATCTTCGTGCAAATCATCGACTACACAAGCATATTTAAAAATTTTACCTTTTGTGGCATGAACGTTTACTAATAAAAAGTCCCTCTGTCTCACCTCTTCTTTCTCTTTTTTGTTATAAAGTTGTGCTGTTGAACTTTTCGGTTTTAGAGATGTATAATATATCACTGGCTCATCATCAGAAGTTTCAGGTGTTTTATAAACAAATTGATACCAATTCTTGTTGTGAGCTTGGCATAATTCTATCAACCCGATTTCTTTAAATAGTTAAAATAAGCATTAGCTTTGACTGTCAAGTCCTTATTTGTCCGGTTATTCCCAGAGATTCTTTAACTACTTCTTTAACTTTTTGTGCACAGTCATCAATACTTACAAGTATGTCTTTCAGTATTTTCTTATCCTTGTGTTTCTTTGTTTTTTGATAACTTTCTTTGATAGCACCGGATAGCTTTTTGTCCATTGTCATTTCATCAGCATTGTCATTTACTTTTGTTTCATGTTTGTTTCTTTGGTATCGTTTTTTCTTATTTTTCGTATTTTTTGTAGTTTTTCATTTTCTTTCCGCAACTTTAAATTTTCCCTATATAATTTTTATTGATCTCTCCTAATTTTCTGTAGTCCTTTACTCTTCCTTGATAAATTTTTATGTGGAAGCATATTTTGCGGACTGTTACCAGATATATCCGTATCGTCATTGTTTCGATGCGGTGAATTTTGAA
The DNA here is from genome assembly GCA_036936625.1 of Parnassius smintheus behrii. Lineage (NCBI taxonomy): Eukaryota > Metazoa > Arthropoda > Insecta > Lepidoptera > Papilionidae > Parnassius > Parnassius smintheus. The sequence continues at coordinate 22,679,139 of JAUPFT010000013.1, read as the reverse complement.
AAGCATCATGGGCTACCATAACATCTGCTTCAGGTATCAATATAGAAGAAGAACTTGGAGGTTGTTATATCATCAAGAAGGCGATTTAAATTATTCTTGTTTTGTCTTCAGTTTTTCTACCTAAGTCTCCAAGTCGTTCTTGCATTATATTTCTCTTGTGGTGTTAAGTCCTTGATAAGTCTCTTTTTTGTATGATAATTCACATGCTTTTTTCTTTTATCATATTCTTCGTACTTTTCAGAATTCAGTTTGAGTTTTTCTTTATATGTACTCTGCCTTTCGGCGGCTGTTAAAGGCATATTTAATGAAACGATTAAACTTCCACTAAACCAAAACAAACCTAATAATTAACATGAAAATACTTTACAGAGAAAACGGAATTGGTAATTGAACATTGAAATATAATGTAAATATTTATTAAGGAGACTTATTTGTTATCATATGTAAAGAAAATGCAAGATGTCTCTTGGCTCACAAGAATCATCTCTTGGGTCACACGTTTTGTGACTCAGTGGAACTGTGACCCAGGAGAAATAATACGATTTTTTACGCTTTTTCTTAAGAAAAGTTTCGATAAATAGATAATTACATATATTAGAGGAATTACAGATTTAAAACTTAAGAAATTAGCTTGAAAGTAACGTATTAAAATATTATCTAAATAAATATTATGACGTCAGCCAGCGGAAGCACAGTGAACACACGTATGCACTTTTGAAGTTACGGACGAAATGGTCAAGCCAAATCACTGCTATAGTGTAAGTAGGTAGGATCGTCCGATGTACAGAACTATTTCCTATTAGCTAAGCCACTCACATGCTATCTCTCTCGTATTTAACAATGTTTTATGCGTGTGACCCAGGAGACGCGTGTTCTACTGCTATCGTGGGGACATAAATAATAATTTTAATTCTTATATCAAAAACTAAACTTAGGGATGTATAAAAAGAGACAAAGAAAGGAAGCATGTAGTATTTAATTTTCGTCGCAAAAGTTCATTGCATCCTTAGGAAAAAAATATAGTATCATTGCTAGATACCACGCCGACACTCCGTGGGGGCACGATGAATTTGTATGGGAAGACTATTTAGTCCACTAGGTCACAAGTTTTATTTTTGGATTTTATATATTTCCGGTTTATTTTTGGATTTTATATATTTCCGGCAAATATTTCCGGTTTGGTGTATGAACTCTCCTATAATGCGACACAACTGGACGAAAAGACATAATATGTTCTTTTACCTTTGTACCGTCTATTTGTGATGGTTTCGTGTTATGACCTCGGCCGTCAGCAATAGGCTCTACGTATTGTGTTTTATAGTATGTGTCAATAATGTTCCTCACAGCCTTACAGTTACTTTTCTTGTAACCCAAAGTTGTGAGAAAAAACATTTTACATACCGTAACTTTCTCACCGTTTTCATCACATAAGAAATACGAAACAGTCTTAGTTCGATCATAGTGTTTTCCATGCTCATCATCATGACTTTTTTTCTTTGGTCTTGCAGGCTTTTGCTGGATAGTATTAGCTAAAAAAAGTGTTTTTGTTCCGACCAAGACATTTTCCAGAAATTACGATTAATAATTTTGCGGTAATCCTCTGAGAATTTCGTTGAACATTTATTTTTTACAAATGTTCTCTTGGCATCCGGGTTTCACAAAATATTTGGTATTTATTTTTTCTTCTCTTTTAATTTTCTTTCGTTCTTTAAGACTAACATCATATCTTTTGCGCTTTCTTACTGTCCCTTTTTTGTAAGTTCATCTTTTGTAGATCCATCTGAAGATTCTGGAATCGTTTTTACCAAACACGATTGAGAACATGGAATGACGTCTGATTCGGAGCCAGATTCATCCAATAAAATATTGGCTTCACGTCGTTCATAGTTTTCATTATGACCCCTCATATTTAAGTTTTTAATCACTGATTATTTTGAGCATTGAGCGGCAATAATGTACGTTTTGTGCTTTTTTGGTGGCTCATAATCTCTATCGGCTACTGAATCTTCTGAATCAAAATCTGATTCTGATACTAGAATTTGTGGCGACCAATTTTGTAGACCACTAGTGGACGGAATCTATTCGTCAATATCAGATCTAAGCTTTAGATTTTGTAAAGCGGCGCTTACTAATCTTTTACCACGTGACTGCATTTTTAAAAGTATCTGAAATACGGGAAAAACAAGTGAAATGAATGATATATATGTTTATCATATTAATACTTAATTCATTAAATATTATGACATGTCACATAGGTGTTAAGCTAAGGCACGGTAACATTATCTAATACAATTCCAACTTCACACAAACGGACGAAGCGCGGGCTATGCCTACGCACCTCGACCTCCGGGTGTAGACATAGTTAGCTAATAATGATATTACCGTGGCTTTGTTTGACACATCTGTCTAGAAACCGACAGGTAACTGTTGAGATTACCTAGGTGTACGACCTAATCTACATAGTTATGTACCTACCTACTTGAATTAGAAACAATATGTTAACATGGATAAAACGTAAATAAACTTACCTAGCGCGGGCAAGCTGCTGACAAGTGGAAGTGGAAGTGGAGTCTTCGACGTCGCAGGCAGAACTGGCGCGTTTCAATCAAACCCTGCCCTCCTGTCCTCACCCATAATCGTAAATAATTTAAAGAAAAGGCACAACTGGTTATTTGTGCCTTTTATACGTAACTTAATTGAGACATACATGGATCATTAATTAAGTAGACAAGGCACATCTGGCATTTGAGCCTTTTCTTTATGTTATGTTGTAGTTGTGACTTTTCAAAGTAGTTTTTAGTAAAAATCTGTATGAAGTAGTAGTCACATCTACGTATTTGTGCCTTTTCTATGAATATTAGTCTCATTTGTGCCTTTTGAGCCTACTGTATCTCCGATTTCCTTGAAGATAAAATTCTGCAAAAAATTGAGCAGGTGTGCCTTTTTTTCTGATTCTAAATATGTATATAACTCAATTTAAAAAAAAATGTTACTTGTGCTCTTTTTTCTTACGACGACAGAATAGTGAGGAGGTGAAATAAAAATGCATTAGATAATGGAAATTAAGACAAAAAATTTTAACAGCGCTTGACTTTGGTAGGCCAACTCTGGAACTTCCCGCTTTTTCCGTGCTTGAAATGCTCGAAAACCTTCTAATTGATTGATTTCAAATTCAAATTTTATATCATAGAAACGATTATTTAGAATCAATTGTTTGACGCGTCGTTGGATTTTAACTCACTTGGCTGCATTCGACGCAGTTTTTCATACCTTTGTATGTAATTACTCTTTTCAAGTACAAAGTTTTTTTGATGTCTGGAGTTGATTACTCAAATATTTGAAATTGTCTGTAGAAAAAACTTTAAAAAAAAATTGGTTTTTATTTTTTAAATATCTTTAAAACTGATAGACCTCAAAATCTAATCAGGTCGAACTCTCAATGAAAACTTTCGAACGCCGTATCGGTCATCTCGATCGGTTGATTCGTTGTAAAGATATCGTAGTACAACATTTTATTTACATACACAAACACAATAATATGTAAAAAGTAGGGCCATGATCATGACCGATATAAAAAGTGACGGGGGTTGCTAGACGTTTGATATTAATGCACTACTAAAAAAATCTACGTCTAATAATCTCTAAGAATTCAAAAGATATCACTTGACTAACATAAGGTTGAAGTGCTAGTAGTTGACCAGTTAAGCGCTTTTTATTACTATGAGCTGTACAGCTGACTTGGTTTATTACTTGCTTCAAATTTAAATATAATAAATCATTTTGTAACCTTTAGTGTATTTATAGATATAAAGATAATTTTTTTACTAAAAGCATTTATCAGAATATCAAGTCATAAAATAAAATATGTATATATGCGCCACTAGTTGACCATCAAACTCCAATGCCTGACCGCCAATGTACGATTAGTTGACCATATAGAGACATGTAAGTAAAACGAAATTTACAAAGAAAATAATGTTTAATAAGTAGTTAAAATTTTAATTAATAAAAGCTTTGAAAAGACGATCAACAAAATCTATCATATTTTAAACAGTAAATGGTAGGTATTTTTCCATTTCCTTTACTACATAAAAGCTTTTTTAATAGAGAGCACAGGGGCATTTATTACTTCCACCACATTTTTTTGATGATACTAGATTTTATCAGGCTTATCTGGCCATTTAAACGTATTTCCCATGGAAAACGTCATAGTGCTTACTTCAAATAAATCTCTAATCGTTTGTTTTCATTCTCCTTATTTATTATTATATCAGCTGTGTTACCGTATGACTCACTATCATTCCGTATAATGAGTTAGTTTTGTTTCTTTTTTAATTTTATGCCTTGGACTTCACATTTTTTTCTCTGTACTGAGTCACTGGAGAGTGAACGAATTGGTTTCTTTACTTTACTTTTGCTTGTTTTCTTCTCATCTCGCTTTCTTTTTCTGTTTTCTATGTCTTCTAACTTCTTTTGCTTTTCTTCTTTTTTTTTTCAAAGTAATCAATGAAATATTTTGATGTCACCGCAAGTGACAGGCGTTCCTTTGTTTTATCTTTATTGGAGAGTCTAATAGCCACAAAATATGGTTACCAAATACAGGGCCCATACAAACCCATAATAAACATTCTTAGTGAATCAGACGCGTACTTACCGGGTGCCATCTTCACTTGCAAAGAACTCTGATTGGTCAACCAATATCGAGCTGACTCGTATACCAAGTGACTATAATAATGATGCCAATAAGCAAAACAATAAAACTGATATTAAATCCTACCAATGTACATTAAAATTGGTTTTTATTTGTGTTTTGGTCAACTATTGGTGCATGGTCAGCTAATAGAACATTGACCCTACGTGACAACGATGCGACTCTACAAGGGGTCCAACTTTACTGATTTTGGTATGAAGCAGTATTAATGATGTTCCTCCACGGAAACCCTCGCGAGCGAAGCCGCGGGTAAAAAGCTAGTTAATAAGTAAATCAGTTAGATGTTATAACGCTAACTTTAACACTTCATAATCTATAGATTAGTATAATAATATACGTTAATCTACTAGCTACATCCATCTATTCCATAACAGCCTATAAAAGTCCACTGCTGAACATAGGCTTTCTTCATAGATTGCCTAATAGGGAAGATATTGCCATAGTTGCCACGCTTGGCAGGCGGGTTGGAAAGATACTGCTGCCTATCACCTGTTTGAATTTCCCTTTATCGCCTTTTTCGACACCCACGGGACGATATGTAGTAGCAGATATTCTTACAACGCCAGTATACACGGTAAAACTAGATACATGTCTCCCATTATTTTTAAGAGAAATGCCTACTCATATCCGTAACGAGGACGGATTATGTCAAACTGGCACCAGATACTATGGTGTTTCATCTTCACCGTGTATTGGCTGGACCACGGGAACGCTTTCGCACACATTCTCAACCCCACTAACACCGGCTGGTCTATGGCGGACCCTCGGGAGAGAAAACATCCTCCCTCTTTCTTCTCAGGTAAAACCCACCCGTCCTCGTTCCCGCAAGGCGGATATGGTTAGATATTTCACCATATAATAAAGTCAGTGCTTTGTCTCCTTCGGCTGCATAACCACTTATGAAATCAAAGTCAACGAGTCAAATCAGCCGCTGGGGTCGGGAAGGCTGCTGCTTCGAGTGCTTGATTTTCCTAGCATCATGATTGGAATGGTAGACGTGGTCACCGTTGAGGAATAGTCAGAATAAGTTGGAATGCCTCATTTCCGGTAAAAAGGATCTCTCTGTGGATCGTTATCCTTATTATACGATACACAGTCGCATTATGCTGCTATTTCTTATCCAATCATCATTTTGTGAGAGCGTAGTCTTTCCCGGTCAAGCAGACCTATTTGTACAACCATCATATAGAGGTATGGCCCATAATAAAGATGATACGCTTTACACTTTTGGAACAAACTTAAAAAAAATAACAAACACAATATGGGATAAGAAATGATCATTTAAATAATACTAGTTTTACGTATTTTATCCCGTATGTCTAACTTTTTAAATACCCGACGTTTCGAGCACTTTACAGCACCCATGGTCACGGGGGAGACTGAGATGTTCAACGTCTAAATGTAATAGTTAACCGCGTTTACCATAGATTAATATTATTAATTTTTGATCCGATCTATGCAGTACGAACTTATAGTATCTTGAAGTCTTGCCGTTGTATGCTTGGGTTGGGTTTAATTTTAATAATTATAGGATCCCAAGCAGATGGTAGCACCCAGCCATCTTCTCTATTGAAATTAGGATGTTTTTTGATTTCAATATTCTTGCGAATCATCCTTGGAGGAATCGGTGTTCTTCGGCGGCTTGAAGTATGTTTTAATGGAATGTTGAATTGAATGAATGTTGTCATGCAAAACTTGCTTGACGTGTTGGAGCTTGTCAGCCAGGTGTTTACTGTCACAGATCCCACGTGCTCTCTGAAACAAAGATTTACCCACGGTAGCTAACTGTGAAGGATGGTGGTGAGAATCACTGTTTAAATATCTATCTGTATGGGTCTTTTTTGTATAAACAGTACGGCTCAAGGTGTTATCAGGATTCTGAATTACTAACACATCTAGAAAAGCTAAAGAATTGTTTGCATCTAACTCCATTGTGAACTGAATTTTAGAATTTATAGAGTTAAGATAGTCTAAAAATGTAGTTATTTTATCTAAAAGTAGAATTATAAAAGTTTCGTCTATGTAACGCTTGTAGAATCTTGGATTGATGGGAGAAGTAAGCAGGGCTTTCTCCTCAAAGTCTTCTATGAATATGTCGGCGACAACGGGAGATACAGGTGCGCCCATCGCCACACCATCTACTTGATTGTAGAACTCCTGCTTCCACAATTGGTAGCCAGATGTAAGGCAGTGTCTGAGTAGGTAATACCGAGGAATACTGCATATTCTTTTTTTTATAGGATAGGGTGACAAACGAGCACACAGTTCACCTGATGGTAAGTGGTTGCTGTGGCTCATAGACATCTACATCTATCCTCGATTACGAATCAAAATACAGATGTGTTGTCACCCGTGAGGACTAAGATGGAATGCCTCGTTTCCAGTAAAATGGGTCTTCGGTTCTCTACACTCACCATACGAAATACAGCAGCATTAAGCTACCATTGCACGCTGGTATTCTGTGAGAGCGTGGTCCCTCCCCGGTCGAGCCGACCCATTCGTGCTACAACTATACATCTAATATAACTGCAGCATGACTCTACCACGTATAAATATATTCTACGGGAATTTTGTTTTCTTCCAGCCTTGTAGTTAAAATTGAGATGCAGTTTTCAACAGGTAAGCATGTAAACAACGACTGCACATCAAAACTGACCATAGTTTCATTATCTGCCAGATGTAGGTCTTTAATCTCGCTGAGAAAATGGTAGGGATTCTTTTTTGTGTGCTCTTGTATGTCCCCCTAGCGGTGAAAGTATTTTCGCTAAGTGTTGAGCCAATTTGTAACTTGGTGAATCGGTTTGGCTCACTATAGGACATAATGGGGCATTGGGCATGTGTATCTTTGGTAACCCATGCAACTTTGGTGATTTGGGGCACGTAGGTATTTGGTACGACACGCACATTTTGGTACGACTTTCCATTGATGTCCGTCGAATTGAAGGTGGGAGGGGGTGGGGGGAGGTGTACTAATCACCCTTAAAAGAAAAAGTTGTGGAGCCCCCCCATTTTTGAGTTTTTTCGTTTTTAATTCTGAGGAAATTTTCCTCATTTTATGGATAAATATTAAGTGTAAAAACCAGGGGGACCTCTTGAGGGGGAAGGGGAACCCCCTTCACCAAATAAATAAAGGGACTCATTCAGAGGGATTTCTGTAACAATTTTGAGACTGCAACGTCTCCGGCGCTGCGGGAAGAGCAGCCTCTACGCCTTTGCGTAACAAATCGCAAGCATTCCGCCTCGCCTCCGCAGCTTCGGCTTGTTGGTTGCCTTCGCGACCAGCCTCAGCCACTCCAGCTCGTCCGCTGCCTACGATTTGTTACAGTAGGCAGAGGCTGCTCTCCCTGCGCGCCTCTGGTTCTATAAAAACACTCTGGGGGTAGGACAGACTCGTACCACGTGGAGTCGGGGTCAATTAATTCGGTTCCTTGACATAATTTGAACGTAACCTATTTTATTTGTTATCTGCCCTAATTGGTGGATACTGTTTTATACACATTTTTTACACGTTTCATACAATTTTATACACATATTGCTTTAATTAATTCTTAGAAATCATCACTTTTACGTTTTATCCCACAAGCCGGCAAAATACGTTAAACACTACACATTTTAATTTTGATAGCTCGTAATGATAATAATTCTGTAATTTAAGTATATACTGTTAAATATATGTGTAGTAAATATAGGCTTCAGTACCATAGACCACATACATACCCTGCGGCGGATTGTACAGAAGACCGAAGAGTACAATCTGCCACTTTGCCTGGCGTATGTGGATTATGAGAAAGCCTTTGATAAAATGAAAAAGCTTATGATTCCATAGAAATTTGGGCGATGCTACAGTCCCTTCAGCGGTGCCAAGTTGACTGTCGGTATATCGAAGTGCTGAAGTGTTTGTATAGTAGGGCTACGATGGCTATCCGAGTACAGAACCAGAGTTCGAAACCCATCCAACTGCAGAGAGGTGTAAGACAGGGTGACATTATATCCCCGAAACTCTTCACCGCTGCAATGGAAGACGTTTTCAAGCTACTGGACTGGAAAGGATACGGTATTAACATCAATGGCAAGTACATCACTGACCTTCAATTTGCCGACGATATAGTCCTTATGGCAGAATTGCTGGAGGACCTAAGCACTATGCTCAATGGTGTCTCCCAACGGATAGTTTTTAAGATGAACATGGACAAAACAAAGATCATGTTTAATGTCCATGTCACACCTTTGTCGGTAGTTGTTGGGAGCACCATGCTCGAAGTTGTTGACGACTACGTTTATTTGGGACAAATAGTCCGACGGGGTAAGTCCAACTTCGACCGAGAGGTCAAACGACGGATTCAACTCGGCTGGGCAGCGTTCGTGAAATTACGACACATCTTCTCGTCAGGTATACCTCAAAACATGAAAACTAGATTGTACAACCAGTGCGTGTTGCCAGTGATGACTTACGGATCCGAGACGTGGTCGTTCACTGCTGGCCGTATGAGGACGCTCAAGGTCGCTCAGCGAGCTATGGAGAGGGCTATGCTTGGAGTTTCTCTGCGTGATAGACTCAGAAATGAGAATATCCGCAGTAAAACCAGAGTGACCGACATAGCCCAACGGATTAGTAAGTTGAAGTGGCAATGGGCCGGCCATATAGCTCGAAAAACTGATAGCCGATGGAGAAGAAAGGTTATCGAGTGGCAGCCTCCTACCGGTAGGCGTAGTGTAGGGCTACTCCCCACTACATGGAGTGATGACCTGGTAAAATATGCAGGAAGTCGATGGATGCAGGTGGCTCAGGACCGTGCATTGTGGCATTACTGGGGGAGGCCTATGTTCAGCAGTGGACTTGTGAAGGGCTGTAATGATGATAATGGTGAGGGATTGACGTAAATATTACAAAAATAATTGATTTTCAATAATTTTTTTTCTCTAAAAGTACGCGTTTCCGCGTGTTGAAACTTTGCGGTGTGCTAATATTAATGTAACCTTTCTGTATAAAAAAATATCAACCCCCAACTCGACGGACGTTCATGGAAAGCTTAGCCCTCGACACTACAGAAAATTTCTTCGTAAGGTAATCTGCGTGGTGTTATCGCAAAATTGAGACCTTTGTATAAACTAAAAAACTCTAATTGTTGCATCATCCAGTGTTTGTTTTGACAGATAATAGAACGCGATTAATCTATGATCTGTGTTTGTGGTTGCTTATGGTTCTGCCATTGATTCGAATGTTTGACATTTGATTTGGTCGTTACAATTTTTGATATTAATAATTATATAAAAAGTTAAGTTAAGTTAGTATACGCGATGAAATCCGTAAAAACTAGTATTACTTAAATATGTAGTGTTCGCGTAAATATAAGAAATTATTAAAAGAGGATCATTCTTAATTTAAGCTAGACTCTGCCACTTAGGATATAATCATCACATCATCCACAGCGCCATTTAACCATTTATGTGTACGTGCTCAATTTTATAGTTTGTTTCCCTCGCCTCTTATAACACTCTCATGTATTTTACATTATTGACTAAAGAAAAGGCAAATCTCATTTCTATTAAGTAATTGCGATGTATTAAAATATTTAATTTATAAGGAATAATATTTTGAAGTATAACTAAAAATACGAAAGTTAGATACTATAGTGTTGTACATATTTTGGAGAATTACAAACTTTATATTTGCTATACATTTCAATTAAGTACGCTTGTACTTAAGGAAAGTTAGGCAACGCGCGTTTTCTAAACATTGCAATCTAAAAATATCCGATTGCCTGTTTAATTTAAATTTGTTTTATGTTTATATAAATTGTTGTGTACTTTAAACTATAGATGTTTCTTGATGACATTTCCGCGATTTATCATTCTTTACAATACATACTATATATTTGAACCTCTAAAATATTCTTGGACAGAGTGAAATGGGAATTGGGAATACAGAGTCAATTTACACATAAAACTTTTTAGCTACAGGTTGATACTTGGCAACGTTCAGTCTTCATGTTTATTTTGGTCTGAATACGACCCAGAAATGAAACGCTATCAAAGGGAAGCGATCGAGAAGTGGCGGAAAGATGAGCAATACGCCACCACGGCATCTTCTTTTTTAAGGCGACACCGTGAAAAAATGCACCTCCTTTCATCGAATAGTATAGGAATAGTATAATACGAAAGTGGGATTTCGATATGGGTAAATTCATGTCTTTATCTTGAATTTGATTGCTCAAAAACACGATTGTATAGTTTTGACTCGATCATAATTATTTGCGAAAACACCTCTAAAAAATCACTATAGTTGAAATTACAATGAAATCATTTGATCTATATGCTTGGGAATCACTCAAATATATTCATAACATCAATATTCATAATTTACTTACTCATTATTTTGATAACTTAAATCAATAATTTTTAAAAAAAATATTTTAAGATTCTGACAATTTCTAAGCGCTTTTAATCGTCGCGGGCGCTACGCTATTTTAGACCTTATTACGGCGTTTCTTCAAGTCTTTATAGAAATTATGTATTCACTCGGATCAGTACGGCGATAGCGTTTTCGATGTGTCGTATTAATTTGGCGATGTATTTAATACCTTTTTTACATTCTGTGGTGCAGTGCCTCAACTTGATTTGCAGCGCCGCGGGCCGCCGGTACGAACTCCACACGGAACGGGTATATGTATGGCCTAAAAATACTTGTTCTGGGACGGGAGTTTTTGTTAAAAAAGTGATCTAGAGTCAATTCCCTAATGAAATCGAAGTTGCACCAATGCCGAATGCTTGTCATAAGTGTTTACTTCTGTGAGCAACAAACGATAGAACATAGTGATCCACGGGCTACGGATTGACTATAAACTATAATAACGCGCCCCGCTCAGTCAGCCCTCAAAACGAGGGACTACCTGGAAATCACACCGGTTAAACTATTGGATCACCTTCCGTACAGCCTTAAAGTAATTTATTTAAATTAAATTATTTAGATATGCCCTTTATAGAAATTTCTGATTTGGTACAGAACTATACCCGTTTAAAGCAGTTCCAAGCTGTATTAATCTGTTTTTCAAACGTTAACTTCTCATCCGTTACTATTCCTTAGGTTCTAGCCTTGTCAACACGCTCAACATTAACATTTATTATTTTTACCATTTGATGAGTAGCTAGAACTTTACTGATTTGTGCTTTAGTAGGGGAAACTGGGGACACTTGATCACCATTTTGGTTTCTTGCTTATATTTTTTTCAAATTTAGTTCTATAAAAATAATACATACATATATGGGTAGTTAATATTGTTCCCCATTATTTGATTATTATATTTATGAGTGCTTCATTTATTTTTCTGCATTTTACCAAAACTTTCCAAAAGGAACAAGTGTCCCATATTCTGGGAGACTTGATCCCAGTAACGGGTAGACTTGATCATAGGGCATCAAGTCTCCCTAATGCAAATTGTAAATTAATGATAACCCCGTTTGGTTATAAAAGTATCATTTATTATAACAAAATTATGAATATAATTAGCTTTATATATCTCAATAAATCTGGCAAAGGTTCTATGCTAATATGACTGTCATGATTATCCATTATAATCAACTGAACATTTGGTGTATTTTTTAAAATGTAAAAACTTTATAAAATTCTCAGCAGTCATCCAGCCTGAAGGAAATACGCTCGCATTTGTACCTGCAGGTGCACCGTTCAACATAAGATCTTGCCAGTTCTTGCGTGGAAAGATCATGAATGGAGGAATGTATCCTCCCATTGCATTTATAGCACAGCACGCAGTTAACAATTCACCACGTTCACCTGATGTCATATTCCCTATTTGCTTTACTCCTTTAGTAGCAACAATTTTCTTAGGTTTATGTACAGTACTCAGCCCCGTTTCGTCAATATTCCAGATAGCTTCCCGTCCACCATGATACCTAACCAATACTTTTTGCAAATTTTCAAAGAAACAGCCAATGTTATGTTTATTGAAGTTGGTCGATCTACTCAGGCTAGTCGTTTGAGGTACACATAGTGATAATTGCGTATTTCTCTTCATAAAGCCATGGAACCAATCGTACGACGCAATATTATTGGTCCATTTACATATTTTCTCATCTGGCTTTTGGTTTTGAATAGCCAACTGATGTGCTAGCTGCCGAACACACAGAGAAGATGGCCCATGATGGAGTTTGCTAGCTTTTTCTAGTTACATGGCTAAATGCAACTCCTCTTCTTTAGTGAAGACTTGGGACTGTCTATAATTAGGCTCGTATGTAATCTCATTTTCCTGGTCCTTTTGTTTTCTTGCATACGTTTTCAGTGTCATTATTGGGACGTTATACTCTTTGGTCAATTTAGTGGTTATATGGTTCTTTAGTGGTTATACTTTTGATCGAATTTCCCTCAAATACTTTGTTCACAGCTTCTTTAGGAATTTGTCGGTCAACGCCTTTACGTGGTTTTGCACCCTCTTTTCTTTTATATGTTCTTCTCATTTTATAATTAATCTAAAACAAATGAAAAAAGAAAACTGACAAATTGAATGTATGGGACACTTGATCCCGGGATCAAGTGTTCCCCGTCTTGCCGTGATCAAGTGTACCCGGGAGTTCCCTTTTAAAAAAAATATTATTTTTTCGTGTTAAGAGAAAACTTTAATTGAATAAAATACATGTAAATGCAAACTTTATTAAACTACTTTCAATGATTTTGACACATACTCAGTGAATTATTCATTGTTATTAAAAAAAAAACAAATGAAAAACTTACCGAAACAAATGCTGACACGAGAAAATAAAAATGGCTGCACTGCTTTGAAGTTGTCTATATAAAGATTTCAAAATAACGTTTTTGATTCGCCATAGACAGCAAAGACTTACGTTGCCAATTTAAAAACTAGAAAAAGCGTCTAGTTTTTGATTTGTCACTGGGTGATCAAGTCTCCCAAGGGAACAAGTCTCCCCTACCGAATAGTTACGATTCAGATCAGTCTGCTAAGGTTTTTATTGTACTATACTGTTTCCTAAAACCGAATTGAACGTTTGCTAGGATGTTATCCAAGTTTAAGTAATGCGACAGTTGATCACAGGCATAATGATATCTTAAAGGAGAATGTCCATAGATGTATGGAATCTCGTATCAAAATTTCTTAAAGGAGAATGCCCATAGATGTATGGAATCTCGTATCAAAATCAAATTTTGTTTTTTATAGATTAAACTGATCCTATTAACTCCTACAAGTCTTTTTTGAGAAAAAAAACTCGGGTTTCGGAGATATTTTATAAAATCGAAAATAACCTAAAAACTATTACGTCACTTTTTCGATGCTGCCAACGACCTATTTTAAATAGACACTTTAAACATGGACAAACATTATTGCTCTAAAAACAGCGTAATCCATTAAAATTTCCAGGAATTACGAGTCATAGCAACACATAACCGCGCCATTGGATGCGTGACTGAAACCCGGATACTTGCCCGACCTGTAGTGTGAGTGGGTAACGTGTATAAAGGTACCAATACTGTGAGTGGGTAACGTATCTTAAGGTAATATGTACATAATTGGACGCCGCCGCGATCACACTACCACACCAATATCAATAATACATTGTCTTACGGGTGACCACTCAGACCGATAAATTTGAGTCTAGAGAGTGTCCCTTTAATCTAAGATAAGATACTATTCATGACCGACACTTGCTCAAGCTCATGTTGTTGTGAATCGATTAGGTAAGTGATAGAAAAAATAAAACAAACAAGTCCATTTGGGTTTTTTAATAGCGATTTATTCATCATACTCCTGAAAAAATCACCTAAAGCCGTTGCCGGCGCTGGTACGTCATTATACTGTCCTCAGCTTAAATACCACACTATTGTCATTATTCGAGCACAGCAGTCTACTGTTCGCTTACCGACAAGGCAGCTGTAGCAATAACCTACTATGGTTTCTAAAGTGTTGGCTACAGCATCATCTCTGCTAATCAATAAATATGTGTGATAAGTTGACGACTGTTGACATGTCTAGATTTAATCCTACCTCTTAAAAGGTAATTATTAAGCCCTAAAATCAATGGTACATCATCATTGATAGTGCTATTCACCTCAACTGAATAAATACCAGTCCGACGGATGTGTCCCCATAATAAGATCTAGCCTGTTTGAGTTGGTAGGTCCCAAGAGCTAACCATTTTAAATCAGTTATTGTCAATTGTCCATTCATTAGTCCAATCCATCTAAATGTGGATTGTTGCTGTCAACCAACTGAAAATTCACACTCCTTCTATTGAGATTTGCCTGTTCAACATAAGTTGCCAAATGGTTCTCTAGTGAAAGCCTATCTTTAGCAATTCTTACATATTCCAAGGCTTCTGATGGGTTTTCTATAACAACATGAAACTTATTAATTAGGGTCACATGAGATTCTAAAATCATCCTTTAGGTGCAAAGCTGCTCTATTGTTAAAACATGTCAAAAGAGTCTAAATTCCCTTTTCAGCCTACCCTTAACCACTTTTACAACCAGCGGCACATAGTTACAAAACGAGACCGATTTGCCTGCTGGGTTGTTATTTGATGTTCATTCTCAAGTAGAGACTGGCATATGTGTTACAAAGCCATATCCCTGGAGTTCATTGATTACATCCCTAAATCCTCTATCAAGTATGAAAATGTCACCTCTTCAGAAAAATGATCTTAAAGGAGCTTCTTCATTAATTAATTTTAAATTTGTAATTGTAGCATCATTTGTATGGTCCGAGACAATCCACAATATGACTATCACAACACATTATCATTAATGGTTTGACCAAATTATCTAGTTTTTGCAAACTGTATGTTTGGTTTTGAAATAAGTAATTATAACTACTTTGGATAAATACATAAGTAGCATCACATACGACTATTGCTGGTTTAGAATTAGGTGGCAAATCAGGATTACCAAATAATCCTTCTAGTATTATTCTATTTCTAGAAGCAACATCTTCAACAGTCATATGATTAAATCCTAAATACAATGGAATAAACTCATTAATTAAACATGTTCTGGCCTTATTCATTAAACATTCTAAGGTGACACGAGATTTATTAAAGAGAGTTGCCAACCTTTCATTACTATCACCAGTTCTAAGCTTTACTAAGTATTGTGGCATTTGGTACTTATCCTGCTAGACTTGGGATACAGTTTAACAAATCATAAAACTGATCCAAGTTCATGCCTAACCAAAAGTGACACAAATATGAAGGCATTATTAAAATATTTGAGAAATCTATATTGTAATAGGCAGCTCGCTGTATTATTCTCATAATTGAGTCAAATTTACTTCCAGTAAAATCTCTTAGATGGGAAGTTAATTATCTCCAATGGCCATGATCCAGGTGGTGACGACAGATTCGTGCTGCTGGTGGCACATAGAATAAATTTTTAAGTAATAACAGATCCTTTATAGATGAGGGTACTAGTAAACCATTCAGTTTCAAATCAATTAACGAATATACAGTGATTGGATGTGCTAGCAGCATGCTTATACACAGAAGACCTAATTGTTGGACTTGATCTGACATGAGTAGTGTGTAGGTTTTGTTGTGGAAGAGAGGGTGGCTCAGGAATATTGAGACTGCTACTTGATCCAACATCAGGCAAAATAGCTTCTGACAGACTAGGGCGTTTGGAGCCATGCTGATCACAAGGTTGCACTTCTCTGTAGCTGATCTCCAGCAAGCAGCACATACTCTTTCCAATCTTGAGATCTAAAAATAACACAGTTAAACATGTAATATGAAAAATTTCACAATGGGATATAAACTTGATAAAAGTGTGTACTGTAAATGTTAGGAATACATTTTTTTATAAGATAGGGTGACAAACAAGCACAAAGTCCACCTGATGGTAATTAGTATTTGCTGTAGCCCATAGTCATCTACATCTATTCTCGATTACAAATCAAAATGCAAATGCATTGTCACCCCAGAGGACGATGGAATGCCTTGTTCCCAGTAAAAAGGGTCTCTGGTTAAAGAAAGGGTGGATTGTACGAAACACAGCAGCATTAAGCTGCTATTTTACTACGGTATTCTGTGAGAGCATGGTCCTTACCCAGTCGAGCCGACCCATTCATGCTACAAATATACTACTATATAGTTGCAGCATGGCTCTCCACATTTGATAATGATCAGGCAGTAATTGTGTTAAAATAGATAATATTATCTAATACCCACAGCATTACTTATTTGTGAAACCTTCACTTATTGGCACTCAATATTATGAACACATCTAATTACAGTATTTTAACTAAAAACTATAGAAGACTGGAGAAAGTAAGAACATTAAGAAGAAGTTTTTTTTTTATATTGCAACATAAATAAAAATATTTACCAGATGCAGCGGAACATGTCTAACTAAAATGTTTCTCTCTTGTCAATCTTGTCTTACAGGATATGTTCTAGTTGCAGGTAGTATAGAATTGCCACAAGTAAAACATATTCTTCTATGACCAAAAGCAGGCAATCCTTCACTAATTGCGTTTGCTTGATCTTGAAGCAGTGTCAAACACTCCGTACAAAACACACATTCTGAAGACAACTGCAATAAAAACCATGAATTAAAAAGTGTGTTTTTAATCTTTTTGACATTATCTGTGTTCTGTAACATATTCACAGAAGTTACATCTATATGTAATGAAGAGTAAACCCTTTTTTGGCCTCAAACAGATTCGTTTTTTGTTATTGCCTTTGCTGTCTAAAATAAATATTTATTTCAATCTATAAAAATGTTTTGTAAGACGGTACGATGGTAGAGATCTGACATTCTTAGGTATATATTCAAAGATTAAAATAAAATCTGCTTACCTGAGTAGCAGTTATCCACGACTGTAACAAGTTAATCATTGAAGTAGATGCTTGTTCCAACGAATGTGTAGGTAGGTTCCTGGGTATCAAATATCAACACTTAATACATCGTTTTTTGATCGGGTGACTGACGGTGTCAATCGGTCGACTCGACATATTTGCACAATTAAATACACAGAAAAAAAAGTTCACAAAATACTAACAAGATTTACTTATCAATACACAATTCAATAACTAACTAATCTCAACTCTCAAAAACACAGACACAGACAGTTGTAATTGTATTTGTTAGAACAAACGTCAGTTTCTCTATCTAGTCTGTGGTTAGAACAAAGATAGTACGTTAATGCGTCTACGTAGCACTAGCGTGTCAACTGTCAACAAAACACAAGTGACAGATGCTTTGCAGATGCAGAAACTTTAAACGTCATTTATAGGATTTTTTATTTTACGGCTCTGGGTTCTAGCCTATCATTTCTTTCGTAATCTTCATTTTTATATATTTTTCCTTACAATATGCTGATGTGTCACATAGCGAAGTTTTTGGGAGATTTCGACGACAGCTCAACCCAGTGGACAGTTGATGACGACAGCCACTAAAGTTCATAAGGCGCCCAAGCGATCAAACTAACTTGAGGTATATATAAACATCAAAGCACTTGTTTCGTCGTTTTCTCTAATAGTTCACACGCGCAGCTACTTAATTCACATGATTCAATGAGATACCATCCACACATAGAGCGTTTGATTTCAAATTGTGAAGTATTTTTATAACAGTGTTATTGTCAGTTAAACAAGGTCAAATATTGCGGAGCTAAATTTGTTCGTCTCGTAGCCTAATAAATGTCTTAAAATGTATACATTACATGTACAGGGTATAACATCATTTAAAGGTAAACACTTCATTGGAAATTCTATTGTCGAGCCTCCCCTATTCCTTAGGTGCTATCACAAATATAAAAATATCTCTCTCACAACTCAAAGGTTTCCCACTCTATGCAAATGGCGTTAGTAAGACCAAATACTCTATAAAACCTTACGGTTTAATACGTGCAGCTCTCGACAGTTTCCGTACATTGGAATGGCAACTGTCAAAATAGCGCCATCTAGTGGCATGAGTTGGTGAAAAAGTTATGAACAATGCAAAACTCATTGTTTGTACGTAGTTTTTCAACAGAATTTAAAAATTTTGTACAATTTTACACTGTACTGGAAACAAAATGTAGATAGAAAGTATATTCTGAACATTTCTTGGGAGTTTTAAAATAAAACTAAATACATTAGGAATGTGAAATTTTCTTTAATTTTCAAGTTTCTAGACTTCAGTCTACTTATGCGCGACTCATTAAACTTATTTATGTATGCTTTTAGCAGAACTTTGAAATAATTGTCTAAAAATATACATACATTCATCACATTTGGATTATTTATTTGTGCATATACATTTTAAATTAATCTACCTATTGTTGTTTACAATTTTTTAAATAATTGTCTATATTTTCTTTGAAAGGTTTGTTGATAATGTCTGAAACTCTCTTGGCATTCTCTATTTGCGAATTTTTTAAACCATAATCATCATCTAGGCCAGAGTTCCCCAAACTTTTTTGTGTCGTAGACCCCTTGCCATGTTTTTCCGTGATGGGTAAACCCCCTACTTACCTGATATTGACTTCCTGTAAATTTTTAACTGTAGTGAAGTTTAGTGTTAAAAACTTAAAGTAAAGTCACATGTTAATTTATACATTTATTAATTGAATTTAAATTAAAACTACTCAAAATAAAATTTTGTATCTGTTATTAAAATATATGTAGCATTAAATAAATATAAAATAAACTATAAATAAAATAACATAAGCAATAAGTCAATATTTTTAGTGAGAAGGATGAGCCTGATGCTTTAATAATAAATTATCAACATTTGGCGTCAATTTTGTAAGGGTTAATCTTAAATCTCCTAGGCTAATAATGTCCAGTCTGTTTCTTTTTTTCGTTAGGAGATTGGTAACAGGGGTGAACCCCCTTTCCACTAGGTATGACGATGGAAAGGAAATTAAAAATTCCCTCGCTATATTCCATAATACGGGATAAGTAACGGGTATGTTGTTTTGCAGCCAAAATTGCTGATATCCGTTTTTAAACTGAACCTTAAGTTCTTCGTTTGTACTTAGTTCAGTCAGTTCCTCTTGTATTTTGACATTCGTTTCTTCTATGTCACCATATGGATTAATTATCCACGGTGGTACTACCATAATCTAAATATCCTCAAACCTAGATTCAAAATCTGAATAGAGGGCATTTAAATGTTGAACGTAAGTTGAAACGTCGTCTTCCTGGGATGTCTGTGACAAATTGGTAAACTGAGAAAATTCGCCCCGTCCAATATTTTGCTTCATTAGTTTAACTCTGGCAAGAAACGCTAATAAGATGGACTTTGTTTTAATCAAATTTAAACTAATCGCCATGTAATTGCAAATTAACCATATTAAATTTTGTAAACAAATCTGTTAAATAGGCGATGTCTGTTTCCTTTTCATTAAATTTTCTTTTAAAATTTTATCTTTAGTATGCAGAAATTCTAAATTAGTCTCAAAAAGTGCAAAAAATCTTGTCAAACATAAGCCTTTTGGCAGCCAGCGTACTTCAGTGTGAAGGAGTAATTGATGAAATTGTTAGTCATTTTCTTCACATAACTGCGCAAATAACCGCGTATTCAACGCGTTGCTTCGGATTCGGTTTACTGCATCAATGACTAAATGAAGTGATTTATGCAATCTAACACTCAAATTTTTAGCAACTAAATGTTGTCGATGGATGACGCAATGTATTGCTAACACCCCTGACACATTTTGTTTTAAATAACTTATAAATCCACGATAACGGCCAACCATGGCAGGTACTCCATCTGTAGCTACTGATATTATATTTGATAAAGGAATTGCTTTTTCAATGAACTATCATTCAAAACATGAAATATTGATTCACCTTTAGTGTCGGTTATCAAAGTTATTGCGAAGAGCAGTTCTTCGTAGATTTCTTGATTCATAATAAAACGAACATATACCAATAATAATGCTGCATTATCAGGTAAAGTTGACTCGTCCAGTTGTATAGAGAAATGGGTCGTTTGCAAATAATTACATAGGAAGTTTTCAATATCAGAACTCATTTCATCAATACGTCTTTCAACAGTATTGTTGCTTAAGGGAATTCTTTTAATGATATCAGATGCAGGTTTGTGTAAAACAGTTTTTAAAACCTCTTCAACGGCTGGCAAAATTAACTTCTCTCCGATAGTATGCGGTTTTTCGGATTTTGCTATAAGTAACGAGATATTGTAAGATGCCCGCAAACCATCATCATTTCTTTGTGACGTCGGAGCGAACATTCTGTCCAGTGTAGGTCTCTTCTGAAGTTTATCTTTGAGTGTTTGAAAGTATTTCAAATCTTTCTCTGTTTTTCAGGTTGGCATCTTCTCAGATGATCTTGCAGTTTAGATGGTTTCATAGCGTCATTGCCCAAAACTTTGTTGCATAAAAGGCACATAGGCAATTGTTTGTCCAGCACTGATGGAATGAAGCCAAATTTTAAATAATCGACACTGTACTGTCTACATTTCTTTTTAGATTCGGACATGACATCAGTCATCTGTGGGCAAAATTAAATTATTTAAATAAGATAGAAAATCCAGCAGCTGTATATTAAAAATATTTTTTGATTTTTCCGAAAACATTCCATAATTCGAACATCTTCTTGCAACAATTAGCTCGAATTACGGAGATTGCACTGTAATTATAATACCGATTGCTAAACCTTTCAAAAAGAAACTATTGAGGAGTACTCGTGTAATTTTGCATGATTGAATATTAAACTACTAACAACTAAAGTCATGATTGGCGTAATTTATCTATCTTTGGTAACTACGAGTACAAAACTAAAATTTAATAAAAAATAATGTACTTACTTTTCTCCAGCACTCTCAAACAAAATAACACTGACTCACTATAATTTGTGTGATATACTATCTGTTTATATTTTTTAAAATATTTTCTTAGCACTTTCCTTTTCAAGATTCAGGAAACGAATAAACGTATTTGTCCCACATTCGTATTTATAGTGACGAATTGAACAAGTCAGTGCAGGGTAGCGAAGCTCTGAGACTGCGACTCTCAGGTTTTTACAAGTTCAAAATGTATTGCGACCACAAAGCGAATACCAACATCCTACAACTTACATAATTTTATAAACATATATAATAAATTTTTACTTCATAGGTACTTTTATAAATAATGTATATGTTTTGATATTATAAGATAGTATGATGTAAGTAAATAGGTACTATCAGTGTATGTGTTGAGATCCACTATCGTGGACCCCCATTTTCATATCATGGACCCCCAAATTTTTTTTCGTTGACGTAGACCCCTTGCTGATTGTCATAGACCCCTAGGGGTCGATATAGACCACTTTGGGAATCACTGATCTAGGCTACAAGCAAATTTTTTACATTCATCATGTGTCAGTGAACTACATACCCAACCTAAAACATAGTACCCATTCTGAATTATTTTCAGAAATACTAACAGGATAATGTGCTTGGTTAAAACTTTGTTTTTGAGACAGTAACACTTATGTTTTTATGCTTGATTTGCTCTCTTTGCAAAAGAAATTCACTTATTTTTACACACAGCTAGAGCTTAAACTTTTACATTTTTTCTTATATTTTGATAATAAACAAGAGGTATCATTTAGCCTTTTCTTATCATGATCTATAACAAGATGTAAATTTAGCATTTCTGTCTGCAAATTTGCAACATTAGGTATTATGTTACTCTTGGGTCTCCAATATCGGATCTACCGAGTTTAATTTGATCTGTTTAGAACTGCAACAAAAAAGCCACACATACTATATAGTTTCTTACTAAATCCCTACAAAAATAATAATGGAAATGTTAAAATTTAGGTACGTAAGACTGAAAGTTATACCTTATTGAACAGTCTAAATTTATTTTCTCTTTACATCTTCTCTTTACTCATTATATTTTTCTTATTATACAACTTCAAGGTTGGTACTCAACCTGGCATTAACCTAAAAATGATACTTTTTATAGGTACATCTGCACATATTAGTATGGAAAAATCACATTCATTTCATAAATATTATACCACCTAAATATTGACAACTTACTCCTGACTATATAAATCTTTTTTCGAAAACATTCTTCATCAAAATGATCTAAACAAACAACATAATTGTTGGAAAAATAATCAGCATCTATACTTTCATCAAATTATCCCGGTCAGTTCTTTTACAAGTCACAATCCATTGCTTCAATCTAAAACGGCATTTATTACATTTGTTTAATAAAATCACATACAACTCCAAAACTTTGGGAATTCTAAAGAATGATTTTGGATCTTTTAGTTGTATAATTGTTGCAACCATATACAGCACAAATTGAACCACGTGAAAAATTAGGTTTTGCAGACATCTTTTATTAATTACTTATGTAATTAGTAAAATAATACAAACAATGTTCACCGCGCGACTATTTACAAGGCTGTAAACTAAATTTAACAACTCATGCCACTAGAGGCGCTAGTGTGCATGATTGCCAAGTTTTGAGTGGAGCTGCACGCATTATACCGTAGGTTTTCTATAGTATTTGGTAAGACCGATTCCAAAAGAAGTGAATATTACGGATTTTGAGGATTTGCGGCCAATAAGCACACTGCCGTATATATCTAAAATTATAGAAAAAAAAATGTATGTGATCATAGAATAAAACTATTATTTACGGATTTTATCGCGTTTAATTACTACTTTAACTTATTTTTATTATCCCGACGTTTCGGGTGCTTTACACCACCCATGGTCACGTGGAGGACTGAGATGTTTGACGTCCCAATGTCGTAGTTAGTCCGGCTACCTTCAGTTTTGAATATTAATTTTTGGTCCGATTTACGCAAACGAGCTTATAGTATCATGAATTCTTGCAGTGGTTTGCTTGAGTTTGGGTTGAATTTTTTTAATTAGAGGATCCCAAGCAGATGGCTTTGTTTCTCAGTTATTGAAATTTGGATGTTTTTTAATTGCAATAGCCTCGCGTATCATCCTTGGTAGGAATCGGTGTTCTTTTGCGAGGATTTCTGGTTTATCAAATCTAATGTAATGGTGGGGACGGTCTTGAACACGTTCGCAGACTGCAGACTTACCAGAGCGTCGGTGCTTCACGTCAGCTGTATGTTCCTTCACGCGGGTTTTTATAGATCTTTTTGTTTGACTTATGTAAGAGAGACCACGTTCACAATCTAGCTTGTACACACCTGCATCTTGTAGATGAATATTACATTTGATGGATGGTAAAAACTGACTTATCTTTTGCGGCGGCTCGTAGTATGTTTAAATGGAAGCTCTCTTCAAAATGTAGCCAATTTTTTCTGTGACTCTTCTGATATACGGTAGTATAGCAGGCGCGCGCTCAACTGTGGCCGGCTTCACTCGTTCACTGTGACGTAGGCGCGGGACCCAAAGCTTGTTGTCTTGCAATACTTGCTCGATGTGCTGAAGCTCGGTGGCCAGATATTTTCTGTCACAGATCCTTCGTGCTCTCTTAAACAAAGATTTACCTACGGTAGCTAACTATAAAGAATGATGGTGAGATTCACCATTTAGATATCGGTTTGTATGGGTCTTTTTCCTATACACAGTGTGAACAATAAAATAGTCATCCGAAATCCTAATGATTTCGGATGACTAAAACATCTAAGAAGGCTAAAGAATTATTTGCTTCTAACTCCATTGTGAATTGTATTTTAGAGTTTATGGAGTTAAGATCTAAAAATGCAGTTACTTTGTCAGAAGGTAAAATTGCGAAAGTGTCGTCTAAGTACAACATGGATTTACAGAAGTAAGAAGGACTTTCTCCTCAAAGTCCTCCATGAATATGTCAGCGACTATGGGAGACACAGGTGAGCCCATCGCCACACCATCTACTTGCTTTGTAGAACTCCTTTTTTCACAATAGATAGCCAGATGTGAGGCAGTGTTCAAGTAATATTGCATATTCTTGAGGCATGTTATTTTCTTCTAGCTTCCTAGTTATAATTATTGAGATGCAGTCAACAATAGGTACGCATGTAAATAGTGACTGAATATCAAAACTGACCATAGTTTCATTGTCAGCGAGATGTAGGTCTTTTATCTCACTCACAAAGTGGTGCGAATCCTTTGTGTGTGCTCTGGTATGTCCTCTCTGTTGTGATAGTATTTTTACTAAGTATTGTGCCAGTTTATAAGTTGGTGAATCGATATGGCTCACTATGGCACGTAGTGGCGCGTTTGATTTGTGTATCTTCAGTAACCCGTACAACCTCGGTGGTTTGGTACATGATGATATTAGCGAATTCACGATAAAGGTGAATGATTAAAAGTGGTACCAAAACGTCTCGCGCATCAAGACTAAATTTTAGTAGTAATTAGTGTCGTAATATTTTACGCTATTACGCGACCGGGGAGTTTATTTTTGAACAGGGATTTTTTTTTGAGTTTAAAAGTATCGATATTGTATTATATTTTTTATTATACTGATTTTACAGCTTTGGGTTCTAGCCCTTCCGAGCATATGATATCTTTCGGAATCTTCGTTTTTATATAATTTTTCTTCACAATATGCTGATGTATCACATTGCGAAGTTCTTAGGGGATTTTGATGACAGCTCAATTGCTCCATGCTCCGTGTAAAACAATATCCATACGGTTTTTTTGGCGGGAACTTGGCCGTCGACGGATTGTCGCTCCTATTTCGTCGCTTCAATAATGGTTTGAAGTGGATTTTCCTTCGTAAAAGTGTTGTTATTGTGTAATGTGTGAAGTTATTTTGAGAATTAAGTGTCTGTGCGTGTGAACTATTAGAGAAAACGACTAAATAAGTGCTTTGATGTTGATATAAACCTCAAGTTAGTTTGATCACTTGGGCGTCTTATGAACTTGAGTGGCTGTCGTCATCAACTGTCCACTGGGTTGAGCTGTCATCGAAACCTCCCAAAAACTTTGCAATGTGACGCATCAGCAATATTGTAAGGAAAAAAATAGTAATAAGCTTGCATTCGTAAAAGTGATGTGATTTTGTGAATTAATTGTCTGCGCGTGTGAACTATTAGAGAAAACTACAAAACAAGTGCTTTGATGTCGAAATAAACCTCAAGTTATTTTGATCGCCTTATGAACTTGAGTTCCTGTCGTCATTAATTGTCCGCTGGGTTGAGCTGTCGTCAAAATCTCCCAAGGGCTTAGTTCCTTTGCCTAATCTTTCGAGCGAATAATAAAATCAACAATTAGGCCCTGTCCGCACTGCGATATTTCACCGCGCGATTTTTATTAATTACACTTATTACGCACTGCGAATAAAATTTCGTACGATTTTTGTCAGTTCGATGCAGTTCCCGATTGAGACGAACGTCTAAAATGAATAAAAGAAAATTTTTAATTTACCTGATACTACGGCGGCGGCGGCGTGACAAACCTATCGTAAGATGTCATGAACATTGGATTCACCCATTTACGGCCTTGAGACCTATGAAAAGATTTTTCTACAAAAAATATCAAGAGCTGTGAGAATATAATAAAAAGTTTTTCGGATATTACAGAATGACTACAAAATCATTCGATAATTTACTACGACTAGTTGATCGGGCTATTACCTATCAAGATACGAATTGGAGAAAAGCAATTTCAGCTGAAGAGAGACTCTCGATAACTCTAAGGTAAGATGTTCCATTCTTATAGGTACTAGGTACAGCCTGCACAGCAGTGTAAGCTAAAATATATCTAAGCATTTTATAAAAGTCAATCTTATTAAAAGAAAGAGCACCCTATTGCACCCTAATTTCTTTGAGCTCAGTTTGATTTTTATCAAATTTTAGATAATACCATTTATTTTAAATTTTCACGTTCTCTTAATTTATTGTATATAATTATTATTTGATATTGTAACATTCCAAAGTATATTTAATAACTGACGGAGGTAAATAAAAACAAGGTTTAATCATACAGCATCATTTATTCATAAGCAATGTAACTTTTATTTAAATAAAATATAATCTTTCATGTCAAAACCACTCCCCTCTACTACGAATGTAGAATGATTAAATGAAGTATCTGGAAAATTTGACAGAGAGTATTGGGATTGAGGAGACGGATCGGGCGGAGATTGAGGAATGACAGTTGAATTACGAGATGGTGTGTATTGGGTTTGAGGAGACGGATCAGGCGGAGATTGAGGAATGACAGTTGAATTACGAGATGGTGAGTATTGGGTTTGAGTAGACGGATCAGGCGGAGATTGAGGAATGACAGTAGAATTACGAGATGGTGTGTATTGGGTTTGAGGAGACGGATCAGGCGGAGTTTGAGGAATGACAGTTGGATTACGAGATGGTGTGTATTGGGTTTGAGGAGACGGATCAGGTGGAGATTGAGGAATGACAGTTGAATTACGAGATGGTGTGTATTGGGTTTGAGGAGACAGATCAGGTGGAGATTGAGGAATGACAGTTGAATTACGAGATGGTGTGTATTGTGTTTGAGGAGACGGATCAGGCGGAGATTGAGGAAAAGATGGTGGGTATTGGTAAATTTGGGGAGAAGGAGATTGACGGATAGTATTTGGGTAGGGTGATGGCGTATTTGGGTTGTAAGATGAATACGATGATGATGATGATTGATATTGAGACATAGCGGATCTGACTCTAGGCGGTATAAAATTTTGTGGTGAATATTTAGTTGCTCTGTTAAGTGCATTCAGAATTTCAATTTTAGCGTAATGTTTCTGGTCTGTTGAGAGATTCTTGAGCATTGGTATGATCATTTCACAAAATGAAACATCCTCATCATAAGTTTTATCCTGCAATAATTTCAATAACTCATCATCGCTATTATTCTGAATTTTAGTCTTTTTACGCATGCTCGTTTTAAGTCTTCTATTTCGTGAAGCTTCTGTGTCAGTATCTTCGTCGGATTGATTTGTAAGGTCTTCGGCATTACTGTTAGTGCTTTCTGTGTCTTTAATATTATTTGTCGTATCTCTCATTGATTTTTGAGTGGCTAAAAATGAAAGTGCTCCCATGTGTATGTATGGTCTTTTTTTTTTCTTTGCGGCTTGACCCGAAACTACCTTTTTATCAGCTGCCACCTCCTTGAAGTATGTATCTTTAAGATTTTTCCATTTTTTTTGCACATCAGCTCCTGTAAAAGAAAATAAAATAAGGTAATTGTTGTGTAGATAAATAATAAACTATAATTTGTTTGAATTTTATATTATTGGTGTTACATATTTTGTTGTAATTATTGCAGGTACTTGGCTTCAGGAAATAGCTACTATTCGCTATATTACGAATATCTAATTGGTATCTCTACAATTGGTGAAATTATAGAAGACACGTGTGAAAGACTATGGTCTTGTTTACAATCTTTACACATGCCAGAACCAGATGAAAGAACTTGGTCCCATACTGCCGAACTTTTCTATAAAAGAACCCATTTTCCACATTGCTTGGGAGCGGTGGATGGAAAGCATATAAGGTGCGAAAAGCCTAATGGCGCGGGTTCTGAATTTTATAATTATAAACAATATCATTCCTTAGTTTTAATGGCGGTGGCTGATGCAAATTATTATTTCATCAGTGTTGACATAGGTGCTTACGGCAGCAGTAGTGACTCTACCGTTTTTAAAAATTCTGCATTTGGAAAGAAGCTTGAAGGTGGTCAGTTAATACTTCCATCACCAACTTACCCACCAAAAGATGAAAATGGGGAAAAAATGCCTTCTGTTTTTGTTGGAGATGAAGCGTTCGCTCTCTCAGAACACATAATGCGACCATACTCCAGAAGAAACCTATCTGTAACGCAAAGAGTTTTTAATTACAGACTCACACTAGCAAGAAGATTTGTAGAATGCACTTTTGGCATACTTACTAATAAATGAAGAATTTTACATCGGGCTTTAGATGTAAAACTAACAACTTGTGACCAAATAATTAAAGCATGTTGCATTTTACATAATTACGTACGCAAACATGATGGAATTCGGTTTAAGGACAAATTGTATGGGACTGAGTTACAAAGTTTGCGCCCTACTCCTGTGAGATCTAGAATATCCAGCATTGAAAATTGAAAATAGACAATATTTTGCAGAATATTTTGATTCACCGAAAGGGTCAATTCCATGGCAATATAAAAAAATATAAAATATAAACGTCTACCCATATTATAGGTATATATTCTATATAAAACTACAGACCAACAAAAAATCTTTGATTATATACATGTCTAGATGGACACATTGACCGTACCGAACGGCTCGAAAAAGTCTACTATAATTATTGGTAGACTCGCTTCTCACCTACGCCAGTGTCATTTGAGTCACCTATAGATAATAAGCTCACGAAAAATAATTAATTATGCCGGTTTGTGCTATCAAATTGTATCGCAATTACGTGGGAAGTAAAGTAGTAAATTATATTATTTAACTACTTTATTTTAAGAAACCACAGTTTTTTAATTCGTTACTGTTTAGGTTAGTCTGATTAGCTTGTGTTGCCAGTTTAATATTAGGGAAACTTAGCGAAACTATGGGAGACACGTTATAAATATCATTACATCTTTTTGTAATTTTTTAACATTTTGTTAATGAATAAAATATTTTATTTTAATATTTATTTATTTATCTTTGTAAATCATAAAAAGATGCAGTAGTACTTATAAGATTTTGTTTGTTTAAATAAATTAAAAGAAAAATATTTGTAATTATGTTTATATTTTTTGTTTTTACTAAATTAAATAAAACACTAATCTACGAAATAGTTACTTTATTTAACCTATTTTGTTTAAACTACACCTTATTTAATAATGGGGAAAAGTTAAGTTAATAATTTGGAGCAAGTATCCCTAAACACGCACATCTTGACAGTTTGACTACAATAAGTACACGAGCGGTACTCACACATATCACGTAATTCAGGCCGGTTTTTGCGCGAAGTTTGTTTGCATTGCTCAATCTAGACATGTAGGTATATAATCAAAGGTTATAAATAAAAATATTTAATTTGTAAACGTCATTAAATTAAAAAAAAAATACTTTATATTTACCTTTTTGTTTTTTTTCAACAACACTGCATAGTTCCCAACTAAAATATATGTCTTGATATATTTCCTCCCACAATCTCGCCTTCAATATTCTGTCGTGGTACTTTGGATTAAATTTGTCCCACAGGGGAGGTCTCCTGTGCATCAACGTGATTAATTGCTCAATATCAATGTCGTAATTTTCTAACTCCTCTGCGGCTCCCGATCGGGCGGGAGACGAAGCGCGCGACATCCTGCCAATAGCGCCAGTACACGACTGAGCGAAACGCGCGGATTTTATTTCGCAGTGCGGCCATAGCCATAACTACTATATACTATACAAAACATTCGCGCGGAAATAAATCCGCGCCGCATCGCGTTCAATTTGCATCAAATCACAGATTTTTTTTCCGCGTGTTTTTTTTACCGCCAGTGCGGATACTCCTATAAGATTCAATGTGTTACAGAATTGCGAGAATAAAAACGTACGGTGAAATATCGCAGTGCGGACAGGGCCTTATAGTGCATCTGACATTTGTGTTGTGTTTATATACTAGCGCTACGCAAACGCACTATCTTTGTTCTAAGAAATACAATTACAACTGTCTGTGTCTGTGTTTTTGAGAGTTGAGATTAGTTAGTCATTGAATTGTGTGTTGAGAAGTAAAATTTGTTAGTATTTTGTGAACTTTTTTTCTGTGTATTTAATTGTGCAAGTATGTCGAGTCGTGGAGTCGACCGATAAACACAGTCAGTCACCCGGCATAAAAAACGATGTATCAATTGTTCATTTTTGATACCCAGAAACCTACCTACACATTCATTGGAACAAGCATCTACTTCAATGATTAACTTGTTACAGTCGTGGATAACTGCGGTTAAAATTTCCAATACGGACCATCGATATATGAGGTTGGAGGGGGAGGATGGTGCTGTGCTATTATAATAATTAAAGTTCCAATTTTGGTAATTCAATCGGCAGTTTTATTGTCACGAACCCTAAGCTCGTAACAATATAT
Source organism: Parnassius smintheus behrii (assembly GCA_036936625.1). Taxonomy (NCBI): domain Eukaryota; kingdom Metazoa; phylum Arthropoda; class Insecta; order Lepidoptera; family Papilionidae; genus Parnassius; species Parnassius smintheus. The sequence continues at coordinate 22,648,469 of JAUPFT010000013.1, read as the reverse complement.
AGATACGCATGGCATCGGACAATAGTTTAATTCATATAGACGATCACCTGCACAATATCATCTAGAGTTTTAAAAAGAAATTGTAAAAGGTGTGACTGGAATGTTGATAGGATTAAGAATGAGTGGACCTCAGTTTGTGGTGAATATTGCTTAACGTATTTGCCATATAAGTTTCGGTGATGTTCAATGCATAGTTTTACGAATATATTTACAGGGAATACACTGCACAACAATATTTTAGTGGATGCGAAGTTTCGCCCCTATTTTATAGATAGTAAACAACAAAATTATGGAAATAATAATTGTAACAAAATTAAGGAATGCGTTTTATTGGTAATTCAGAATAGCGTTATTATTACAAACAATAGCACTGATTAAGCAGGGTGTACAAGAAGTGATAGATAAGAGTGTTAATGACGATGTTCAAGAAACAATAGATAAGTAGAAAGGTTCGAGAACAATGGAAACACTAATAAGCGTGCAGTCCCACTGGTTATCAATTAGATATTAGTTAATTGATCTGTACGTCTCCGGAACCGCGCATCTTACGCAAAAAGGACCGTAGATTCGTGATCAGAGCATGGTAAAGCCTTTTTTTTAAGGATCCGTCGATCCACCGTTAGCCGACGAGGGCTGGTTTGTACCAGTTCTGGCTCACGAGACAGAACTGGTACAAACACACTACAGTATTACATAAGTACTGAGCTGAAAGTGAAAAACAAGCTTGCTTAAAATGTTCTTAAAATTTAATGAATTACGGTCGAATTTCGACCACCAGGAGGCCGTTTCTAATCACAAAAATATGTTTTTAACATGCACCGGGATTAATTTGCTAATAATCATTGTCTGCTTGCAAGATACTTAAAAAAAGCACAGCTTTGCAAATAAAACATTTCACACAATTTTTGTATTTATTGCATGATTTAGTGGAATTATTAAATTATAGAATCCATAATATGAAATAATTAATATGTTTTTAACTAAGTGAATAACACCGCTGATAAATATTATAATAATAAACATATAACAAACAACAATAACTTAACATCGCAACAGTAGCGCTCTGATGAATCCAATTCGAAGCCGGTAGCCTTTTGAACTTCGACCGAGCTGAGATTTAGAATGTTTTCCCGTACTATATTTACATAAATCCGCAAACTTTCTGGGTTCAGATTGCTACTGAGAATATTTTGACTGAAAAACCCAATAACTGATTTTTACGGGACATGTAATAAGCAGTCACGTTTACGACCAACGAGGCAGTCAAACAATTGTTCCGGATTTACTTCCGGTTTATAAAAAGTACTCTGTGGTGGTGTGGGGTCTACTATGTTTATATTTATCCATGCGCAATGCGCAATTTTTTTTAATCAAATGAACATACGACACTGGAGAAATTCATCCATATACATCCATAAAAATGTGAAATATAAATAATAAACCATTCACATTTATTGTGTATAAGATTTATTTATTAATATATATCGGTTAATTTCAATCAATTGAGTTCTTGTATTTATAATTTCTTTCATAATTTTGTAAAAGTAAATATTAATAAAACAGTTATTGACCAACATTTTTGACACTGTCTACAACTTTATCTGCAGTACTCTTCTCTGTCGGTGTAACCGCGTCGGCAACAGCAGCGCCCGCGTCGCTTACGGCCTCCTTCGCATCACTCGCAGCACTGTTCACGGAGTCCGCAGCGTCACGTCTTAATCTGTTTTCTTGTGATGGAAATGCAACTGCGACTGCCACAAGCATAAACTTAAATAAAAAACTGAAATAAAACATAAATAAAAAAAACATTTCTAAAAAAACGATGTCTGGTCTATGAAACAATTTATTATTCAAATATCTGCCTTAGAAGATTAAAAAATATTGGGTATTTTAAAGTTGACGAAAAATTGTTAAATACTTATGAAAAATGGTAGTCTTTTCGCTTAATTATTATTTGAGATTGCACAAAAACTTTAAATATTAAATTTGAGGATAGTAGGTAACTTTCCTATTATTCATGTATGTTTTATGGCGTGATTTAATGTCGCAATTCGCCATTTGTTGTTTTCAATAAAACAGACCGCGTTGGAACATTTGCAACGCATTTTTTTGCGTAATTTTCTCTTGAAATTATATGCTCTAAGGTGAAATGTTAGAAAAACCTATCACTTCCGATAGGTGGCGGTATAATCATCTCTTTTATGTTAAAAGTAAATAGGTTTATACATAGGCAGGGGGCTGCAGCAGCAAAGTGTAGCAAAGTTCCCTAAAACTAGAAAGGCCTCTCTTGTTGTTATGTCCACTTGCGGACTTAAACGTTCTACTCAAGCTAGCCTTAAATCGTTGCTAAATATACTTTTAAAGGCTCTAATTAATGTTCGCAGTGAATTAACGGTGATACTATTCAATACTTAATCTCGTGAACGTTAAAATTCGACTGCAATCCGCCACGATGGTTGTTGTTTCTATCATATTTTCTAAGCCTACACATTCAAAAAAGTTATCAGTAGAAATAATAAATATTATACTTACAAAAACGAATAAAAATATTGCTCGAAAATTCATCTTGCCTTGTATATACATTTGAAAAAAAATTAGAGGAGAAACGGTAAATTTTACTTTTAACGTGTTTCTATGAAAGCTGTCGGACTAACAATGTAAAATATACACAGGCAGGTCCGAATTTATAATAAATAGCCTTTCATGTGAGCCACAGTAATCAGCGACGGAATGACACGGGTCAATAGGTTTCAAATGCTCCAGTGTCAAGGGTTGCAGATGAACGATACAATTAAACAATTTCTTAGAAACGAATTGTGGTAAACAAAATCTTTAGGTGTTTATGGTAATAGAACAAAAAAAGTTGAATAGCATATTTGCGAAGTTAAAGTTTTATTGTAAAATGTGTTTTTTTTTAAGATCTTGAGAACTTAAATAATAATATAAGACAGAAATATTATTGGAATGAATTTTTAATTATTATTATCTTGTAGAAATATTCATAGCATTTGTTTTTTGTATATGATTTCCGGCTTATGTCCGCGCGGCTACAAGTTATATAGTCCTTTCGATCAGTACAATTTTTCATTACTTTTTCCAATAAATCTGGCCGTATGGCGTCAATGGTAAATTGAATGTTAGCTTCCAATGCTTCAAAAGTTGCTGTGTACTTGTCCTAATATAAGATCAGAAGTAGAGGTGTGAGATATTTTATAATCCTACGTCGTCTAGTGAGAACGGACATCACATCATTAATACACAATGTTAAAAGCTTTTTAAGTCATATGATAAACTTAACAAAAGTCTTTCTTCTAAGAATGCGTTGGTTGTCAAGAATTGCTTGAAAATTAATCTTTTAAGCATGGGGAAAGTATATTTGATTAGTATATAAAAATACACAACTACGCATCAGTTGGATATTTATACTCTAGGCACACGACACATACACAGTCACACAGTCATATCGCGGGTCTCAAACCATGTGTGATTTAACCAGCTTGTTGTGTTTTTGCATGTGGCCATATATGTACACCCACCCCCGCCCCCCATATATGCCCCCGCCGGCACCAATGAAATTGTTAATTGCAATTTTAAGTGCTTATTTACCACGTGCTCGGCGGTGAAGGAAAATATCGTGAGGAAACCTGCATGTCTGAGGAATAAGATTAAAAAAAATTTCGAAGACATGTGAAGTTCGCCAACACGCATTGGGGCAGCGCGGCGGACGGTTTCTTACCCTAAAACCTTCTCAGAAATGAGGGGAGGCCTGTGCCCAGCCAGTGGGACGTATATAGGCTGCAACTTTACTTTACTTTACTTTCCTGCGCCCTCCTTTCTGCCAAGGAGGGTCGCGTTCGTATACGGCTTAGAGATCTCTAGTCAGATCGTTAAGCCAATTCCTAAAAGGTTGAGTTTAGTGGGTAAAAGTCACCACATAACCACGCAGCCGGCTGCGTGGTATGCTATGAGCATTCTCAACCTCCCTCCCCCGCTTTCCGGAGGGTTGCCCATATTTGCTTCGGGCGCAAAAAAAATTAATTTACTTTTGTACAATACCTATTCACGAAACAGCTTAGAAGCGATCACTTCATTCCCAAGGGTTATAATCAACCAAGTATTCATTTATATTATAATAAGTATTTTTTTACTAATTTTGTTTATTAAATTTTTTAAACTAGGATTAAGAGAGACCTTGTATATACATATTTTCCGGGACTTTGTTGTTTTAATCACTGCCTCTGAGTTTATATATTGTGTGTAGTTGACATGACTATGCGTCCGCGTTTTGAAGAAATCTTGACACAGTAATACTAAATTATGAAGACGTAAGTACATCCATTGCTGTGATGACTAAATATCCTCAGGATCATTTGGGTATTGACTGTCGTATGCCCATACGTCTTTTTGGCACGTCAAATCTCTCCCAATATGCAATAATATTGCTGCTACGTCTACTATACTCCTATATGGTCAAAAAATTATTTAAAAAATAAAATAAAATAAATGGGCCGACTATCTAGCATATATGTAGCAAGTTACAGCATATGTCTTCTCTTATATTTAAGAGGTTATACAATATTATTAGCCAGCGCTCGAACTACTATCCCACCTGATGTTGCAGCTAAAGATATCAAAGCGCACTGACTTAGCTTAACAAAAGGCTAATTTATTTGTGTTTTTATAGAATAAGGGTGACATACAGTCCACTTGATGCTAAGTGCTTGCTGTGGCCTATAGAAATCTACCTACATTTATCCTCGATTACGAATCAAAATGCAGATGCGTTGGTTTCAGTTCATATAGCTGCAACATGGCTCCACCACGTAAAAGGTAATTACTCTTGTCTTGAATATACCTACATTAAAATCGGATGGTAAGATCAACGCTGGCAAACTGTTTCACTCCGTTACAGTGCGCATTATGATCGAAAAAGCAAACCGTTTGTTTCGAATGTGTGGTATGTCAAAAACAAAGTAGTGAAAACCAAAAATGTCAGGTTATCTTATGATGATAGGAAGATGAATAAAGTCAAATGCGATTCCTGTACACAATCTCTAAAATGTATCACGTTAATCGAAAAAAAGACTGGGCTTCTTTGTGCCTGTACTCGAGACTGATTTCATCTTTTTTATTCTTATTTATAGTATATGGTGTATGGTAAAAAAGCTGAAGGTATTCCGGGTTAATATTGACATCGGGACGTCAGTCACCTCAGTTCCTCGAGTACATGGGAGCTAGAAAGCACCCGAATATCGGGAATTAAACCATTTAAATTAAACGCGATAAAATTCGTAAAAGTAGTTTTAATCAATGCGTAGTCTTCGCGTAAATATAAGAAATTATTGCGTTAATTTTAAATAAAATTTATTATTCGCGTCTCGCTCTGACTTTGCCTGGGTGGTTTCTAATAATGTGACGTTATTTAGACTTAAGAGTACAATCTGCCACTTTGCCTGGCGTATGTGGACTATACTAAATTGACGAACGAGACTTTTAGCGCCAATTATCTAGTATCTACTCCTAAGATTACGGCATTAGATACAATAGAAAGGATTGTCTTCTTAATGTCATCCATACCTACTGGAGAAAATTGAAAGAGGTCTATGTCGGGACGAGGTAAACCCATTAAGTATTCCACACTAAGACGCTTGGTCTGGTGATCATGAGAACTGTGAGAGACAAAATGAAAATTGATATCATTCAGAGCAATTGTCTTCTGAAACTCACACCAGTGTCGATTACCGATACCTATGGTTCCAAGGAACTTTCAGATATTAGCAGGCGAAGAAGATGAGATATTACTAAGAATAAAACGGCGTTTGGCGTTGTGTATCATCTGATTGCACCGATTCCTTGCAGCTTCATAAAGAAACCAGTTTTGATCACATCAATTTTTTCTAAATGTGCCGAAAGCCCGATCCCTACGCGTCATCGCCATTCAAACCCCAATCGTCATCCATAGCGCAGGTGGACGCTTGAGATTCACTTTTTTAATGGGAGCATGTACGTCATATAATCTAAGTATAGTTTCATTCAAAGCCCTTACCTTTTCGTCCACAGTAGGTGCAGAAACCACGCTGTTCCAGTTCATTTTGGATGCATCCATACAAAGTATTTATGTGGTGTATTAGATATGTGTTAGTGGATATTCTATATATATATATATATATATATATATATATATATATATATATATATATATATATATATATATATATATATATATATATATATATATATAATATTCCGATGATATCACAGACGTCAGTCTAAGCGAGGTAAGAATGGCTTTCCAGCACCTATTATCAGCTATCCTATCAGAAGCTATTCAATTAGCGTTTGCTCGGTATGGCTATCTCATAATTTGCGTACTATGAAGAGATTGCATCACTTTCACTTATACACTCCCGCAGCCGTCCGTTAGCTTCACCGACAAAGGACTAAGCCACGCCTCCAAAACTTCGATTCATTTTCAAGGTATCCTCTAAAGGAACTGAGACGTGGTCCTTCACTGATGGCCATAAGAAACACTCAAGGTCGCTCAGCGAGCTATGGAGAGAGCTATGTTTGGGGTTTCTCTGCGTGATAAACTTAGAAATGTCCGTAGTAAAACCAGAGTGACCGGCATAGCCCAACGGATTAGTAAGCTGAAGTGGCAATGGGCCTGCCATATAACTCGAAGAACCGACAACCGATGGGTAGAAAAGTTCTAGAGTGGTACCGTCGTACTGTTAGGCGTATTGTCGGGCGACCCCCCACTAGATGGTGTGACGACCCGATAAGACATGCAGGAAGTTGACGGATGCGTGTGACTCAAGACTGTGCTTTGTGACATTCCTTCGGGGAGGGCTATGTTCAGCACTGGACTTGTGAAGGGCTGTAATGATGAAGATTAATGATGATATTTTCTAGAATTCTCCTTGATATCGTTTTGATATCTTCAACTTCGGCCGAGAGGTCACTCAACGGATTCAACTCAGCTGGGCAGACATGGGAGATTACAACACATATTCTCGTCAGGTATACCTCAGAACGAGCAAACGAGAATGTACAATCAGTGCGTGTCGCCAGTGATGACTTATGGTTCTGAGACGCGGTCTTCACTGCTGGATATATAAAGAAGCTCAAGGATGCACAGCGAGCTATGGAGAGGGTGATGCTCGGATTTTCTGCGTTACAAAACTTAGAAATGAGGATATCCACAGTAGAACTAGAATGACCGACATAGCCCAACGTATTAGTAAGCTGAAGTGACAATGGGCCGATCATAAATCTCAAAGACCGACCACCTATGGAGAAAAAGGTTCTCGAGTGGCAGCTTCGTACCGAAAGGCGAAGTATAGGGCAACTCTCCACTAGATTGAGTGATGAACTGGTAAGACATGCAGGAAGTTGATGAATGCAGACGGTTCAGGACTGTGGTTTGTGCCATTCCTTGGGAGACGCCTATGTTCAGCAGTTCATTGGTGAAGGGGATGGAAGAGGCAAAAAGCGATCGAAAGTCCATTGCTAAACAAAGGCCTCTTCTAGGGTTAACAACTGCAGATTTTTCTTAAATAATTTGAGTTGAGATCGTGAGATGCCGCTCCAGATATTCCGTTTCACTAGACAAATGAAGATGTCGTCTCGGGATCATATGGTCAATATACTCGTAGTGTAATCATCTCTTACGCCCTACTCTGATAATATTTAAAAAAATACAAATATGATAAGAATTAAAAACAATGCAATGGAAAAACTATAAATTATTATGTAAAAGTATTATTATTGGAACTGGAACAAAAAATAATATGTATAATAAGTCGTAATTGTGATCACTACACGGTTGCATGATGTTTCCTGTCTCGTTAGTTCAATGTACGTATATCGTGCATACGATTATCGATACTAATATGTACATAGTGTGCGACCGAAATTTAATTTTTGCCCGCTGACGAAAATTTAGTTGTGATAAAACGTCACGTAATGCAACAAATTGTGGTAACACTGCGAATTTCTTACTGTTATTTTTAGGTGTTCAAATGATGATATTATTTACAATTAAAAAGATATTTTATTTTATGTCGCTCGCTTACCTAGCATGGCAACTTTGCCAAACTTACCCCATGAGCAAAGCACAATATCTTTGCTTTTCTCGCTGAATTATGTGTAACCAGTGAGTACTAGTAAATTTAGACATTATTTAAAAAGAAATTTAGACTTCAAAAAACTAAAAGGACTAAAATTATTTCTGCACAATAGCTTAGGAAGTTGGTATTAAGTGTACATAGTTTGTAAAATTAAAGCCCCTGACTTATTATAAGTAATTTGTAAGAGAAGGAGATATAAAATAATTTGTTATTTATTAGTAAGACTAAAGAATATCTTATCTCGAATGTCATCCGAATAGTGAGAATAAAATCTTCATTCCCTATTTTGGCAGCTTTAGGGGCTCGCTTCTAATTTTTGTAGGATTTCTCCTGAACAGTGCCTGATTTAGAGTGTCGACAGCCCTAGGCTAACTTTGAATTTGCGCCCCTCCTCCGGCTCCCACCGGCCTGTTCTGTTTGTGCTTGCCCAGCCAACGAATATATTTTACTGGCTTCCGTAGTAAGTGTCGACCATCGCCAATAAACAACTGCAACACCAGGGATGTTGCAGGTACGTTGGCGACCTTTTTAAAAGAACGAAGTTCGTTTCTGGAAGTTCTCTAAGTCGTATCGGTCCGGAATTATCGCCGGTGGCAGATGATTCCACAAAGAAGTCTTGCGAGGAAGACAATATCTAGTAAATCGTAGTCATGTTAGACCACCAAGTATCCAGATGGTGTGGATGGTACCGGAGTTTTTTCCTGAGGCACGTTGGTAAGATTTGAGAGCAGGGATTAATCCGAGCAATTTTTCTGAGTACTCTCCTGTAAAAAATGTCTTAGAAAATGCAACATCTCTTTCCAGCGCCAGTGAATCGAGCCGATTAAAAAGAACTTGGTCTTCGACTATTTGAGCCATATTTCACTGAATTAGGTCAAGTGGAAGGAGTTGGCACAGGGGTGCCCAGTTCCAGAGATGAGAACAGTACTCCATGTGAGGGTGAACGTGCGCCTTGTAAAGCAGTAAACGATGTGCCGGCATGAAAAATTGTCTTCAGAGATCGCCAAGCTTTTTAGAGGCCAATTTGGCCTTCCCTTTCAAGTGATCGCAGAACTGTACGTCATTCAATACGTTGATGCCAAGGATTCCGATGCTAGGAACAAGGATACGATGGCGATAAGCCTGTAGTTGTACGGGTCTGAGGGGTCACCGTTTTAGGGATCGGGTACACTAAAGCTGTCGTCCATCAGTTCAGGATTACGCCTAGGGATAATCCCAGTCTACCTTTTATTAAACTTGGTGTAGGCGATTCGATTTGGTATACTTGAGTGGCCTATAAACTACTCTTACGTGAGGACAGTTTGAAATTATTAAGCCAACTTTGCATTTTATAAACGCATGGTGACACAAATCCGGTACATATAGTCTACATTTACTTAATTTAGGAGTAAAAGTTAAAGTAAAGTTACAGCCTGTATACGTCCCACTGCTGGGCACAGGCCTCATCTCATTTCTGAGAGGGTTTTAGGCCAAGGAATATAGTCCGCCGCGCTGCCCCAATGCGTGTTGACGAACTTCACATGTCTTCGAAACATTTTTTTCTTATTTTTCAGACATGCAGGTTTCCTCACGATGTTGTCCTTCACCGCCGAGCACGTGGTAAATCAGCACTTAAAATTGCAATTAACAATTTCATTGGTGCCGGCGAGGATCGAACCCGGTTTTCTCGCGTACTGTGAAATTTACAGCAAGCGCTAACCATCTGAGCTACCACGGCTCTACTTATATTATTTCCTCATTTCCTATTGATTGAGGTGTACGTTAGAGCAAATAAGATCTAATAGTATTACGATGTTATTTGTGAACAGTATAGGTTCGTTGACATATATGTATAAGACTGTTTATAATAAGAAACTCCTCTAATATTTTCGTGTAAGTGTTATGTTTATTGAGGAAGTTGATGTTAAAATCATCGAAAAGCAGTAAGTAGTCAAACGATAGGTAGGAATTAATCGTGTCTGCAAGCGCATCAAGAAAATTATGTATTTGAAACCAAGGTGTTTCAAATAGACTTGCCACTGCCCTTGGTACCTAACCACATTTGTTCCACTAACGGTCCTATGGGGTGAGTGAGAATGCGAACTGGTAGCTCATGGCCAATATAAAAACCCTCACCGCCACCTCGTGTACTTATTTCGACCGACCTGGTAACATATCGTAACTGATAGCCAGGCATATGAGGTGCCCGAATTTCTTTTGCTTCCCGAAGCCAGGTTCCACTTAACGCCATAATGTCCACCTTATGACGGTCCATTGCCACCACAAACTCATCTTAATGTGTTCCGTGTGAGCCGGGGTTTATTAAACCAACCTTTAAGTTTTGGTTTCTAGCCATTTTAAACTAATATTATTAACATTATTCTCAGTATATAACAGTTGTTTATATAAAATAATTAGGAATATTTAATATAGGTAAAGGTTTATAGACAGAAATCCTAGGATATTATTTATAAAGGTTAGTTAAGTTAAAGGCACGGTTAGTTCTGAGGAAATAATATAAGTATTGCGCAGATGAGGACGGATGAAATGTTAAATGGGGTGGGAATATGTTATATAAATAAATGTAAAATTTACCAAAATGCATACATTCAAAATATTGATGAACCGCTTTAATTGTAATATTGTATACAGAAAAATAACAGACAGGTTAACGTTAGGACAAAGCTTAGCAAAATATATCAACAAGTACGAGTAACGCAGAACGTAATTCACAGCATAGTACGTTAAATCGTGAGACAAGACATTGGCGTAGTGTACCTTAGATGGGCCCTGTATCACAATTTTTGGGGGGCCCATATGAAAAATCATAAATATATATAATAAGCTAATAATTACTGCTAACTCCTAAGAACTGACCTAAGCAAACAATTCAAACCAAATATAGACTATTCTTGTCCTGTTCGGCGAATTTAAAAGGTGGGAGTAAAAGTTTCTTCGTATTTTATATACACATTTTTTTAAAAGTTTTATTACATTTGTTTATAACATATTATATGCGCCATTTTGTCCGATAACTTGTTGTCATCTTGTTGATAGATGACATTTTAAAGAAGAGGGGGCAAACGAGCGTGCGGTTCACCTGATGGTAAGTGACTACTGCCGCCCATGAACAACCACAAAACCAGGGGAATGGCAGGTGAGTTGCTGGCCATTTAGAAAGGAGTAAGCTCTTTTCTTGAAGGTTCCTAAGTCGTATGGGTCCGGAAAAATCGCCGGTGGTAAACAATTCCACAGAGAAGTTGTACTAGGAAGAATACCCCTAGTAAAACGTACAGTGGTGGACCGCCAAGAATCTAGATAGTGGGGATGGTATCGTGAATTTTGACGCGATGTGCGTTCGTGAAATTTGGCGGCTGAAACTAATCCAAACAATTCTTCAGAACACTCCCCTGGAAGATAGGATGGAAAACGCAAAGCGATGCAACATCCATAAGCAGCGTCACTGAATTAGGCCGATCAGAAAGAACTTGGTCGTCAACGATTTGAATTTGAATGGGTGCCACGGCTCAGAGATGTCAGTATTCCATGTGATACCGAATGAGCATTTTGTAAAGTTGCAAGCGATGTGCCGGCATGAAATACTGTCTCGTTCTGCTGAGCACACCAAGTTTTTTAGAGGCCAATTTGCCCTTCCCCTCCAAGTAACCACGAAACTGTACACTATTAGATATGTTGAAGCAGAGGATTCTGATGCTAGATGAGGCAGCAAGAGGAGTGCCTTCAAACTGGGGAGATACGACAAAAGGGTTATTTTCAGTGGTTAACGTGTATACTTGTATCTTCTGGGGATTGAATTAGACTAGATTTAGTCGTCACCAATCCTAGACATTGTTAAGCCAAGACTCGACGTCAGACACAAGTTTGTCCCAATACTCGGCGACGTTTTACAGATAAATATTCTCAAGGCTGGTGTATAAGGCATCACCACACATGCTGTCGTCTGCATAGCAATGAATGTTACGAGTTTACAACATATCATTGATATGCAGAAAAAACAGTGTTGTTGATAGCACGCAGCCTTATGGAACACCAGCGGTAATAGGCTTGTAATCAGAGTATGCACTGTCTATTTCGAACTTGATGCTCCGATTAGCAAGAAAACTAGTGATCCAATCACACAATTACTCTTCTTGTTTTAAAAATGGTAGGGCCATAGCCGCAGACTTTGCTGTTGCACGTATGGGTCGGATTCGAGCCGAGTTGTTATAACGACCTCACAGAAGACCAGCGTGAAATAGAGGCTCTGCTTTTGCGTTTTATATCTTTTAAGTGCAGGTGGCCGAAGGCCCAAATTTGCTCTTTCTGACCGGGATACAGGTGTCATCTTCAGCTAATACTTCGTATCTCTCCTACCCGGGGTACAAATTAGAACACTCGTTTGTTCCCCGGGCTGGAGTTTGCGTGTACGTCAGAGAGGACATCTGATTTGGACGCCTCGGCAGCCTTGAAGGTACAGATCTGTCCATTTAATGGCTGCGCGTAGACAGCGACGGCCGTCCCCGCGTCTACGGGTGCCTCTATAGGATCCATAGCGGTAAACCTGAAACAGATCAACTGATCGACCACGTCCAGATTGTTGCAGACTCCGTGCTAACAGGTCCTATCAGCAGAGATTGTGATCCTTGGTGATTACTCATCGGAGGCAGAACCCAGCCATGGTTTGGTCGCTCTCGTAAAATTGCATTACGTCATAAGCAAGGGCACCCAGGCCTGGGCTCGCGCATCGTCGTCTTGGGATGCAAATACCAGCGCTATTAAAAGAAGTATAATTCTGCCTCCAGGTCCTACAAAAATTTCATTGTCAAGGCAAAGTGCTGCACATCGGCAGAATTAGTTAGTCACTAGTTCGTCTTCTTTCGGGACACATGCATTCTAGTCTCTCCAAAGCTGTTCAAGTGATCTTCTGTCTGCCATTTCACCCATCTCTACACAGAGAGAACGATACACTGGGCCATGCCGCAAAGGACAAAACTGGTCTGCTGGGCTCTCTCTTTGCATCCAATTCGGCTCTTGATGACTGGGGGAACACATTGCAGACCGTTCCGCAGTGTGAGTTCTCCATACAGGATGTGCTGTTTACCCAACTCCACTCCACCAACCCCAACTCCACTCATCTCCCTGGACGTCTACAAGTCAAGTGGGCCTGATGGCGTCCATCAAAATTGTGCTAAAGACGTGTTTTCCGGAGTTGACACCGGTTTTAACGTGTCTTTTCCAGTAATCCTACTCCCTAGGTGTAGTCCCGAAATCATGGAAGACAGGCTACGTGCATCTGATTCCTAAAAAAGACAACCGCTCTGACCCGTCCATCTATAGGCCTATACCTTTATCTCGTTTTTCTCTAAAATAATGGAATCCGTTATTAACAGCCAGCTCATGCGGTACCTTGAGGATCACCAACTGATTAGTGACCGCCAGTACGGTTTCCTTAATTATATTATGGAGTGCATAATATGAAATTATTATTTTTTTTTACAAAATTAATAACACTATTGATAAATATTATTAATAATACTATTAACATATACATAATATTATTAACATAATATAATTTAACATTGCTATAGCGCTCTGATGAATCCAATTCAGAGCCAGCAGCCTTTTGAACTTCGACCGAGCTGACATATAGGATGTTTTTCTGTACTATATTTACATAAATCCGCAAACTTTCTGGCTTCGGGTTGCTACTGAGAATATTTTACTGAAAAACACAATAACTGATTTTTTTCGGGATAACAAAATCAGCAGTCGCGCTTGCGGTCACTAGACCAACGAGGCAGTCAATCAATTGTTCCGAGTCTACTTCCGGTTTATAAAATGTGCTCTGTGGGGTCTACTATGTTTATAATTATCCAAGTGCAATTGTTCTTTATCAAACGAACATACGATACTGGAGAAATTAACCCATATACATCCATAACAAAGTGAAAAGTAAATAATAAACCATTAATATATATTATATATAAGATTTATTTATTAATATATACATTTAATGGCAATCAATTGAGTTCTAGCATTTAAAATTTATTTTATAAGTTTTTAAAAGTATATATCGATAAAACAGTTATTGATCAACATGTTTGACACTGTCTATAACTTTATCTGCAGTACTCTTCTCTGTCGGTGTAACCGTGTCGGCAACAGCAGCGCCCGCGTCGCTTACGGCCTCCTTCGTATCACTCGCATCACTTTTCACGGAGTCCGCGGCGTCACGTCTTAATCTGTTTTCCTGTGATGGTAATGCAACTGCGACTACCACAAGCATCTGAAAACATACATCGAAAAAACCGGAAATTAGTTGTGAACACATAAAATATATTATTAGCGTTATTTATACCGGATCATGGGGGTGAATTAGGAACACCTTTGTTGGAATGATAGGGATGGATAGGTAAACTCATTTATAACGATTTCAACCGTACGTATTCAATAAAGTCATACAATTTTTTATTAAAATTTTTAGAAACAGAAACAGAAACTTTTTTATTCAATGTAGATTATAAACAATACTTATTGAAAGTCAATTTTTTAATTTACCACTGGTTCGCAAAAAAAAACCTCTGTCCTGGGAATAACCAGCAAAAAACCCAGCAGGACTATTTTTTTTTTCAAATAATAGCTTATAATCATGTTTACAATTAACAACACAAGACAAATTAGAAATAGCTTGCTAGCGATCATCCTTCCCAGGGGTTATTACCATCCATAAATTCCTTAATATTATAATAACCCCTATTATACAAACTTGATTTAATAAAATTTTTGAACTTTGCGTATGACAAATTTTGTATATTTTCTGGGATTTTTTTTGTTGTAAAAGTGTATACATCACCCCAAGAATGAATTACTGACTCAGTGGAGTCTAGTTACTGGTACTACTAGCTTGTGTCTGTTCCTAGTATTTACAGAATGAATATCACTTATTTTTGCAAAACTACATTTATTCTTGTGCACGTAGATTACATTTTCATAAATATATTGCGAGGCCAGAGTTAATATATTAATTTCCTTAAATTTTTGTCTCAGTGACTCTTTTGGTTTTAAATTATATATTGCGCTAATGGCGCTTTTCTGTAAAATGAATATAATTTCAGTATCAGTCGCGAATCCCCATAGCAAAATACCATACGACATAATGCTATGGAAATAACTAAAGTAAACTATTCTAGCTGTTTCAAAACTGGTAAGAGTTCTAATCTTTTTTACAGCATATGCTGCAGAGCTAAGTCTACTAGCTAGTTTTGATATATGGGGGAGCCATTGAAGCTTTGCGTCTAGTGTGATTCCAAGAAAATGGTGTAATGGTGAAAATCAGTAAAATATTTATCGAAAACCATTGCAACGTCCTGATCTGATTCAGTTAATTTATTGTTGAAACTTAACTGGTAGTTCAAATTGCGAGAGTTAACCTTACCGGTTTCACTATTAATTATACTCCATGTCATTTTAATTTTATTAGAAGCCGTCTTTATTTTGTTTCTCAAATACAATGACTTGGCTATGGAGCACACTCTTTTAAATATTTTGGAATATTTTTTTACATATTCCCTAAATTCGACGCTAGAATTATATGACCTTTCATTGTAAAGTTCATATAACCTTTGTCTACTTTTGTGCACTCCTACTGTCGCCTACTCATTAAATGCCTTGCGATTATTCAAGTAAAATGTTTTAGAAGTAAAAGTATTATTAAATTCATTGCAAGTAAGCTTAAATAATGTTCCATACAAAAAAATCTGGATTATTTTGCTATGAAAGTGATGGAAGTTTTTTTACTATGTTACTTCTTCAAGCGACGTGCATTTACTGGAACAAACACTACTATTTTATTTACTTTCTTTTTGTAAACATAAGGTATCGAAACTAAGTCCACAGTGATCAGAGATCAGTGATTTTGAATTATATATTTAATGAACGGCTTAACATTTGTAAAAATGTTATCTATACATGTTGCACTAGATTCAGCAATACGCGTTGGTCCAAAAATAAATTAAAAAGACCATAAGATTTAAACAATGATCTAAATTTAATATTGGTGGAGGAAGCTTCTAGGAGATTGATATTAAAGTCTCCACAAATTGAAACAGATTTATTCTATTTATTAAGCTTAGCAAAAACTTCCTCCAATTTTTTTTCAAAAGTATTATATAAAGAACATGGGGGATGTAAACGCTCACAACAATGAGGGGCTAAAACTCAACACATGCCATTGCTACAGTTCGCTCAACAGAGAGGCTCACAATATCTTTACGTTCTTTACATGATAATAATTTACTAACTAAAATTAAGACCACCCCTTAAAACCGTTTCTCTATTGAAAGAACTGACCACCTGGTGATTACTGAAGTTAAACATTAAATTATGAGCTTTTAACTCAATGCTTTTAACTAGTGTTTTGTAATACATAAAATATGAATATTGTTGCTATTTAAGGCTACAGTCTTTTAAAGTTGACTCACATCGAATCATTAGCGCCACTTTGATTTCTTTTTTTACAGCAAATTATTGTTTCAGAGTAAAATATTTTGATAACACATAAATACCCAGATTATAAGTAATGGCTAAATTTTTTTTTGGTTCATCTATGTGGTCTATGTTAGATAAATCAAACGGTAAATAGAGCTCTCTCGCACCCAACGCAATTTCGAGCTTTGTTCGTGTACCATTATAAGGCAATCGATAATAAAAAGGCGAAATCTATTCAGCGCGTTAATAGCTAAACATCTTCATCTCCAAAATGCGCTGTTTCTTTTTTTCTAAATATCTTTCATTGTCTTAAATAAGAGGTCTCAATTTCGTTAAATTTCGCTGTTTTCGCCTCATAAAAAACTATTTGTTTCATAGCAATAGCTGAAAATATTTATGCTATAATTATTTTTTTCTCAAGGGCAGGTGTTTAATTAGACAAATATAAAAAAATAATAATTTAAACCACTTTATTTCAAAATTAATAATTATTTCGATCGACCTATAAAATATTGACTTTATAAACAATAATTGCGGGCAATAGTCCTTAGTAGCCGCTGAGCGGCTGTAGCGTTCAGACGTCTTGTCTGTGCCAAATTTTTGCACTTCCTCTCGCTCTAACATTCCTCTTTCTCTCTCTTTCCCTAATCTTGGTTGCGCATTGTTACGAATTGAAAGTTTCTCTACTTTATTATTTTTTGCATATAATTCTTTAAGGGTTTATAAATCATTTTGTATTTGTTTTATAACTTTTAATTTCGATATGGACCATAAACGTAAAAAATATGCTTGTACCAGAAAACGAAAATTGAAATCAAACGTTGAAGCAATGAACAGAAATAGAATTCAAAGGTAAGTTTTTTTGTGTTTCATAGTAAAATAGTTAACAACGTGCATATGTGTGAGCACTTGGTTAAATATTAGGTATATAATTAGGTACCTAACCTACATATTATGTAAGTTCTTCAAGGAAATATAGAAGTATTATACATTTTTGGATTGCACATGATGTTTTGTTTACAAGCGACAGTAGCCTAATGGCAGGGAGCGGACCGCGAACTCAAAAAGGTCGTGGGTTCGAATCCACCATTCGACTACTGGCGTGAACCACTCGTAACACAAGCAATTTAAGCTTACCACGAGTGGTTAATGTCCTTTTTTTTAAAAAAAAGTACATTATGTTTTTATAGAAATACTTTTTTAATTTAATTTAAGTGTCATAAGGAAAATTTCGTCTTTTTGATTTTCAACTAGAGATTTCCTTGCTACCGGTAGCTGCTGATGTCGAGTTAATGACATTTTTAGATACGAAAACTATTCAGTAATACACGTAGACTACAAGTAAACTATTAAGTAATATCCTCAGCATCCCGTAATTTATTGTACGCCCACTATGGCCAATTTTGGATATAATGTGGCGTCAAACTGCTTACGACGTCCAATATACGGACGTCAAATAGGAGACTTAGCGCAATGTTCGCAAATTGTCATGCTGATCACAGAAACGTCAAAATCTAAAAAAAATTGGACGTCATTTTTCTTCCTCTTTAGCTTCCTGAGCTAATTGATTCTCGCATGGAACGCTCGATGCCAATCAAAGACCCTCCATACATCATTCAAGCCATTGCGAATAAATTAAAAAAAAGCGCTAAGTCGTCCGTCGATGCTGCTGTACAAGAATAGTAATTCATGCATATAGGTAAATGCTATACAAAGTTACATTATACTTTAATGAGAAACTATAAATATGTGTGATAGTGGACTGTTTGTACTTATATAGAAATTATTTTGAGTTTTTTTTTAATCTGTTTTAGTATTTAGAACTACTTGACGTACTTGACGGATTTTCGATAGTGTCATCGACTTATTACGAAACCCTCAGTGCACGACTCATTCTAGCACTTGCCAGATTCATTTGAATAATCAATAATACGAGTACATGTTATACAGGTTCTAGATGATTATCTTTTAGAAACCTTTTCAACAAAACAACAAAAATTATACAAACTTAAAATATATTTTTTTTGTGTAACGAATTTTGTAATAAAAGCATGGAACAAAAATAGATACGAGGTAGAAAATCTGTATGTGAAAATTTGTTAGCTAATTATCAATAATCCTGTATATTAGATAAATTGATACTGGAAAATCTTAGTAGAGCAACTTTCCACGCTACGGCCAGAAAGATAACTGCGGTGGCGGTACATGAAGTGGCGGGGCAGGGAGGGTGTAGATGTGTCACCAGAACGCAATTTTTTTGTTTTGCTCTGAAAGACTGGGCTCTTAAGAACAATTCAATTTCTAGCTCTTTGCTTATCATGCCTTGTATATTCTGATGCACCAGGTGTAAACAATTTTTATTAAAATTGTGTGGAGTTATACAATTGCAACTATTAAGGATTTGTAAGCTACATTCTTAATTATTTAAATTATTATAACTGCTAGAGATTACCTCTATTGTCTCATTTTCTAATTTAAATTACTTGGAACGGATTCCAAATTGCATGTCAAATCATTATGCTGCTCAATAGGAGCAGATGTCTGGGTAGCCAAGTCCTTGGCTGAGTTAATATATAAATAATAAGATAGCACATCTGTCTTAAATTATATTTGGATAGGTAATACCTATCTGTAGTCAAAAATTTCTTAATTAAATTATTAATGTTTATTAAATTAATTCTATTAGTATAATTATTACAATTAAATGTCAAATTTAAATTATTGTTACATGACAAATTATTTATTAATAAATTTAAATCATATCTTATTTTATTCCTCTGTGGCCAACCCAGTATGTAAGGCAATGTACATGTGGCTAGATATTCTCTATGTTCCCAAAACGTGACAGCTTATAGCTAATTTAGCTCGATTTGTTAGCGTTATGGTAAAATTTTATTTTATTTTTCTATAAAGACAATGTCCGGTCTATGAAACAATATATTATTCAAGTGTCTGCCTTTGAAGATAAAAAATTGGGTATTTTAAAGTTGACGAAAAATTCTTAAATACTTATGAAAAATGGTGGTCTGTTCTATTAATTATTTTTTGAGATTGCACATAAACTTAAAATATTTGACGATAGTAGATAACTTTCCTATTGTTTCACAATCGTCATGGATGTTTTATGTCGTGATGTGATTTAATGGCGCAATTCGTCATTTTGTGTTTTTAATTATTACGAACACTCAACGCGGTCTGGGATTTTTGCAACATATATTTGTCCGCAATTCCCACTCTTGAAATCAAGTGATCTAAGGTGAAATGTTACAAAAACCTATAGCTTCCGTTAGAAACCGGTATAATCATCTCGTTTTTGTTAGAAGTAAATAGGTATTTACATAGGCAGAGGGCTGCAGCTTCAAAGTTACCTACAACGGGAAAGGCTTAAGACTGTCTAGTTGTTATATTATCCAGTTGCGAACTTAAACGGTCTACTCCAGTTAGCCTGAAATCGTTGCTAAATATACTTTTAAAGGCTTTAATTAATGTTTGCAGTGAGTTAACGATAATAGTATTCAATATGATCTAAGGTGAAATGTTGGGGGATAAGTTGCTCGTGTCCGTAGGCTTTGACCTAATCCTAGGCCCACCCTACAAGTGTAACCTAGGTGGTGCTAAATGAGCGACAAGCCAAAAATACAGGCTCGGCTATACGCCGTGAGGTAGCGGCCTAAAATATACCACCTCACAGTTTTGCACCATGAGGCAACAAAGAAAAGAAATGACCCCGAGTTCCAGGCGCCCCTTTAATGGGGCAGGGGTGCGAAGAATCTCCGGGAAGAAAACCGGCGACGAGATTCACCACCCGTCACATTTTGCCTCCCGGAAGAGTAAAAAGTGGATTGCGGAAGCCCGTCTTGCTACGCTGAATATATTATGTGGAGCAATGAATGATAAGATGTATGAAGCATGCGACAAGATATATGATAGACGAATAGATGTGCTATGTGTGAATTAATCGAAACGGAAGTGAAAGGTTGTCACTACTCATGGCATGTATACCGCGTTCAGGTCTGGTGTAGATGAAACCGAGAAGGCATGCCAGGGAGTCGGTGTCATCATTTCAGAAAGAATGAGTCAACGCGTGAAAGAGTATGAATATGTAAGCCCAAGACTGCTAAGGACAAACAATATCCTTAAGCCCACTTTATTCCTAAAGTGGTCCGCTGACGATGCAAATATAACTTGGTCATCGGCGGCCAAGTTGAAAATGATGGTTATGTTGATGGACAGGTCGTTAATAGAAAGGGGAATGCAAGTGAACGCAAGTAAGATGAAAGTTGTGGTTTTTGAAAGAGAAGAAAGTAAAACGATATGTGAAATAAGAATAGAAGGAGAGTTGATCAAGCAAGTAGATGAGTTGGTATATTTGGGATGCGTATTTAGCAGGGAAAATAGAGTAATTGGGCTCTACACTCTATTGTGGAAGGTCAGAATGTGTTAAAAAGGCACGTATGACAATTCGCAATACTGTGCTAGTCCCTACTTTAACGTATGGCAGTGAAAGTTGGGTATGGCAGAAGAAGCACGAGAGTAGAATAAATGCAGTAAAAATGCGGTCATTAAGGATTATGTTAGGGCTGAATCTGAGTGACAGGGTGACAAACTGTGTAATAAGAGAAGAGTGTGGTTTGCAAGATATTGTTGTGGCGGAAAGGAATGCTTCGGTGGTTTGGTCCTGTAGAAAGAATTAATCAGGAAAGAGTGACAAAGCAAATTTATGTTGCACATATGAATGGCAGAGTGGGTAAGGGATGCCCTAGGCGAAAGTTTGTCGACCAAATTGGCTATCTATTGAAAAGGGGTCAAATCAAGCGTACCCTTAACCGACGAGCATGTATGCGTAGGTATATGGATGTAGAAGAGGCGAGAGGGTTGTGTCAGGATCGTGCCAAATGGAAGTCTGTAGTCTCTACCTACCACTCTGGGTGACAGGCGTGAGTGCTTATGTATTTATTATGTATGTACTATTCAATATTTCATCCCGTGAATGTGTTAAAAGTCGACTGCAATCCGTCATGAAGCTTGGTGCTTCCATTATATTTTTAAGCCGGTCCACACATTCAAAAAATGTAAAGGTAGAAATAATAACAAATATACTTACAAAAAAGAATAAAAATATTGCTCGAAAATTCATCTTGCCGTGTATATGAAAAAAAAATTACAAGAGAAACGGTAAATATCACTTATAACTTGTTACTATTAAAGCTGTCGGACGAAAAATGTAAACTATACTCAAGCAGGTTTGAATTAATATTGGCCTTTCACGTAAGCCACAGTAATCAGCGACGGAATAAATAACACAGGTCAGTAGGTTTCAAATGCTCCAGTGTCAAAGGTTACGGATAATGAACGATACAATTAAGGGATTTCTTACAAATTGTGATAAATTAAACCTTTATGTGTTTATGGTAAAGGAACACCTACCCGCCTTTTAACAGTGGTACGGCCACACGGCAGCTTTGCTGTTGCACGTATGAGCCGGCTCGAACCCGGGGTGGTTCCACGACCTCACAGAACACCGGCGTGAAGTGGAAGGTCTGCATCCGCGCTTCGTCTGGTGAGTGTAGTTGACCAGAGGCCCAATTCCCGCCCCCCCCCCTCATCCCTTAACATGGTAGCGAAATTAAGTGAAGATCTACCCCAGGTGGGTACCAGCACCCCTGGAGAATCCTTCACTGAGCATCCACGACCAAGTTACTTCACACCTGAGCATGGGTGCTCAGGTTGCCCCATGTATTCTGGGGGGGGGGGGGCAAATTCCGCTCAAGACAACTGCTTGGGGAAAGCTGAGCAACAAGACCAAGTTGACCCCTGCCACGCTATCAGAGTCAATATCAGAGGACTTCACTCTACCCTAAACGCCGTCCACTACCATCTTGAGACGGCGATGCTGGCTCTGCTCTTTCTGACCGAGACGCAGGTGTCCTCTCCGGCTGATATCTCGTACCTCTTCTACCAGGGGTACAAACTGGAACACTCCTTTGTGCCTCGGGCTTGAGTTTGCGTTTACGTCAGAGAGGACATCTGTTCTCGACGCCTCGGCAGTCCCGAAGGTTCGGACCTGTCCATCCTTTGGCTACGCGTAGACAGCGACGACCATCCGCGCGTCTACGGGTGCCACTATAGGTCCCATAGCAGTAATGCCGAAACAGATCGACTCTTCGACTACGTCCAAATGGCTACGGGTTCGTTGCTACAGCGGATCCCCTCCGCAGAGATCGTGATCCTCGGCGACTTTAACGCCCATCACGCCGAATGGCTTGGTTTACGTTTAACCGATCATGCGGGGAGATCTGTAGAAGATTTTGCTTTGGCATATGGTCTGACACAACTGGTTACTTCGCCTACGCGGATTCCAGATGTGGAGGATCATGCACCTTCCCTGTTGGACCTTTTGATGACCTCTCACCTGGACGGATATCAGATTTCTGTCGACGCCCCTTTAGGCTCCTCGGACCATTGTCCTGTCTGGAGTGTGGTGCTACTCACGCTGAAATCGCAGTTGCATTCTGCAGGCTGCCACCGTGTTTGGCACTATAGGTCAGCCGATTGGGATGGGATGTGTTCTCTTTTTGCACCCTACCCTTGGAGGCAGGTTTGCTTCTCGCCGGACGATCCCAACGTTGTTGCGGATTCCGTCGCTGATGTGGTACTTCAGGGTATGGAACTTTTTATTCCTTCTTCTGTGGTGCCCATTGGAGGCAAATCTCAGCCATGGTTTGGTCGCTTCTGTAAAATAGCATCATGGTATAAGCAGGAGTGCTACCAATCCTGGGACCATCCCGTGGTATGAGTGCTCCATGCTGGAGATGCGGTTGACACAGCGCTCGGTTCGCAAAGCACTCATCCCCGTGGACATCCACAAGTCGAGTGGGCCTGACGGTATCTCCCCAATTGTGCTGAGGACGTATGCTCCAGAGTTGCACCGATCCTGACGCGTCTTTTCCGGTACACCTACTCCCTAGGCGTAGTTCCAAAGTCATGGAAGACGGCTTTCTCCACCTGATCCCTAAATAGGCGACCGCTCAGACCCATCCAACCACAGGCCTGTCGCTATCACCTCCTTGTTCTCCAAAACAGTGGAGTCCATTGTAAACTGCTAGCTCGTGACGTACCTTGAGGATCACCAGAGCTGATTAGTGATCGCCAATATGGTTTTCGTCAAGGTCGATCAGCTGGTTCTTGTCTACCTGACTCATAGATGGATGGCGTTAGTGGAGTCCAAGGGGGAGGCATTGGCTGTTAGTTTGGACATTGCGAAGGCCTTCGATCGTGTTTGGCACAAAGCGCTTCTTTCGAAGCTCCCTTACTATGGGCTTCCCGTGGAATTGTGCAATTGGATCACCAGCTTTCTTGCAGATCGGAGCATCAAGGTCGTTGTAAACGGTGCTGGTGCTCCGGTTAAAAGCCTCGCCTTTCACAGGGATGCGTGCTGTCACCAACGCTGTTTCTTCTGCACATCAATGATATGTTGCAAACCAGCAACATTCATTGCTATGCAGATGACAGCTACTTCTTCATTTAGAAATAAGTAAGGACCGATGATGACGTCGGCGAGTAAGCCGCACCAAACAGTCTATTTTAATTAATATAATGGTGATTCGTTAAGGGTATGAGGATTATCTTTGCTTCACATACGGCAATTTTACTTATTCACGAAGTCTCTGTATTTTGTTAAAACGTAAGCTAAGATCCTTACATAAAACTTTTAATTTGAAACAATTTGAAAACGGCGATGAAACGGCATTTCGGCACTTCTCTTCTTCAACACTTCGCATTACAGCAGAAATATTCTATTCGGTAGGTATATTTCTTTGTCTTGTTGATGGATTTTAATCGAGAAAAGTAAAATTAGTGTGAAAACAACAATAATTGCATGAACTGCTTGCTCAACTAGACAGATTATGTTGGCCGTAAAATGCATTGTGAACTTCGCGAACAGATTTATTGTTTCAAAGTAAGTTTCCGCAATTTAAAAGCGTTGTTCTCGCGTTAAACGATTCATGATGAATTGCCAAACCTTGCTGAAAATGTCAACACAGTTTTGCAACAACCAACGAACCTAAAAAAGCAGCTAAAATACTCAATACATACCGTACTCAAATAATGTCCCGTTTACTTGTCCTAATAATATAAGACCAGGGCGGGAGTTAATCTTCTCCTAATTCTCATATTTTGACATCATCAGTAACACCTTTTCTGGTCTTCTTTCTTTCAGCAGTTTGGCGAATGGCTCAGGGGGAGAACGCAGTTTGTGTTGATCCTCAGAGCAAGTCTGAGGAGTTCTTCCTTCACGTGGTTGCCACATATTATTTGGTCTGGTTCAATAGAAAACAGACAAAACAGAAACACGCAGACGATCCTCTTTTTCTTTTGTGCCACCCCATTTTTTTCCTATCCTAACCAAATCCAAGGTGTTAAGCGTACCGCGTTATTGGATGCGTGGCAGGTGTGAAGTCTAGTCGCAAACGGTGCCTATCAGAGACCAGGTATGACATCTACATTTATCCTCGACTGCAAATCAAAATGCAGCTGCGTGAGGACTAAGATGGAGTGCCTCGTTTTCAGTAAAAAGGGTCTCCGGATCTCTACACTCACCATACGAAACACGGAAGCATTAAGCTACTATTTTACGCTGGTATTCTGTGGGAGCGTGGTCCTTGCCCGGTCAAGCCGACACATTCGTGCTACAACTATACTACTAATATAACTGCAGCATGGTGCTACCACGTATAAATGTAATGGATGAAAATCGACATTTTGAAAAACCAAATTCTTCTTTAATGGAACTGCCTGTAGATCTAGAAGAGGATCTTTTAGCCACACTTATATCCTGAAACATAACGCCTGAAGCGAGCCGTGAAGTGAAGGTCATGTCTGCAGCCGAACCACAATCGGAAACGAACCAGGAAAAGAACAAGAAAAAGTTCACTGGGCCTTACAAGCTTAGTGGGACAGTACATAAGATGTACAGGAGGCTGATAGCAGCTGAGACAGGAGCCAAAAAGGCCTTCTCTCTCTGCCAGAAGCCCTGGGATGAGATTCCTTTGCCAAAACCTTCCCCGGTTCCAAAGACGAAAAAACGCAGTCAGTCTGAGAAGGAGTCTCCCAAAAATCTGTAAAGCTGACAACGAGGGAAAAGAAGCTCAGCTTTAGTGCCGTAGCTGGCTCTGCACGTGTAGGAATTTGCAATTCGAATCTTATGAGCGTGGAGTAGATGCGGCTGGTCCACCGGACACTAACGCAGGCTATCGCTAAGACAGCCTGTGGGGCGCAGCCAGGAATGGGACTGAAATTTTCGGGTTTCATCCACAAGCCAGGTTGGTTTCTGGTACCGTTCCAGGATAAGGCATGCCAGGACTGGATTGTGGGTGAAGTCAAAAAACTAAAACCGGAGGCAGACTTCTGAATAATACCTGAGGGCGATACCTGCCTAAGCCTTACCTGGGTATAATATATCTGCCCCAGAGTGAAGCTGACTCTCCAAAAGAGGTGGCAGTGCTGCTGAGGGCACAAAATGAAGGGTTCCATACCGAGGTCTGAAAAATCCTCCACAGTAGGGACAAAGAGAATGGGTGAAAGTCGTCCTTGGTTTTAAGATGATAACTTTTAAGATCAGGGGCGGCTCAGACGTGATAGTGCATCCTGATCTGCCCCAACTCCAACCCCCCAGCCCTCAAGCTCGAGGGGTGAGACGTCATCAGTGAGAAGGTCTGAGATCCAAGGCGCTGATTTCGCCTCGGGTCGAAGGCCTCCGCTGGTGACGGTCAAAGGAAATGGAAAGGGAGGTGGGAGCGACAGAAGGAAAGGTGTGGAGTGGAGGGGGGTTAGGAGTACCAGTAAAGGACCGCTTCGTTCTAAGCAGGCAAAAATAACTGCCCCCCCCCCATGCCTATAAATGGCTAACCCAAAGGGTAAGACGAGGATCCTCCAGGCAAATCTTCACTATGCAGTAGCTGCTTCTGCCGTGGTGGAGGATTGCTTTGCAGAGGACAAAATTGACCTCGCCCTTACAAGAGCCTTGGGTGGCTAACGGTCAAGTTTTGGGATTGTCGGCTGCTGGCAAGATCTTATTAAATAATAAAGGCAGCAGACCTAGAGCTTGTATAATTTACAACAAAAACATTGAACTTTTAGCCGTTCCAGAGTACTGCAACGATGAACTGGTTACAGCTTCCATAATTTCATGGTTTCAGGGGATGCACAGAGGCCACAGTAATCATTTGTACAGTTTATCTTCCCGGAGAGAGCTCTGATCCTACCATCGAGTTAGAGCGAGTGGTGGAGTTCACCCGAAAACACAATGCCAAACTTGTGTTGGGTTGTGATGCTAATGTACAGCAGTATAGTGAGGCCGATTCTTACCCACGCCTTTATTATTTGGTCTAACAACGCCAAACAAATGCGGACTGCGGACAGACTAAATAGTCTACAAAGGATTGCCTGCTTAATGGCAACTGGAGCGAAGTTATCATCAACTTGAGCGACTCTTAATGCACTTCTATGCCTAACGCCTCTTGATCTTTATCTAGAAAAGGAGGCAAGGGCTAGTTTGTATAAGATGAACGCCCAGGGCGGCTTGAGTTTGTTTTACTACAGATTGAGATCCAATCCATGCTCGACTCAGTTAAGGAAACACCGGTCTTATGAATGATCTCAGATATCATGCGTCTACTATACACTTTTGATAAAAAGTATATAGTGGAACTACCTTCCAGAGAAAATTGGCTGAATCGCCAGGTTATTTGTGAAGTCGTTAGCCTCATATGGTATACCGATGGGTCGAAAATGGGCCTCAACGTAGGCTTTGGAATTCTTGGAGAATATGCCAAATATAAACTTAGTATGAATTTGGAAAGATTCACAAAATTCAATTCAAAGAAGATCAGATATGGAAGGTAGTCCAGGTAGAAATTTTTGTCATGCGGAAATCAGTCTGCAAAAGCACTACGTCAATCAAAAAATTTATGTAAACTCTGATAGTCAAGAAGCTTGTTAGCGCTGAGGTCAAACTTAGTGAACTCAAAGCTGCTTGGAGACTACGTGAACCGTCTAAACACCCTGGGATATAACAACAGGTTCGTCCTATGAAGGGTACTCGGTCACGCAGGTATTATCGGCAATGAATTTGCCGACAAGCTCGCACGGGAGGCTTAAAGAGTACACAATTTGGACCCGAGCCATTAAGTGGAATCTCTAAAAGCCTAGCCTGATTGACCCTAGAAACTCTTTATTACAATAAATCACTTAAGATCTAGATCTGGTCTTACATACCAGGCTTAAACCATTCTTAAAACTTAATCCGGACTTTTGATCGTTAATTCACTTCAGAAGCCCAGGGATTATGTAAAAGTAAATTGCGCATTCTGCCAAGAGCCCCAATTGGACACTGTTGTCTTAAAAAGCACATGTCAATCCTGGAACTAAGCAACTCAAGGATGTTCCGGTCCTGTTTTCTAACTGCCTCTGCACATCCTAACTGATTGCAGTAACTTAGAACTCATCTGAGAAACTATGTACCTACTCCGCCCAGAAGAAGTGAAATCGCTCACAGCTAAGCAACTCCTTCTTGTCATTGATGATATAGGGCTTAGCAGTGAACTACATCCATAAGAACGGACATATCACGTTATTAAAACACAATGTTAAAAGACTTTTAAGTCATATGACAAACACTATCAAAATTTTTTTTCAAGAAGTCTTTCTTCTAAGTAAGTAAGTTCTTATTTGTCAAGCATTGCTTGAAAAATTAAACTTTTAAGCATGGGGAAAATAAAACATTTGATTGGTATATAAAAATACACAGCGGCGCATTAAATGGATATGTTTACTCTAGACACACGACGCATACACCGTCAAACAGTCATGTACTTTACATAATAGTGTACCGACCTCAAAGGGTACACTAGTCGCTCGTTCTTCCATATAAACGTAGTCTGGCGATTACTCCATTGTTTGATGGTGTACGTACAAAATAAAAAATGATTTCAATTTGTCTCATCATTATCTAGCCCTGTATGGAAACAAAAAAATAAAAAAGATTATGTTTAAAAGTTATAAGCGTCGAAAATTCCGAATTTCAACACTATTTTTAACACATCTTTGGGCGGAAATAAATACCATAAGAAGAATAAAAATTGCAAAACAGTTACCATACAGGGATAGATTAGTTGTTCAAAAATGCAAATAATTTTATTTTGAACACATACATTCAACAGATTTTTCATGACATCCAGACTCCCAAAGGTCTGTTTATAAAAATATCGCGCGCTTAAGGCTACAGTCTTTTAAAGTTGACTCACATCGAATCATTAGCGCCACTTTGATTTCTTTTTTTACAGCAAATTATTGTTTCAGAGTAAAATATTTTGATAACACATAAATACCCAGATTATAAGTAATGGCTAAATTTTTTTTTGGTTCATCTATGTGGTCTATGTTAGATAAATCAAACGGTAAATAGAGCTCTCTCGCACCCAACGCAATTTCGAGCTTTGTTCGTGTACCATTATAAGGCAATCGATAATAAAAAGGCGAAATCTATTCAGCGCGTTAATAGCTAAACATCTTCATCTCCAAAATGCGCTGTTTCTTTTTTTCTGAATATCTTTCATTGTCTTAAATAAGAGGTCTCAATTTCGTTAAATTTCGCTGTTTTCGCCTCATAAAAAACTATTTGTTTCATAGCAATAGCTGAAAATATTTATGCTATAATTATTTTTTTCTCAAGGGCAGGTGTTTAATTAGACAAATATTAAAAAATAATAATTTAAACCACTTTATTTCAAAATTAATAATTATTTCGATCGACCTATAAAATATTGACTTTATAAACAATAATTGCGGGCAATAGTCCTTAGTAGCCGCTGAGCGGCTGTAGCGTTCAGACGTCTTGTCTGTGCCAAATTTTTGCACTTCCTCTCGCTCTAACATTCCTCTTTCTCTCTCTTTCCCTAATCTTGGTTGCGGATTGTTACGAATTGAAAGTTTCTCTACTTTATTATTTTTTGCATATAATTCTTTAAGGTTTTATAAATCATTTTGTATTTGTTTTATAACTTTTAATTTCGATATGGACCATAAACGTAAAAAATATGCTTGTACCAGAAAACGAAAATTGAAATCAAACGTTGAAGCAATGAACAGAAATAGAATTCAAAGGTAAGTTTTTTTGTGTTTCATAGTAAAATAGTTAACAACGTGCATATGTGTGAGCACTTGGTTAAATATTAGGTATATAATTAGGTACCTAACCTACATATTATGTAAGTTCTTCAAGGAAATATAGAAGTATTATACATTTTTGGATTGCACATGATGTTTTGTTTACAAGCGACAGTAGCCTAATGGCAGGGAGCGGACCGCGAACTCAAAAAGGTCGTGGGTTCGAATCCACCATTCGACTACTGGCGTGAACCACTCGTAACACAAGCAATTTAAGCTTACCACGAGTGGTTAATGTCCTTTTTTTTTAAAAAAAAGTACATTATGTTTTTATAGAAATACTTTTTTAATTTAATTTAAGTGTCATAAGGAAAATTTCGTCTTTTTGATTTTCAACTAGAGATTTCCTTGCTACCGGTAGCTGCTGATGTCGAGTTAATGACATTTTTAGATACGAAAACTATTCAGTAATACACGTAGACTACAAGTAAACTATTAAGTAATATCCTCAGCATCCCGTAATTTATTGTACGCCCACTATGGCCAATTTTGGATATAATGTGGCGTCAAACTGCTTACGACGTCCAATATACGGACGTCAAATAGGAGACTTAGCGCAATGTTCGCAAATTGTCATGCTGATCACAGAAACGTCAAAATCTAAAAAAAATTGGACGTCATTTTTCTTCCTCTTTAGCTTGCTGAGCTAATTGATTCTCGCATGGAACGCTCGATGCCAATCAAAGACCCTCCATACATCATTCAAGCCATTGCGAATAAATTAAAAAAAAGCGCTAAGTCGTCCGTCGATGCTGCTGTACAAGAATAGTAATTCATGCATATAGGTAAATGCTATACAAAGTTACATTATACTTTAATGAGAAACTATAAATATGTGTGATAGTGGACTGTTTGTACTTATATAGAAATTATTTTGAGTTTTTTTTTAATCTATTTTAGTATTTAGAACTACTTGACGTACTTGACGGATTTTCGATAGTGTCATCGACTTATTACGAAACCCTCAGTGCACGACTCATTCTAGCACTTGCCAGATTCATTTGAATAATCAATAATACGAGTACATGTTATACAGGTTCTAGATGATTATCTTTTAGAAACCTTTTCAACAAAACAACAAAAATTATACAAACTTAAAATATATTTTTTTTGTGTAACGAATTTTGTAATAAAAGCATGGAACAAAAATAGATACGAGGTAGAAAATCTGTATGTGAAAATTTGTTAGCTAATTATCAATAATCCTGTATATTAGATAAATTGATACTGGAAAATCTTAGTAGAGCAACTTTCCACGCTACGGCCAGAAAGATAACTGCGGTGGCGGTACATGAAGTGGCGGGGCAGGGAGGGTGTAGATGTGTCACCAGAACGCAATTTTTCTGTTTTGCTCTGAAAGACTGGGCTCTTAACCTTAGTTATCTATAAATTTAATTAGAATAGGTAATTTTTAGATTTTCGATAATCGTGTTTACGTATACCAATCTCATATCCTAATATACCTAATGTCCAATATGTAAGTACATAAGAATCTAAGAAGGACAGTCAATGATAAATAAAATTTGTTTTGTAAGTTGTGTTTGTGTTTTTAAAAAACACTTTAACACAACAAAAACACGAAACTGAGAAGAAGCACCCGATCTGCCGAAACAAACTCAGAGAGGTCAGGCCAGGTATTACATGTCTATAAAAGTTTATAATAAATTACCCGAATACATAAAAAACATTAAGAACGAAAAATCATTTGAAAAAAAATTAAAGCAACTACTTATAAATAAGTGTTACTATAGTACTTCTGAATTTTTAGAAGATAAAAATATAATATAATATAGATATAAATATAAATGTTAGGTAATAAGGAAATGCCATTCTACTAAATAAATTACAATAAAAAATTATAATAAAATTTAAAATGATTCAAATAATTTAATAAAAATTCAATTATGCTACTTATAATAATATATTAAATGTCAAAATCAATTAATAAATAATAACAATTATAATAGCCGTATTCCATATTCAATGTGTGTATGTTTATATAATATAATGAATGTGAATATTAAATAATTATTTAGCAATAATAATAATAATAAAACAAAATAAATGTTCCTCCTTCATAATATTGCTGTGCCCATGAGGGTCTATAGAGATACCATAACTATGTAACACCTTTTGTAACCTATGGAATGCAATAAAGTTATTGAGTATTGAGTATTGAGTACATTGGTCATGTAATAAACCATACAGATGTGAGTGGACAACTAAGTACTTTTTAGGATTCCGTACCCGAAGGGTAACCAGCAGGGCCATATTACGAACCCTCCGCTGTCCGTGTGTCTGTCTGTCAGCGGGCTGATCTCATAATCCGTAATAGATGGTTGTAATTTTCACAAAACGTGTATTTCTGTTGCCGCCATAACAGCAAATAGTAAAAATAAATTTGAAATTAAAGGATTTCCTACTAGAAAAAGAATAGTGTATTTTTGGCTTTTTTTGATCGATAGTAATATCTATATTAAATCTTGTAAGATGTTACGGAAGCTCGGAAGTCGGATACGCACTTGGCAAATATTTGTTTATATTTAACCTTACCTCAGATATACTCATATTTTTTATATATAATTTACTATACTACTATATAAGCTACTACTAAATAAAATAGTAGTAGCTTTGCTATGGTATTATAGTATATATTTTAATTTAGATTTAATTTATTTTTCAATGTTCAGGTTCGAGGAAACCTTTACCCTCAGCAACTGAAGATATTCGGTACCTTTCTGTGCTAAATTTCGAAAAGCGGCATTAGTCGTCGTAAGTTCTGAAAAGTGGCTATCGATAACAAATCGGAGAGACTCTTCACCACAGTAGCCCTTTACCAAGGTAAAAGGCAAATCTATTTTCGACCAAGAGATCAATCGGTGGATTCAATGCGACTGGAAAACGTTTGGGAGATCACGACACACATTATCGTCCTGTATACTTCAAAACTTACTTCGTTACGAGGACGTCTACAAACAGAAATAAAGTAACTAAAATAGTCCAATGGATAAGTAAGATGAGCTGTCATTGAGCTAGACAAATAGTTCGAAGAACAGACAATTAATGGGAAAGAAAGGATTTCAAATGACCTCATACCGATGTGTTGGGCGTGCGGTCTACATGGAATGATCATCTAATAAGAGGTACATGAAATCGATGGATACTGGTATAGCTATGGACCGTACATTTTGGCATTCCATATGGAGGCAAACCTATACTAAGATGGGGACTCGTGATGGGATGCGACGATAACTATGATAATGGGAAGGAACGCAGAGCTAAAACTGTTAAAATTTACTTTAAATAACAAATTAAATAATTTATTGTTTACGTTTATACTTTTTGCTATAGTAGCGCTCTGATAAATCCAATTCAAAGCAGGCAGCCTTTTGAACTTCGAGCGAGCTGAAATTTTGAATGTTTTCCCGTACTATATTTACATAAATCCGCAAACGTTCTGGCTTCAGGTTGCTACTGAGAATATTTTGACTGAAAAACCCAATAACTGATTTTTGCAGGATTACATAATCGGCAGTCACGCTCACGACCACTAGACCAACGAGGCAGTCAAACAATTGTTCCGAGTCTACTTCTGGTTTATAAAATGTACCCTGTGGGTCCACTATGTTTATATTTATCCACGTGAAATTGTTCTTTATCAAACGAACATACGATACTAGAGAAATTCGTCAATATACTCGTACATCCGTAAAAAAGTGAAATGTAAATAATAAACCTTTAATATCTATTGTATATAAGATTTATTTTTTAATATATACAGGTTAAGTTGTATATTTATCATTTCTTTTATAAGTTTGTAAAAGTACATATTGATAAAACAGTTATTGGCCAACATTTTTGACACTGTCTACAACTTTATCTACAGTACTCTTCTCTGTCGGTGTAACCGCGTCGGCAATAGCAGCGCCCGCGTCGCTTACGGCCTCCTTCGCATCACTCGCAGCACTTTTCACGGAGTCCGCGGCGTCACGTCTTAATCTGTTTTCTTGTGATGGTAATGCAACTGCGACTGCCACAAGCATCTGAAAACATACATCAAAAATCGGAAATTAGTTGTCAACACATAAAATATATTATTGGCGATAGTTATCTTGGCTCTTGAAGGTGAATTAGGAACACCCATGAAGGAATGATAGGGATGGATAAGTAAGCTCATTTATAATGATTTCAACCATACGTATTCAATGACGTCATGCAATTTATTTATAAAAATTTTTAGACGTTCTTCGAATTCGCAAAACTTGACAGCTCATAGCTATTTTAGTCTGATTTGTTAGCGTTATGGTAAAATTTTATTAGAATTTTCTATAAAAGCGTTGTCCGGTCTACGAAATAATATATTATTCAAGTGTCTGCGTTAGATGATAAAAATTGGGTCTTTTAAAGTTGACGAAAAATTGTGAAATTCTTATGAAAAATTGTGGTCTGTTCGATTAACTATTTCTTGAGATAGCACAAAAACTTTAAATATTTGACGATAGTAGATAACTGTTCTATTATTTCTCAGTCGCCATGTATGTTTTATGGCGTGATGTGATTTAATGGCGTAATTCGTCATTTTGTGTTTTTAATTATCATGTACACGCTTGACGCGGTCTGAAAATTTTGCAACGTATATTTATTTGTATGCAATTCTATCTTGAAATTATATAATCTAAGGTGAAATGTTTGAAAAACGTATGTCTTGGTAAAAGTTGACTGCAATTTCGTGCGTTCAAAAAAGTTATTGGTAGAAATAATAAAAAATATACTTACAAAAACGAATAAAAATATTGCTCGAAAATTCATCTTGCCGTGATATATGATAAAAAAGCAAACAAAAATTAGAAGAGTAACGGCAAATTTTACTTTTAACTTGTTTCTATGAAAGCTGTCGGACCAACAATGATATATATACATAGCCAGGTCCGCATTTATAATGATCTTTCACGTGAGCCACAGTAATCAGCGACGGAATATCATGGGTCAATAAGTTTCAAATGCTCCAGTGTCAAGTGTTGCGGATAAAGAACGATACAATTAAGCAATTTCTTTGGAAGTAATTGTGATTTAAAAAAACCTTTAGGTGTTTACGGTAATAGAACAGAAATCTTGAATAACATATCTATCTGCGGAGTTAAAGCTTTAACAGATTGTTTTTTTTAAGCTTGAGAACTTTAAATAATAATACAAGACAGAAATATAGTTGGAATGATTTTTTTATCATTATTATCTGGGAGATAATTTCATGGCATTCATTTTTTGAATATGATTTTCGGTATAAATCCGCCGCAGCTACCAGTTACATAGTCCTTTCGATCGGATCATTCACTACTTTTTCCAATAAATCTGGCCGTATGGCGTCAATGGTGATTTTAATATTGGTTTCCAATGCTTCAAGAGTTTCAAGTTGGTCGCCATAAAGTTTTGTTAAGTCATTGATTTATGGCATAAACCAATGACTTAACAAAGCCCCATAAAATTTAATTTAATTAGCGTTAAGTCGCACTAACGAGGGGACCAATTAACAGGACTACTTTAGGAAATAACGTTGTCACCAAATTAGTTTTGCAATTAATTGATGGTTAAGTGCGTCTTATTGGAACCAAATGTGCAACATTTAGCTGATAAATTTTTGGAAACAAAAAATCAGTCAGCATGGCTCGATAACGCTCGTCATTCACCGTAACGACAACTCCTTCCTTATTCCGAAAGAAATAAGGACCGATAATGCCGTCGGCGTATAAACTGCACCACTTACATAAAATTTTCCACGTAGTCGGAGAACAAAGGCAAACATGATGAGAACGGCGACGAATCATTTTTTCAGTGCGTCGGAGAAATATGCGTACCGAAGAGAATATTGGAGCTGTAGCGCGAAGTGTTAAAGAAATTTTTAATAATTTGAGTTGAGATCAGAAGATGCTGCTTCTGATCCCCTATTTCATTTGTAAAATTAATATATCGTCCCTCGGTATCGAATGATCTACATAGTGTAATTTCCTACGCCGTACTCTTATAATATTCACAGAAATCTAAATATGATAAGAGTTAAAAACAATGCAATGAAACACTATAAATTATTAACTAAAAATATTATTATTGGAACTGGCACAAAGAAATAAGCCGTAATTATGATCACTACACGGTTGCATGATGTTTCCTGTCTCGTTATTTTAAAGTAAGTATATCGTGCAGCCGTGTAGTGGCGGTTGAGAATATCCACTACCCCATATCTTACCGTAAGAGGCGACAGAGGGAGACATGCAGGAGATGGGCAGCAGCATCTTCCTAATAACGACAATAATATAATAAAAAACTCTTCTTATTGTTATTATGTATATTATATATTTTATATACATATATGTGTATGAATATTAATATATTTTTGTAAATTTATTTGATAACATGTATATTTGTATATCTTTATGAGTTTATATACATCTGACATTATAATATGAACCTATGTATTATACATTTTTATTATCTTGGTTATCTTATGTTACATTTTATTATAATTAATTTTATCTATTTTTTGCGATGTACCATTTATATTTTATGTATTTTATTTCCATGTGTTACAATAATAATAATAATAATAATATTCCACAACTATCACACAACGCCATCTAGTCCCAAGCTAAGCAGAGCTTGTGTTATGGGTACTAAACAACTGATAAACATACTTATATATTTCTAAATACATAAATATTATAGATAAAAATTTTTGTTGTTATTTTATTTTAGTATTAACTTTTTATTACACCTACTTCATTCTATCTCTGCATCATCCCAAGGTAGACTGGGAGAGGATGCCTTAGGCATTAAATCCGCCTATATACCACTTGTGTATATGAAGTTTTAAAAAAATAAATAAAAAACTGCGGTTGCCAACCCGCTCGCCAAGCGTGGAAACTATGGCAAATATCCCCCCATGGATTATTCGAGGTCCGAAGAGAGGGTGTGGACACGGTAATCCTCGAGTCCAGAAACATGTTCTATTACAGGGAGGGCAACCATCTGTCCCGGGGAGGTGTTGAATTTATCGTCCACAAGTCTCTCGTCAACAACGTTGTAAAGATTAGGAGTGTGTCGACGAGGGTCAGCAGCTGGCCGACTTTATGGAAAAAGAGGAAAAAAAGACTTATTCTTATAAAAGCGGCCCCACAGGAAGTGGACCTCATCGAGCCTCGAAGGTTCGACAAAAAACGAGATTGACTTCATTATGACGACCAGACGCTAACTGTTCAGTGATGTCTCAGTGATCGCGAGGGTGAAAACTGGCAGCGACCATCGAATGGTTAGGGGCACACTGAACTTAAACGTTAAGTTGGAGAGGTCTCGTCTAGTGAAGTCAACGCTCCGTCCCCTCGTGCGCTAATCCACGGTCCCGAAAACTTTCAGCTCGAATTACAAAACCGTTTTCAGTGCCTAGAAGACTGCAATACAGCGGACGATATGAATGACAAGCTTGTGGAAACTGTCCATGCGGTCGGAGCTAAGTTCTGCAAGACCCGCCGCAGAAGAACACAAAAACTCTCCAATCACACTCTATCTCATGGATGTTAGACGGGCAATGAGGCTGCAGTTGTCAGCAGATTTGACGGCACACAGGCAACTGAACAGACAGATCTCTAAATGCATGCGGCAGGACTTACGCAACTTCAATATAGCTCGTATTGAAGAAGCGATTGAGCGGAACTAGGGCTCCAAAGTCTTTGATAGAGATCTGTCTGCCAGTAAGAGCCAACTGTCAAAGCTGAAGACTGAGTGTGGCAGCATCGTTTCCGGGACACCTGAGATTCTGAGTGAGATTGAGAGGTTCTATGGGTAGCTGTACACATCGTCATTGGAGCCACACGCAATGGCTCTCCAGCACCTTAAAAACGACAAGTCCTCGTGCGAGGATTGAATTACAGCAGAGCTTCTGAAAGTGTGTGGAAAACTGGTACTTAAAGCTCTTTAATTCCGTCCTTCATGAAGGCACTACTCCCGAGACGTGGAGCAGAAGTGCGGTGGTCTTGTTCTTCAAGAAAGGTGACAACGCCCTCTTGAAGAACTACAGACCGATATCCCTTCTGAACCGCGTCTACGTGCTGTTTTTGAGAGTCATTACGAATCGTCTCGCACGCAGACTGGACGACTGCCAGCCTCCCAAACAAGCCAGTTTCCGAAAGGGCTTTAGTACCATAGACCACATACATACCCTTCGGCAAATTGTACAGAAGTTCGAAGAGTACAATCTGCCACTATGCCTGGCGTATGTGGACTATGAGAAAGCCTTTGATTCCGTAGAAATTTGGGCGGTGCTACAGTCTCTTCATCGATGCCAAGTTGACTGTCGGTACATCGAGGTGCTGAAGTGTTTGTACAGTAGGGTTACGATGGCTATCCGAGTACAAAAGTAGAGTACGAAACCTATCCAACTGCAGAGAGGTGTAAGATAGAGTGACGTTATTTCCCCGAAACTCTTCACCACTGCATTGGAAGATGTTTTCAAGCTACTGGACTGGAAAGGATACGGTATTAATATCGATGGCGAGTACATCACTCACTTTCGATTTGCCGACGATATAGTCCTTATGGCAGAATCGTTTGAGTACTTAAGCACTATGCTCAATGACCTCAATAGTGCCTCCTAACGGATAGGTCTTAAGATAACATGGACAAAACAAACATCATGTTTAATGTCACACTCGTGCCGGTAGCTGTTGGGAGCACTAAGCTCGAAGTTGTTGACGAATACGCTTACCTTGGACAAATAGTCCGACTAGGTAAGTCCAACTTCGACCGAGAGGTCAATCGACGGATTCAACTCGGCTGGGCAGCGTTCGGGAAATTACGACACATCTTCTCGTCAGGTATACCTCAAAACATGAAAACTAAGTTGTATAACCAGTGCGTGTTGCCAATGATGACATATGGAACTGAGACGTGGTACTGCACTGCTGGCCGTATGTGGACGCTCAAAGTCGCTCAGCGAGCTATGGAGAGGGCTATGCTCGGAGTTTCTCTGCGTGATAAACTTAGAAATGAGGATATCCGCAGTAGAACCAGAGTGACCGACATAGCCCAACGGATTAGTAAGCTGAAGTGGCAATGACAACCGTTGGGAAAAAAGGTTATCGAGTGGCAGCCTCGTACCGGTAGGCGAAGTGTAGGGCGACCCCCCGCTAGATGGAGTGACCTGGTAAGCCATGCAGGAAGTCGATGGATGCTGGTGGCTCAGGACCGTGCTTTAGGGCATACCTTGGGGGAGGCCTATGTTCAGCAGTGGACTTGTGAAGGGCTGTAATGATGTATGATGATATCGTGCATCCGATTATCAACAATAATATGTAAATAATGTGCGACTGAAGGTCTGTTTTTGGCCGAAGACGAAAGTTTAGTTGTGATAAAAATGTCATGTAACACTAGCAACAAATAGTGATAACAATGCGAATTTTTACTGTTATTTTTAGGTTTTAAAATGATGACATTATGTACAATTACACATATATATATATATATATATATATATATATATATATATATATATATATTATATCCACTACCTGAATAAGAATTTCCTCGTGGTGTTATAAGCGGTGACAGGCGATAGGTATTTGAGCTTGCTGATAACGGCAAAACTACAATAATTGCGTTGCCAACTCGCTTGCCTAGCGTGGCAACTTTGCCAAACTTCCCGCATGAGCAAAGCACAAAATTTTTATTTTAAGAATACAATTATATGCCGTGGTTCCTTTGCTGAAGAATGTGTAACCAGCGTGTACCAGTAAAATTAGACTTTAAATTTACGTGTATAAAGAAAACCAGACTTCAAAGAACTAAAAGGAATAAAATAATTTCTGCACAATAGTTTTAGAAGTCGGTGTAAAGACAATGTGTCCAAAATACAGGCCTGTAACTTATGATTAGGAATTAGTAAGAGAGGGAGATATGAAATAATTAGTAATTTATTAGTAATTATTAGTAAGACTAAAGAATATCAAAAATCGAATGTCATCTGAATAGTGAGAGTAAAATCTTCATTCCCTATTTTGGCAGCCTTAGAGGCTCGCTTTTAATTTATGTAGGATCTCTCCTGAACAGTGCTTGATTTAGAATGCCGACAGTCCTAGGCTAACTATGAATTTGCCCTCCTCCTCCACCCCTCCCAACGGTCTGTTCTGTTTGTGCTTGTCCAGCCCACGAACAAATTTTAATAGCTTTCGTAATAAGTGTCGACCATCGTCAATGAACAACTATAATCCCAGGGATATTGCGGTACTTTGGTGGCCCTTTTAATGAAAGGAAGTTCGTTTCTGGAAGTTTTCTAAATCGTATCGGTCCGGAACTATCGCAGCCGGAAGATGATTCCACAAAGAAGTCTTGCGAGGACTTCTAGTAAATCGCACAGTCATGGTGACCAATGTACCACCAATTATCCAGATGGTGTGGATGGTACCGTCAGTTTTATCCTGATGCACGTTGGTAAGATTTGGGGGCAGGGATTGATCTGAACAATTTATCTCAGTACTCTCCTATAAAAAATGTCTTAGCAAATGCAACATCTCTTCCCAGCGCCAGGGAATCGAGCTGATTAAAAAGAACTGGGTCTTCAACTACTCGAGCCATTTTGCGCTGAATCAGGTCAAGTGGAAGGAGTTGGCACGGGGTGACATGTAAAGCTGCAAACGGTGTGCCATCATGAAAAACTCTCCTAATCTTCTGAGCACGCCATTAGAGGCCAGTTTCGCCTTCCCTTTCAAATGACCGCGGAACTATACGTCATTCGATATGTAGATGCCGAGGATTCCGATACTGAATGAAATTGATAAGTTGCGACATCTGAGTCTTCTGAAGTTTAAAATGGACTAGAGTCGTCCCCAGTCCGAGATTTTATTTTTTTTTTTTTTTTTTTTTTATAGAATAGGCTGACAAACGAGCACACAGTCCACCTGATGGCAAGTGGTTGCTGCGGCCCATAGACATCTACATCTATCTTCCATTACAAACCAAAATGCAGATGCGTTGTCACCCGTGAGGACTGAGATGGAATGCCTCATTTCCAGTAAAAAGGGTCTCCGGTTCTCTACACTCACCATACGAAATACAGCAGCATTAAGCTACTATTTCACGCTGGTATTCTGTGAGAGCGTGGTCCTTCCCCGGTCGAGCCGACCCATTCGTGCTACAACTATACTACTAATATAACTGCAGCATGGCTCTACCACGTTTAAAATCTTTTTATTTATTTATTAAAGACTCGGTCGGATCTTCTTCTAATTTATTTATTAAAGACTCGGCTTGTGACATAAATTTGTTTCGATACTCGATGAAGTGTTCTCGAGAAATATTAATACGACAGGTGTATAAAGTGTCACCAGTGTTACAACCAGTAACAGCAACATATAATTAATGTACAAAAGAAACGACGTAGCGTGCATGAAAGCATGCAGCCTCATAGTCAGAGTATGAATCGTCTCCTACAATCTTGATGCACCGATCTGCAAGAAATACTGATGATCCAATTACAAAGCTAACATCTCGGGAATCCCACAGGAAGGAAGCTTCTTATGGAGCGTTTTTTGTGAAAGCCCATCGAAGGCCTTCGCTGTGTAAAGTAACGATCAAGACTTCTATTTTGGATTCTACTGCTTCCACGCTCATCCATGAATCAGGAAAATTAAAGAATTAGAAATAGAACCAGATTAGTCACCACATTGACCACTTATATGGTTCTATTTCTAATCTAGTTGATTAGTGACTGCATTAGTGATCTAATTCTAGCTCTTGTAATCTTTGGGCCCACTCGACTTGTTGACGTCCAGGGAGAGGAGTGCTCTGCGTATAGAGCGTTGGGTAAACAGAAAGTGTGATCCCCCCATTTTTTTAAATATTTACTAGTTTTTCTTTCTTTGTATCCATTTATAGTTTACGTAGTATAGCCACACTGTCAGGTAAATTGGAAAATGATCATGCTTGCACAGAATATCAGCGTAAAATAGCAGCATTATGATGCTGTGTTTCGTATGGTGAGTGAAAAGAACAGGTGGGTTTTTATACTACTACTATTTTAAACTCTTAATTATTATTAGTAAAGATAAAGATAAAGATACATTTATCGCATAACTGTGTACAATATGATCTTGATACAAAAATATAGTTTTAGGCTCAACGGTTTACCCATTTCGGATATGCAACAATTAAAAAAATAAATTTTAAATTTACTACTTATTAACATTAATTTTATTAAAAAACTCATTGAGATTGTAAAAAACATTTTCAATTAACAATTTCTTTAATTTTGTTTTAAACATATTTCCATTTAATTGTTTAATAGCTGGTGGTAACTGATTGTATAACGAAAAGCAGTAATATAGGTACTTTTATAGTAAATCATATTTTTAATAATAGGTAAGCTTATATCATATTTATATCGATTGCGAATGTTTTTCTTTGAACCAGATTTCTAATTAAAATATTGGATATTGTTTTTAACAAATAGAAATAATTCTAGGATAAAGATTCCAGTTAGTGTTAGGAAACCCTTTGTTCTGAAAACATCTCTTAATGATTCGGTACAATGCATGTTATATATTGTTCTAAGACATTTTTTCAGGAGATCGAATGTGGATTGTATATCCGTGCTGCTATGCTACCGTAAGTTAGAAGTGGATAAACGCTTCCAAAATAGGCATTTCTAGTATTGTAGAGTCTGTCAGGATGGACAATGCGTAACATGCACTCGATATCTTTATGTTTATTTTTGCATAATGTGCTTTCCAGTTTAGATGTTGATCTATTTAGACTTCTAGAAAACTTATGTTCATTACTTCTTCGACCGCTATATCGTTCACGGTTATATTTAATTTGGCAGTTACACTTTCGTAATTTCTAAATTGTACGAGTTTGGTTTTTGACAGGTTTACTTTTAAGTTTATTGACTACAGCCAATCAGTAACTGTTTTTAATGTTTTGTTAATTTCATTTTCATAATCAGAATCATTTAAGTCATCTTTAGAAATAAATATAGTCGCATCATCGGCATACATTACGCATAGGTGTGTAATTATGTTTGGGAGATCATTAATATATAATAAAAATAAAGAAGGCCCCAATATGATGCCCTGGGGTACACCCAGTATTACATTTTCAAATTCAGATTTAACTACCTCAACCATTTTTGTAGATTCATTATATATCTCGATAACAGTTGCTTGCATTCTATTATTTAAATCATTTTCTATTAATTTAAGTGATAGTCCTCTTATTCCCATGCCTTCTAATTTATTTATCAAAATATCGTATTTTACACAGTCAAATGCTTTTGACATATCAATAAAAAGAGCAGAACATTGTTTTTATCATTGATTTTATGTGTGCAAATGCCATTAAATAGTTTATATATTGCCAGAAATGTAGTTTTATTCTTTTGAAATCCGTATTGGTTTTTATTTAGAATATTATTAGTATCCAAAAACTTCGTGATTCTGATACATATTACTTTTTCAAATATTTTCAAAAAACTTGGTAACGGTGCTACTGGTCTATAGTTATTTATGTCGTGCCGTGACCCTATTTTATAAAAGGG
The DNA here is from genome assembly GCA_036936625.1 of Parnassius smintheus behrii. Lineage (NCBI taxonomy): Eukaryota > Metazoa > Arthropoda > Insecta > Lepidoptera > Papilionidae > Parnassius > Parnassius smintheus. The sequence goes on along the minus strand of JAUPFT010000013.1, from coordinate 22,605,071 downwards.
TTTATGAGAGCTTTTTTCAAAGTATTAAGTAATTCTCCTATTTCCAACATTACGTTTATGATATGTACAAGCGTGTCAGCAATGAAGGATATTGTTGCGTGAATAAGTCAACTAGTGCCATCTAGTGTCAGGAACGAGAGCGAGGGGAGCTTTGCAGAAAATGACATCACAAATCTCTCAACCGACAGCGCCATCCGAAGAACTAAGTTGCGCGCATTTACTTGAATATTCCGGATGCTTCTTTGCTAATTTAAATAAATAGGCGCTGCAAGATGCGATCGAGGTGGTATTAATTTGGCGATACGAGCGAAGCTTCGGAGCGGAATTAAGTGAATTAGTGTGTTTAATTATTAGTGTTTTAAGTTTTAATTTGTGTAAAGTAAATTAAAGTGTTAATTTAGGTAATTTTATCGGCAATTTTAATTGTCACGAACCTCAAGCTCGTAACAATCGGTGTCAGAAGTGGGATAAAATCATGCCGAATTTACCTAAAGAGGAAACGGAGGGTGTTCGTACCCGCAGTCAACGCCAGCATGAGAGGGACCAGAGAAGATTTGGTGGTGCAACGCCGCAGACGTCGGAGGGCCAGCCGCCGGCAACGGAGGCCGGTTCGCCAGTAGCTTCTGCATCTGCAGCACCTGATTTAGGCGCCCTGATGGTGATGCTGCAGGAGCAGGCCCGCCGACAGGAGGAACAGGCCCGCCGACAGGAGGAACAGGCCCGCCGACAGGAGGAACAGGCTCGTCGGTTCGAAGAGCAGCTGAAGCGCGGACAGGAGGAACAGGCCAGTCAGTTGAAAGAGCAGCAGGAGGAACAGGCCCGCAGACAGGAGTAAAAGGCGCGCCGACAGGAGGAAAAGGCCCGTCACTTAGAAGAGTAGCTCAAACGCGATAGGGAAGAGCAGATGCTTCTCATGAAGGACCTTCACGCTACCTTCGGGAAAGAGATAAGTGAGGTGAAGGATAAGGTTGCTCAACATGATAACCGCGAGACCCAAATCAACCAAAATAAGAAAACGCTGGATGAACTCAAACTTGGAGATGGAATTGCAGCCCCCGCAGTAGCTACTACACCTTCGCTACGTGGGTTCAAGGTACCACCGTTCGACGGGACTTCTTCCTGGTCGGCCTACAAAATCCGAGGCTGTTATGAAGGCAAACGGCTGGAATAAAAGTCAGGCCATGACTGCTCTCACACTAGGCCTGCGCGACCAGGCCTTAACAGTTCTGGAAGCTCTCGGTGAGGAAGTGACTTATGAGCAACTCCTTGAGGCATTGGAGGCGAGATATGACGACGCCCACCTGGAACACGTCTTTCGTGCGCAGCTTAAAGATCGTGTGCAGCGCATCAACGAAAACCTGCAGCAGTGGGCTCTAGAAGTGGAGAAGCTGGTGCGAAAAGCATACCGGTCTGTACCTGCGCTCATTGAAGGGAACCTGATGCAGACATTCATCGACGGCATCCGCGACCTGGAAGTCAGAGCTGCTGTGAGGCTCGGGCACCACGAGACGCTTAAGGACGCCTTGGCCCATGCACTGGAAGTGGAAGCCGTGCGGCAGCATCATCGTTCCCATCGCGTCAGGGAGGTTGCAGCAGCTACAGTTCGCGACCGCAACAAAGGATACAGCCCAAGGTGCTATGACTGTGGGTAAAAGGGCCATCTTCGATCCAGCTGCCCTAAGCGAACCCTAGAAAGGGAAATTGAACGATCTCAGGAGGGTAGTGCGGCCAACAGCACCGCCCAGCAGCAGCAGGGAAACGAGTAAAAGCCAGAACTGCGGGGCGGGTGCTGGCTGATGTTAAAAGAGCCCCAAGGATCTCGATCTCACAAACCCATGATGGGAACAGCCTAATCATAAAGGGCGAGATCAACGGAATGCCGTGTAAGCTGACCATAGACACTGGAGCCTCTCGTACGGTTGTTAGTTCCCAACTTATAAGTCAGTTCCTTGGGGACTCCGCATACAACCGAGAAAGCATTAATTTGGTAACAGCCACCGGTTAGCGTATACCCGTCCGTGGAGAGAAGGAGATGGAGTTGAAGCTAGGCAACGTGATATAATGGACGACTGCATCCTAGGCTTAGACTTTATGAGGAATAATTGTTGCGAGATTGACGTTAAGCAAGGTGTTTTGAAATGTGGACGGGAGGAACTTTTTATGGAAGGTGCGTTACCAGGGAACGTGTACAGCATCAAGAAGATTGTTCTTCCGCCGAGATCGGAAACGATTGTTCCGGTTAGTCTTCCTTGAAACGCTGGGCAAGCTCACCGTTGTGTACTTGTGGAAAGGGTAAACAATGACCTTCCATGGAAAGTAGCTCGAACCTTGGTCAGGACCACTGACATCTCGTTTTATGAGTACCCATAACTCGGCAAGTTTCCTGGAATATTTGAGACTCAAAATTCCTTCCTTAATCGCTGTGAATCTCTAAAGGTACTCCAAAACGACAGAAGACTTCATGAACTAGTTTATCTGCAACTGTTGAAGCTTCTTGATTTGGAATGGCGAAGACTTCTGGCCACTTAGTGAAGTAATCCATCACAACCATGAAATACTTGTTACCGCTTTCACTCTCCGGAAACGGCCCCGCCACGTCAATGGCTATTCTCTCCCATGGTGCACCAACGTTGGACAACTTCAATGCACCTCTACTACGAGTCTGAGGTCCCTTTACAGCCGCACAACTTGTGACTTGTACATTTGCGACACCAGTCCTCGATATCGTTTCGACAGTGGACCCAGTAAAACCGTTCTCGGATCTTCAGTAGAGTTCGTTTAACTCCCAGATGGCCTCCTGAATAATCATTATGGTACAGCTGTAGAGCATCCGGTACTTTAGCTTTAGGGACAACCATTTGCAAATGACAGCTGTCTCCCCGAACACTTTCCCATTTACGGCACAGAACTCCATCCTGAAGCAACAAGCTTTCCCACTGGGCCCAATAGCTTTTAGTGGTCGAACTCATCGCTGAGACGTCGCTCCACTTGGGCTTGGGAGCACTGGCCTTCATCCATTCCAGAATCGGCTTGATATCCGGATCTTCCTGCTGTGCACGTTGTAAGCTGTCCTTCCACTCGTTGCTGAGGTGGTCTGCCCTGAGCATCCTCACGGATACCACTTCCTTACTCTTTTGCCTAGTACAATGTTTGCAATCTTCAGGACAAGGTCTTCTTGACAATGCATCTGCGTTGCCATGAGATATCCCGCTGCGATGTTCGATCTCAAAGTCATATTCCTGCAGTAGTTCAATCCACCTTGCAACTTGTCCTTCTGGATTTTTAAACTGCAGTAGCCATTTTAGCGCAGCATGGTCAGTTCGAAAGTGAAATTTCCGCCCCAGAAGATATTTGTTAAAATGCTGCAACGACTTTATCACAGCTAGCAATTTTCTTTCAATTAGCGTCTTGTGACACAATAGTTCCTTTCCAGTTTTGACAATGACTTGCTGAAGTACGCCATCACGACCTCTTGGTCACCATTCCGTTGAGACAACACAACGCCAAGTCCTATATCACTTGCGTCTGTGTCAACTATAAATTCTTTGCTTGCATCATTGTATCTCAAGATAGGTGTTTTGCACAGACGGTCCTTGAGCTCCTGCAATGCGATAATGCAACTTTCATCCCAGCAGAAATGTTGCTTCTCCTCGGTTAGCTTGTGCAGAGGTTTGGCTATATCTGTAAAGTTCCTCACAAATCGCCGATAATAGGAGCACAAACCCAAAAATGCTCCAACCAGCGTCTTGTCTTTTGGAACCGGCCAATCCTTGACAGCGGCGATTTTCTCCGGATCCGTACGGATACCTTCTTCCGATACTACATACCCCAAAAAGTTGACTTGCCGTTTGAATAGTGAACATTTCTTCAGACTCAACTTGAGGTTGGCACTCTGAATCTTCATGAGCACGCGTTCCAGGTTCTGAAGGTGTTCCTCAAACGTACGGCCTACGATGATGATGTCATCTAAGTAGACCAGACAGGCATCGCCAATTAGCCCAGTAAGCACAAGCTCCATCAGCCTTTCAAACGTTGCTGGAGCATTGCACAACCCAAAAGGCATTACTTTGAATTGCCACAGACCCTTTTCCGTCGAGAACGCAGTTTTCTCCTTGTCCTTAGGGTCAATTTCAACTTGCCAGTAGCCACTTTTTAGATCCAGCGTGCTAAACCACTTATGTCCAGCGTGTCATCAATCCTTGGCGAGGGATAGCTGTCCTTCTTTATAACGTCGTTCAGACGGCGGTAATCAACACAGAACCGCATGCTTCCATTCTTATTCTTTACTAGCACCACGGGTGAACACCATGGACTAGATACTTACTTACTTACTTATCGTCACGCACAATCCCTAACGGGGTAGCCAGAGAGAACATATCGCCAAGTGTCACGATCCTTACATACCTCTTTCGCTTCTTTCAGGTTCATTAACTTCTTCATACATGCACGTCTAGGTATCCGAGTACTCTTGACCCTCCCCTCTTCGAGCAATTTGCTCACATGGTCTTCGAAAGTTAGTCTCGGTCTACCTCGACACCTTTTAATATTTACTTTCGCTCTATATATTTTCTTCACCATTCGGTCTTCACTCATTCGTTCAACGTGTCCAAACCATTGGAGTACGCCCCTATCAATTTTCGTGATAAGGTCATCTTTCAATCCTGCCATATTGCGAATCTCTTCGTTTCGCTTTCGGTCGGCTATGGTAACGCCACACATTTTACGAAGAGATCGCATCTCCACTGCATTCAACTTGCTTTTATGCTTCTTCTGGCATACCCAGGTTTCGCTGCCATATAACAAAGTCGGTACCAACACTGCGTTATGTATTGCAAGGCGTGCACTCTTCACCACGCCTTGCCTTTTTATTAATGCATTCAAGGCACCATTGACTTTGTTTCCGGCAGCGACACGCCTATCCACATCTAAATCACATCTTCCATCCCGGCTGAAAGCACTCCCCAAGTACTCCCCAAGATGAAGGTTCAATAACGCCATGCTTCACCATTCCCTCAATCATGGTTTCCACTTCTTTTTCACGTGCTACCGGCAATCTTCTTGGCCGCTGACGGATAGGCAATTCTTTTCCTGTGTTTATTTTGTGTTGAACTAAGCCAGTCTTTCCCATGTCAGCATCGTTTGACGAGAATACATCTGCGTACTTGAGTAACAACTTCTTCGCCTTGACCAATTCGTTCGGGGAGAGAACACTGCGACAGTCTTCCAATAGTGTGATCACTCTCGTTTCTGAATCCTTGCTGGGGGTCCCACTCGATATATATTGGCACTGACGTAACCAATCCACTTCCTCACAAGTACCAACCGGTATGCCTTTTTCTATAATCTGTTCCCGGTCACAAAGGTTTAGCACACGTACTCCTGAGATGTCAGTGGTCCTGATCAAGGTTCGAGCTACTTTCCATGGAAGGCCATTGTTTACCCTTTCCACAAGTACACAACGGTGAGGTTGCCCAGCGTTTCGAGGAAGACTAACCGGAACAATCGTTACTGATCTCGGCGGAAGAACAATCTTCTTAATGCTGTACACGTTCCCTGGTAACGCACCTTCCATAAAAAGTTCCTCCTGTCCACATTTCAATACACCTTGCTTAACGTCGATCTCACAACAATTATTCCTCATAAAGTCTAGGCCTAGGATGCAGTCGTCCATTGTATCAGCCACGATGACATTATGCAGATAGATCACGTTGCCTAGCTTCAACTCCATCTCCCTCTCTCCACGGACGCGTATACGCTGACCGGTGGCTGTTACCAAATTAATGCGTTCTCGGTTGTATGCGGAGTCCCCAAGGAACTGACTTATAAGTTGGGAACTAACAACCGTACGAGAGGCTTCAGTGTCTATGGTCAGTTTACACGGCATTCCGTTGACCTCGCCCTTGATGATTAGACTGTTCCCATCATGGGTTTGTGAGATCGAGATCCTTGGGGCTCTTTTAACATCAGCCAGCACCCGCCCCCGAGTTCTGGCTTTTACTCTTTTCACTGCTGCTGCTGGGTGGTGCTGTTGGCCGCACTACCCTCCTGAGGTCGTTCACCTTCCCTTTCTAGGGTTCGCTTAGGGCAGCTGGATCGAAGATGGCCCCTTTCCCCACAGCCATAGCACCTAGGGCTGTATCCTTTTTTGCGGTCGTGTACTGTAGCTGCTGCAACCTCCCTGATGCGATGGGAACGATGATCCTACCTCACGGCTTCCACCTCCAGTGCATGGGCCAAGGCGTCCTTAAGCGTCTCGTGGTGCCCGAGCCTCACAGCAGCTCTGACTTCCAGGTCGCGGATGCCGTCGATGAATGTCTGCACCAGGTTCCCTTCAATGAGCGCAGGTACAGACTGGTACGCTTTTCGCACCAGCTTCTCCACCTTTAGAGCCCACTGCTGCAGGTTTTCATTGCTGCGTTGCACGCGATCTCTAAGCTGCGCTCGAAAGACGTGTTCCAGGTGAGCGTCGCCATGTCTAGCCTCCAATGCCTCAAGGAGCTGCTCGTAAGTCACTTCTTTACCGAGAGCTTCTAGAACAGTTAAGGCCCGGTCGCGCAAACCTAGTGTGAGAGCAGTCATGGCCTGACTTTTATTTCAGCCGTTTGCCTTCATAACAGCCTCGAACTGGATTTTGTAGGCCGCCCAGGAAGAAGTCCCCTCGAACGGCGGCACTTTGAACTATCCTTAACCTCCTTTATCTCCTTCCCGAAGGTAGCGTGAAGATCCTTCATGAGGATCATTTGCTCTTCCAACCGACGAGCCTGTTCCTCTTGTCCGCCCCGCAGCTGATCTTCCAAACGACGGACCTGTTCTTCTTGCCCGCCCCGCAGCTGCTCTTCCGAACGACGGACCTTTTCCTCCTGTCGGCGGGTCTGTTCATCCTGTCCGCCCCGCAGCTGCTCTTCCAACCGACGAACCTGTTCCTCCTGTCGGCGAGCGTGTTCCTCCTGCTGCTCTTTCTACCAACGGGCCTGTTCCTCCTGTCGGCGAGCCTGCTCCTGCAGCATCACCATCAGATCACCGAAGTCAGGTGCTGCAGATGTAGGGGCTACTGACGGGCCTGCAGCCGGCGGCTAGCCCTCCGACGTGTGCGGCGTTGCACCACCAAATCTTCTTTGGTCCATCTCCTGCTGGCGTTTACTTCGGGTACAGACACCCTCTGTTTCCTCCTTAGGTAAAATCGGCATGATTTTATCCCACTTCTGACACCAATTGTTACGAGCTTGAGGTTCGTGACAGTAAAAATTGCCGATAAAATTACCTAAATTAACACTTTAATTTTCTTTACACAAATTTAAACTTAAAACACTAATAATTAATCACACTGATTCACTTTATTCCGCTCCGAAGCTTCGCTTGTCTCGCCAAATTCAATACTTCCCCGATCGCACCTTGCAGCGCCTATAAATACACATTAGTACCGAATCATCCAGAACATTCAAGTAAATACACGCACCAATCGACAAAGCGCCGAAGCGACGAGCTTAGTTCTTCGTTTCGACAATAGATGGCGCTGTCGGTGAAAGATTAGTGATTTCATTTTCTGGAAAGGTCTCCCCTCGCTCCGTTACCCGACACTAGATGGCGCTAGTGCCAAATATCAACTTAGCCGCGCAACAATATTAACGTCTAAAATCGTCATTTTTATCACTGACTGACCTATAGATCAAAACTCTAACCCAGTTCCAGATGACCTAGAAAGTCAAATTTGGCATGCAGATAGGTAATTAAGTGAATACAAAGGAATAAATCAGAAACTGATAAATTTTTATCATTTCATTATTATATTTTACTATTCTATATTATTACGTATATGAGAACTAGCCAAGTCAGACCTTAGGCGACAATACTCGTATATTTTCCTAAGTTATAAGAAGAAACGATATTTTATGTTATTATAAATAAATTTCAGGGCTGACCATTGAAATTGGCACCCATTTAGATCTCACTTCTTTTGTCGTTGAAGTCAAAAACCAAGGCATATATCATAATATTGAACTTGGCTCTCATTTCACATCTATGTTTTTGATGGGATCTCATTCTTTCGCAGGCAAAATCCTACAAACGTATATTATATTTTTTTAGTCTCGCATTACCGTTTAATTGAGTTTCAAATCACAACGATTATTAAGAAGCTTTCACTTCAATGAAGTGTTTCAACAAAATTTCATCGAACTGATAGTCCGGCTTTGTTATCAATATTAGTGGAAAAGTACATTAAAAACACTTAATTACTATAATATCGCGTTGATACCGCGACCTAATATTGACATGTTTTGTTAAATAAAACATTTATCAGTATTTTTCTTAAAGCACTTGTTTTTTTTTCTGTTAAAACATATTTATGTTTTGTAATGTGAGTAGGGATAATAAATAAAAAGTCAATAGGTGAATTTTGGATTAACAGAGAATGAATAAATTTTAAGTATAACTAGCGACCAACCCGAAATTGACCTGGATAGGATCTGTTAATGTAGCGTTGGGGATGTATGTCATCCCCAACGCTACATTAACAGTAATAATAGTGTAGCCCACACATGACCAAATGAGGACATTGTGTCAACTCTCCTCAGATATTGCTACTCATCTTCCAAGCGCCACTCAAGTAGCGAAGTCGAGATTTTATATGAATTTTACCTCATACACTGACGAGAAGATCCTGGAGCTGGAAAAAGAGATAGACAAGTTACGCTGGAGTATTATAGGATTATCCGAGGTCCGAAGAGAGGGGGAGGACACGGTGATTCTCGAATCCGGCAACTTGTTCTATCACCGGGAGGGCGACCATCTGTCCCAAGGAGGTGTCGGATTTATCGTCCACAAGTCTCTCGTCAACAACGTTGTAAAGATTGGGAGTGTGTCGACGAGGGTCGCGTACCTGATACTCAGAATCACCAAACGGTATTTGCTGAAGGTCATACAGGTTTACGCACCAACCTCGGCACATCCCGATGAGGAGGTGGAGGAAATGTATGAGGATATTTCCAAAGCCATGCATTCCTCCAAAACCCACTAACCGGTGTTTTTTTTATAGAAGAGGGGGCAAACGAGCATGCGGCTCACCTGATGTTAAGTGACTACCGCCGCCCATGATCAACCGCAACACCAGGAGAATTGCGGGTGCGTTGCCGGCCCTTTAGAAAGGAGTAAGCTCTGTTCTTGAAGGTCCCCAGGTCGTATCGGTCCGGAAAAATCGCCGGTGGTAAACTATTCCACAGAGAGATGAAGACTTGATGGGAGACTTCAACGCAAAACTAGACACAAGAAAAAGCGGTGAGCTAAAGTTAGGGAAATTTGGAGTAGGGCAACGGAACCGAAGGGGCCAGCAGCTGGCCGACTTTATGGAGAAAGAGGGACTCTTTATGATGAACTCTTTCTTCCAGAAGCGGCCCCACAGGAAGTGGACTTGGTCGAGCCCCGACGGTTCGACAAAAAATGAGATTGACTTCATTATGACGACCAGACGCCAACTGTTCAGTGATGTCTCAGTGATCGTAAGAGTGAAAACTGGCAGCGATCACCGAATAGTTAGAGGCACACTGAACCTAAACGTTAAGTTGGAGAGGTCTCGTCTAATGAGGTCAACGCTCCGTCCCCCTCGTGCTCTAATCCAGAATCCCGAAAACTTTCAGCTCGAGTTACACAACCGCTTTCAGTGCCTACAAGATGGCCATGCAGTGGACGATATGAATGACAAGCTCGTGGAAACTGTCCATGCGGTCGGAGCTAAGTTCTGCAAGACCCGCCGCAGAAGAACACAAAAACTCTCCGATCACACTCTTAATCTCATGGCTGTTAGACGGGAGATAAGGCTGCAATCGTCAACAGATTTGACAGCATACAGGCAACTGAACAGACAGATCTCCAAATGCATGCGGCGAGACTTACGCAACTTTAATACTGCTCGTATTAAAGAAGCGATCGAGCGAAACCAGGGCTCCAAAGTCTTTGCCAGAGATCTGTCTGCCCGTAAGAGCCAACTGTCAAAGCTGAAGACTGAGTGTGGCAGCATCGTTTCCGGGACACCTGAGATTTTGAGTGAGATTGAGAGGTTCTATGGGCAGCTGTACACATCATCGTTGGAGCCACACGCAAGTGTGAGTAACGATCCAAGAGCAAGTCTTATCCGACACTATTCCGATGATATCCCGGACGTCAGTCTAAGCGAGATTAGAATGGCTCTCCAGCACCTTAAAAACGGCAGGGCCCCAGGCGAGGATGGAATTACAGCGGAACTTCTGAAAGCGGGTGGAACACCGGTACTTGAAGTCCTTCAGAAGCTCTTCAATTCCGTCCTCCATGGTGGCGCTACTCCAGAGGCGTGGAGCAGAAGTGCGGTGGTCTTGTTCTTTAAGAAAGGCGACAACGCTCTCTTGAAGAACTACAGACCGATTTCCCTTCTGAGCCGCGACTACGTGCTGTTTTCGAGAGTCATTACGAATCGTCTCGCACGCAGACTCGACGACTTCCAGCCTCCCGAACAAGCCGGCTTCCGAAAAGGCTTCAGTACCATAGACCACATACATACCCTGCGGCAGATTGTACAGAAGACTGAAGAGTACAATCTGCCACTTTGCCTGGCGTATGTGGACTATGAGAAAGCCTTTGATTCCGTCGAAATTTGGGCGGTGCTGCACTCCCTTCAGCGGTGCCAAGTTGACTGTCGGTATATCGAAGTGCTGAAGTGTTTGTACAGTAGGGCTACGATGGCTATCCGAGTACAGAACCAGAGTTCGAAACCTATCCAACTGCAGAGAGGTGTAAGACAGGGTGACGTTATATCCCCGAAACTCTTCACCGCTGCTTTGGAAGACGTTTTCAAGCTACTGGACTGGAAAGGATACGGTATTAACATCAATGGCGAGTACATCACTCACCTTTGATTTGCCGACGATATAGTCCTTATGGCAGAATCGCTGGAGGACTTAAGCACTATGCTCAATGACCTCAATAGTGCCTCCCAACGGATAGGTCTTAAGATGAACATGGACAAAACAAAGATCATGTTTAATGTCCATGTTACACCTATGCCGGTAGTTATTGGGAGCACTATGCTCGAAGTTGTTGACGAGTACGTTTACCTGGGACAAATAGTCCGACTAGGTAAGTCCAACTTCGACCGAGAGGTCAATCGACGGATTCAACTCGGCTGGGCAGCGTTCGGGAAATTACGACATATCTTCTCGTCAGGTATACCTCAATCTCTAAAAACTAGATTGTACAACCAGTGCGTGTTGCCAGTGATGACTTACGGATCTGAGACATGGTCCTTCACTGCTGGCCGTATGAGGACGCTCAAGGTCGCTCGGCGAGCTATGGAGAGGGCTATGCTCGGAGTTTCTCTGCGTGATAGACTCAGAAATGAGGATATCCGCAGTAAAACCAGAGTGACCGACATAGCCCAACGGATTAGTAAGCTGAAGTGGCAATGAGCCGGCCATATAGCTCGAAGAACCGATAACCGATGGGGAAGAAAGGTTCTCGAGTGGCAGCCTCGTACCGGTAGGCGTAGTGTAGGGCGACCCCCCACTAGATGGAGTGACGACCTGGTAAGATATGCAGGAAGTCGATGAATGCAAGTGGCTCAGGACCGTGCTTTGTGGCATTACTTGGGGGAGGCCTATGTTCAGCAGTGGACTTGTGAAGGGCTGTAATGATGAATGATTACCTCATACAATCAGTTCTTATTGAATAATTCTATTCGTATGCATATGGAGATGATAATTATTTTTAATTTGGACTGCATGAATTTGACAGAATAGTCTAGCAAATTGTCTACGCTGTTTCAAAAAAAAATTCAAGAAAAAATTTCTTGAGTCAAGTCAGTTAATTTCCATGAGAAAATATGGCGTGCTTTAGTTGAAAAGTTTTGGTTCTGTCTTGGGATCCAGCCGCTTATAATTTCCATCTAACAAATACTAATGTACCAGAAAAAATATCATTTCGGTCTTGGTTTAATTATTTGATGCGCAAGGCTCAATCGTACCAATAACAATACAGTACGAAAATATTCATGTCAAGGTGTTATAGCTGATCAAGAGTGGTTGAAATGACGCCACATCTGTAGATATCTTTCGACGTTTTGTTCTTGAAAACTGTTCAATGTCTTAAACGCTGAAAACTCCTTGACATGCATTAACAGATGCACTCTTAGTAGGTTCTATGACGTGAGCTTAAATGGTTATGGTTGTGTGATATACTTACACACGATCGATGTGACAGTGAACATTTCAGCCCGGTTGCTTTATACGATATCTACGATATAACCCACAAAAATGCGACATTGACTATTGCACTAATTACAAGCATTTTCCGGTTTTGATAATTGGTACCTTTAATAGTATTTTAAACTTTACAAATTGCGCAAAGTTATTATTTTGTTTTTAAAATAAAAAATTTATATAAAAAATAGTGTAGTAGTTAAACCTAGTAGTTAAAAATAATGTAGTAGGTAAACCTAGTGTGTGTTGGAGGGAGGGAGGGGAAGAAAATCTTTTAAAAAAAAGGAAAACTCAATATAATAATATATTCATTATAAAACAATTTAGTATAACTAAGAAACCACTAGCAGTTTGATGAATGTTGAAATACATACATTAATAGAGTTGACTTATATACAAGATGATTTTAATCAATTGATTTCTAGACGTTATAATTGCTGTAATTCATTTTCCTAAAAATTCACAGGCATTATTGACCAACATTTTTGATACCATCTACCATTTTATCTAAAGCACTCTTCTCTGTTGGACTAAACGCGTTGACGACAGAGTCTCCCGCGTCGCTCATTGCCTGTGTCATATCACCCCAAGTACTTTTAACGGATTCCATTACATCACGTTTTGATCTATTTTCTTTTGATGGAAATGCGACTGCGGCTACTACCAGCAACTGAAAATATTTTTTAATTTTTTAATACCAAACAAATTGTCATAGTTTAATTTTTCATTTAGGTAGAGGAGAGTAAATTTGCCAGGTTTGTCAGAGATGTTCGCAATTGCAGGTTTTTTCCGTCTCCAGGTTTTTTTTCTCCCTCCTCTTACGACACTTACGCGAAGATATAGGTAACTAGGTATTTTTACGCCAACTTTATATAGCTCGAAGAACCGATAACCGATCAGGAAGAAATATTCTTGAGTGACAACCTAGTACCCGAACGTAACACACATTGACACGAAATTGGTTTTTCTACATTTATATTTTTGATACGATTATTTTTAATAGTTCATACTAAATTAGTGGCTACATACAAATAAAATGTAAACATTATTTTTATGTTTGTAGCCTTTAATCATTGCTCCTATTTGAGATTTCGTGTCTTGGACGGTGTCATAATCGCCTGGAGATCGGCTTAATAAATATAAGAACAAAAATTTAGATTTTTTGGTCGAGTATATTGATAGTGTCTAATATTTAAAATGGCTGGAACCATTTTCTCCTATTCGCTAAAAATATATAAAACCGGAGAACATAAAGAATGTCTAACATCAAACCATATAGTCAACATTAATGGTAAAGACAATAATGTTAATGACGGCAACGTCGTTCGCTGATTTTGGTCGAATGGTTGAGCGAACATTAAGCCAGCAAGTATTCTATAATTATTAATAGAGAGGCGTTACTCTGACTTTAATAATATTAACTATAATAAATCTACAAAATTATTTAAGCATGTTATAGGTGAATAAATAAAATAATTATTAACGTTATTTTATTGATTCACAACTGCTATCGCAGTTGGTTTTGCCGTTGTTTGTTGTAGTGGCATTGGTGTTGGGTTAAGTGATGACAGTGAGAGTCCAAGTTATTTTGGAAGGGTGTTCTTATTTAAATTTGGCAATACTCTCTCAAATACGAAAGCGATGAATATGTTATACTCACAAAACCAATCAGAAATGTTGCTCGAAACTTCATATCGCCGTCAATCAGGTATCACAGGAACAAAACTAAAATTGTTAGAATCCCAGTAACAGAGAACCTTGTTCCTACGAAAGATGTACTCTTACTGACGATGTAAGAAATAAACAGGAAGCCCTGAATTTGTAGTTTCCATTCACTTATACCACAGTATTCAACGACATAATAACAGGGGACAATAGGTATCAAATGCACCAGTGGCAAGGGCTGCGTACCATGACCAATACAATTAAAATTATATCTTTGGAACTATTTCGAAAACACAAAACTATTTTGGCTTAGGTATAACGTAATAGTGCAGCTGTAAAAATAACATATTAATTATAATAAATATAATGGAGTTATAGTACATACCTTGCACAAATGACGCCTCGCGTACTAATGTTAATATAAATTATTTAACGAAACTACGCTATTTTATATTGCTTCGGTTTTATATATTAATTTTTTATTATAAAAATAAAAAAATAAAATCAAAAGTCGTAAAATAAAATTTTTACAAGTTTATTTTTTCAATTTCAAACAATAAAACGCAAAAGAATTTTCTTAATTTTTATTTTATAACTTTACTGAAACTAATTTAGGAATTTGACCAAATCACCAGATTAATTTATAAACGCTCGTAAATTTTACCGTAGACGAACAACCTAGGTTCAATCCACGCCAGCAATTGAAATTACTAGATATGACGCTACACCGATCGTATAATCGATAAAATGAAATTTTGTTGATTTACCTCGCGCTCAGCGATTTATGCAGTTGCTTTCCCTCAGATTGAGATCCTCGCAGGACTGAATGCGGGACAATCTTAGATATCATGTGTCTACCATACACTTTTAATAAAATGTATAAAGTGGAACTACCCTTCAAAGAAGACTGGCTAAATTGACATGTCATCTGTTAGGACGGCAGCCTTATATGATTTACCCATTGATTTAAAAAACGAGCCTCGAGAAAGACGACTTGTGACTTAGAACATGTTTATGCAACAAATATAATAGTAATAAGAAGTAATCAGTTCAAGTATGTGAAAGCATGCTTGCGTGCGTACTTCTTTTTCATTTGTAATGATTTTCAAATCCTGTGCAATCAAATACTGCAGATTTATGAAGGATATATGCTTATATTTTTGGTTGAAGTGCAAACTAAGGATACATTTTTTTTTATCAATAAATGTATGAAAATGTTAAGAAGTTACTTATAATGTGTCAACCCTATATTGCATTTCGCTCTGGGTTTCACCGTCGTGCCCGACCACAGCGCGCTTTATTAAGTAATAACAAGGCTAATTCGAACGACTTTTTGCGTGTATTAACTGACATATTTAACATCAATGCCGAGTACATCATTCACCTTCGATTTGCTTACGGTAAAGTCTATATGGCAAAATCGCTGGAGGACGTAAACACCATACTCAATGGCCTTAATAGTGTCTTCCAACGGATATGTCTTAAGATGAACATGGACAAAATAAAGATCATGTGTAACGTCCACGTCACACCTATGCCGGTAGTTGTTGAAAGCACTAAGCTTAAAGTTCTTGACGAGTATATTTACCTGTGACAAATAACCCAACGAGGTAAGTCCAACTTCAACCGAGAGGTCAATCGACGGATTTAACTCGTCTGGACAGCGTTCGCTGGATTACGACACATCTTCTCATCATGTATAAGTACTTTATTACTTGAAAACGAGATTGTAAAACCAGCCAGTACCAGTGATAACTTATGAATCTGAGATGTAGTCTTTCACTGCTGGCCGTATGAGGAATCTCAAGGTTGCTCATCGAGTTTGGAGAGGACTATACTCTGTGTTTTACTGCGTGATAAACTTAGAAATGAGGATATCCGAAGTAAAACTAGAGTTGCCAACATAGCTCAATGGATTAGTTTACTGAATTGTCAATAATAATATAATTATAATAAAATCTTTATTTCCGATAAGAAATGAAACCCATATTAGACAAAATATTAATAACCATACAGATAGGAGGACGGAGGAGGTAAGACAGGTAAGTCAGCCACATAGGACCTTAATAATTTGCCTTATTATAGGGCAGTCACATTTTTGTGCTATTACCCTCAGAATACCGTTGGCGTTGTTCCTTGTTCTGCTTATTAGAGATGCAGCTTTTTTGCGCATTATTGCAGCAAGACTATCGGTGCGGGCCTCGCAGAACATACTTGAATCGTTACACAAGCCCCCACAGAACTCTAAATGCATTATTATATCGAATCTTTAATGCTTTATATGCTCTTTGTGTGTAGTTGATATATAGAGAGCACGAATGGAAAAACTGGCAGTATGCCTTAAAAATAGTCATTTTAACGGAACTACAGCATCGTGCAAAGCTACGGACTATACTACTCCATGTTGCTAAAGCCCTACGCTCCCTCTCCATGTCCAGTTCATCACACAAATCTTTAGTTATGTAGTTTCTCAAGTATTTGAAATGTAAAAAACTCGATAAAGCAGTATTGTAGAGTCGGATAGGTGGTATGGGCGTGGAACATTTATTATTAGCTTTAAACGATAGAAACTCTTTTATATTATAAACAAGACCATATACACTTGCATAAGCCTCGCAGTTTCCAAGAAACTTTCTTAGCGCGCTGACGAGGCTACTCAGCAACACCATATCGTCGGCTTACTTACTAACTAAACTACTAACCTAACCTAACTGAGTACTGCTGAGTCTCTCAAGCAGCTCATTTATATACAAGTTGAAAATTTGAGGTGAACTAATTCCATTTTGTCACATGCCACATTTCAACTCGTACGGTTCAAAAAGCTTAACTGCCCATTATAAAAGATTGATTTGATAATTTTGCCAATAGCGGAAGATACTCAGAATATCAGCAGATAAATAACATTTGGCAAGGTTTTTTTTCCATAGAACATAATACGACACCAGTTCAAAGGCTCTCTGAAGGTCTAAAAAGTATAATATCTGACTATACGTTTTAAAACTACTTTTACGGATTTTATCGCGTTTATT
The DNA here is from genome assembly GCA_036936625.1 of Parnassius smintheus behrii. Lineage (NCBI taxonomy): Eukaryota > Metazoa > Arthropoda > Insecta > Lepidoptera > Papilionidae > Parnassius > Parnassius smintheus. The sequence continues at coordinate 22,588,156 of JAUPFT010000013.1, read as the reverse complement.
TTTACTTTTAATTACTATTATTTTTAATTCCCGACGTTTCGGTTGACATAGTATCTATCTATCAAACGTTGTATCTCTCATTGTCGCCGATATATTCATGGAAGACTTTGAGGAGAAAGCCCTCCTCACTGCACCTGTTACATACACCAAGGATCTACAAGCGGTACGTAGACGATACTTTCACAATTTTACCATCAGACAAAGTAACTGCATTTTTAGAACATCTTAATTCCATAAACTCTAAAATTCAATTTACTATGGAGTTAGAGGCAAATAATTCCTTACCTTTCCTAGATGTGTTAGTCATCCGAAATCCTAATAACACCATTGGTCACACTGTGTATAGGAAAAAGACCCATACAAACCGATATTTAAACGGTCAATCTCACCACCATCCTTCACAGTTAGCTACCGTGGGCAAATCTTTGTTACAGAGAGCACGAGGGATCTGTGACAGCAAACACCTGGCCGCTGAGCTTCAGCACGTCAAGCAAGTTCTGCACGACAACAAGCTTCGGGTCCCGCGCCTACGTCACAGTGACCGAGTGAAGCCGGCCACAGTCGAGCGTGTGCCTGCTGTACTACCGTATGTCAGAGGTGTCATAGACAAGATTGGCTATATCTTGAAGCGAGCTTCTATTAGAACATTCTACAAGCCGCCGAAGAAGACTAGTCAGTTCCTACCATCCGTCAAGTGTCATATTCCTCTACAAGATGCAGGAGTGTACAAGCTTGATTGTGAATGTGGTCTCTCTTATATAGGACAAACAAAAAGATCAATTAGGACCCGCATAAAAGAACATATAGCTGATGTGAAGCATCAACGTTCCGGGAAGTCTGCAGTTTGTGATCATATCCTAGACGGCCCCAACCATTACATCAGATTTGATAGACCACAAATCCTCGCGAAAGAACACCGATTCCTACCAAGGATGATACGTAAGGCTATTGAAATTAAAAAACACCACCTGCTTGGGATCCTATAATCAATAAAATTAAAACTAAACCCAAGCATACCACTGCAAGACCTCAGGACATAGTCAGTTCATTTTGCATAGATCGGACTATAAACAATAATTAAAAAAGCTGAAGGTACTCCGGGTTTAACAATGACATCGGGACGTCAGTCATCTCAGTCCCCCGTGACCGTAGGTGCTGGAAAGCGTCCGAAACGTCGGGAATTAAAAATAAAAGTAATTAAAAGTAAAAATAAACGCGATAAAATCCGTAAAAGTAGTTTTAATCATGTGTAGTGTTCGCGTAAATATAAGAAATCATTATATACGTTTTAAACCTAATATTGCGCTTTCTATTACAAGCTCTGCCCTAAAATTAAACTGTGCATCATAAAGCTGAAGACAGTTTTCTATCTTATTGTTAAGTAGCCAGTAGAGAACCTTTGCCGTCTGTGTTGCTAAAGAGATACATCTGTATTCGTTCTTATCTGAAATGTCTCCATTCTTATTCTTCACTTTTGGTACTACTATCGTTTTAATCAAATATCTAGGTAAATACGCATGACTTATTCACAGTGAATAAAACGTGGCGAGTACGCGACGAAGATGACATCCAGCATGCTTCAATTGTTCTATGTGGAGACTTGCCCCTAGACGTAATTCCGATTATTTTTCTGACCTGTTTAGCGGAAAATCTAATTGGTGATTCTATTAGATTCGTTTCAGACCATCTGTTGTGAAGAACTGAGAGGAGACGACACTAAAATGTTCTTTGAACATATTAGCTAAGGCCTCTGGATGAGTTACTCCGTGAACACTCATATGTAGTTCTGGTTTTACATTTAATTTATTCATTTCTTTACAAAATTTCTCAAAATTATGTTCTGTATAATATGTAGCTATCTTAACCAGTTTGTTTCTATTTTGACTATTTTGACACCAGCGTAATTTTCATTGAAAATTTGTTCTACTTTCTGCCATTTCAGCATATATAAGCTAATAAGTCAGTCGGTTGCATTGCAACCAAATATGAAATTTTAGCCGAACCTGATACATGAGACATGCTTGTTCCACCCTGTTACGTAATCTTTCTTTTTACTTTTATACCCACCCTTATCCTCTCTCGTTCCCTCTGCTGCCTCACTCAGAATATTAACAAATTTTATGATATGAATTACTACAAAATTTATTACCACATTTTATAAATACGCCAGGAAGAAAAATATTTTTAACATTATAATTGCAAATCTCTGTATATACTTTATTTCATCTAATTGTCTCGTCCCCCATACAACTTTACTATGTAAGTTATTTGCATTAAGCTTATAAATTGTACATTTATTTCTATTATGAGTAGATCCGACCAGAAAACACTATAGTCAATTTAAACATTTGCTATCGGTTTTTGCGCTGACTGAGTAACGAGACAGTGTTCTAACCATCGTACTACATCCATTAACTTCACTCACAAAACTATACGAGCCATGGTCAATTCCTAGTATCGCAAAATCCGCACATGTCCAGTTTTGATCTATACAGAAATTCGTCATCTCCTTACAAAAAAGTTAATTTGGGTGCGCATTAAAATCTTCTAAAATATAAACAGTCTCTAATGCACAATTTTCTAAAATGGCATTTATTTCACTTAGGCACCGTGACATTTCAGACAGATCATCATTACTCTCCTTGGGAATATACATACCTACATTAAGAAAATATTTCTTATTTACAGTCGATTTCACTGCCGTAATCCGTGGAATAATATACTTTTTAACATAATTACCGAAAGACCCTAAAATACACTTTTCCGCCATAAAATAGCGACTCCTCCAAATGGCCTTCCACGTGGTATTTCAGCGACTTTGGGGTTTTCCCCTAATATCGGAATGTTCTCATGCCAGTATCCAGGTCTCTTGTAGAATTACAAAATCGGCTTTCTCTTATAAGTACTAGTGTTAAATTATCATTTTTACAATCCATTATGATTTATTTGCATTATCAAGACTGGTGGATCGCTTATCGCTGTTTGTCTCAGCTAGCCCCTTTTATTAAAATATACATAACGTCTATAAGTTATTCCAGAGGGCCATTAGTTATCTTCGAGAAAAATATCTAATTTATGTTTAGGCACTAATATAATAAAAAAATTTGTATAGTTTTTCTATTTTCATATTTATTTTCTCTGTTTATACTTTTTTGGGTTTTCCCTAATATATAGTTTAAGATTTCGCTGTCAGATACCTTTTTTTTTTGAGATTAGAAAAGGTACTAGGTACTAGCAATAGGCCGGCCAAGACTCTCGAGTGGCAGACTTGCACCGGCAGGCCGGTGGGAATATCATTTTTAGGGTTCCGTAGTCAACTAGGAACCCTTATAGTTTCGCCATGTCTGTCTGTCCGTCTGTCCGTCCTCGCTTAATCTCTGTGACCGTTAGCACCAGAAAGCTGAAATTTGGTACCAACATATGTATCAATCACGCCAACAAAGTGGTAAAATAAAAATTGGAAAAAAATGTTTTATTAGGGTAGCCCCCCTATATGTAAAGTGGGAAGTGATTTTTTTTTAATTTCAACCCTAACGTGTGATATATTGTTGGAAAGGTATTTAAAAATGAATAGGGGTTTACTAAAATCATTTTTTGATAATGTCAATAATTTCGGAAATAATCGCTCCAAAAGTAAAAAACAATGTGTCCCCCCCCTCTAACTTTTGAACCATAGGTTAAGAAAATATGAAAAAAATCTGAAAAGTAGAACTTTATAAGGACTTTCTAGGAAAATCATTTTGAACTTGGATGGAAACAGTTTTTGTACAAAAAAGACAAAAAGTTGTACAAAATAATTTCTGGACTAAGTTTGGAGTATAATCGTATATGCAAGCATTTTTTTAACTTCGTTTACATATTTTATTATCCTGAACGTATCTTTTTTCAAACAAAAAAAGAATTATTAAAATCGGTTCTCGCAATCCAAAATTACCACCGAAAACTTCTGGCACGTCTATGTATTAATTAGTAACCCAATTCCCCGAGAGATGGCGCTGTAGGTACCTATTACATTGGGTCGGGTATTATCGAATTGTTCGGTTGGTCTCTCGTTGGCATCATCGCCTGCCGCGGAGCGTGCAATGTTGCACGCTCCATGTTCGCGCACGTACCCACTACCGGGAGCAGTTGCAGGAGCGCGGAGCGCTGCTGGAGCGCGAACATAATAGATACCCACCTTTAAACTCATAAGTGGGAACACTTATTGTGACGGACGGGAAACTACGGAATCCTACACTGAGCGTGGCCCGACACGCTCTTGGCCGGTTTTTTTTAAATATCCTTTTATTAATTTAATTTTATATCAGATCTCCACTTCACTTTAAAGATTTTTGAAATTTGGCATATAAAAAATAAAGGTCGACAAAATTATTGTTGGGTTTAGTATAGCAAGCAGTTCAAGTACAGTTCTTGGAACTAACTACACCAATAACTTTGTCTACACATTTTCGACGCTGAATGTCTGTCACCGAATCGATAACTTCTAGTTTTCAGATTTTCCTTTGTATATGCCTAATGATCTTGCCTTAATGCAAATTTTTAAGTTTCAAAGTTATCTAGAAGTGGCTTAGATTTTTGATGAGTGAATCAATAAGTTATAAATTTGGCACTTTTCAGGCCTTAATAACTCAAGAATTACGATATTTTATACACATCATAAAATTCTAAGATTCTAAATTAAAAGATTCTAGGTATTTACGGAGTCCTCATTAGGTCTGCATATTACAAGTGTATAAATTTAATATTTTTTAAGCTATAGTGCGTTAGAAAATGGCTTGAAATGGTTTGTGTAAATAATGATAACACTGTCGGTATACCGCTCTTTTCTCTTTCGAACATGGCTGATACACTGTCACGCGCCTAGATAATCGTTGGTACTGGAATGATCGTGTACCTTTTGAAAGATTTGACCGATTGAGATTATGTTCAAGCAATATTTTGCGGAGACGATGTTCCATCCAGCTATAATCAAATCCGTTAAGTGGCAGTGTGATGGAATTATTCATACATTTTGTATTTTCACTGTTAAAAATCTTAAGTGAATTCGGAGTGGATCTCATCGCACCATCTACCAGAAAGGGCAGAATAATGTAAGCTGGGGTAGTTAAGGTATTTGTACTTAAAATAATGTAAAAATCTGTGATCGTACACTATTACTAATCGTTATGCAGTTATTTAAAAAAAAAAACACCCATTCGTAGACGAACAGATCGGTAGGCCAGTAGTTATCCCTTTGAGCGGAACAATTATTAGTATGGCCTGTAAGTAATTTTTCCAAGTGCAAGAGTGTGTGGGGGAGGTAGGATGGGTGGGTTTTGATGTCTTAATAAAAAGAAATACAAATTATTTCATGTTGTATTGTATATACTGTATTCAAATTATATACCCTACTAAAATAATTTAATGTAAATAACTATTAACAGTTTGATGTATACAATAGACACATATTAATTTAATCAATTGAATTATCGATGTTATAATTGCTTTAATAGATATTCATAAAACTGTGAAACTGTTATTGACCAATCTCTTTGAGACCATCTACCATTTTATTTACATCACTCTTTTCTGTTGGATTAAACGCATTGGAGACAGAGTCTCCCGCGTCGCTCATTGCCTTTGTCACATCACCCCAAGCACTTTTCACGGAATCCATGACATCACGTTTTGCTCTGTTTTCTTCTGATGGGAATGCAACTGCGGCTGCTAGCAGCAACTGAAAGTATAATCGAAAAACAGTATTATAAAAAAATGAAGCGCACATTTTATAATAGAATAGATTAACCAATTATTATTTTAATATTTTTCATGTGGGAAAGGGAGTAGGGGTTAAATTTTTTTAGCTGTTATTAAAAAAAAGCTGCCAATCATCTGCTTTTTACCCTATGTCACCTTTAACGACACTCACGGAAACATATGTGTTACCACTACCTTCGTACTGGCAAGCGAAATAAAGGGAGGTAATCCACTAAATGGAGTCGCAACACAATATATACATACATATGATATAGATGTGACGTAGAGTGATGAATACGCCTTGATCATCACATACGGCAGTGTCAGCCAAGTTTGAAAGTGAAAATTGTGTACAGTTACACGAACTTTGCCCCTTTTTCACTTTTTATGTTTTAGAATATTTTTTGGGAATAGTGTCTGCAATCCGCTAAGAAACTTGATGTTTCCAGTAAATCTTTTTGACCAGAAATAGGTAATAATATACTACACTATAATATAGATACAATAATCTAGAAAATTATTATTCAAGTTACTGATGAATAAATAAAATGTACTTTTTACGGAATCCATGAAAAACCGTAGAGTAGCGGTATAACAGAGGTAAATGGTGATGAGCAGTAGCATCTTTTTGATAACAACTGAAAATAGTAAAAAAAAACTGTGGTCACCTGCCAAGCGTGGCAATTATGGCAAAATCCCCCTATGAAGCAATCTATGGAGAAGGCCTATGTTCAGCAATGGACTTTTATAGCCTGTAATGATGGATGGTGTGTTTTTTCAAAAATAAAGTGGAGTTTGTTTTAATAGCATTGGTGTGGGGTTTAGCTGTGCATGAGCAGAGAAAGTGCCAGCAGTTTTGGAAGGCCTGTGTTCCTTATATTACACAAAACACACAATTTTATTTTTCACTCGGATCTTAGCTACTAAAACTATACTTACAAAAGCAATTAGAAAAGTTACTCGAAAATGCATATTGCTGTCGATTGGGTACCAGAGGATAAAACTAAAATCAGAAAAGTCCCGGTAACAGAGAACCTTGTTTCTACAAAAGCTGTACTCTTACTGACTGACGATGTAAAATAAAAACAGGAAGCTATGAGTTTGTAAAGGCCATTCACATGTGCTTTAGTAATCAGCGCCAGAATAATAAGGGGACAATAGATTTCAAATGCGCCAGTGGCAAGGGCTGCGGACCGTGACCGATATAATAATTTGTTACGAACGAGTTGCTTTCACTTTAATAAATGGAAAAGATTTAAAAAATAATATTTTACGAAGTATAGTACATTCCTTATTCGAATGACGTCCCGCATACATGTCCTAAGACGAGAAGTGAAGGTGTAACAAATTTTATATTCGTACGACGTGAGAATGGACTTCGAAATAAGTATAAGCATCACATGTTGATTTCATGTAATATTTACTGCCTTGCCGAGCATTTCAGTACATTCTGTCTAGTTTTATGCGTGTTTTGTATTTTTTCAGGTAACAAAAATATAAAAAAATAAGCACCACTTGAAAATACTCTATAACGCTCTACAACGTGGTATGCCTTTTCAGCGTTTTAACTGGTGTGTAAAGAACATGCTGTGATGGGTGTATTCCTTTACAATTTTGATTATTAATATCATATTATTAGCTTTTAAACAAATGAAAATAAAAGAGAAAACCTGCGTGATTTCTCAAAACGTTATAAGATAAAAGAACATATTGACATTTTTGATAAACAAAAGCGTTCATTTAATTTCAATTCCATTAATTACATACAGGAGTGGTAATCGTAATTTTCATCCTTCGAAATCTATAAACGTGTAAGTATAATATATTCTATCTCATAAAACATTGTATAGTAAATTAACAGTATATAGGTATATACTTCCCCAGCAGGGTTGAGGCCTCCCACGTTATATTGTTACGAGCTTGAAGTTCGTGACAATAAAATTGCCGATAGAATTACCTAAATTAACACTTTAATTTTCTTTACACCAATTAAAACTTAAAGCACCAATAATTAATCACACTGATTCACTTTATCTCGCTCCGAAGCTTCGCTTGTCTCGCCAAATCCAATACTTCCCCCATCGCATCTTGCAGCACCTATTTACTTACTTACTTACTTACTTATCGTCACGCACAATCCCTAACGGGGTAGCCAGAGAGAACAGATCGCCAAGTGTCACGATCCTTACATACCGAGTACTCTTGACCCTCCCCTCTTCGAGCAATTTGCTCACATGGTCTTCGAAAGTTAGTCTCGGTCTACCTCGACACCTTTTAATATTTACTTTCGCTCTATATATTTTCTTCACCATTCGGTCTTCACTCATTCGTTCAACGTGCCCAAACCATTGGAGCACGCCCCTATCAATTTTCGTGATAAGGTCATCTTTCAATCCTGCCATATTGCGAATCTCTTCGTTTCGCTTTCGGTCGGCTATGGTAACGCCACACATTTTACGAAGAGATCGCATCTCCACTGCATTCAACTTGCTTTTATGCTTCTTCTGGCATACCCAGGTTTCGCTGCCATATAACAAAGTCGGTACCAACACTGCGTTATGTATTGCAAGGCGTGCACTCTTCACCACGCCTTGCCTTTTTACTAATGTATTCAGGGCACCATTGACCTTGTTTCCGGCAGCGACACGCCTATTCACATCTAAATCGCATCTTCCATCCCGGCTGAAAGCACTCCCCAAGTATACAATTTCATTTACCTGTTCTAGACATTCCTGATTTACCCATATTTCACATTTCGTTCTCTCTTCGTCCTTTTCAAATACCAGAACCTTAGTTTTATTAGCATTCAAACGGAGACCTTTAATTTCACATTCCTCTTTCATACACGTGACTAATGCCTGCAGTTCTGCTTCTGATGGTGCAATAAGCACTGCATCATCAGCATACAGCAGACAATTAACTTTTATGTCACCCAATTTCACACCCAAACAGCTATCTTTCAGCTTCTGTAAACAGCTGTCGAGATACAGTATGAACAGCCAGGAAGACACGACACAACCCTGTTTTACGCCCGCTTGGACGCTAAACATGGGTGACAGGTCATGCCCTACCCGCACACAGGCTTTACAGTCATAGTAAAGTGACTGTACAGCCCTTAACAATCGACCATCCACACCATATCCCGGCAACAGTTCCCACATTTTCTTCCTTATAACCTTATCAAATGCTTTCTCCAGATCCACAAAAGCACAGAAAATCCTCTGGTTAACACTCAGAAGCTTCTCCGTGATCATGCGGAGAGAAAAAATTTGATCCGTGCATCCTCTTCCAGGTCTAAATCCGCATTGTGCCTCCCATAAGAATCTTTCCGATTTCTCTTGCATCCTGCGTGTCAAAACCTTTGAATAAACTTTACTTGCTAAACTGGTCAAGCTGATCGCCCGATAGCACCCGCAGTCAAAATGTGAACCTTTACCTTTATATAAAGGCACAATGACCGCGGATCGCCAATCATCCGGGACATCTCCCGTCCGCCAGCACAAATTGCACAGCAGATGAAAGCTGTCCCAGACGCGAGGCCCACCGTACTTGACCATTTCAGCAGTAACTCTGTCTAGTCCCGCAGCCTTACCACATTTCAAACTTCGAATCGCACGTTCAATCTCTTTCATGCTGATGACCTCAGTGTCATCGAGGTCCGTGTCTGGCGTGCCAGTCACGGCGTCACCCCCGGATCCTTCACTAAGATCATGACACGCATACAATTCTCTATAAAATTCACTCCATCGCTGCATGACGTCCGATTTTTCTGAGAGGACGTCATTCTTAAAGCTGTCGCACCACTCCGGGACCTTCCAACCTCTTTCCAGAAGAGTTTGGAGTTTTCCCTAAAGTTGTGCGACAACCTCTCGTCCGCTTCTATTCTACACTTTTCACGTACTTCCTCAATCAATGTTTTCGCATGAACTTTCTGCAGCTTATATCTTTCTTTCATCTTCTCTCTCATATGCTCATCGTTACTAGAGGCCAAGTAGTCTAACCATGCTTTTTTCTTCTTTTTTACAGCTTCTTTCACTTCATCATTCCACCATGCATCTCTTCTTTTACTACTACCTCTTTTTGTCGTACCACATACTTCTTCCGCTGCACTTGCCATTCCATCCCTAAGGTTCTGCCATGTTCTCTCCACACATTCTTTCCTGCCATCGATGGTGTCAAGCTTTTCGGCTACCCTCGTGTGATATTTGTCCCTAGTATCCGCTTCCTGAAGCTTCCAGCTTCGGATGCGACAGACCGACTGTGGTTCTGTTACTGCCGTCCGGTGGCGCCAACCCGCGAACAAACCCCTAAATCTAGTAATTACTAGATAATGATCCGTTCCCAGGTCAGCACCCCTGAACACTCGTGTATCCATCACCTGTTTTCGCAGTCGGTCATCCACCAGGAACAAATCAATCATACTTCTCTCATTCTTTCTTTCTCTAGTGTACATATGGATCTTCCTGTGATTAAACATAGTGTTTGTCACAATAAGACCCTTTTCCTTGCATACAGCCAGTATAAGCTTGCCAGCATCATTAACCCTTTTATCGCCAAACTTTCCAAGCACAGACTCGTATCCTGGTCGAGCGATACCTACCCATCCATTCAAATCACCACATACAACAGTTCTTTCGTTTCCCTTAACCAAATCTAGAACTTCTCTTACATTCTCCCAAAACTCCTCCAGCTCAGCCCTGGACGACGAAGCTACCGGCGCATAAACAGCCAAAAGGAATAACTTCGTCAGTCCCATTTTGAAGCGAACCCAGAGAAGTCTTGAGTTCACAACCTTGTATTCAGTCATAAGATCGACCAACCGGGACGACAACAGCACTCCCACTCCTTGGCAGGCGTTCTCGCTTTCCGGGACTCCGGACCATATAGCTAACGTCCCGCCAGGGAGCTCTTCAATACCACTGCCTTTCCGTTTGGTCTCCGACATACACATGACATCTAATTCTCTTTCTTTCATTATTTCGATCAACTCATTCGTCTTATCTCTCATGCCTCCTCTAACATTCCACATGCCAACTCTGCACTCCGTCCTCCACCTTCCGCCGTGTCGGGCTGTGCGTGACGGGTGGCGGTCCCCATCGCCGCTTTGCGCGCTGCATTCCACACCAACGGGGACGAGCTGGTGTGCGTCGCCTTGGGGGGACGCCCTAACCCTCGTTCGCATGGGTGCGCAGCTGTGTAGAATTGCAGCCCTGAAAAGGGCTGGCAGGGGTCGCGACGAGCACGCTTCTACAATGACCCCCACCTATTTATACCAGCACCTATTTATATAAATTATCAGCGAAATATCCAGAATATTCAAGTAAACACGCGCAAGGTACCGAGAGTTCGTGTTTCAACTTCAAGAAGTTTAGTTCTTCGGTTCAAGACTAGATGGCGCTAGTGCCGTCGACTTGAGCGCATAACACTGCCCCCTCCTAAGAAATGCTAGTCCCGAGCATTATCGGCCCCATAATAACGCGCCAGGCGATCCACATGGGCGATCTTAGGAGTCCCTCTTGCGCCTTTCTGTAACGGCTCCGCAATGTCTAGGGCTGTCCTATCCCATGGTGCACCAACATTGCACAATTTCGATGCTCCTCTACTACGTGTCTGAGGTCCTTTCACGGCCGCACAACTTGTACATGTACGACACCAATCCTCGACATCGTCACGATAATGGACCCAGTAAAACTGTTCTCGGACCTTCAGTAGAGTTCGTTTAACTCCCAGATGGACTCTTGAACGACCATTATGGCACAGCTGTAGAACATTCGGCACTTTAGCATTAGGGACAACCATTTGCAAACGACAGCTGTCTCCTCGACCATTGTCCCACTTACAGCCTAGGACTCCATTCTGAATCAGCAAGCTGTCCCATTGGGCCCAATAGCTTTTCGTGGTTGAACTCATCGCTGAGACGTCCCTCCACTTAGGCTTGGTAGCACGGGCCTTCATCTCTTCCAGAATCGGCTTGATGTCCGGATCTTCCTGCTGTGCATGTCATAGGCTGTCCTTCCACCCGTTGCTGAGGTGGTCTGTCCTGAGCATCCTCACGGATACCACTTCCTTACTCTCTTGCCTACTACAATGGTTGCAATCTTCAGGAAAAGGTCTTCTTGACAATGCATCTGCGTTGCCGTGAGATTTCCCGCTGCAGTGTCTGATAGTAAAGTCGTATTCCTGCTGCTGCTGGGCGGTGCTGTTAGCCGCACTTCCTTTCTGAGAACGTTCACCTTCCCTTCCTAGGGTGTGCTTAGGGCAGCTGGACCGAAGATGGCCCCTTTCCCCACAGCCATAGCACCTAGGTCTGTATCCTTTATTGTGGTCGCGAACCGTAACTGCTGCAACCTCCCTAGCGTGAGGTGAACGACGATCCTGTCGCCGCCAGGTGGTGCCGTTAGCTGCACTACCCTCCTGATATCGTTCACTTTCCCTATCTGCGCTTCGCTTAGGGCAGCTGGATCGAAGATGGCCCTTTTCCCCACAGCCATAGCACCTAGGGCTGCATATTTGTTGCGGTCGCGAACTGTAGCTGCTGCAACTTCCCTGACACGATGGGAACGATGATCCTGCCGCACAGCTTCCACCTCCAGTGCATGGGCCAAGGCGTCCTTAAGCGTCTCGTGGTGCCTGAGCCTCACAGCAGCTCTGACTGCCAGGTCACGGATGCCGTCGATGAATGTCTGCACCAGGTTCCCTTCAATGAGGGCAGGTACAGACCGGTATGCTTTTCGCATCAGCTTCTCCACCTCTAGAGCCCACTGCTGCAGGTTTTCGTTGATGCGCTGCACGCAATCTTTAAGCTGCGCACGAAAGACGTGTTCCAGGTGAGCGTCGCCATATCTCGCCTGCAATGCCTCAAGGAGTTGCTTATAAGTCACTTCCTCAGCGAGAGCTTCCAGAACTGTTAAGGCCTGGTCACGCAGGCCTAGTGTGAGAGCAGTCTTGGCCTGACGTTTATTCCTGCCGTTCGCCTTCATAACAGCCTCGAACTGGATTTTGTAGGCTGACCAGGAAGAGGTACCGTCGAACGGTGGCACCTTGAACCCACGTAGCGAAGGTGTTGTAGCTACTACGGGAGCTGTAGCTCCATCTCCAAATTTGAGTTCGTCCAGTGATTTCTTCATGTCAGCCATTACGTTGTTAACCCGATTGTTTACGTGGTCGATTCGGTTTTCAGCTTCCTCGATTCGGGTTTCAGCTTTCGCGATTTGAGTGTCAGCTTCTAACAGGTTGTCATGCTGAGCAACCCTATCCTTCACCTCCTTGATCTCCTTCCCGAAGGTAGCATGAAGATCCTTCATGAGGAGCATCTGCTCTTCCAACCGACGGGCCTGTTCCTCCTGTCCGTCCGTCCCGCAGCTGCTTTCCCAAATGACGGACCTGTTCCTCTTGTCCGCCCCGCAGCTGCTCTTCCAATCAACGGACCTGTTCCTCTTGTCCGCTCTGCAGCTGCTCCTTCAACTGATGGACCTGTTCCTCCTGTCGGCGAGCCTGCTCCTGCAGCATCACCATCAGAGCACCTAAGTCGGGTGCTGCAGATGTAGGAGCTACTGACGGGCCCGCAGTCGGTGACTGGCCCTCCGACGTCTGCGGCGTTGCACCACCAAATCTTCTTTGGTCTGTCTCCTGCTGGCGTTGACTTCGGGTACGGAAACCCTCCGTTTCCTACTTAGGTAAAATCCGCATGATTTTATCCCACTACTGACAACAATTGTTACGAGCTTGAGGTTCGTGACAATAAAAATTGCCGATAGAACTACCTAAATTAACACTTTAATTTTCTTTACACCAATTAAAACTTAAAACACCAATAATTAATCACACTGATTCACTTTATCTCGCTCCGAAGCTTCGCTTGTCTCGCCAAATCCAATACTTCCCCCATCGCATCTTGCAGCGCCTATTTATATAAATTAGCAGCGAAATATCCAGAATATTCAAGTAAACAGGCGCAAGGAACCGAGAGTTCGTGTTTCAACTTCAAGAAGTTTAGTTCTTCGGTTCGAGACTAGATGGCGCTAGTGCCGTCGACTTGAGCGCGTAACAATATTATTTTCATAAAAGTATTTTACAAAAAAATATTGACCTAACTGAAGAGAGAGAAGAGGAAATAATAAATCATTCGCAAGATTATGAAACGGAAGAGATTTTAGATTTTGTTTTGATAAATAAGGTATTTTGATTCAATTATGAACATTGTTTCATTTATAAAATTGAATATACTAATGTATTTCTTAAAATACCACAAGTCAGCTGCTCTGAATACGTTCTATTACTATGATGAACCTTAGGTAAGTCCAGTATGACTATTTTCAAATACCGATATAATTAGCTTGTGGCGGCGCTGTCGTCGCGCCACACGTGAAACACACCAAAGCCTACTTTATACAGAAATATTATGTAGCATTTTCTTTGTAAAATCAAAACACTGATGAAATAAATGGATTTTGATAATTATTTCATGAAATATACGAGGTATGACAAAGTTTTGAGCACAACTTTTTTATTTTACATCAAAAGGTCCACATACTTTATCCAATATCTAAGTAGACGTGCAAAATCGTTTTTTATTTCACTTTAATGCCATTTTACAAAAAATCTATAAGTGTTATAGGATAACAATAAGAAGAGTTTTTTACGAGTATGTTAGGGCTGAATCTGAAAGACTGTGTGAGAAATTGTGCTATAAGAGAAAAGTGTAACTTGCAAGATGATGTTGTGACCAGGATTTAGAAAGGAACGGGAAAGAGTGACAATGCAAATTTACGTAGCAGAAATGAATGGCAGAGTTAGGAAGGGACGCCCGAGATGAAAGTTTCTTGACCAAATTAACGATATACTGAAGATGGGCTAGATAAAGAATTTTTTGAAAACACCTACTCGCGCCACGTATTAACACTTCACAATCCTCTTAAGAATACGCTGTCATTATTTATGTCGGCAGTTTGTCAAGTAAATGAAAACACAACTGTATAGCATATTTAATGTGGCATCCACAGCTGTGATCTGTGAGCTGTGATTTTTGGATCTGAACTTCCAGTCTAGTGGTATACATAGAAGTCTTTACAAATATTGTTCCTATGAGGTAATCTATATAAATATATACATATACATATACATATATATATATATATATATATATATATACACAGGGTTACTGGTAATTCGACGTATTCCCGCCAAGGCGTGATAGTTGGGGTCATAACCTATCAAATGAACCATAAAATGCATTATGCAAATGTGGACCAATTTCGAGATATTTAGGTTTAATTATTTTTTTTCAAAAATCCCAAAAGTCTGGTGTCAAAAATTTCTTAAAAAAAAACTTACAGCTGTATTATTTTCATTTTATTATTTTTACTTAATGAAAACTTGGATACTTATTTATCAATACTACAGTGTGCAAAAAGTCTCATCATTTACGAAGTAACGCTACTAAAAGTACAACTTTTTCCAAACAGAAGATAAGTAATTAAAAATATAAATGATTTTGTAAAAAATAATTGTATGTGACCAATTGTGCATATCATGTTAAAAACATCCCTACTTATCTAGCTACCCAACGAAGTACGAATTTAGCTTGTAACTTAAATAGTACAGAAAAAACTTGAAAAAAAAAGGGGCCAGGTAGACAAGTTCCGAGTAGCAATGTTTTGGGTAATCCCAAACAATCGCTTCTCGGAACCTTATCAACAGCTGCAGGAATGCTCGTAAAAGATTGTGCGTTTGAACTTACGCTATTGTTTACATTTAGTGTGAAATTAGAAACTAGTTAAACAAGAAGAAACTGTTCAATCAGTCATCAGTATTACAGGCATCGTACACACGCGCGCATATCCCTCCCTGTTACACCTAAAGAAGTTGAGTTTCAAAGTTTTAATGGCGGCGGAACCACCAAGACGCGGAGATCATGCAAGGCAATCATTTTCCAACGAGGAATACGCAGATATCTTTTATCTCTATGGATATTGTGACGGTGATGCTGCAGCTGCTCGCCGTGAATACCTACAGCGCTACCCTAATCGCAGACCACCCCATGTCACAGTGTTTAGTGCAGTGTATCGTAGAGTACGAGGGACTGGAAATGTTCAAAGGCAACAACGTGATGCTGGCAGGCCACGTGGCATACCCCGTATACCGCGTGCGGAAGATGAAGAAATTTTGAGTAAATTTCAAGAAGATCCAACCACTTCCACGAACATAGTTGCCCGTCGCTTAGGTGTATCGCAGTGGAAGGTCTGGTCTACAGTGCATACTGCGGGGCTTTATCCGTACCACTACACACCAGTGCATGTGATGGAAGAAGGAGATCCAGTTAGAAGATTGGATTTTTGTAGATTTATGTTGAACGCAGATGCAGAAGATCCAATGTTTTTTAGAAAAATATTGTGGACTGATGAGTCGAAGTTCGATCAAGACGGTATTACAAATTACCATAATTTACATTTTTGGACTCCAAAAGATCAAAGAAATCCTGGAAAAAAGAGACCTTATAAATCACAAAGAAGATTTTCACTAAATGTTTGGATGGGGATTATTAACGACAATTTAATTGGGCCTTATTTTCTGCCAAACTATTTAAACGGTGAAAATTATGAAATATTTTTAAAGGAGGACTTATCCGGATTGTTACACGATGTTCCTCTCGCCACAAGGCAAAACATGTGGTATCAACATGATGGGTGTCCTGCGCACTGTCGTGTAACTGTGCGACGGTGGCTGGACGAAAATTATCGACATCGGTGGATTGGCAGAGGAGGACCAATTCCATGGCCAGCAAGGAGTCCTGACATAACACCGATGGATTATTATGTCTGGGGGCACATAAAGAGCATCGTGTACTGCGACAATGTGCCAGTGCCGACCCTTGATCAACTGAGAGACCGCATTATCAACGCGACAAACGACATAAGACGAACATTAACCTCAAACGTTATTAAAAGCGAATTAAGAAAACGAATGCGTGTCTGTATACGGAATAGGGGCTCCCATATTGAGCAAAATTTGTAAATCGTATTAAAATAAATAAAGCTAATTTCAATCAAGTGCTTTGTTTCATTTCCTTAATTAATATTGGTTAAAAATAAAACACAAATTCCTTTGTCTGCTTAGAACTCGACTACCTGACCTCATTCTTTAAATTTTTTTTCCGTTTCTACGTAAGCAAACTACAAAGTTGATACTTCATTAGGTAGCTAGATAAATAGGGATGTTTTTAACATGATATGCACAATTGATCACATACAATTATTTTTCACAAAATCATTTTTATTTTTAATTACTTATCTTCTGTTTGGAAAAAGTTGTACTTTTAGTAGCGTTACTTCGTAAATGATGAGACTTTTTGCACACTGTAGTATTGATAAATAAGTATCCAAGTTTTCATTAAGCAAAAATAATAAAATGAAAATAATACAGCTGTAAGTTTTTTTTTAGAAATTTTTGACACCAGACTTTTGGGGTTTTTGAAAAAAAATAATAAAACCTAAATATCTCGAAATTGGTCCACATTTGCATAATGCATTTTATGGTTCATTTGATAGGTTATGACCCCAACTATCATGCCTTGGCGGGAATACGTCGAATTACCAGTAACCCTGTATATATATATATATATATATATATATATATATATATATATATATATATATATATATATATTTATGTAAAGCGAGTAAAGAAGAGGTATTATTCCTTTCTAATTGGCCTGCACCTGCAATTCCCCTGGTGTTACAGTAGTTCATTGGCGATGGTAGTCACTTACCGTCAGGTGAGCCACACGCTCGTTTGCCTCTCTTCTTATATAAAATTACTGCTTAATAGAAATTGGCTGTAAATTGTATTTGACAGTTAACATATATGTGTATATTGGTACATATTCTTTTTCTATTTCTGTTAATATATATATATATATATATATATATATATATATATATATATATATATATATATATATATATATATATATATATATATATATATATATAGTATAATATATCGGGCACTGAGTCTCGCGATGTGCAAGATACTCTAAATGCTTGCAGAGGTATGGAGATGCAAGAGGATTAAAGAGTAAAAAGTGAAGCAATTGTAACAAATGTAAGTCTCTGAAACTCTGAAATATGATCAAGCTTACGAAGACCGAAAATAAAGCGTATAGACGGAAGAGTAGTAGTACTAAAGCATCCATAAAACTCGCAGTAGCGTAGTCAGTGAGAGAAAGAAGAAGTGATTGAGCTAAAGTTATCTTAGTTTTTAAGGGTAAAAATATCTGAAGAAGCTTGAGAAATTGAAAAGACTAGTACACCTTCCTGCTAATTATATTAATTTGTGCAACCCAAGCCAAACTGAATTAGTATAACAGGACCTAAGTTCTTAGCAGTCTCTGAATATGGAATCTAAATATTGTTACGAGCTTAAGGTTCGTGACAATATAAACTGCCGATTGAATTACCAAAATTGACACTTTAATTACTGAACACCAATTAAAAATTAAATCACACTAATAATTATTCACACTGAACACTTTAGTTCACTTTATTTCACTCTGAAAGCTTCGCTCGTATTGCCAATTCAATACTGCTCCGGTGCCGGGCTTCAACGCCTTTAATACTCGTAACTTTTTCACAAACTGGGGTCAAACAAAAACGTATAACCCCAGAAATTCCGAGGTCTTATTCTTTGCTTATTTTGTATACATACTATAAAGTTTCTTTTAAACCCCGACTTACCAGAGTTGTGCTATAAGTTTATAGTGTGTATCTATGAAGTGTCTATGAGTCTGTCTGTGGCATCATAGCTCCTGAGCGGATGAACCATTTTTAATTAAGTTTTCCTTGTTTGAAAGGTGTCTTAATCGAGAGCGTTCTTAGCTATATTTTAAGAAAATCTGTTCAGCCGTTTGAAAATCATCAGCTCTTTTTTAATTTAAGATATGGTAGGTTTACCCGTCACGGTTCTTTGAACGAAGTTATCCGAAGGGCTCCTGTCTCTATAAATGTTCTCTCGGTTTTAGAGCCTTGCGGGATATTAGACCCGACGGTATAATTTTGGTCCCTTGGGAGAGAGGTAAAGCCCTAGTGAGGGATGTTACTTGCGTAGATACTTTAGCGGTCTCTCATCTCAAGGGTACCTCTTTTAAAACCGGGGAATGAATTAAGTAAATGTCGCAAATATGAGTCTTTGAGAAATGACTAAATATGTGTGTGTAGACTATCGATATGTGGGGTCGAAGTACAGTGAAGTTTCTAAAGGAACTGTATCCACGGCTGGTCGTCGCTGCGGGTGATAAGAGGGCTCAAAATTATAAGTATAGCTATTCAGCGAGGAAACGCAGCCATCATTCTTGGCACGATACCACGGGGAGTAGGACTGTATGACAATATAAATTTTTAGTTTTAGTTGTTCTTTATTGTAGTTTTTTTTTTAATATTACGTGTAAATAAAAACATTAAAATATTAAAATTATTTTATAATTTGCAATATAATATTTAATGGCGCGGTTAGTTTCAAATACAATTCTTGTAACAAACAACATCAATAACTTTATCTGTACTCTTTTGACACCGAATTGACAATTACTTACGAACAAATCTCGCCATAGATTTCGAATTCTGGATACTTTGCTTAGGACAGTAGTTATTTCTTTGACTGCAGCGCTTTGGGCCTACAAATAATTGTTACTCGTCTTCATTTTTGTCCAAGTGCAATTTTCGTTTTAACGCTGGACACGATTTTTAAGAAATTCCTAGAGTGTGTGTGTAGGAGGAGGGGGTTTGAACTAAGTCTTGTAAATTAAAAATAATTCAATATCAAATTATATTCATTAAAAAAACTTCATAATATACATGATGATTTTAACCAATTGATTTCCAGACGTTATAATTACATTTCACATTCGTAAAACCGTAAAAATTTATTGACCAACATTTTTGACACCATCTACCATTTTATCTAAAGCACTCTTCTCTGTTGGATTAAACGCATTGGCGACAGAGTCGCCAGCGTCGCTCATTGCCTTTGTCACATCACCCCAAGCACTTTTCATGGAATCCATGACGTCTCGTTTTGCTCTGTTTTCTTCTGATGGGAATGCAACTGCGGCTAATACCAGCAACTGAAAGTATAATCGAAATAATAATATGAAAAAAATTAAGTGAACATTTTATTGGAAAAGATAACAACAAATAATTATAGTAATATTTCAATGTAAAGTAAGTAAGTAAGTTACAGCCTATATATGTCCCACAGCTGGGCACAGGCCTCCCCTCATTTCTGATAGGGTTTTAGGGCAAGGAAGTGTCCGCCGCGCTGCCCCAATGCGTGTTGGCGAACTTCACATGTCTTCGAAATATTTTTTTTCTTATTCCTCAGACATGCAGGTTTCCTCACGATGTTTTCCTTCACCGCCGAGTACGTGATAAATCAGCACTTTAAATTGCAATTAACAATTTCATTGGTGCCGGCGGGGATCGAACCCGGGTTACTCACGTTCTGTTATATTTACAGCGAGCGTTAACCATCTGAGCTACCACGGCTCTATTTCAATGTCCCCTACATTAAAGGTATTTTTAGCAGCTTTTTAAATTATTTAGTTGTAAATACGAAGACGCTGCTGCTAATATTTTGGTTTGTTTAACATCTTTCGCCTCTTACGGTGCCTACGGGACGATATGGCTTAGTGAATATTCTTGCGTTGTCACTACACAGCAGAAAAGCTCAAAGTATCGATAGTCGATGCGGAATAAATATTATTGAGTAACAACTTTGTACTGGTACGTGAAATGTAAGGCGGCTATCTACTAGATGGAGTCGTAGCGCGGCAGACCCTCAAAGACTCTAAAAGCAAATATGTACTTGCATGTACGACAATCCGAATATCTGAAAACGTTCCTTTGTAATAAGACTTAATTTAGGTGGCTTTGATAAATCGGTTTCAAACAAGATACACAGCTGTGTGTCAGCCGATTTTGGTAATGAAGAGGGCGGTGCATTGTGTAGATTTATGGAAACTTGGTGCTTTTTCACATTTATATTCTAGGAGGGGTTATTTTTATAAGATATCTGTAACTAATGTCATCAATTTGTTAACTTGGCGATTCCAGTAAACCTTTTAAGCCAAAGAGATAGAGAATAAATATATACTTACAAAACCGATTAAAAACGTTGCTCGAAAATTCATGTTGCTGTCGATCAGGTATCAAAGAAATAAAACTGAAATTTAAAGAATCCCAGTAACAGAGAACCTTGTTTCTATGAAAGTTGTACTCTTACTGACTGAAGATGTAAAAGTTAAACAGGAAGCCCTGAATTTGTAAAGGTCATTTACTTGTGCGACAGTAATCAGCGACAGAATAACAAGGGACAATAGGTCTCAAATGCGCCAGTTGTGAGGGCTGCGAACCGTGACCAACGTTTATTACGTATAATAATTTACAGCCAACATATTTTGGAATGGGGTCCTATTTTTTTATCGGTATAACGTTGATTACTAAAAAGGTTAGAATTTTTTTGTAGTTAGTGCTCAAAAAATCAAAGAAAGATTGAAGGAGCGCTACGTACCTTGCTTAATTTCTTGATATGGGCTCACTCACACGTATTTTTTCTTTCTTTCTTTCTCAACCAGCAAAAGTTTACCACTGAAGGCTCACAATCGCACTTAAACCACCTTTTTGCAAGTAGGGTCTCCAGTTCAACATTTACCATTAGAAATACATCATTTTCTGCTATTTCACGCTGGTATTTTGCCTCTGTCGGCTTTTGTATCACTTAAAATTTACGCAGCGCTCCGTCTTCTAAGACTAAACTCCAAGCGTTGTTGCTATAAACTTAAACCGTTGTGCTGTGCAAAAACCAGAAAAGCCAAAACAAAAATTTCCATATTTCTAAAATTATTATTTATAAATTTGACGGCGGAGCCTTTACCCATATTAAACCATACTGAGAGTGTAAACTGAAACATCTTAAACATCTTTTCTATCTCTTCCAGCCTTTGAAGGAGAAGGATTTTCGGTATATCCAACATAATGAGAGTGTAAACCAAAACGCCTTATATATCCTTTATTTAATTTTCTATCCTTTGAGTTGCGTTAACGAGTCCTGACTGATATAAGCTTTCGTAAGTCCATGCTACTTCGGATTGAGACTATTACATTCCGTTTTTAAATCAATTTGTTATAGTTTTATTATATACCTAAGTTATCGATGCCATGTAGTGTAGTGTAAAAAATATTTCGTTACATCTTTGGAGTGTGTTAACAAACATAAAATTTAAGAAAACTTTAAATTGGTTTTCATGTGTGAGTGACATCCATAAAAATCTTTTATTCACAATAATCCTGGGAACGCAGATACGGATTTGATTGATAGATAGCAAACATCCGCCGTATTGCTGCAATTTAAACCAAAGAAACGTTTGACCTTAAGCCGCTATATATCAACAAGCTGTAGCAGTTAACAGCGTTTTATGTGTTCATTTATCAAATACGTTTTTAATGTATGATCATGTAGCAATGTATTTGACAAAAGGATTTGCACAAAATTTTCCATTACCTATGTATGCACAAAATATTCCTTTTAGAGACGAAATTTGCTAATATAGATTTCTAGAAAGAAGAATGACAGGTCAATTGTGAAGGCGTTTTGTATGTGGTAGCTCAGGGGTTAAGCGCTCGCTGTAAATTTCACAGTACGAGCGAAACCTGGATACGATCCCCGCTGGAACCAATGAAACTGTTAGTTGCAATTTTAAGTACCTACTGATTTACCACGTGCTCGGTGGAAAAGGAAAACTTCGTAAGCAAACCTGACGGAAAACCGCGGCGAACATTAACTTGCCTTAGAGCAAGGTACATTACCTTGCCTTAGGGGAAGGTAATGTTTTCTGTAAATCCTCTCAGAAATGAGAGGAGGCCCAGGAGGCCCAGGAGGCCCAGCTTTGGGATGTATACTGTAACTATAACTTTTTTCATTATGATGATTATGATGATAATATGATGATTCAGATATCACAAGGAGAATTCTAGAAAATATCATCATTCATCTTCATCACTACAGCCCTACACAAGTCCAGTGCTGAACACAGGCCTCCCCAAAGGAATGTCACAAAGCACAGTCCTGAGTCACCTGCATCCATCAGCTTCCTGCATGTCTTACCGGGTCATCACTCCATCTAGTAAGGGGTTGCCCTACAATACGCCTAACAGTACGAGGCTGCCACTTGAGAACCTTTTTTACCCATCGCCTGTTGATTCTTCGAGCTATATGGCCGGCCCAATGCCACTTCAGCTTACTAATCCGTTGGGCTAGGTCGGTCACTCTGGTTTTACTACGGACATTTCTAAGTTTATCACGCAGAGAAACCCTAAGTTTATCAAGCATAGCTGTCTCCATAGCTCGCGAGCGACCTTGAGCGTCTTTTTACGGCCATCCGTGGAGGACCACGTTTAAGTACCTTAAGTCAACACCCACTGGTTTAGTTGACGAGAAAATGTGTCGTAATTTCTCGAACGCTGTCCAGCCGAGTTGAATCCATCGATTGACCTCTCGGCCGAACTTGGACTTACCTAGTAGGACTATTTGTCCCATATACGTATATGGCAAACATACTCGTCAACAACTTAAAGATTAGAGCTCCCAACAACTACCAGCATAGGTGTTACATGGACGTTACACATGATCTTTGTTTTGTCCATGTTCTCCTTAAGACCTATCCGTTGGGAGGCACTATTGAGGTCCTTGAGCATAGTGCTTAGGTACTCGAGCAATTCTGACATAAGGAATATATCGTCAGTAAATCGAAGGTGAGTGATGTACTCATCATTGATGTTAATACTGTATATTTTTCAGCCCAATAGCTTGAAAACGTCTTCTAATGCAGCGATGAAGAGTTTCGGAGATATAATGTCGACCTGTCTTACACCTCTCTGCAGTTGGATAGGTTTCGTACTCTGGTTATGTACTTTGATAGCCATCGTAGTCCTACTGTACAAAACCTTTAGTACTTCGATATACCGGCAATAGACTTGGCACTGCTGAAGGGACTGTAGCACCGCCCGAATTTCGACGGAATCAAAGGCTATCTCATAGTCCACATACGCCAGGCAAAGTGGCAGATTGTACTCTTCGGTCGGAATAAAACCACCGCACTTCTGCTCCACGCTTCCAGGGTAGTGCCATCATGGAGGAAAGAATTAAAAAGCTTCTGATGGACCTCAAGTACCAGTTTTCCACGGGCACTCAGAAGCTTAGCTGTAATTCCATCCTAGCCCAGGGACTTGCCGTTTTTAAAGTGCTGGAGAGCCATTCTAATCTCGCTCAGAATGGAGTCTGGGATATCATTGGAATAGTGTCAGATAAGACTTGCTCTTGGATCGTCACTTACACTATATATGTATGTACTTATCTTATCTATGTACTTGTATACCATTCTTTATTTCTATATCCTTATTTCTATTTTATAGTTTATAATAAAGTAATGTTATTATTGTCGCCAAACCACACATATGTTTTTATTGTTTTCTTGAAATCTTGTCCATCTAAAGGTTGCCTGGAAGAGATCGCTCTTAGCGATAAGACTGCCCATTATACCACATTTCTTTGTCTCATTTTTTGATATTATTTATGTTATTTTTTTGGTGTGCAATAAAGTCTTATCTATCATCTATCTATTTTGCGTGTGGTTCTAACAATGATATACAGTTGCCCATAGAACCTCTCAATCTCACTCAAAATCTCTGGTATCCCGGAAACGATGCTGGCACACTCAATCTTCAGCTTCGACACTTGGCTTTTTCAGGCAGACAGATCTCTGGAAATCTGTTCCGTTCAATCGCTTCTTCGATACGGGCTGTGTTAAAGTTGCATACGTTCCCCTGATTATATTTGGAGATCTGTCTGTTCTATTGCCTGCATGCTGTTAAATCTGCTAAAGACTGCAGCTTCATCTCCCGTCTAACATACATAAGATTAAGAGTGTGATTGGAGAGTTTTTGTGTTCTTCTACGCTGGATCTTGCAGAACTTAGCTCCGACCGCAAGCACAGTTTCCACGAGCTGGTCATTCATATCGTCCACTGCATTTAAATCTTATATGCACTGAAAACGGTTTTGTAACTCGAGCTGAAAGGCTTCGGAAATTTGGATTAGAGCACGAGGGGGACTGAACGTTGGCTTCGTTAGAAGAGCCCTCTCCAACTTAACGTTTAGGTTCAGTATGCCTTTAACCATTCGGTAATCGCTGCCAGTTTTCACCCTTGCGATCACTGAGATATCACTGAACAGTTGGCGTCTGATCGTCATAGTGAAGTCAATCTCATTTTTTGTCAAACCGTCGGAGCTCGACCAGGTACACTTCCTGTGGGGCCGCATCTGGAAGAAAGAGTTCATCATAAAGAGTCCCTCTTTTTCCATGAAGTCAGCCAGCTGCTAGCCCCTTGAGTTCCATTGCCTTACTCCAATTTTCCCTACCTTCAGCTCATTACTTTCTGTTGTGTCAAGTTTTGCGTTGAAGTCTCCCATCAACACCGTCTAGTGCGTTTTAAAGAAATGCATGGCTCTAGAGATATTTTCATACATTTCCTCCACATCCTTATTGGGATGTACCGAGGTTAGTGCGTAAATCTGTATGAGCTTCAGCGAATACCGTTTGGCGATACTGAGTATCAAGTACGCAACCCTCGTCAACACACTCCCAATCTTTACAACGTTGTTGGCAAGAGACTTGTGGATAATAAATCCGACACTTTTTTGGGACAGATGGTCGCTCTCTCGGTGATAGAACAAGTTGCCGGATTCGAGGATTACCGTGTCCTTCACCTCTTGTCGGACCTCGAGTAATGCTGTAACCTGTAATATGCCAGCGCAACTTGTCTACCTCTTCTTCCAGCTCCAGGCTCTTCACGTTAGTCCTCGGGGTGCGTGCGTTACATGTTGCCAGATCGAGTCGTCTTAGGTGCCAACCCGATTTCCGCCGGGGACTGGAGGCCGTTTGTTTGTGTCATTGATCATGGGGAGATGTTTGCCATATTTTCCACGCCTGGCAATCGGGTTTGGCAACCGCAGTTTTTTATTGTATAATTGCTGTTATCAGGAAGATTCTGCTGCCCATCTCCTGCTTATTTCCCTCTGGGTAGTGGATATTCTCAACCGCCACTACACGGCATTTTGCTCCCTGTTTGAGAGATACGAAGATAAGTGGTCAATAACGGCATCATGAATGCTATGATACTTAACTTTAATTCTTAAATCGTTATGATCTACGCAGTAAAATTCCTTTGAGAGTTCACAGAAACCACCGACAGTGTCATGATCTCAAAATATGGTTTTAGCTAAAGGAGGTATCGTATAGGGCAACCTTGTGAATGGCTTAAAAGACCACACAGCCTCGTTGGTTGGATATGAAACATGATCGGCGACGAGGATCAATCTCAAAGATGTGAGAGATGTTATAGTATTGCTATCGTCAATTGGCCTTTTAATCGTAATAATTAAGGCAAATACTTTTTCATCAATGTACTATTACGAGTTAATAAAGAAGAAAGAAAATAAAACAGCACAAAACCTAATATTTAGAAGTTGAAGGTAATTCGTGTTAATTATGAAATCAGGATGTCAAGCACTACCTTTCCGGTGAACAATTAAATTCGTGGACAATTATAATACTCTTGAAATATAATTATAGTTTTACACAGTTTGGAAACCAACTTTTTTTAGTTTACAAACTGATCTGATCTTATTGATGAGACAGCTCCATGGCGCAGTGACTTAGCAATGAGTTACAGTGCTTAGGACGCGGGTTTGAATCCAGCGCACGGAATAAATTTTTATATGGTCTACAAGTAATTGTTCTGGGTCTAGATGTTTGTCTTTATGAAATTAATGTTTGTAAACTGCTTCCGTGATACAGGAGAATATCCTTGTCTGAAGGTAACGTTTAAAAAAAGGGCAATGCTCAATTTACTAAGTATGATAACGATCAGCAGTATATTGGCATTAGAATAGTATGTTCGTGTTTCAAATACGAGTAGGGTAGAGCTACTTATTTGTAACACAGTATTATAAATATTATTTTAAGAGATAAGAGAATATTTGTTATATTATATTAATTATGTAACAAAAATTTTATTATCATTGTATAAAACGTCTATTAGTTAATGGTTCTTAAATTTCAGAAGTAAAACAAAATAAATAAATTTAATTACACAGGTTAATCTCTTTTATATCATATTAATTATGTAATATCTATAATAAACTGTGTAATATAATAAATTGATGGGTTTCGATTTAATTTAAAATTTATTTTCTTCTTTTTAGAACCTTTAAATAAAAGCTTGTTTTTAAAAGTTCATATTTAATACAAGTACAACACAGTTTTTTAGTTATCGCTGTACATTATTCTAAGTCTGTTCATTTAATTAATTCGTCATAGTTGTATGCTCGATTGCCTCTTAATAAAGTACAGTCTAGTTCTTCAATAAAGAGACGTTTTAATTATTTTACTCTATTTAAGGCTACGTACGCTCGACCAGCAGCGAAGAGCTTTGAGCTGACGGCCATCTTGTTCACGACCATTTAAATTTTTTCACCACCGCTAGAATTTGACCACGGTGTAGGTTGATATTAGTTAAGACACGATTCTTTTAAGTCTTACCGTTTAACCGGGCACTAGTACACAATATCCTCAAATAGCTGAACGCGGAGGACAATTGATTCGTATTTTTCTCAGCAAACCTTTTCTTTCGGTATCTATTTCGTAGGGGTGCATAAAAAAACATAGTCCGCCATTTTTGAGAGTCCACCATATTGGATCTAGAGTGACGTCATGTTATTTTCAAATTCTTCTCAGCAAATCCTTTAATTTTGTACGCATATCAAGGTAGTGCATAAAAAATAACTAGTCCGCCTCTTTGGGCGATGTGCCATATTAAATTTAAAATGACGTAATTTAATTTTTTGTATTCTTCTCAGCAAACATTTGATGCCCATGTCGTGGAAAAAAACTAGTCTGCCATCTTGGGCATTCCGTCATATTAGACATCACATATGCCCAAATACTCAAACGCCACTCAATTTTAAGATGTCATTAAGTCTCGTGGTGTCCCAATCACTTACCAAGTCAAAGTGACTGCGACACCGTGAGACTTAACCACATTGAGTTATACTTACTAATATATAAATCAATGCTTAACCACATCTAAAAATGGAGTAACGTTTAAGTATTTGTCAATTAACCATCCAAACTAAATGTTTATGTAAAATTTCAGCACAATAGGTTGAGTACAACTGCTTTAAAATTCAGTTCCAAGATTTGACCCGAACAGACATACGGACATTGCAAGTTAAGTAAAAACTTGTAAAATAGCAAGTCAATAGGGTGTAACACTATTATTTTACGTAAAAGTATTTAATACAATATCTAGTCATATGGTTGCCGTGTCTCTTCTCAAAATGGTGTAAATGTTTCTAACTTTTATATACATACAGAGTACAGATAGGTATTGTAAAATGCTTCAGAATCCTTAACAATAATGAAACGGAAAATCAATCTGGCAATAGTATGTGACTTATATCAGAATTATCGATAATTTATAACTTTTGCGCTGACACTGGTATGTTACCTAACCATATGAAATACAGTTAGGTATTTTTGTATTTCAATCGGACATTAGAGAAAATCCTACAAGTTATCGGCTTGTTTCTGTGTTGCCAGCCTGAATATATTTGAAAAACATTTTCAGAAAAGATGCATGGTTATTTAAAAATAACATTTTATGTACGCGTATCACTTTGATTCCACTTAATGAAAAAGAATTCACGTTCACATTTTAAGTAATATTAAATGAAGTATTCAAAATATGGAATATTTTGCGGTCATCATGACACTGTCGGTGTTTTCTGTGAACTCTCAAAGGAATTTTCCTATGTAGATCATAACAATTTATTAATTAAAATTAAGTGTCACAGCATTCATTGATGCCGTTATTGACCTTTTATCTTCGTATTTCTCAAACAGGGAACAAAGGTCTTGTAGTGTCTTCGAATAATTGATAAAAATGAGTGTCCCTCAGGTATTGGTTATTGACCGCTTTTTTATCAAGCAAAACAACACCCACTATTTTTTAATGATTTTCAGCAAACAACTTGCTTTCAAATGCCGAAGAACCAAAATGTTTCGAGTGGACATAGTCTAATTAGCCTGAGAATGCTCTAATTACACTAGTTGAAAAATTGGAGTTAAAGGGTTAGTTAAGGTGTTAAGAGCTGTTATAGCTTGCTAAGCGCTCGTCGTATATTTCATACAAACAGCCCGGGTTTGAATCCCGCCGGCGTCAATGTAACTGTTATTTGCAATTTTAAGTAATGTTGTAAAACGTGCTTTTTTCAATAGAAGTGGGGGCAAACGAGCAAGCGATCGCGGTTCGCCGACAGAAGGAACACTCGTTGGTTGAAAGAGCAGCAGGAGGAACAGGCCCGCCGACAGGAGGAACAGGTCCGTCGGTTGGAAGAGCAGCTACAGCGCGGACAGGAGGAACAGGCCCGTCAGTTGGAAGAGCAGATGCTCCTCATGAAGGACCTTCACGCTACGTTTGGGAAAGAGATAAGGGAGGTGATGGATAGGGTTGCTCAACATGACATGAACTTCCGAATCGAGGAAGCTGAAACCCTAAGCAACCACGTGAACGATCGGGTTGACAACGTGAAGAAAACGCTGAACGACCTCAAATTTGGGTATGGAATTACAGCTGCCGTAGTAGCTACAACACCTTCGCAACGTGGATTCAAAATGCCTCCGTTCGACGGGACTTCTTCCTGGTCGGCCTACAAAATTCAGTTCGAGGCTGTCATGGAAGCGAACGGCTGGAATAAAAGTCAGGACATGACTGCACTCACCCTAGGCCTACGCGACCAAGCCTTAACTGTTTTGGAAACTCTCGGTAAGAAAGTGACTTACGAGCAGCTCCTTGAGTCATTGGAGGCGAGATATCGTGACGCTCACCTGGAACACGTCTTTTGTGCGCAGATTAAAAATCGCGTGCAACGCAACGAAAACCTGCAGCAGTAGGCCCTTGAGATGGAGAAGCTGGTTCGAAAAGCATACTGATCTGTACCTGCACTCATTGAAGGGATCCTGGTGCAGACATTCATCGACGGCATCTGCGACCTTGAAGTCAGAGCTGCTGTGAGGCTCGGGCATTACGTGACGTTTAAGGAAGCCTTGGCCCATGCACTTGAGGTTGAAGCCGTGCGGCAGGATCATCATTCCTAACGTGTCAGGGAGGTTGGATACAGCCCTAGGTGCTATAGCTGTGGAGAAAGGGGCCATCTTCGATCCAGCTACCGAAAGCGAGCTGTAGAAATGGAGGGTGAATGATCTCGAGGGGTAGTGCGGCTAACGGCACCACCCAGCAGCGGCAGGATCATCATTCTCCTCACGTTAGGTAAGTTGCAGCAACAGTTCGCGACCACAATAAAAGTTACAGCTCAAGGTGCTACGGCTGTGGGGAAAGGGGCCATTTTCGACCCAGCTGCCCTAAGTGGTTTGTAAAAAGGGAAGGTGTTCGATCTCGAAAGGGTAGTGCGGCTAACAGCAGCACCCAGCAGTAGCAGGACTACCACTTTACTGTCGGAATCTGCAACGGGAAATGGCGTGGCAACACAGATGCATTGGCAAGAAGACCTTATCCTGATGATTGCGAGAATAGTAGAAGATAAGCAAGAAGGTACGGAAGTGGTATATGTGAGGACGCTCAGGACAGACCATCTCAGCAACGAGTGAGAGGACAGCTTACAACATGCACATAAGGAAGATCCGGACATCAAGCCGATTCTAGGATGGATGAAGGCCAATGCTCTCAAGCCCAGGTGGAGAGCGATGAGTTCGACTACGAAAAACTATTGGGCCCAGTGGGACAGCTTGCTGATTCAGGATGGAGTCCTGTGCCGTAAATGGGAAAATGGTCGAGGATGCCGAATGTTTTACAGCTGTACCATAATGGTTATTCAGGAGTTCATCTGGGAGTTAAACGAACTCTACTGAAGATCCGAGAACGGTTTTACTGGGTCCATTATCGTGACGATATCGAGGATTGGTGTCGCAAATGTACAAGTTGTGAGGGGCGTTGAAGGGACCTCAGACTCGTAATGGAGGTGCATTGAAATTGTATAATGTTGATGCACCATAGGAGAAGACAGCCCTTGACGTTGCGGATCCGTTTCAGAAAGGTGCAAGAGGTACTCCTAAGATCATCCATTTATCATGGGGCAGATAATGCTCGGGAAGAGCATGTCTTAGGAAGGGGCAGTATTACCCGCCACATTTGATGACATTAGCGCCATCTAGTATTGGATAGAAGAACTAAGCTTTCTAGAAAGCCCCACACTCGAGTTTTCTGCACCTGGTCGGTCGGGGGCCGGTATTTACTGGAATATTCTGGATGTTTCGGTAGAAAAGGACTATTTAAAGCCGTTGAAAGCCGCGATCGGGGCAGTATTGAATTGGCGATACAATCGAAGCTTTCGGAGCGAAATAAAGTCAACTAAAGTATTAAGTGTGATTTATTATGTGTGATTTAAGTTTTAATTGGTGTTCAGTAATTAAAGTGTCAATTTTGGTAATTCAATCGGCAGTTTTTATCGTCACGAACCCTAAGCTCGTAACATTATTTTTAGGACGAACAGACTACAAAATAAAGCCAAAGTAATGATCAATTCTGTTTCTGCTTTATTGAATTGAAAGATAAGCATTTTGAAATGTATTAGAATAAACTTTCTTATTAAAGACAGTGTTGTATAAATACCTACTACCCCATATCGTCCCGTGGGGGTAAAGAGGCAACATAGAAGAATTAAAACAGGTATTGGGTAGTAGTATCTTCTAGATAACAACCTAATATGATGTAAAAACTGCGGTTGCCAACCCGCTTGCCAAGTGTTGCAACCATGGCCACCTTCGTTCAGCATTGGACTTTTATAGGCTGTAATGATAAACTTTTTTGTAATATACTATTTACTTATCCATATTACGTTAAAAACAATGGACACCTTTATTCGTTTTTAATCAATGAGAAATTATTTGTATGTTGAAATTACTTGAAAATAAAGGTTATTTTGTGTTTTTCATATTTTTGTGTAATGCATTACTAAAGCTTTTGAACAATATTTCAACTTATAAGACCTGGTAGTATATATAGACCTGTAGTATATATATATATATATATATATATATATATATATATATATATATATATATATAACTTACAAGTAGTCTGGCAATACTTAGCATACTGGTGCAAGTGTTCAAAGATCGTAAAAGATAATTTTTTTTTTATAGGATAGGGTGACAAACGAGCACACAGTCCACCTGATGGTAAGTGGTTGCTGTGGCACATAGACATCTACATCCATCCTCGATCACGAATCAAAATGCAGATGCGTTGTCACCCGTGAGGACTAAGATGAAATGCCTCGTTTCCAGTAAAAAGGGTCTCCGGTTCTCTACACTCACCATACGAAATACAGCAGCATTAAGCTACTATTTCACGCTGGTATTCTGTGAGAGCGTGGTCCTTCCCCGGTCGAGCCGACCCATTCGTGCTACAACTATACTACTAATATAACTGCAGCATGGCTCTACCACGTAAAAAACGATAATGATTTTTTTTCAAATTATAGGCTCTGAATATGAAACTGGTAATGTGCAAATGCATGTTAAATGGTATACGTTTCTTTTTTCTTAATTTGCATACAAATAAGTACATAACAAACTGGTACAAGTGGTTACTTGCAACAGTTTACGTGTTTTACTATTTTAAAGAAAACAAGCTACATAAATGTAAATGACAGTATTTTCCAAATTATAAAAATATATTGAATATTAATGATGGCGTCTTTTTTTTCAAATTTTCAATCATTTTCATGGATTTGTATACAAGTTACAAGTTTTTCAATCTATAAACCGTTCTCTCGTGAAGTTGTGTTTTTTCACTTGCATTAACTAACACACGTAGTCGAATTACCTGTACCTGTCGAATTAACCGTCTCAGCCTAATAGGTGTCACATATTTCTTACAGATAGGCACTTCAATTTTATTTTTATGTATAGAAGTAGACAAACATATAATTTTATGCATATTAAAGATATAATTTTAATTTCTAGCATAATTTATGTGACTGCGTAAGGAATTCAACAATTCTATATCATAGCGTGGTGGTCGTAAAAAGTAACACAAGAAAATAAAATAGGATTGGCAGCGCCATTGCGTGGTAACAATTGAAAATTACTTAAAAAAACTGCGGTTGCCAAGCGTGTCAATTTTGAATAATATCATGTTCAACAGTAGACTTTGGATAGACCGTAATGAATAAATGAATTAATAAAATATTCTAATAATTAAAATTTGACAGCATTTATTAAATTTTTCCAAGTTTCGGAAATCCATTTTTCTGATATTTTGTAGCCTTTTTTAATAGTGTCCCAAATGCTTCCGCATAAATCATTTCTCGGCTGATCAGTCGCGCGTGTAGTCAAACCGATGTTAACATTTCTTGATAGTGCAGATGTCGTTAGAAGTAAAAACACGGCCTGCAAAATAAAAATAGTGAACAAGATCAGAATGGTTCTCCAGCACTTTAAAAATGTCAAAGCCCTGCGCGATGATGAAATTACAGTGAAACTTCAAAAAGCGGGTGTAAAAGTGGTACTTGTAGGCCATCAGAAGCTTTTAAGTCCCGTCACTCATGGTGCCACTACCCCAGGGCCGAGGAGCAGAAGTGCGGTAGTCTTAATCTACAGTAAAGGCCACAACGCTTTATATAAAAATTACAGACCGATTGTTCTTCTGAGTTGCAGCTACGTGTTGTTTCCGTGAGTCGTTACGAATCATCTTGCATGCAGACTCGACGACTTTCAGCTACTTGAACAAGCCAGTTCCCAAAAAGGCTAGTACCATAGACCACTCTACCTTTCTGCAAATTGTACAGATCGAAGAGTACAATCTGCCACTCTATCTTGCGTATCTGGACTATGCGAATCGATTACACTATATAAAATGCGTCCCCGTCATTGCATCGGATTTAATAGACTACAAATTGTCGCAAAAGAACATTGATTCCTATCAACGAATTTTCGGGAGGCCATTAGAATTAAAAGACAACCAAATTTCAATAAAAAAGTTGGCTGAGTGCTTACATCTGTTTAAGATCCTAAAATTAAGCATACCACTGCACAATTTCCAGATACAATTATCTCGTTTTGCGTAGATCGGACCAAAATTTTGATATTAAATTTTTTTTTAAATAGACGTGAGTGGTGGAAGCAGCTTACGTACATAAAGTGCACAAGGACAAACATTCAGACGCGAGACAGTTATGAGCCATATATTTTATACGTGGTAGAACCATGCTGCAGTTATATTAGTAGTATAGTTGTAGCACGAATGGATCGGCTCTCACAAAATATCAGCGTAAAACAGTAGCTTGATGCTACTGTGTTTCGTATGGTGAGTGTAGAGAACCGGAGACCCTTTTTACAGGAAACGAGTCATTCCATCCTAGCCCTCACGGGTGACAACGCATCTGCATTTTGATTCGTAATCGAGGATAGATGTAGATGTCTGTGGGCTGCAGCAACCACTTACCATCAGGTGGACTGCGTGCTCGTTTATCACCCTACCCTACAAAAAATACAAATAATTGTTTTATGCTAGATTCGAATCCGCGGCCATCAGCACGGCAACTCATTGCTAAGTAACTGCACCGTAGAGCCTTTAAGTGAAGGTAGCCCGGCTAACTATGACATGGGGACGTTAAATACCTAAGTTCACCATTCACCGGTGACTATGGGTGCTGTAAAACACATCAAAAGTGGGTATTAAAAAATAATAAAAACAAATTAAATTAAACGTAAAATTTTATTCCACACTTTTATAATGTGAAATATAATAGTAAAAATGAAAAATCTACAAAAAAGGACAATAGAAATCATATTCAGTAATGACCGCATTTCTACAACATATGTTCTACACTCGTGCTGCTTTTGCCACAGTAGCCGATATACACATTTGTCGCCAGTAGGCTATTCAAATTTTGCCGCCCCTACCAACCTCTACCATGGGATACCCTAGATCACAATCATATTGTTTAAAAATTTTATTTTTATTTTTGTGCACTATTTTTTGCGTTATCCTGTGTTAAATCTTCCGACATTGAATAGTATTGTTACGAGCTTGAGGTTCGTGACAATAAAAATTGCCGATAAAATTACCTAAATTAACACTTTAATTTACTTTACACAAATTAAAACTTAAAACACTAATAATTAAACACACTAATTCACTTAATTCCGCTCCGAAGCTTCGCTTGTGTCGCCGAGTTCAACTCTGCCTCGATCGCATCTTGCAGCGCCTATTTATTTAAATTAGCAAAGAAGCATCCCGAACATTCAAGCAAATGCGCGCAAAGGGACGAGTGTGCGAGTGCAGACTTTCCAGAAACTTAGTTCTTCGGATGGCGCTGTCGGTTGAGAGATTTGTGATGTCATTTTCTGCAACGCTCTACTCGCTCTCGTTCCTGACACTAGATGGCGCTAGTGTATCGTCGGCTTGAGCGCGTAACATTGCCCCCTCCTAAGACATGCTCGTCCCGAGCATTATCGGTCCCATAATAACGCGCCAAGCGATCCACATGGACGATCTTAGGAGTCCCTCTTGCGCCTTTCTGTATCCGGTAGATCACATCGTTGATCCTGGTTACAATCCGGTACGGGCCGTCCCATTTAGCTTGAAGCTTAGGAGATTTCCCTTTGCTGCGGACTGGATGGTGCAACCACACTAATGAACCTTCGTTGAACCCTTTATTGTTCATTTTGCGGTCGTACCGGGTTTTCATTTTCTCAGACATTTGCTGGCCCGATTGTCTGACGTGCTCATAAATGTCATTCATTTTGTTCCGCAAGTCATTTGCATAATCGGTTATACTGCGTGGGGCATCAGGTGGTATCCCGGTGATCAGGTCTGCAGGCAGCCGTAATTCTCTTCCAAAGTTTGCGAAAGCTGGTGTCACTGCTGTACTTTCGTGAACAGAACTTCGATATGACAACAAAAACGGTTGTATGTGCTTGTCCCAATCTCGTTGCCGATTGTCTACAACTTTTGCTAGGTACCTCTCCAATGTCTGATTAAATCGTTCCACCATTCCATCAGATTGCGGGTGATAAGAAGTCGTTCTTGTTTTATGAGTACCCATAACTCGGCAAGTTTCCTGGAATATTTGAGACTCAAAATTCCTTCCTTGATCGCTGTGAATCTCTAAAGGTACTACAAAACGATAGAAGACTTCATGAACTAGTTTATCTGCAACTGTTGAAGCTTCTTGATTTGGAATGGCGAAGACTTCTGGCCACTTAGTGAAGTAATCCATCACCACCATGAAATACTTGTTACCGCTTTCACTCTCCGGAAACGGCCCCGCCACGTCAATGGCTATTCTCTCCCATGGTGCACCAACATTGTAGAACTTCGGTGCACCTCTACTACGAGTCTGAGGTCCCTTTACAGCCGTACAACTTGTACATTTACGACACCAGTCCTCGACATCGTTTCGACAGTGGACCCAATAAAACCTTTCTCGGATCTTCAGTAGAGTCCGTTTAACTCCCAGATGGCCTCCGGAACAATGATTATCGTACAGCTGTAGAACATCCGGTACTTTAGCTTTAGGGACAACCATTTGCAAATGACAGCTGTCTCCCCTAACATTTTCCCATTTACGGC
Source organism: Parnassius smintheus behrii (assembly GCA_036936625.1). Classification (NCBI taxonomy): domain Eukaryota; kingdom Metazoa; phylum Arthropoda; class Insecta; order Lepidoptera; family Papilionidae; genus Parnassius; species Parnassius smintheus. Next base: position 22,551,651 of record JAUPFT010000013.1, on the reverse strand, counting down.
ACAGAACTCCACCCTGAAGCAGCAAGCTGTCCCACTGGGCCCAATAGCTTTTAGTGGTCGAACTCATTGCTGAGACGTCGCTCCACTTAGGCTTGGGAGCACTGGCCTTTATCCATTCCAGAATCGGCTTGATGTCCGGATCTTCCTGCTGTGCATGTTGTAAGCTGTCCTTCCATTCGTTGCCGAGGTGGTCCGTCCTGAGCATCCTCACGGATACCTCTTCCTTACTCTCTTGCCTAGTACAATGTTTGCAATCTTCAGGACAAGGTCTTCTTGACAATGCATCTGCGTTGCCGTGAGATTTTCCGCTGCGATGTTCGATCTCAAAGTTGTATTCCTGCAATAGTTCAATCCACCTCGCAACTTGTCCTTCTGGGTTTTTAAACTGCAATAGCCATTTTAGTGCAGCATGGTCAGTTCTTAAGTGAAATTTTCGTCCCAGTAGATATTTGCTAAAATGCTGCAACGACTTTACCACAGCGAGCAATTCGTGCCTTGTGACACAATAGTTCCTTTTCGGTTTTGACAACGACTTGCTGAAGTACGCTATCACGACCTCTTGGTCACCATTCCGTTGAGACAACACACCGCCAAGTCCTATATCACTTGCGTCTGTGTCAACTATAAATTCTTTGCTTGCATCAGGGTATCCCAAAATAGGTGTTTTGCACAGACGGTCCTTGAGCTCCTGGAATGCGATATTGCAACTTTCATCCCAACAGAAATGTCGCTTCTCCTCGGTTAGCTTGTGCAGAGGTTTGGCTATATCTGCAAAGTTCTTCAAAAATCGCCGATAATAGGAGCACAAACCCAAAAATGATCTAACCTGCGTCTTGTCTTTTGGAACCGGCCAACCCTTGACAGCGGCGATTTTCTCCGGATCCGTACGGATACCTTCTTCCGACACTACATACCCTAAAAAGTTAACTTGTCGTTTGAATAGTGAACATTTCTTCGGACTCAACTTGAGGTTGGCACTCTGAATCTTCATGAGCACGCGTTCCAGGTTCTGAAGGTGTTCCTTAAACGTACGGCCCACGATGATGATGTTATCCAAGTAGACCAGACAGGCATCGCCAATTAGCCCAGTAAGTACAAGCTCCATCAGCCTTTCAAACGTTGCTGGAGCATTGCACAACCCAAACGGCATTACTTTAAATTGCCACAGACCCTTTCCCGTCGAGAACGCAGTTTTCTCCTTGTCCTTAGGGTCAATTTCAACTTGCCAGTAGCCACTTTTTAGATCCAGCGTGCTAAACCAATTTACTCCTGTAGGCATGTCCACCGTGTCATCAATTCTTGGCAAGGGATAGCTGTCCTTCTTCGTAACGTCGTTCAGACGGCGGTAGTCAACACAAAACCGCATGCTGCCATCCTTCTTCTTCACCAGCGCCACTGGTGAACACCATGGACTAGAGGAAGGTTCAATGACACCATCCTTCACCATTCCTTCAATCATGGTTTCCACTTCCTTTTCACGTGCTACCGGCAATCTTCTTGGCCGCTGACGGATAGGCAATTCTTCTCCTGTGTTTATTTTGTGTTGAACTAAGCTAGTCTTTCCTATGTCAGCATCGTTTGATGAGAATACATCGGCGTACTTGAGTAACAACTTCTTCGCCTTGACCAATTCGTTCGGGGAGAGAACACTGCGACAGTCTTCCAAAAGTGTGGTCACTCTCGTTTCTGCATCCTTGCTGGGGGTCCCAGTCGATAGATATTGGCACCGACGTAACCAATCCACTTCCTCACAAGTACCAATCAGTCTGCCTTTTTCTATAATCTGTTCCCGGTCGCAAAGGTTCAGCACACGTACTCCTGAGATGTCAGTGGTACTGACCAAGGTTCGAGCTACTTTCCATGGAAGGTCATTGTTTACCCTTTCCACAAGTACACAACGGTGAGCTTGCCCAGCGTTTCGAGAAAGACTAACCGGAACAATCGTTTCCGATCTCGGCGGAAGAACAATCTTCTTGATGCTGTACACGTTCCCTGGTAACGCACCTTCCATAAAAAGTTCCTCCTGTCCACATTTCAAAACACCCTGCTTAACGTCGATCTAGCAACAATTATTCCTCATAAAGTCTAAGCCTAGGATGCAGTCGTCCATTATATCAGCCACGATGACATTATGCAGGTAGATCACGTTGCCTAGCTTCAACTCCATCTCCTTCTCTCCACGGACGGGTATACGCTGACCGGTGGCTGTTACTAAATTAATGCGTTCTCGGTTATATGCGGAGTCCCCAAGGAACTGACTTATAAGTTGGGAACTAACAACCGTACGAGAGGCTCCAGTGTCTATGGTCAGCTTACACGGCATTCCGTTGATCTCGCCCTTTATGATTAGGCTGTTCCCATCATGGGTTTGTGAGATCGAGATCCTTGGGGCTCTTTTAACATCAGCCAGCACCCGCCCCGCAGTTCTGGCTTTTACTCGTTTCCCTGCTGCTGCTGGGCGGTGCTGTTGGCCGCACTACCCTCCTGAGATCGTTCAATTTCCCTTTCTAGGGTTCGCTTAGGGCAGCTGGATCGAAGATGGCCCTTTTACCCACAGCCATAGCACCTTGGGCTGTATCCTTTGTTGCGGTCGCGAACTGTAGCTGCTGCAACCTCCCTGACGCATGGGAACGATGATCCTGCCGCACGGCTTCCACTTCCAGTGCATGGGCCAAGGCGTCCTTAAGCGTCTCGTGGTGCCCGAGCCTCATAGCAGCTCTGACTTCCAGGTCACGGATGCCGTCGATGAACGTCTGCACCAGGTTCCCTTCAATGAGCGCAGGTACAGACCGGTATGCTTTTCGCACCAGCTTCTCCACTTCTAGAGCCCACTGCTGCAGGTTTTCGTTGATGCGCTGCACACGATCTTTAAGCTGTGCACGAAAGACGTGTTCCAGGTGAGCGTCGCCATATCTCGTCTCCAATGCCTCAAGGAGTTGCTCATAAGTCACTTCCTCACCGAGAGCTTCCAGAACTGTTAAGGCCTGGTCACGCAGGCCTAGTGTGAGAGCAGTCATGGCCTGATTTTTATTCCAGCCGTTCGCCTTCATAACAGCCTCGAACTGGATTTGTAGGCTGACCAGGAAGAGGTACCGTCGAACGGTGGCACCTTGAACTCACGTAGCGAAGGTGTAGTAGCTACTGCGGGGGCTGCAATTCCATCTCCAAGTTTGAGTTCATCCAGCGTTTTCTTAACTTGGTTGATTTGGGTCTCAGCTTCCGACAGGCGGTTATCATGTTGAGCAACCTTATCCTTCACCTCCCTTATCTCTTTCCCGAAGGTAGCCTGAAGGTTCTTCATGAGAAGCATCTGCTCTTCCCTATCGCGTTTGAGCTGCTCTTCTAAGCGGCGGGCCTGTTCCTCCTGCTGCTCTTTCAACTGACTGGCCTGTTCCTTCTGTCCGCGCTTCAGCTGCTCTTCGAACCGACGAGCCTGTTCCTGCAGCATCACCATCAGAGCACCTAAGTCAGGTGCTGCAGACGTAGGAGCTACCGACGGGCCTGCAGCCGGTGGCTGGCCCTCCAACGTCTGCGGCGTTGCACCACCAAATCTTCGTTGGTCCGTCTCCTGCTAGCGTTGACTTCGGGTACGGACACCCTCCGTTTCCTCCTTAGGTAAAATCGGCATGATTTTATCCCACTTCTGACACCAATTGTTTCGAGCTTGAGGTTCGTGACAATAAAAATTGCCGATAAAATTACCTAAATTAACACTTTAATTTACTTTACACAAATTAAAACTTAAAACACTAATAATTAAACACACAAATTCACTTAATTCCACTCCGAAGCTTCGCTTGTGTCGCCGAGTTCAACTCTGCCTCGATCGCATCTTGCAGCACCTATTTATTTAAATTAGCAAAGAAGCATCCCGAACATTCAAGCAAATGCGCGCAAAGGGACGAGTGTGCGAGTGCAGACTTTCCAGAAACTTAGTTCTTCGGATGGCGCTGTCGGTTGAGAGATTTGTGATGTCATTTTCTGCAACGCTCTACTCGCTCTCGTTCCTGACACTAGATGGCGCTAGTGTATCGTCGGCTTGAGCGCGTAACAGTATTGTTGTGTCAACTTAGGCGCGCAACAGTATGGATGCCCTTAATACCAGCCACGCCCCTAATTTCAGTATTTTCGCTTTTTTTCTAAATAAGGTTTCTGGTCATCTAACTATAAATATTATCTGCTAAAAACTCTTCGTGTCTAACGGATAGTATATTTTAAATGATACCCCAGAGTTATAAATCTAGTACTGATTATAACTCAGTACATACACCAATGACTCAGGAAAAGCTAAGTGGTTCAAGACTGTAATCTATGGAGGTGAAGAAAGTTGTTCACTAGTAGACTTGTGATGAGCTGTAATGATGATAAGGATGCGATAACTTTGACTAATATATAAGAAATCGATTTGCTACATATTTTTTATAATAGTTTGCATTTCTAGTGTTAGTAAGATTTAGTATTCATTTTTAGTGTTGGTAAGATCAAATTGCTTAAAACTAAAACTAACAGTAAGGTATAATATAATAATAATAATAATAATAAGTTCTTTATTTCCAAGAGGTTGTACATCACGATATTTGCATAACATTATTTAATAAAGCTACATTAGTACATATACTTGAAAACATAGCATCTGCAGCCGAACTAGGAGACCTGTGCATCAGCTGTCAGCGCCATATCCCCACCGTTAATTTATCGAAATATTAGGATGCAAGCAAAAGTTAAATAATCAAATTCTATCTAAAAATTTGTACATTCCGCTAATATAACCTAAGTACAATGAAATTAATTGTATCACATATTATGTTTATATACTATGTTACCACTTATTACTAATACCAAGGTACAAACAAAATAATAAATTATACTACTAATGCCGTTCCTCTCTCATAGGATGTGTAATGTATGACTGTAAGAAGTAATTGTGTTATGAGTGTAATGTGTGTGAGCAGTTATGGGAGAGGAGCGAGTAAAATATGTGTCGTGTGTGTGTGTGTGTGTGTGTGTGTGTGTGTGTGTGTGTGTGTGTGTGTGTGTGTGTGTGTGTGTGTGTGTGTGCGCGCGTGTGTGTGTGTGTGTTTGCACACGTGCGTGTGTGTGTGTGTCTGGTTATTATGATTTTATACGGGTAGTATTACAGGTGACAGTTATATAAGAATTTATTTTAAGTCTGAATACTAAGCAGGTTTTCAGTTTCATTATAAGTTAATTTTTGTAGGTAATTATGTACAGTTTTTTTACAATTTATTTTATTTAGGTGGTAAATGTCCAATGTTTTATTTAGTTTATTATATAAGTGTGGTCCCAAAAATGCAAAGAATTTTCTTATAAAAGTTGTTTTAAAATTAGTTGTATCTACGGAAAATTTCCTGCGTTTATTTAAGTTCGATCGGTTGTATACTAATAAGTTATGTTGTTTCTGAATGATCGTTAATATAAACAGTTGTCTTACTGTAAGGACCTGACAGTTATCATAAAGCTGTGACGTAGGATAAAGAAAAGGTTTAAATGTTGCAACTTTGAGTATAGCACGTTGAGAGATTTCTGTCTTTTGTAACACCGTTTTAGAGGCACCACCCCACGTTGATATGCAGTATGTTATAATAGACTGACATAAAGCTAAGTAAACTCGTTTTAATATATCTGGATCCATAACATGTCTAATAGTTTTAAAAATATATATTAATTTATGAATTCTTTTGCTAAGAGTGTTAATATGTTGTTTAAAATTTAAATTACTATCTATTATAACCCCTAGATATTTAATATATTCAACAGACTCAAGTGAAAGGCAGGAACAGCTGTTATCCCTTGTTAAACAATCATATGAATAAATCACTAAGTTAAAATTTTCAAGGTTGCGAATAGGTTTTCTTAATGAATAAACTATATATTTCGTTTTCGTAATATTAATTGAAAGTTTATTACTGTAAAGCCAATTGGTAACTACATTTAAACCTAATTGTGCAGACGAGAATACATCTTTCCACGTATCCGCAGCAAATATCAAAACAGTGTCATCTGCATATGAAATTATATGTCCCTGAGAGAGATTAAATTTTGTAAAATTATCAATATAAATAAGAAATAAGGTTGGGCCGAGTATACTTCCTTGTGGTACGCCGTGTGTTACTAGTAAATCATTGCTGGTAATATTATTTACACTAACGCATTGATAACTCTCAGAAAGATAACTCAGAAAGGTAAAAGGTAATTATTGTAATCTGTCTTAACACATGTTTTATGCATTATTCAAGATTAGAAGTTGTTAAGAATTTATTACGCGTCTAAAACTTACCTACAATTGGTACCTCACACAAAAGATTGTGTGAGGTACCAAGTGTGTTGTGAGGTACAAAACCTCTTTAAGAAAAGAGCCGTGGTAGCTCAGATGGTTAGCGCTCGCTGTAAATTTCACAGTACGCGACCAAACCGGGTTCGATCCCCGCCGGCATCAATGAAATTGTTAATTGCAATTTTGCAATTTTGCAAAGTGCTGATTTATCACGTGTTCAGCGGTGAAGGAAAACATCGTGAGGAAACCTGCATGTCTGAGAAATAAGAAAAAAAAATCGAAGACATGTGAAGTTCGCCAACACGCATTGGGGCAGTGCGGCGGACTATATTCCTTGCCCTAATACCCTGTCAGAAATGAGAGGAGGCCTGTGCCCAGCAGTGGGACGTATATAGGCTGTAACTTTACAATCTTAAAGGATGTGACATTAGGCGGAAACGGAATGGACAAAATTAAATACAGGGTGGCTGTAATTTGAGCCATAACGTTTTTTTGTGCTTATCGTCGTTTTCAAAATTGTTCTTAAATGTTATGACATTCATTACATTTTTAATAAATAACCCATCGATTTTAAGCAAATTTTTAAAATCTAATGAAACTAGCAGGATTTTTTTTAAATTAAAGTTTGCACTAAAAAGCATGGGAGCATCAACCCTAATTACTTAACATAAGTACAAGAATTTTGTTTAAGTATGTTATAATAAAAATAATCGAAGTTTCTTTACATAGCTTTCGAAATTCGAAACAGCTATTTATCAAGTTAAATTACGTTTATGATTCAATGTATTATACTATGATTACTTACCTAATATAAGTTAAATTATACAATCAACGAAACACTGAAAAATTACAGCACCCGACCAGAAAAATATTCTAGAGAAATATTTAATACATATTAAAAATTGCAGGACGCAATCAGTTTAAAGTCCCTCTTTAAACTGTGACGCAATCAAAGGCGGCTTTTCTTTTGTTCATAGGGACGGAAATTCCCCGTGTGAATTGTCGCTCTATATAGGTCTACATTTCGAACTCAATGCCACCAGTGAGTGCGGTGCCACGCGGAGTGCACGACCCCGCTTCGGCTCCCGTTCGGCCAGAAATGCTTAGCGAACGGTTATGTCACTCGTTCTCACGCAGCAACCCAACGCGACTATGCAAATTGTTGAAAAAATTATTTAAGTGGTGAAATATTATATATTATGTTGAATTGTTTGGACCTAATAAAATTTAGGTATAAAAAATTTATATTTGAATTTTTGTTAGATATTTAAAAAAATTGGGCCCAAATTTGACGCCCCTAAAATCTGCCAACCTAGGCTCCAGCCTACTTAGGCTGCTGGTTAATTCGCCACTGTTCTGCCACACCAGACTTTCACTACCCTACGTTAAAGTAGGGACTAACGCAGCGTTGTGAATTGTCATACGTGCCCACGATCTTATCATTCATTGCTCTTCTCATGCATACAAAATCTACCAAAAAAAAAAACTAAAGTAAACATACAGGCAAATTCAAATTGGACGATCTCTATGCAAATATATCATACTAACTGGCCCGGCAGACGTTATACTACCTTTTCTTGTTGATGGCTTGATGAAGTTCATTTACACATATACTTTTCAACAGATTTATTACTGGTATAGCTAAAGCATATATTTACGTTACGTACGTATACGTTATAATTTCCGACTAATCAGCAGAGAATCATCAGAAGCTATTATAAAAAAAATGAAAAACTGCTTTTAAGAAGTTTTTATTGGTAGTATTTTTAGTATCACTGGTAAGTGTACTCCAAAGATATACAGTAAGAATGTGGTATCCCGGCAATAAATGAAACCACAGGTATAATACCAGTCCATAGAAGTGTAGTAAAATTAAATATTAATTTAAAAACCATAAATTAAAAAATTCTAATTGTCAAACAAAATAAATATCTAAATAAATTCAGTAAAAGTAAACACTCTGTTTAGATAACGTACCTTGACCCCTTGGAAGAGTGGCAACAATGCACGCGGGTGGCATGGCAACCGGCAGCTCCCGAAAAATAAAAAACTGTTTATTTTTACCCCCACTTTTTATTTCGCGATAACGAAACTGAACGAAATAAATATTATTGCACATTAGTTGAAAAAATTATTGGAATCCTAAATTTTCAAAATATCCGCCATGTTCTTGAATACAGAAATTACATCGCCGCGCAATGTTGTCTCGAAGTCTGCTTAACAAATTTCGTTCATTTTGGCTGCATTCGCCATATAATAAAATCATGTCTGTATACTCTACCGCACTGTAAAAATGCTGTTGTCTTGGTATTTTGTTTAAAAAATGTATGATCTTGTATGTCCGATGTAAGGGCATCCATTACCAGGAGGAACAAGTCGCTTAAAGCCAATTCCTGGTGCAAGTCTTCGGTGACATTGAACTCGTCTGTTGTTCTAGCTTCAGGCTGAACATGCATGCTAGCTACAATCGCACGTATACGCTGAACGAACTTCACGGGTGCTTCTTTCTGTTTCAATGCCCACCAAAAGATCTTACGAGGTACTCTGTCGTACATTTTCTGAAGGTAAAAACACCATGTGAAGTTTTTTTTTGCAAGTCTATATTTTTTGCAAAGCTCGCGAATAGTAAATATAGAATCCATTGAAACACATCCTCGGTTTATTAAATCACTCTTTCCCAGGCCTTCATGGTTCGTTTATTGAGCTTTACTCCTTTATAGTTGCTACAATCCTGTACATCATTCTTATTGAACAAATTTTTGAACAGTCGTGCTTACGGAATCCAATATTCGCCTCTCTGAGAGCCAAAACCTGACCAGTGGCGAACTTCGCTGCCTGTTTTACTCCCGGAGGTTCTTCGTACCCCTGCTCCATAAAAAGGGACGACTGAGGCTTGGAGCTACTTTTTTTTGCTTTTCGTCATAGTGCGAATTAGAAGGTGATAGATTATATACCGTTATCATTAAACTAAGGACCAACTATGTTCTTTGGGCTTTGTTGCTCGTTTAGCCCTACCCGGGGGACAGGTATCTGGTGAGCCCAAAATTAGGAGGTCATAGCGAACGAGACGAACACGAGTGACCCACCCTACATGATTATTATATTTAACAAATGATAAAAAAATTTAAAAATAAAGGCAAAAGTCATTGTAGGTACGAGTATATGAATAAACCTTCCAAATATGAACGTTCATTAGAAAATGTCTCAAGAATGATACAAGTTTTAAAAAGTTTATTGTGTTTTTAAGTTAATTCAAAATCCCGAACTTTATTGTGTTTTGTAGCACCCATTGTTACCTGTTTCTTGATGTCATAGTTAATCCAGGATACAGCGTGTGCCGTGCGGTGGCGGTTTAAAGTGGGTGCCATAAAATGCGACTATAATGAAATACCAGAAATATCTAATGGCAACCGTGCGATGGCGGTATAACCATGTCATATACGCCGGATATAAAATACCAGGCCGGCAGTAGAAAATAACATCAAAGATGCGAGACTGTGTCGGCAGCTACCACTACAGCCTATTAAATCCACCGCTGAACATAGGCCTCCATGATAGGGGGGATATTTGCCATAGTTGCCACGCCTAGCAAGCGGTATGGCAACCGCAGTTTCTTATTTTTAGTCGTTATGAGGAAAACCTTCTGCCCATCTTTATTACATTTTTTTTTCTTTATACGCACCTTTATTTTGATTCGCAAACGAGGATAGATGTAGATGTCTATGGGCCGCAGCAACCACTTACCATCAGGTGGACTGTGTGCTCGTTTGTCACCCTATTCTATAAAAAAATTAAAAAATAAATGCATTGTCAGCCTTGAGGACTAAGATGGAATGAAATGAAAGACAAAAAGGGTCTCCAGTTCTCTACACCCACCATACAAAACACAGCAGCATCAAGCTGCTATTTGCTGCTGGTATTCTGTAAGAGCGTGGTCCTTCCCCGGTCGAGCCGATCCATTCGTGCTACAACTATATAATTAATATAGCTGCAGCATGACTCCACCAGCTGGATATTTTCACACTGCCACTACACGGCTACAATAAATCTGCCAAATCTGGCGATTATGGATTGTTCTCCTACAACAGGACAGGCTTATGTCAAGCACTAGGTGTTTAAAGGCTGATGAAGATGTAAAAGAAAAAATAAAAAACTTACCAGTAAGAGAAAACATGATGTCGACTTCATTTTATTGTATAGTTAATATACGAGTACCAATGGCAAGTATAAGAAAACTAAGATGTAATCATTTAAACTCTCGTAGTATGGCTTTATAATTTATAAATTACTAGAAATTGAAATATTCATGGATTTCGATTAGAATCTCATTAAAGATCAGCTTGTCTTGATTTCGCTTCGGTATCTGCGCAATGATTAGATGACAAAACGGAATTAAGCACCGTTTAACTTAGACATGAAAGTACATTATCGTGTAATGGTACTGAAATTGGTAAATAAATACAGATTGGTAAATATATACAGATGAAGATTCGACTGGGTTTGCGGTAGGGCACGAATAGCATGGCTGAAAATTTATAACCTACCTATTTTATTACCATTATGAAGAGACTAGTAACTAATGATATTTAATTTTTCCCTTCAGCGTATTATTAAAGTCCACTTTCATACAAGAATGGATTATTTCGTCTGTGCGTCTATCCTAAACTGTTACATCATCATAGCTATCCTGTGTTGCGCAGATGGCTAGTCCCCACGAATGAAGAAATAAATTGAACGAAACGAAAACTGCTAGCATTCTTAGATCTGCATTTTTACATTCTTAGCTGAACTGCTTTGAAGATGTAGAAGATAAAAAACTTATGTAACAAATAACTAATAAGTTGTAGGCGATGCACGTCCCCCAGCTGTGCCTAGGCTTACCTCTCATTTCTAAGAGGGGTAAATAATTGCTTTCATAATATAACTTACTATCGACACTTGGCACTGTGTCAGCCATGTTTGGAAAAGATAAGAGCGACACGACAGACGAGAGTGTGTATATTTGCGCGATCTATTTCGGGTTACTTTATACGTTTCTTAAAATGTGGTAGAGCCGTGCTGCATCTATATTATGATTGTAGCACAAATGGATCAGCTTAACCGGGAAAAGACCACGCTCTCACAAAATACCATCGTAAAATAGCAGCTTCATCTGTGTTTCATATGGTAGGTGTCGAGAACCGGACACCCTTTTTGTATTTTTTTTTACTTTTATAATACACACCAAAAATAGAATTTATCCTCAGATAAGAAATAAATTGCAGATGATTGTCACCCCTGAGGACTGAGATGGAATGCCTCGTTTCCAGTAAGAGTCTCCGGTTCTCTACACTCACCATACGAAACACAGCAGAATTACCTACACTACTACTTTACGCTGGTATTCTGTGAGAGCGTGGTCCTGCGCCATTTGAGCGAACCCATTCGTGTTACAACTATAATATAGCCGCAGCGTGGCTCTCCCACGTAAAAAGTCCTTAGGGGTGATATCCGCATTTGATTGTAAATAGAGAGGATAAAAGTAGATGTCTATGGGCCACAGTATCCACTTACAATCAGGTGGATTGTGTGCTCGTTTTCACCCTAATTCTATAGAAAATAACTTTCAAAATTCGCATAACTCAAAAACTATCAAATCTACATAATAAATTTTTTACGTGTCTGATGAAGCTCCCTTGAATATCTAGAATTGCAAATTTCATGATTTTATAATTCTGGAGTTATTATGGTCTAAAAGAGTAGTTTTTATAATTCACTGAGTCACTCATTTAAAACCTAAACTACTTCCAGATGATTTATAAACTTTAAATTAGGAGTTCTAAGTACTGTGCTTTATACTAACCGCACATCAAAAATAGGAATTGATGATTCATAAATATAAGAAAAAACGTTTAAGGCATTATTTAGTTTTCAGTAGAAGTTGCGATCATTCTTCCGGTTAGTGCGGTCGCTTCATAACGATGCTGTGACCCTCCGACTGACCGACTCTAACAACATCCCAACGACGTGTGATCTCAATAAGCTGCCACCCGTGACGTCAAATCACGTGTACGTGATCACATTGTTGAAAGAAATTACCACGTTGATAGCCGGAGTCACCAACATCCGTTTCAAATTGAAAGAATCGAAAAAAGCCGTAACGAAGCTGAGAAAGATCACTATGTTGCGCTACATAAACGTAACACCTGCAAATTTGACGCCGTCACAGAGTGTAAAATATAATACGTGGTTTTAGTTGCCATTTTATTTCGCCGATGATTGTAACTTCGTCACCTGTCCATCAGCAGTTTGATAATCGTGAATCCAGTGTTACCTCGGCCATCGTTGCATCACCACTTCAACCCTTAACTGAAACATCGAACGCTCCTTCACCGTCGCCAGCCTCACGACAAGGGAAGATATTTCGCACCACCTACGTGGTGGAGCCACGCTGCAGATATATTATGGTTGTAGCACGAATGTATCGGTTCAACCGGGGAAGGACCACGCTTTCACAGAATACCAACGAAAATAGCAGCTTAATACTTCTGTGTTTCGTATGGTGAGTGTAGAGATCCGGAGACCCTTTTTTATTGGAAACAAGGCATTCCATCTTAGTCCTCAGGGTGACAACGCATATGCGTTTTGATTCATAATCGAGAATAAATGAAGATGTCTAGGGGTCACAGCATCCACTTACCATCAGGTGGACTGTGTGCTCGTTTGTCACCCTTAATCTATAAAAAAAACCACCATGTGTGATATAACACAAAAAGAGTGGGTCCAAAATCTGTTCCCATGTTGACCCCTCAACAAGATTGATAATAACGGATTTGCTTTCCTGAAAAAACATATTTCCTTTTCTTCAAGACCGTCAAAAAGAATATTTTAAATATATATGTATATATACATACATATATATATATATATATATATATATATATATATATATATATATATATATATATATATATATATATATTTATATATATATATATATTACAATGTATCTCCATCGCGAAGTCTTTCCATATATAAAAATCAATTGCTGTTTTGTGTTTGAATGAGTCCCAATCCGAAAAGTGTTTGAATTAAACTCGGTAAGTGGCACTGATGTCCAGATCCAGAAATCGCCCGTGTGAAGATGGGGCGCATCGCTTGTCTTAAATATATTTAGAATATATTGCTATGGGCAATATTCCTATTTTTTAAGTCCTTGTTGCCTGATATAAAGATATTATTTATAGATATAACAAGGTGCCAAGTCCAGTACAAACCACTTTCAAGGTTGTCAGGCTCACCAATCATTTTTTTTTGAGATGAACTGGCACCAAGCTCCTCAGCAGTTCCAAAAGCGTACATTTTAAGCAACTGTTAACTAATATCGATATGAGTAAATCTCGTTATCGTCGTAGTTAGCGGAGGTTTACTCTCATCGTATGTTTTTTTTTGCGTAAAGATTTACTCATAACATTTATTTATACGAATTATAGGATACATAAAATTTTATTAAAATAAATTTTAGAGTTAGAGATTTAGGTACTTACATTGCATAGAGTTTCAATCAAAATATATAATAACTTCAGTGGACAACTAGTTCATTTTAAATACAATTTAATTGCACGACAAATCATAACCTTGTCAAATGAAGGGACCCTTATTTATTCGCAGCAGTAGAGAGTACTTGTAACATGGCTGTCATTTTTTTAAAGCAAACAATTTTTATTGAAGAAAATATATTATGAATAAATATTTTGTGTATGTATAAATATTTGCACCCTTATCAGTTAATACAAATTGCATTTTTATTGTAGTTATAACAATAAAAATACCTGAAAACAGCAACAATATATAACTTTTATTTTATTTTGTAATTCTCTTAATAAAACTTTAAAAGGACTATTACTTATATTCAGCTGAAAGTCAGGTAAAACTACAAATTTCGACTACCTGTGTGTCAGTTCTAATATGACTTTATGATGAAACCGGTTTTCTATTAATACCTAAACCTCCGTGACATTAGATGCTGCAAAGAAATGTTGGGAGTTCAGAGTATGTTAGAGGGAAGTGTGATAAAATCAGTAAAATTTGTTATATTTCTTTCGTCAACATTTATTAACAAGTTAAGAATAAATTATTACGTACAAAAATTCCACTGATAATAAATAATTGTCTAGCGATACTTGACTTTAATTATAATATAGTAAATATAACTATTACAGGAAATATAATTAAATGTATTATGAGTTATATTTTGCAAGTAAAACCTATCATTTATATAATGAACGAAAGCCTCAGTATCAGCCTGTGATATTCTTCCATTTATCTGTCACCCAACTTTCAGCTTTATTGTAATATTGCTTGATTGAACTCCAAAGATCACTAAACAACGTCTTCACGGAGCCTTCAAGAGATCTTGAAGTGAATTCGGGACCAGGTCGCGACTCTACAGATGCCAGCAGCAACAGGATCTGGATAAAAAATTCACATTAGTATAATATAGTATTTATACTACAATGTTCATAAAACTTACATAACAGTATGGAAATATGCAAATTACTCGAAGCAACGGTATCTACAGATACCTTGTCACGGCTGAATACTATGATGGATTGTCACTCAGCTTTATCTTTGTACTGCTGCTTGGTAACAAAAATGGAGCTCCTATATAGAAAAAAGATACTTTACAAAGCCAGCTAACGGCTGACAAGCGCCTTTACCATTACAGTAAGGATTTGCAATGACACGCCCGACAGGCGCGCGGTATTAAAGTTACTGCCCTTTTGGCGCTGTTATTTAAAAAAACAACACAAACGACCTTACAGTCCACTAGATGGTACTACAACTTGCTACTGCAGTCCATAGACGTCAGCAGCGAAACAAAGAAGGCTTCAGATGCATTGTCACCTCCAAGTACTGCTATTTGGCCGCAGGAATAGGTAAGGCAGTAATACGGGTAATTGTAATGTATAGCTTAGATAGTAAGCGCTCGCTGTAAATTTCATAGTACGCGAGCAAACCGGGTTCTATCCCCGCCGGCACCATAGAAATTTTTAATTGCAATTTTAAGTGCTAATTTACCACGTGATCGGCAGTGAAGGAAAACATCGTGAGGAAACCATGCAGGTTTCCTTTTGAAGAATTGCAGAAATAAGAAAAAAAATTTTCAAAGGCATGTGAAGTTCGCCAACACGCATTGGGGCACCGCGGCGGATAATTCCTTGCCCTCAAACCCACTCAGAAAAGAGCGGAGGCCTGTGCGCAGCAGTGGGACGTATATAGGCTGTATAAAAATATTGTATGCAGATGGGCTCTGAGGCAGAAAAGGAGTACTGCCGATACATATATCGAAAGCCATGAGGAATTATAGGCGTTTCTTCTAGTCAACTTTTATAAATCCTACATTCTGAGACGGTGTGATAAACCTTTCTTAGCTACTGCTACATGGTATTCTTATTGAAGATCACAGCCACGGCTATATCAGTGTATAGTGTTATTTTGTAATACCACAAGATATGATACCAACATATGTAGCTACGCCATGGGATGACACTCTGAATTGTCTTTCGTATTTGACAAAGTTGCTACATGGGTCGTTGACGTAATTACTTTAACCTTTTTTTTAAATCACAATTAGCACACGTCACTACTTGCCGATATTTCTCCGGCATTGCACACAGGGAATTAACACGTATATTAATAAAATTAACTTATGCCAAGTTTATTACATTTGATAGTTAAATTATAAAATTAATAAACATTACTCAATACAATTTTTATAGTACACACCGAAAACAGTAAAATATACTTCCACTTCATTTTGAATATTATTAGTAAGCAGCAAAGACGCTAATTTTACAATAAAATGATATCAAACTTGTACAATTAGATTTTTAAAGATTTCCATTGTTTATATTGAAAGCATGTTCACGTTCATGCTGTATCGAATAATGCATATAGCATGATAAGGCAAAAAATCCGAAGACTTAAATCAAAACTGTAATTAAAATTTAGCCCGCAAACTTTCGTCGTTTTAGGATATCAACAACTATTAAAAAATCTTCATAATATCATTTTAAAACCATCCTTCTACCTTCTTTCTTATAGGTAAATATAGACAACTTACTTACTTATCTTCACGCACAATCCCTAACGGAGTAGCCAGAGAGAACAGATCGCCAAGTGTCACGATCCTTACATACCTCTTTCGCTTCTTTCAGGTTCATTAACTTCTTCATACATGCACGTCTAGGTATCCGAGTACTCTTGACCCTCCCTTCTTCGAGCAATTTGCTCACATGGTCTTCGAAAGTTAGTCTCGGTCTACCTCGACACCTTTTAATATTTACTTTCGCTTTATATATTTTCTTCGTCATTCGGTCTTCACTCATTCGTTCAACGTGCCCAAACCATTGGAGTACGCCCCTATCAATTTTTGTGATAAGGTCATCTTTCAATCCTGCCATATTGCGAATCTCTTCGTTTCGCTTTCGGTCGGCTATGCTTACGCCACACATTTTACGAAGAGATCGCATCTCCACTGCATTCAACTTGCTTTTATGCTTCTTCTGGCATACTCAGGTTTCGCTGCCATATAACAAAGTCGGTACCAACACTGCGTTATGTATTGCAAGGCGTGCACTCTTCACCACGCCTTGCCTTTTTACTAATGCATTCAGGGCACCATTGACTTTGTTTCCGGCAGCGACACGCCTATCCACATCTAAATCACATCTTCCATCCCGGCTGAAAGCACTCCCCAAGTATACAATTTCATTTACCTGTTATAGACATTGCTGATTTACCCATATTTCACATTTCGTTCTCTCTTCGTCCTTTTCCATACCATAACCTTAGTTTTATTAGCATTCAAACGGAGACCTTTAATTTCACATTCCTCTTTCATACACGTGACTAATGCCTGCAGTTCTGCTTCTGATGGTGCAATAAGCACTGCATCATCAGCATACAGCAGACAATTAACTTTTATGTCACACGATTTCACAATCAAACAGCTATTTTTCAGCTTCTGTAAACAGCTGTCGAGATACAGTATGAACAGCCATGAAGACATGACACAACCCTGTTTTACGCCCGCTTGGACGCTAAACATGGGTGACAGGTCATGCCCTACCCGCACACAGGCTTTACAGTCATAGTAAAGTGACTGCACAGCCCTTAACAATCAACCATACACACCATATCCCGGCAACAGTTCCCACATTTTCTTCCTTATAACCTTATCAAATGCTTTCTCCAGATCCACAAAAGCACAGAAAATCCTCTGGTTAACACTCAGAAGCTTCTCCGTGATCATGCGGAGAGAAAACATTTGATCCGTGCATCCTCTTCCAGGTCTAAATCCGCATTGTGCCTCCCAAAAGAATCTTTCCGATTTCTCTTGCATCCTACGTGTCAAAACCTTCGAATAAACTTTACTTGCTAAACTGGTCAAGCTGATCGCCCGATAGCACCCGCAGTCGAAATGTGAACCTTTACCTTTATATAAAGGCACAATGACCGCGGATCGCCAATCATCCGGGACATCTCCCGTCCGCCAGCACAAATTGCACAGCAGATGAAAGCTGTCCCAGACGCGAGGCCCACCGTACTTGATCATTTCAGCAGTAACTCTGTCTAGTCCCGCAGCCTTGCCACATTTCAAACTTCGAATCGCACGTTCAATCTCTTTCTTGCTGATGACCTCAGTGTCATCGAGGTCCGTGTGTGGCGTGCCAGTCACGGCGTCACCCCCGGATCCTTCACTAAGATCATGACACGCATATATTTCTCTATAAAATTCACTCCATCGCTGCATGACGTCCGATTTTTCTGAGAGGACGTCATTGGTTCTCGAAAGCACTTTGTTCATTCTTAAGGCTGTCACACCACTCCGGGACCTTCTAACCTCTTTCCAGAAGAGTTTGGAGTTTTCCCTAAAGTTGTAATAAAATTGTATGAATATAGACAACTAAGTAAAATTTCATGCATAAAAATATTAGCTAAAGATTGAAGTATTGTTTAGTACAGGTTGCTTACTAGTATTTCGTACTTTTGATTGCTGGGTAGTGGCAGTGTAATAATATTCAATACCCCATGTCATTCCGAGAGAGTTTAGAGACATTTAGAGCCGTGGTAACTCAGTGGTTAACGCTCGCTGTAAATAACAGTTCGCGAGTAACCCGGGTTCGATCCCCGCCGGCACCAATGAAATTGTTAATTGCAATTTTAAGTGCTGATTTACCACGTGCTCCGCGGTGAAGGAAAACATCGTGAGGAAACCTGCATGTCTGAGGAATAAGAAAAAAAATATTTCGAAGACATGTGAAGTTCGTCAACACGCATTTGGGCAGCGCGGCGGACACTTTCTTGCCCTAAACCCTCTCAGAAATGAGGGGAGGCCTGAGCCCAGCAGTAGGACGTATATATGCTGTAACTTTACTTTACTATATCATTCCGTGGGCAACAATTCAGGAAAAAGGCAGCAGTGTCTTGTCCTGATACACTACTAAAAATAAAAAAAACAGCGGTTGCTAACTCGCTTGCAAAGCGTGGCAAATATGGCAAATATTCTCCTTATGAGGCAATCTATGGGAGACGTCATTTTAGCAGTGGACTTTTAGTATACTCCAATAAATGAGTTAATGGATATATTTTTTATTTTTGCTTATGAAATACTGACGAATATTGTCGATGTATACAATTATATACAAAGGCCGATGACTCAATAACGATTGTGTAATACATACTGTACGCCGGTCAGTAGAAAGAATGTACACAATGACATGTCAAATATCGTTTTTTTGTAGAATAAGGGTAACAAATAAGTACATAGTCTATCTAATGGTAGGTGGGTGCTGTGGACCATAGACATCTAAATCTATCTTCGACTAAGGATGGCAAGACTCGACTAAGGAAAATGCAGATGCGGTGTCGCCCCTAAGGACTAAGATGGAATACCTCGTTTTCAGTGAAAGGGTTTCCGGTTCACTACACACACCATAATAAACACAACAGCATTAAGGTGTTATTTTATTCTGCTAGTGCGATGTCCTCCACCGGTCGAGTCGACCTATTCGTGCTACAACCATAATAATATAGCATGGCTCTATTAATGCTTTCGGGTCAGTGCTATTCCTTCGGGGGGGGGGGGGGGGGGGGAGGTCTATGTTCATATGAATAACTAATTTTGTTACATTTTAAATTATAATTATTAGTTTCCGTGTCAATAGTGTCGTTTAGATATTGTACATACATATGTAAGTAGGAAGTCCGATTCACGAAAAATAGAAAAAAGTAAGTAGTAGAATTGGTGATGTTATACATTTTAAGATGTCCCGACCTGATAACAGTTCCTTTCTAGTTTATATCACTGATTGCGCAAATATTTTACGGGGTTCAAATCGCAAGAAGGTATATTTTACTTCATAAATACATAATCATGTCATCATGTATAAGCGCCTAACAATTTAAACATTGCAATTATGATTTACTATGACGGAATATTTATTACAACAAGTCATCATTTATCAGCTTTAAAATCCCCTAAATATCCACTTTTGGACATAGGCTGCTCCCCTTGCTTGGAAGATCTGCTTAAACCTCGCTCGTTTATTAACGATCGTTGTACCGAACGTTTTGCAGCTTTGACGCTGTAAGCCTTCAGTGGTGTATTTTACGTCAAACGAAAGCCATGAAGTTATGTCGTAAGAAGATTTATTGGCATGTGCACAATCGCTTTTACGACAACCGCGAGAATAAGATGATACCCTGAATTTTTGAGGCTAGAAGTTGTCAATACTTTATTTAAAACATTCGGTGTAGTTAATTTGCAAGCATTCTGTCAAGTCACATTCTGTGTCTCTAATTTAACACCGGTCAAATATCTATCGCTTGCGGTTACGGCACATCCATATTAGAGCACGTTCTCAGCCTGCAATATTTTGGTGTTGCGGATATTTATAACTACGTCAGTAGCAGTTTATAGATGTAATTTACGAAAATGATAAACGTTGTAAGTTCTAAACGCTCCTGTATTAATCGCGGCACGCAACTCTAGCGCTAAACGAAACGTGGAGGGGATAGCTGCCAATGTCGTATCAGTACGGGGAACGGAATGCGACTGGAGAGCCAATCAGCACGTGCGAACGATATGCACAGCCAATCATGTGCAATAATGTGCAATACCGCCAATTAATTATGCGCAAAAACGGTCACCGCTAGTCTTTCATTCCGCGAGTTGTATAATATACGCATAAGTACTAAGCGTAAGATTTAGCCAAATTCTTTTATGGTCAAATTCCAGTTGTGAACTTTACGAGCTGATGATCATGAAGAAGAAGATTTGCAACTTTTTATTGACTTTTAAGTGTATATTTATTCAAAGGTTAGAAAATATAAAAAAATTGTAATAAAATGGATATTTATATCATTATGTGAATATTACATTTACTCTAAAAAGTTACGGTCAGATATCCAGATCCATTAATTAATAATTATCCAACATTTTTACCCTTTCTCCATGAGCAGTAACTATAATTGATTAAACAGTAGCTCAAATTCTAGTAGAAATTAGTTTTTCTGTTGTAATTTGTTGAATCTTGAAGTATAACAAGTCTATCAATAAGGTCATGGCAATTATGCTAATTACCTGAAATGATAAATAATAAAGTTCGAGCGAATGGAATAAATGTTTTGTAATATAAAAAGAAAACTAGACAATAAAGTGCTATTATCACATAAACTTAACTCACCTGTTTTAAATATGTAAATGAAATGACAAATTAAGATTATTATACAAATGAAACGTTTTCCTTTACCTTAGACGACATACTGCACTGTTTAATTATTAAAAATACGAATGATAATTTATTTTTTACAGCAAACAAATTCAAAAAGGCTCAATTAAAATTTTAAAGACAGCCGTGGCAGTTCAGGGGATAAGTGCTCGCTGTGAATTTCACACTAGGCGAGCAACTCGGGTTCGATCCCCACCGGCATCGATGAAGTTGTTAATTGTAATTTTAAGTGCTGCTTTTCCACGTGATCTATGGTGAAGGAAAACATCGTGAGAAAACCTGCATATCAGAGAAAAAAAATTCGAAGACGTGTAAAGTTTACCAACACGCATTGGGGAATCGCAGTGGATAGGCTTGATTTCCAGTTTGATTTTTTTTATAGAAGAGGGGGCAAACAAGCATACGACTCACCTGATGGTTAGTGATTACCGCCGCTCATGAACAGCTGCAACACCAGGGAAGTTGCAGACGGGTGGCCGGCCTTTTAAAAAGGAGTATGCTCTTTTCTTGAAGGTCCCTAAGTCGTAAGGGCCCCGAAAAATCTATGGTGGTAGTCAATTACACAAAGAAGTAGTGCGAGGAAGAAAACTTCTTTTAAATCAATCGCACGGTGGTGAACCGCCAGTCATCCAGATAGATGGTATCGCGAGTTTTGTTTGTGCGATGGTGAAATTGTGCGGCTGATATTAGTCCGAACAATTCCTCAAAGCACTCCCAGTGGTAGATGCGATAAAATACGCAAAGAGATACAACATTTACGTAGTAGAGCCATACCGCAGTTATATTTGTAGTATAGTTGTAGCACGAATGGGTCGACTCGAGCGGAGAAAGACAACGCTCTCACAGAATATGTGTCTTCTGGGGATTACACTGGACTAGATTTAGTCGCCCCCAGTCCAACACTTTGTTCAACAAAGTTTCGAATTCAGTCACAAGTTTGTCCCGGTACTCTGCGACGTTTCCCGAGAAATATTAACACGGCCGGTGTATAAAGCATCACCAGTGCTGTCGTCTGCATAGCAGTGAATGTTACCGATTTGCAACATGTCATTGATATTGTGACGGCCCAATATTATTATTAATAATTAAATTCAATATAAAGGGGCATCAAAAATAGACTTAATGTATATATATATATATATATATATATATATATATATATATATATATATATATATATATATATATATATATATATATATATATATATATATATATATATATATATATGTAGTACCTGGTTGACCGAGCTTTGCTCGGTATTTTTCGCTCGATTTTTTTCAATTCATGTGTTTTGGAAATTATATTTAGATACAAATTACATACTGATGAAATATAAATAATATTTTTTGATCTTAGCGACATAACAGAAAAAACGGAACTGGTTATTTGAATAAAAAATCACGAGTGCAATTATTTTAATTTAAATTTTCGTGTTTTTAAAAAATACTAAAAAAAGGGCTCGAAAAAATAGATTTTCTCAAAAAAGAAAATAACATGAAAAAAAAAATTAAAAAAAGTCGGTCGGTCAGTCTGGGCTCGAACCTGGGTTTTAAGATTCTGTGACCGACCATTATACCAATTAAGCTATTTATTAAGTTAATATAAATACATTTCAGACATTAGACCAATAACGTAGTAAATTAAAGGCAAAAATATCTTGTCTTTCATAATAAATAAATTTATTATAAAAACATGATAAACAATAGAAATACAAGTTGAAAATATTATAAAAATAAAGATAAATAACGTTTATAAGATAATTAAAAAATTTGTTAAAAATTGTCTAAGTTGTGGAAGGAGTTCATGTATAAAAGGAAATTTTCCTAATCCCAATGACTAGTCCTTTATTAGGGACTTATGATAATAAACTCAATGATACAAAAGCAATACTATAGAAGGTCTCCATGATGAATTTGCATTACAATAGTGGGGTCGTGGGTTGAAGTCCTATGTATTAACGACTTATGAAAGTAAGGTCTATGATACAAAAGCAATAATATAGAAGGTCTCTATGATGAATTTGCATTACAATAGTAGGGTCGTGGGTTCGAGTCCTATATAGTAATGACTTATGAAAGTAAGGTCTATGATACAAAAGCAATACTATAGAAGGTCTCTACGATGAATTTGCATTACAATAGTAGGGTCGTGGGTTCGAGTCCTCTATATATGAATGACTTATGGAATAAGGTCTATGATACAAAGCAATTTTATAGAAGGTCTCCTTGATGCATAAGCATTGTATGGGGTGGTCGGGTGACTGACTGCTCCTAGTGCTGTAGCAAAATGACTAGTCCTTATTAGGGACTTGAAAAGGAATATTATGGTGGCGTGTGTGCTGCTTCACGAGCAATTGGTCCGGGGTAAACTTGGGCTCGCTAACCGATGTGTCCTAGACATATCATCTTAGTGCTGGTGGTAAGCGGGTTTGTTGTAGCAATACGGCTTTCCCGTGGATATCGCACACCCATACCGTTTGTGGGCGACGTCGTAGCGCATAGCGATGCGTCGTCTATCTTTCGGATTGGGATGATGAGTGTGTTTGGTAGCACTTTTAAGTGTAACAGGTATACTCAACTTCATGTCTTAGTGCATTAGCGCTATGATACGTGGAGTTTCGTTCATTGGCGTCTTAGTAGCGTGCTACTGTGATACGTTGGTGATATTTTTAGTTAACAACAATACAAACTTTGTTACCAAAGTCGATAGGGATCATGTAGGTGCGTTGTGAGGGGGCGCCATCCGTACGATAGTTGCATTGATGCTTACTGCTTCTTGCGGTATTGCGTCTTCTGATGGATATGCGGGTGTGCTGCGCCTGATTCGACGCATTCTTGTGGTTCTGGTCGATGGAGGTATGCGGGTGGTGATGTCTGCTAGGATGTATGGGGGGCCTTGGGATGGTGTAAGCCCGACGATAGTCGTATTGATGCTTGTTGCGTTCTGCAGCATTGCGTCTCTGCGATGGTTGTTAGGTGGGACGCTATTCTCAATAGCGCTCTCTGCGTCTTGGTTTGACTCACACCTAAGTAGCTTTGCCCAACTCGGGTCCCTTCATTACGGGGCTGCAGACTGTCTGCCCTGCACGATGTTTTATATAACAACATAATAATATATCTCTGTAACTTTCCCACCTTTGAATGATTGAAGGCAACCTGTTGCTGGGTGAGACAAACATGATCGAAAATGCATTTACTCAAAGTCAGTGACACAAAACCTTTCTGATGGCAAATTATTACCAACAACTTATAACTGACTTTTGGCTATATCTGCCGTTGTATTGTTGGTTGATGGAGCATATGTGTCGACCTCATGCAGGTGGTAGCTGGCGGGAGGATCTGAGGAGACTCTCAAGGCTGCGGCCGAAAGCCGCACAACGTGGGACCCCATTCCCTTGAGGTGAGCGGTAGACTCGTGACACGCTCTGCGGCTAGTAGCCGTGCTGATCATGCAACTGATGGTGATGCCATACACTTACATCACGCCTGCAGGAGCGGCGGTCTGGCAGGTGGTGGCGTTCACGGAGGGTTGACGGCCAGTGTGTCTATTTGCCTAAACCGTGTGACGTACATTCACTGTGGCTGGATTCGTTCGTATTCTGTATGGCGTTTACACGCATTGACATGCGCGACTTCGGTCGATGTTTGTGCTTACGCACTAACAAGGGGCCAAGCCTCTTTTACTGGTTCGCCAGTTATTTTGCTCTGGACTACGGTCCAGTTCCCGAATTAACGTTCCCTTCGGGGGGAGTGCATCAAAATGGTTGGCGCTCACCGCGCACGGCGTGTGTGGAGCCGTGTGCCTCCCCTACATTTTTTTTAAATAAATGTAGGAGAGCGAAGCCCTTGTATCGGGTATTTTGTATAAATATGTTGTGAGCCTTTTCCAAGCGGGAAGGGATAAATAATAATAAATTAATAATGTAAACCTGATACAAGTGGAATAGGAACGTTTTATGTTCTAAACCTTTCTCGAGCCCTGTCTTCGTGAACGGGGTTCACTTAGCTTATAAGGCACTACCAACAGCTTTCAATTGCTCAAGTGAATATTCATTCTTCCAAAAGACACTTAAAAGAACTAAGTTACTAAACAAACACAACGTAAATAAGGGTCCTAACTAAGACGATCACGCCAAAAATATTAAAATTAACGGCCTATTATTAAACCTTTTGAAAGATCATTTAGAAAGATCAAAACATATCTTATTTATCTTGGTCACAAATATATAACGTTATTGAAAAAAGTACATTTATAATATATAATATATTTAATATTTAATATATTTATTATTACGAGAGGGGGGGGGGGGGGAGGGAAGCGTTACAATATGCAGAAGAAACAGTAAAGCTTGTGGAACACCAGCGTTAATGGGCTTGTAATCTGAGCATGCACCGTCTATTACGACCTTGAAGCTCCGATCAGCAAGAAAACTGGTGATCCAATTGCACAATTTCTCAGGAAGACCATAGGAAGGAAGATTCGTAAGTAGCGCTTTGTGCCAAACCCAATCGAAGGCCTTCGCTATGTCCAAACTAACGGCATAACGGCATAAACGCATCCCCCTTGGACTCTACTGCCTCCGCCCATTTATGACTTAGGTAACCCAGAAGATCAATAGCCAAGCGACCGCGACGCTGATTGATTTGAACATAAGCCTTGCATTAACCATTACTTTGCTGTGCGTGACCGTCTTTATAGAACGGACTATTTTTTCGAAATGAAACTACTTATGTCGTATTTCAATAATTCATTAATTAGTGTACGTCAGTAATAATGATTTAATTTCTAAAAGTCAACATGTTCACCAACTACACGTTCATGTTAGAACAATATTCTATAATACTCGTATATACTATTTTTCATATCATAAAAAAATTCAAATGTACGGTAATAAACTATATAGTAAATATTCTTTAAGCGGTCTATCACTTAGAAATGTAATAATTTAATTTTCTATACCCGTACCTCATCACCTTATATCTACTTTTTTATATCACATGTGTATACCGTAAAGTAAGGTATGTGAGAGAACGGGCCACCAGCGGACCGGAGGGGAGTAGCCGTAGCATTTATTCACTCTACAAAACCATCCATAATCTATTGCAGGGGACACTGCGCACTCAAAAACAATCGTCTATCACTACAAAACATAACAAATAAAACAATAAACTAAAATTCTTACACATAGATCTACATTATAACAGCATCGCTCGTTGACAGCAATCACTCAACCAGTCGGTCGACTGATCTGCATATTGTATGAGGGCAAGCGGCCTGTGTTTGGTAGACGTATCCGAAACAACACGACAGTTGTTGTTGTAATTTTTAAGTTTAAAAAGAAGTAAATAGCAATAATGTGATTAAAAACTACTTATATGTGAAAAGTAACCTTCATTAAATTTTTGTAAATTTGACGTGGTCGTGGTCGAGATCTCTTTTTGCAGGAAAACTGAACATTTCGACATTTTTATAGGACGCCGATTCAGTCGCGCAACTAGATTTAGTCAAGTGAGCTGTGCGGCAACTAATTTTATTGTACGCATTGGACCGCGGGGACTTATACTTTGACAGAGGGGAACGCCTGCTATGGCTACTCACCTTTGGTCCATTGGTGGCTCGTGTTGCAATGAGAAAAGTTTAGAAATATGAATATTTCTAAAGTCCATGATGCTAAGGTTATCATCAATAACATTTTTATGACTTTTAACAAATACGGTTTGGTGATTTTAAGTATAATAAACTCCGGATATTGTTAATGAGAGCTTCAAAGATGATAAATTCGACAATTTTATTGGGATAGTCTGCCTACGGCTCTCAGATATCTTGTAATCTAATTCGATTAGTTTCTGTTCAGGAAATAACAAGACATCGTCTAGTATACCTAAAATCTTTGAAAAACAGTGTATACAACGATGCTTTTTGCTATGATGGAACAGTGGCACTGAAATGTAATCGTTTTTTGATAGACATATAAGGAAGTCCAGTTTTTCAGTGTGCTTTGGAAGGGACAGTATTTTCCATCTTCATAGTTTCTCTGCGTGATGAAATTGTAAATACCATATTATGTCCCAGAACAGAGGTATTTCGAAATTGATGATTTAAAATTGCTCGAAATGCGAAACGTACCCTTGCCCCCCCCCCCCCAAACATACCCTTGGGGGGAAAAAGGTTCTGGAGTGGCAATCTCGGTGCAAGTTTTAACAAACAATGTGTAGGGCGGCACCGAACTAGTTAGAGAGACGACCAAATGAGTCATACTTCTATTATTGCAGCGGCTCAGTCTCGTACTTTTTTGGACTGGAGATGGAATGAGATAATGGTGACAATTCATATTTTATTTATTAATTAAAAAATAATAAAAATTAAGTTAATTCCTTAAATTTTGATTGAATAGGCTTCATTTGTTTAAGTAAGTGATGTAAATATTGTATTGTATGTGGTATATAAGCACTAAATAAATATATTTTTGGAATCGCTAAGCTCTTTGGATATATCTTAACTTGATTTATTTTATAACTAAAGAAAAAGTTTCGCTGGTTAGGAATAAAAACGGAAGTTGTAATATAAAAAAATATATTTGCCCGTCTTATCTGTATACTTACTTGTAGTTTTTATAAATGGTAAAGGCCATAAATGCCTTAGATATTCTATATCTTTATTAGCTTACTTAGTCATTTAATTAGAATATGTAGATTTCGCTGGTATTTAAACAGCTGCTACAGAGAACTGCATATCAAAACAAGCTCGAAAAGTTGAGAGAGAGGAACTCACTACTAAAACGCAATGGCAGCTATGGTGAGTTATCCAAATAATTAAAATTACAATTTATAAGACATTTCTCTCTTTCATTATCAACACTATTAATATTCCGCTGCTAGATATTCATATCTAGCAGCGGAAGCACGGATGGGTTAAGACCCATCCGTAATTAGAAATTCCTGAAGCAATTGCTACACATGACAGGTGGATTAGCAATTGCAGATCTAAATTTCATCTACTTTAAAGAAATTCTTGCCACTTTAAATACTACACTGAATGTAAGAGTAAAGTAAAGTTATAGCCTATATATACGTCCCACTGCTGGGCACAGGCCTCCCCTCATTTCTGAGACGGTTTTAGGGCAAGTAAGTGTCCGCCGCGCTGCCCCAATGCGTGTTGTCGAACTCCATATGTCTTCGAAATATTTTTTTAGTGTGGTAGCTCAGATGGTTAACGCTCGCTGTAAATATAACAGAACACGAGGAACCCGGGTTCAATCCCCGCGGGCACCAATGAAATTGTTAATTGCAATTATAAATGCTGATTTACCACGTGCTCGGCGGTGAAGGAAAACACTGAATGTATTGAAACAAAAATACTTGTTTTTATTAACTGCATCAATATCAACCCGTAAACGTGGCCCTCTTACCTTATAGATTTGTTTTAATTGCTACGCCAGAACACTACTACTCCTAGGGCAGGACAGTCGCAGAACCACATGACTCTCCACCACAGGTTTAGGCATTGCACATTTTGCTTAACGTGATGGCTATAACGCTATCTTTCGGAAACTATCCTATAGACCTTTCTGATATTTCCTGTGTTCGCCTCTTTTTCGTCGCTTTTTGGCACATTTGGAACAAAATAAGGTGATAGATTCATATACCCACCCTTGTTATTAGTGTAAGTAAATTTGCTGTCATCACACATTAAATTTACGAGAACTTTTTTTTGAACGTATGGCTACACTAGTAATCCGGTGTTAAAGTGATAATATTAATTGATTGCTACTGGTGTTAGATAAAGATAGATACGAGTAAGTGCATTTGATAACTATTTACGTTCTAATGATATGTAATTGTTCACAGAGAAAACTTGTAATCGTTGTTTTACTTGTATGTTTGATCGAATCCTTGTACGCCGCAACTTTGGACCAAAAGGCTGAAGAATTGCCTAAGACTAATGATGACATCGTTGGTGGAACTTCACAACAGACACTTCCTTATATTCTTGAGAAAATTATGTCGCAAATAACCCCTAAAATGGCGCCAAAGGCCCCTATATGAGATAGTAAGAAAAAAGGATTTGGTTTCCGATTAAATGAGGCTTGCAAATTCATTTAAATTGGAAAAAAATAATGTATGTTTTCGTTGGTAAATTGTCCTTTCAATACTGCACTACTTTATAATATATAAGAGGTAAAATAATTATTTGTTTTTCTTATATTTCCTGTTTTAATTTTAGCATTTTAAACGAGTTACTTAATTTTTTAAGCTTATCAAATAATTACATCGAAAAAGTAGTCAATGCTAATATTTCTAAAATAATTGGTTAGTAATGTTTGATTTTTGTCAAAGCTTGTAACTTGTAGTCTAAATTTAACTTCAAACTTACTACCTACCACTTTAATTATCACTTTATAAAAACATTAACAACAATTTGATAAAAACATCAAATATCTAGTTTATTTTATGTAAATGGAACAAAATATATTTCAACAGAATTTTGTTGACTGAAGATTTGACGATATTAGATAGTAGCAGGATTAACTCGCCCACCCAAACTCGGTCAGCATTAACAAAATACATCTCAAAACTATAACTAAATCACTATACTAATAGATGACGCTTATAAATTGCGTAGTGCCAATAATTAAGTGAACCCATATTTTAAAAACCAAAATTTTTGAATAGCCGTGGTTTTAAAGTTAACGAAATAAAAATCAGGATCCAGTATCCATCCAGGGACCAGGATCATTCTCATTCAGAGTCACTTTATTTAATTAGGATATAAGTAAAAAACCTAGTCTGATGATGATATCAGAATAATGCAAAATAAGTACCACAATAGCACTACAACTATACAATAAAAACTAAGGTGATGACTAACCACAGGCAAACGCCTATACACGTTAACAATTTACAGAGCTTAGAATACGTACAAAGAATAGTAGAGAGCTACATATAACTAGGGAAATCCATCTCATTTCTTAATTCTAGAAACAAAGATGAGATTGACAGGATAATAAACATGACATGGAGAAAGTTCTGGAGCTGAAAAGAAA
This sequence comes from Parnassius smintheus behrii, assembly GCA_036936625.1. Lineage (NCBI taxonomy): Eukaryota > Metazoa > Arthropoda > Insecta > Lepidoptera > Papilionidae > Parnassius > Parnassius smintheus. The sequence continues at coordinate 22,521,533 of JAUPFT010000013.1, read as the reverse complement.
TATTTAAGTCTAATCTACCTGCAAAACTGAAAAAGAAAGTCATGGAAACCGTTGGAGGAGGCCTATACCCGCCAGGGGCCTTAACTTAACAATATAAATGTGCATTATATATTAATATGTATAATCTTACTACAATCCAAAATTTATTTTAGTTTAAAACTCTGTAAGTTAAGGAAAATAAAGAGGCTTTATTATTATTGGGTGTTATTGATAGAGTAATCACATCTGGTTGGGCCGGATAAATACATAAAAAGAAAAAATAAATATACATAAATATATATTTAAAATACAAACATATATAAATAATTAATACATAAATAAATAAAAGTCCAACCAGATGAAAGCCCTCGGCAGGGTAGACCAAATGGCCGAGGGTTAGGGGGAAAGGGAAAGAAACCGGCGGACGGTGCGGGTGGTATCGAGGAGCACCGCCTTCAGCATTTGAGCCCGGAGCGGTCCGTCACGCAGTCCCAGTCGCCCCAGGTGACCAGAGAGGCTGGCTGGGTTTAAACCATTTGCAGACACGATTACAGGAATAATTTCGGTCGGCAGACCACCCCAAATGTCGGTCACCTCGTGAGCCAGGTCCAGATATTTTGATTGCTCATCTGTTTCGGCTTTCACGAGGTTATCGTCATACGGAATGGTAATATCGACCAAAAATATCCTAGAGTGTGCCCGATCCATCAGCGCTATAGCAGGCTTATTCGCAAGACTATTCTTTCACAGACAGGACTATTCCTGTCTGTGATGATGGCCCAGTCCCAGCAGAACCTGGCACAGTCATTTTCGAGCACGGCTTCCAGCAAGTACTTGTAATACGGCAATTTCTGGTCCACAAGATCTTATTACAGAGCGAGCTCCTGATGTAGAATTCTGGCTACTAGGTTGTGCCCGTACAAGTTTTCAGAGTTAGAAAGCGCCGAACAACCGCAGATGACATGCGTAAGCGACTCACCGGGGTGGCGACAAGCTCGACAGACGTCGACGGTGCCATCATTTAGGATGTATCTCCGATAGTTGTTGGTCTTAATAACATGATCCTGTATTGCACAGACAAAACCCTCGGTACCCCGAAGAGGTCACCGACGTAGCCAGTTGAGGGAGGCGTCTTTATCTACGAAGGGCTCATGTAGAGTCCTGTAGTACCTTCCGTGGAGCTCCTTCTCCTTCCATACGGTCTTCCGGTCGGAAATGCTAAGCACCGCTGGGTCCTGCCATTGCTCGTTGGCTAAAGATAGAGGGGTAAGCCTTTTATCACTAGAAATGACGTCATTGTAGAATGGATCATCCGATCTCGCCAGGAAGTAATGACGGAGGCTGCACACTTCTCTATTATGCATGGTGAGCGCGCTCAGAAAACCGCGCCCACCATGATTTCGCGGCAAGTACAGCCTCATTACCGACGATCCCGGAAGATGCATCCTATGGGACGTCATGGTAGTGCGGACTTTTCTATCCAGGGCGTTAAGTTCGGCCCGAGTCCACCTAAGTATGCCAAAGGTATACATGAGGACAGGCATGACCCAGCCGTTATTTGCCTGTGTATTATTCACACCGAACAAAAGGCAGTTAAGCATTTTGGTCAAGCGTGCATGAAACACGTCGCAAGCTGACTGTTTCATACCAGCCTCATCGATACCGATGTTCTGTGACATACCCAGGTATCAGTATGTTTCAGCCTCGGAAAGGGTCCTTAAGTTGACGGGCATAGATAAGTCAATGCCCTCAGAGTTAGCAACCCTTCCCCTTTCAACATGGAGGACCGCACACTTATCCGTCCCCAGCTCCATTCCAATAGAATTGCTACATTCACAAGTGATGTTTAGCAATTCCATAAGATGGGAGCGACTGGAGGTGAATAACTTGAGGTCATCCATACAGAAAAGGTTTCACTTTTGTCCCTCCCTTCCGTAGCTGAAATCCTCTCCTGGAGCCCTCCAGTAAGGTACTGAGAGGGTTCAGAGAGAGGCAGAACCAGATTAGATTCAACAATCGCGCTGGAAGATACCCCTTCTTATCGTCATGTTGTTCTCCGCAGCTATCATCCGCTCGCCCAGATAACAAAGGATCGTACTGTACTGCCTCATACACTACTCGAAGAAATCTCTAACTGTACAGTCAATCTTGTACAGCTCGAGGACTCTCTTTAGCCAAGTATGGGGCACCGAGTCGAATGCCTTTCTGTAGTCTATCCAGGCGGCGGAGAAGTTCCGACGGTTGCGTTTCACCACTTTGCCAATGATCGCGTCAATGAGGAGTGGTTCCTTGGTTTCACCACCACTGCCCCGACTTCCGTTTTGAGCGTGTAACATCATCTGATTTAGCTCCAGGTGACGAGTGATTCTTGCGCTTGATATATCGTGGGTAGACACGTGATGGGACGGCATTTGCTCGGATCTGGTATCCTGATCTTTAGGAACCAAATGAGTGATCACAGTAGTGATGAGGCTCGGCAGCGACTTCTGGTTGAGAGCCTCTAGTGACTGTCGGGTGAGCACAGCGTGACACACTACGAACCCCTTCAGCCAGTAATGATGCAGCCTATCGAGCCCCGGACTTTTCCAGTTCGACGCCCTACGGACCGCCTCATCCACGTCTTCTGGCGTTATGAGGACGGGGTCCATAGGCGTAACATCGCACTCTGGCTCGCCACAACTTCCATCCAAGGACCCTCATTGTGGTTTACGGGCTCTGACCACAGGCCACGCCAAAATGCAACAGTGTGAGCCTGATTCGGTCCTGCGCCCGCTCTACATACCTCTAGTCATTTCAATAATTTATAGAGCCTCTTCTGATCACTCTGGAAGAGACGATTCTGGTTGAACCGCATTGACCTCTCGCTAAATCGTTGAATCCACTTCCCCCAAGCAGCGATTTTTTGATTCAGGTCATCTATGTGCTCCGTTAGTTTCTGCGTGATATCCGGCTGGGACAAACTAATATTTGTCCCAGCAAACGCCATCCTAACGGTGCGCACAATCCTCGGTCTATTATTACCCGACCTGAAGCTTGTCAGTCTGCCGATAAGGGCCCTTGCCTTTGCGATACGCTTCTCGATTATTTTTCTCCAGGCTGGGATGGCGCTACTTTGTTGAGTAGCACGTCCAGCCATGGAAAGTTTAGCGCCAATAATACGGCATACTTCCAGTGCGGCGCTAAAAAGAATTGAGTCCGTCTCGCAAAGGTCCCGGCTGGCTTCCAAACAGGTCACCAGCATTGGGTTAAGAGCCCGCACGACAGCCCGATTTCGCTTGCTAAAGGGTATGCGGGGAAGTCGCGGTCGATTTTCGAGAGGCATGTTGCGCGTTTCCAGCATTGACTCTTCGAATATGCTCCTCATTTTCTCTAGTTCGTGGGGGACTATTCCATCATCGTTTGAATCAACCACAAATGGAATATTGACGGCAGCATCCACATATGTAGTTTGCTGCGCAATTAGTGGCGCCGCATTCCCAGCCGTAGCATTTCCATCCGATGAAGGAACAGCCTCACGTCGTAGTCGTTCGAGTTCGACGTCACCAAATATGTTGGAGCGCAGGATGTACCGAACTCGGTCTGCCAGTTTTTACTTGGTGATGGATAGAGATGGCTCCAGCTCTGCAAAAAAGCGATGTAGCCGAGCCCGATATTTTATTTATTTATTTCATTTGCGAAGTGACAACGCATGCGACGTGTTTCACCAGCGGCGGGTGCCGCTTGCTGAGTCCGAGAAGACCCAGCCGACACCAAGCCTTCTGGTAAGGATGATGGATGCAGGAGCTGCTAGGTGGTCTTGCAGCACCCTGCGCTCGGCTAGCGGCCCGCATGCTGTCACGTCCAGCGCCAGCTCCAGACGCGCCCTGGCGACCTCCAGGTAGCGGCCCTTTGCGCACTATCTTTCTATCCATCATCCATGATTTGGGCGTCCGTTAACGGGAGACGCCAAGGCCGGGCACCCTATCGTGTGCGGCCATAAGCACAAACGGGCCTTTGCACCCTAAATTCTGCCGAGGCACGGCGCTCACACCTCTCGCAAGGCGCTGACTGACTGCGTCGACCACAGAGTACATTATATATACCTGGAGCGTCGACGTAGTAGTTTTGTCACTTAACTGTTACGTCAGCGGGCGATGGAGTCGTCAATTTCCTACGCCTGAAATTATTATTATTATTATATATTACCTAAAAGCAAAAATGCTCACGAGATATCTGACTTTTGACTTTAAAAGAAATTCTTAAATATTTTTGATATGCCAAATTCAAAAGACATATTTGAATAAATACAAAGACGATTGAAAACAAATAATAATATATGGATCTGAGCCGTGGTTCTTTATTACTAGCCGTATGAGAAAGCTTAAGGACGCACGGTGAGCTATTGAAAGGGTTAAACGGAGGAGCTCGGAGTTTCTCTATGTGATAATCTTAGAAATGAGGATATCCGCAGCAGAAATAAGCCAAAGTGGTAATAGGCCGGCTATACAGCTCAAAGAACAGAAAACCGAAAGGGAGGAGAGGTTCTCGAAATGCAGCCTCGTATCGGTAGGTGAAGTGAATGAAGACCTGGTAAGATATACAGGAAGATGATTAGTGCAGGTGGTTTAGGACCATGCTTTGTGGTGTTCGTTGGGGGAGGCCTATGTTTAGCAGTGGACTTGAAAAAAAGCTTGTAAAGTAAAAGTAAATGTTTGTGATGTTACAAAAATATTTATATTGACTTTTGCTTATGCAAATTGCTTAAAGCAATCCTTTTAAACATATCGACATCTTTGAGCGTGGCACTACCATCAACTACATGCATAGATGTGACATGACCTTCATTTTGTCCAAGTTTATTTTAAGACCTATCTTTCGGGAGACCTTTGCAAAAATAGTGTTGATGGAATGCTGCCCAAAATCTATTAACAAAAATCCTACTGACATACGGAAACGCGATAATATTTTGATGTTCCAAAATAAACTATTTAACTAACCTACAGAAAATACTCAAGTATTAAAAAACTGAGTAATTTTTACACAGGAAAGCAACTTAGATGCAATTTCGTATTTATAACGGGTGTTTGTGAAACGCTCCCGAAAACGACGATAATACTAACGATACCTTTGATGATGGGACCAAAAGGAAATCGTTCCCGGTGAAAAAAAAAATATTTTACAACCTTTAATTATCTATCATGTTAGTACAGATAAATGAAACGATAATTTAATAAAAAAATCATTTTCATGATTTTTTTATTAAACTTAAGAATAAAACCAGCAGTGTAATTTCAAATACCTAACATCAGCTAATAAGGGGTCAATATACGAGCGACGCCGAATAGGCGCGGACCGCAGCTTGCCGCTACTACATCAGTAAAGGGAAGGGTAACGTGAGCGAAGTAAAGTTATACTGAGATAAAAGGGTTCAGCGTCCGCGCGTTTATTGACCCTATAACCAGCTAGTACCATTATAATTTTTACTGCTGGTTTGAGCCGTGGTAGCTCAGATGGTTAGCGCTCGCTGTAAATTTCACAATACGCGAGCAAACCGGGTTCGATCCCCACCGGCACCAATGAATTTGTTAATTGCAATTTTAAGTGCTGATTTACCACGTGCTCGGCGGTGAAGGAAAACATCGTGAGGAAACCTGCACGTCTGAGAAATAAGAACAAAAAAATATTTCGAAGACATGTGAAGTTCGCCAACACGCTTTAGGGCAGCGCGGCGGACTATTCCTTGCCCTAAAAAACCCTCTCAGAAATGAGAGGAGGCCTGTGCCCAGCAGTGGGACGTATATGGGATGTAACTTTACTTTCTAACTTTACTTTTATTTTTCAGTATTTTCATGAATTTTTTTATGAAATTATTGTTTCTTTTAGCTGTGCTAACGTGATGAAGCGTGAATAAAGCTAATAAAATGTTATGAAAAGATGATTTTTTTTTCATTGGGATCCATTTTCTTTGGGTGCCGAGGCCAAAGGTATCGTTGATACTGTAGTCTGTCTTCGTTTTCGAGAGCGTTTCAAAAATACCCTGTATATCTCATTATAGCATTTGCAAAAACGTTGTACATTTTAAGCAACTGCTGAGTATTATAGACATGAGTAAATCTCTAACTCTAACATTTATTTGTAATAATGTATAGAGATAATAGACATTTATTCATAATGTATGTTTATTTATAAAAAAAATTACTCAGAACATTTATTTTTAACTTCTGACGAAAATAGAGGGGGCTTGTAAGTTTGTAGTGTGTATCTGCGTGTCTGTTTATCTGGGCGTCTTTATTCTTTAATTTAATTATATCTGTGTCTCTGTTTTTGTCATGATAGCTACTAAGCGGATGTCCGAATTTTGGCGAAAACTTGACCGGCAGCGGATTGCTGCTCCTCAATTAATGTATAAATTATATAATAGTTCGAAATAAATTTTGATATGTAAAAGTGGTGCGATTTTGTGTATTAAACATCTGTGCATGTGAACCAGTAGTGAAAAAGGTAAAACAAGTATTCCGTTGGTGATGTGAATCTCATGATAAGATGTTTGTCTTCTTAGATGGTTTGAGAACTATCTGCTGGCTCAATTTGCGGTAAAAATCTCCCAAGAGCTACGCAATCTGACTCATCAACATATTAGGAAGTAGTGTACTACTATAAAGGATTATTATCACTAGATTCTGAGATAAATGACGTGGCTTAAATGACAAGCGTCCAAGCCTAAAATCTTGGTAAAAACAAACGGATGAACCAATTTTGATTAAAGCAATTGCAAAAAAATTTGAAAGAAAAAACAATTGCAAATATCCTCAGATTCACATGTCAAGTCAGTACAAAGATGGTCATAGTTGACTATCTGTATATATATTCCCGGCAGTGCGACCCTAACATATGTATGACCATAATACACCATCCCGTAAACCAGCACTGCCCTTAATTATCCTGAGGGTCGCCCGCGTAAACCAAGAGTATTACGAATAAAACTGTGAGAGGCTATATGATCATATGAATACTTTGAATGAGGCCTACAGTAACTACCAATCAAAAAATAAAAAGTAGTAAGTAAGAAATCCTCCCTGCCTATGCTGCAAATAAAAATGTAAAGCCGTAGTAGTAATATTTATAAGTCGTATCACTATCCATCTTGTTGTACATCCTCCCAAGCTTGTGTACGACGCATGACGCAAAATGACAATGAGTAGGCTTGACGTACGTCAGTAACTATCATTAATTGCTCGCTGGATACGTTGGTCGCATTTTGTATCCAGCAAGGCAGTTTCAAATTTTTTTTATAGGTTAGGGTGACAAACGAGCACACAGTCCACCTGATGGTAAGTGGTTGTTGTGGCCCATAGACATCTACATCTACCCTCGATTACGAATCAAAATGCTGATGCGTTGTCACCCGTGAGGACTAAGATGGAATGCCCTGTTTCCAGTAAAAAGGTTCTCCGGTTCTCTACACTCACCATACGAAACACAGCAGCATTAGGCTTCTATTTTACGCTGGTATTCTGTGAGAGCGTGGTCCTTCCCCGCAGCGAGCTCACTACCTTTCTTTTCGTGCTGATGGATAATGAACAGGTCGGACGTACATCTACACTGTCATGCATCAGACATGCTAGATCGTGTGGATACCGGCTGTATAGCATATTTATCTTTTTATGTAGTAGCATTGCATGCGTTCGCTCTGCTGTCATCAACCTTTCTTTACGCGCATTTCCCACGAAATGATACCGAGGGTGGATTGAAAAGTACTCGGCCTAACCAAGAAAATAAACACATACTAAATCAGTTATATTTTTATTTTTCTACATAATCACCATCAAATTCAATACACTTTTGCCACCCCCCCCCCTTCCAAGCATTTAGACCGTTGAAAAAAAATGATTCTTCCTTAGAGTCAAAATATGCGTCTACAGCTGCTTTGACCTCGTCGTTTGTCGAAAATTTTTGACCTCCCAAGTGCTTTTTTAGGTTAGGGAACAGAAAGAAGTCTGATGGTGCCAGATCAGGTGAATACGGCGGATGCGGTAACAGTTCAAAGCCACAGTTGTGAATTTCAGCCATTGACTGTACTGACGTGTGAACACGGGCGTTATCTTGATGAAACATGACTTTTCTTCTGAGCATTCCTCGACGTTTTTCTTTTATTTCCTCTCGTAAACGACGTAGTAAGGTGCAGTAGTAATCAGAGTTTATAGTCTGATCTCTTTCAAGATAATCAATCATAATCACACCTTTCGAGTCCCAGAATACTGAAGCCATCACCTTATTAGCCGACAAAATCGACTTAGCCTTTTTAGGGGGTGGTGAACCAGGTCTTCTCCACTGTTTTGATTGTTGCTTTGTTTCCGGTGTACAGTAATGAACCCATGTTTTGTCCATAGTAACAAAACGATTCAAAAAATTATCTGCATCGGCTTCAAATAACTCCAAACAGTCGCGTGAAATAGTCAATCGCGTCCTTTTTTGTTCAACTGAAAGCAGTCGCGGAACCCACCTCGCAGACACCTTGTGGAAACCCAACTCGTTGACAATGATGTTTTGAGTTCGTTCATAAGAGATGCCTATAATCTCGGCTATCTCTCTAATTTTTAATCTGCGGTCTCCCATTATTAAATCAAGTACTTTTTTAATATTTTCGTCAGTAGTTGACGTCGAAGGCCTTCCAGAGCGGGGTTCATCTTTCACACTCTCTCTACCACGCTTAAATTCTGCTATCCATTTTTTGACGGATGAATATGACAGAGCACAATCGCCTAATGTACTGACCATGTCATCATGGATGGCTTTTGATGATAGCCCCTTCTTATGGAGGTACCTACTTAATGACGGCACGCTGCTCGATTTGCTCCATTCGCGGAAATTATGTCCGATTACTTTGTTAATAAATTTATAAAATCACAACTAATTATCGCACACGTTTCGAACTTCACACAATGAACTAGTCTGAACTGAACTAAATAATGTGGGTAGATTTGATTTTTAGTATTGAATGGATCTGTGTTAGGCCGAGTACTTTTCAATCCACCCTCGTAAATGAAAGAAATAAAACATCTTATTACGTTTTATCATTATACTATAAATAAAAATAACTTAGGATCAAAATAATTCACTTAACAAAATTCGGTAGTAATCATGCTGGTACTAGTTCTCCTAATAAATTATATTAAGTTCCGCTTAAAGAATAAAATTCAGACCATTTAATAAAATTGTAGTAAGCATCCGCATTTTTATTTTCTACCTTAAAACTGAGCCTGCGTGTTTTTTTAAATTACGGTAATGTTAAAAATATGGCCTAATAAATGTGTTTTAATTCATAATCATAAATAAACTTCTGCATACTGTTTCGTTCTCTTCTGCTGCTGCTGACAACATCAGGAAAACTTCCATTTTTTTGGCATTTTGATAAAATTAGTGCCATTTTAAATAATTAAAATACGCGCGCTCATTCGTTCGATTACATAGTGTGTTTGCTATGTCCAGCACCGTGGCCCTGAGCGTAAGTACAAATGGAATGGACCGTGAATAAGGCGCATTAATTCTATTATGTTTTTTTTTTTATTTGAAAGTTTCCTTGATCATAAAATGAATATATTACATTCTGCACTAACCGGGCAAATATCCTTAAAATAAAAGTCGTGAGTCATAATCAAGAAATTGAAAAGGTTGCTGAAATAAAATTCCTCGGCCTTATTTTAGACCATCACTGTAGTTGCAAAAGTCATATAAGCTTAATGTGTGAGAAATTAGATCAATTCGTTTATGCACTTAAAAGACTAACCAAACCTAACTTTGTTAAATACAAGTAAAGAAGCTGCTATAACAGCTTATCATGGATATGTAGCGTCCATGCTACGCTACGGTTTATTAATCTGGGGCAATTTTTAATAGAGCATTCCTCATGATGTGACTTTTTTGAAAGAAAACTCTTTCATTGAAGAAATTATATAAGGAATAACAGTTTCGTGTATGTTTGCTCCCTTATCATTTAATAATAATTAACTTTTCATTGCAATTAAGTATAACAATAAATTTATACTTTTATTGTATTTTGTATTTTTTTATATATTTTAGTAAGAATATTTGAGTATAGGTTCTACACGACAGAAACAAAGACCCAACAGCACATAGTCAGGCAAAACTACAAATATCATCACGTTAAAATTTGGGGATGGTTTTTGAGACGGCTTTATGACGAAGCGAGGTTTACTATGAATACCTCAAAAACTTTGACATAAGATGCTGCAAATAAATGTTTGTAGTTCAAAATAAGTTAGAGTAAAACACGATGACATACTTGGAATAGTATGTCATATTATGTATGAATATAGTATATACGTATAATCAACATTTATCAATAAGTATAAATTATCATAAAAAAAAATTTATACAAATTTCACTGATAATAAATAATAAAAAATATAATTACATAACAGTAAAGTGACAAACAAACTAACTGACAGTCCTGACGATAGTAAGTGATGTCTATAGTCTATGGAAATATGCAGCTTACACGAAGTAACGATCTCTACAGATACCCTGTAACGACTGAATACTACAATGGAATGTCACTCAGCATTATCTTTGTACTGCTGCTTGGTAACAACAAGAGAGCTCCTAGATAGAAAAAGATACTTTACAAAGCCAGCTCATTGCCAACAAGCGCCTTTACCATTATAGTAAGGATTTGCAATGACACGCCCGACAGGCGCGCGGTATTAAAGTTACTGCCCTTTTGGCGCTGTTATTTAAAAAAAATACTAAATCTACAAACGAAATTACAGTCCACTTGATGGTACTACAAGTTGATATTGCAGTCCATAGACACCAGCAGCGAAACAAAGAAGGCTTCAGGTGCATTGTCACCTCCAAGTACCGCTATTTGGCGGCAGGAATGCGTAAGACAATGGTATATTGTAACGTGGACGGGCTCTTAGACAGAAAAGGAGTACTTTCACCTCGCAAAATGTTCTCCTTCATAGAATACTATAATACACAATAGAATGACTGTCAACCTTCAACATTTTGTACGAGGATCGGTGTTGCCGGGAGCACACATACACTTACAATTAAAAATTACAATTACATGGTATTATCACTACTGCAAACCCGATTCTCTGTATTGACAGACTGAGCGAATTTTGATTAAAGATGACTTTTGATTAATGTTTTACTAATGGAGTAATTTATTAATATTTTATTATAATTATTATTTTAATAATGACTTTAATGAATAAGAATACACAAATAATAACCAACTAAATAAACTACCTGTAAATATATATAATTAATATTGTTTTTGACACATCAATATTTCTTTATTTTTGTTTTTAATATTTACAAAATATAAATAGTTTCGACTTACTGGTTGTGGGATATGTCTCCTTTAATTAAATTCCATTTACCGGTGTTCTTTCGACTCGCAATTATTGCGCTATTGGCCATTTTTTATTTAATTTGCATGCAGCGACGCTTGACACGAAAATTGAAAACGATTGATAGTGTTGACATTTATGTGAATTGACACGTTAGTGACATGCTAGAGTCCGCACTATGTATTATATTATTCTATATTCTGCTTCCTCTATCTGTCCTTACATTTACCATAAACGGGGTGGTGTACTTAAATCTTAATCTTTTTCTTAATCTTTACCTAGCAGTACTTTTATGACGTGGTTGATCTTTTCGCTCCACGCTCTTACTGTTACTTACACGAATACTAGCGTAAAATAGCAGCTGAATACCGCTGTGTTTCGTATGGTGAGTGTAGAGAACCGGAGACCCTTTTTTACTGGAAATAAAGCATTCCATCTTAGTCCCCAGGGGGACAACTCATCTGCATTTTCATTCTTAATTGAAGATAAAAATGTAGATGTCTTTGAGTCGCAGCATCCACTTATCATCAGGTGGACTGTGTGCTCGTTCGTCAGTCACCCTTTTACTATTAAAAAATCACAGCCACAGTTATATGAGAGTATAATACAGTACTCCCCCGTTTATTTCGTAACACCACCATATAGGATACCTGAATATGTAGCCACACCATGGGATGACACCACTCTGAAATGTTTGTCGTATTCGACAGAAGTGCTAGATGGGTTGCTTACACAATTATTTTACGCTTTTTTTTAATCACAATAAGCACTCGTTATTATTTACCGATTTTCCTTCGGAATTGTACACTGGCAATTAACATGCGCATTAATAAAATTCACTTATGCCAAGTTTATTATATTTGATAATTACATGACAAAATTAATAACAATTTGATAATTACTTACATCATTATCATCATTACAGCCCTTCACAAGTCCACTGCTGAACGTAAGCCTCCCCCAAGTAATGCCACAAAGCACGGTCTTGAGCCACCTGCATCTATCGATTTCCTGCATGTCTTACCAGGTCGTCACTTCATCTAGTGGTGGGTTGCACTACACTACGCCTACCGGTACGAGCTGCCACTCAAAAACCTTTCTTCCCCATCGGTTATCGGTTCTTTGAGCTATATGACCGGCCCATTGCCACTTAAGCTTACTAATCCGTTGGGCTGTGTCGGTCACTCTAGTTTTATGGCGGATATCCTCATTTGAGAGAGTCTATCACGCAGAGAAACTCCGAGCACAGCCCTCTCCATAGCTCGCTGAGCGACCTTGAGTAATTCATCACTGGCAACACGCACTGGTTGTACAATCTAGTTTTCAGAGATTGAGGTGTACCTGACGAGAAGATGTGTCGTAATTTCCCGAACGCTGCCCAGCCGAGTTGGGTCCGTCGATTGACCTCTCGGTCGAAATTGGATTTACCTAGTCGGACAATTTATCCTAGGTGAACGTACTCGTCAAAAACTTCGAGCATAGTGCTCCCAACTACTACCGGCATAGGTGTGGATATTAAACACGATCTTTGTTTTGTCCATGTTCATCTTAAAACCTATCCGTTGAGAGACACCATTGAGGTCATTGGGCATAGTGCTTTGGTCCTCCAGCGATTTTGCCATAAGGACTATATCGTCGGCAAATTGAAGGGGAATGATGTACTCGCCATTGATGTTAATCTCGTATCCTTTCCAGTCCAGTACCTTAAAAACGTCTTCCAATGCAGCGGTGAAGAGTTTCGGGGATATAACGTCATCCTGTCTTACACCTATCTGCAATTGGATAGTTTTCGAACTCTGGTTCTGTACTCGGATAGCCATCGTAGCCCTGCTGTAAAAACACTTCAGCACTTCGATATACCGACAGTCAACTTGGTACCGCTGAAGGGACTGTAGCACCGGCCAAATTTCGACGGAATCAAAGGCTTTCTCATAGTCCACATACTCCAAGCGAAGTGGCAGATTGTACTCTTCGGTATTCTATACAATCTGCCGCAGGGTATGTATGTGGTCTATGGTACTGAAGCCTTTTCGGAAACCGGCTTGTTCGGGAGGTTGGAAGTCGTCGATTCTGCGTACGAGACGATTCGTAATGACTCTCGAAAACAGCACGTAGACGCGGCTCAGAAGGTAAATCGGTCTGTAGTTCTTCAAGAGAGCGTTGTCGCCATTCTTAAAGAATAAGACCACCGCACTTCTGCTCCACGCCTCCGGTGTGCCACCATGGAGGACGGAATTAAAGAGCTTCTGAAGGACCAGTGTTCCACCCGCTTTCAGAAGCTCCGCTGTAATTCGTATAGTAATTGTAATATGTAATCGAAAGTAGCCTAATGGCAGGGCACGGGCCGCGAACTCAAAAATGTCATGGGTTCGAATCCGCCATTAGACTAATGGCGTGGACCACTCGTAACACAAGCAATTTAAGCTTACCACGAGTGTTTTAGGGGAATATTAGTAAATGTAATAATGCTATAAGCATTGTTAATATTCTTTAAAAAAAACAATTCCATCCTCGCCTGGGGCCCTGCCATTTTTAAGGTGCTGGAAAGCCATTCTAATCTCGCTCAGTCTGACGTCCGGGATATCATCGGAATAGTGTCGGATACTTGACTTGCTCTTGGATCGTTTGCGTGTGGCTCCAACAATGATGTGTACAGCTGCCCATAGAACCTCTCAATCTCACTCAAAATGTCAGGTGTCTCGGCAACGATGCTGCCACGTGACGAGAACTCTCCAACTTAACGTTTAGGTTCAGTGTGCCTCTAACCATTTGGTGATCGCTGCCAGTTTTCACCCTTGCGATCACTGAAACATCACTGAACAGTTGGCATCTGGTTGTCATAATGAAGTCAATCTCATTTTTTGTCGAACTGTCGGAATTCGACCATGGCACTTTCCGTGGGCCCGCTTCTGGAAGAAAAAGTTCTTCATAAAAAGTCCCTCTTTCTTCATGAAGTCATCCAGCTGCTAGCCCCTTGGGTTCCTATACCCTATCCCAAATTTCCCTACCTTCAGCTCACCGTTCTTTCTTGTGCCCAGTTTTGCGTTGAAGTCTCCCATTAACACCGTATAGTGAGTTTTGGAGAAATGCATGGCTCTAGAAATATCCTCATACATTTCCTCCACCTTCTCATCGGGATGTTCCGACGTTGGCGCGTTAATCTGTATGACCTTCAGTGAATACCGTTTGGTGATTCTGAGTATAAGATACGCAACCCTCGTCGATACACTCCCAATCTTTAAAACGTTGTTAACGAGAGACTTGTGGACGATAAAACCAACACCTCCTTGGGACAGATGGTCGGCCTCCCGGTGATGGAAGAAGTTGCCGAATTCAAGAATCACCGTGTCCTCCCCCTCTCTTCGGACCTTGGATAATCCTATAATATTCCAGTGCAAATTATCTATCTCTTCTTCTAGCTCTAGGATCTTCTCGTCAGTCCTCAGGGTGCGTGCGTTAAATGTTGCCAGGTCGAGTCGTTGCAGGTGGCAACCGGACCTCCACCGGAGATTTTTAGAATCCCTAGCCCCGCCGTTACCATGGTCGCCACCGTAGCTAGGAATAGTGGGGCCTACGGGGACTGTGGGCAGTGGCGAAGCCTCTATACAGGCCCAGAAGCCCGGCTTTCCTCATTAAGATGAATCAATCAATTATATCAAGTAATAAAATAACTCGTAAGCTGTTTCAAACTATTTCAAATTTCCCGCGCACTCTGTTCGACATCGTAGCCTTACGAATACTGCTGTCATACATATAAGGAGAGTTGAATTGAGCGTTTGGTTTTCTCCCTCGCACGCGTGGGCTTTTTCCCGGGCTTTCGAGAAGGCGATCGCTCCCTTTCTAACCTGTTGCAAAATTTTCTCTAATGAAATATAACTACGAAATGTTTATATAGCAATTACTATTGAGTCACAGGCCTGGCTTTGTCATGAAGTTAGTGCGTTAGCGACTAGCGAATGGGGCACGGGCCATTCGTATGCAAGTTCACTTCACATTTCAATGTTTATGTTTGTTTTTGTTGTGTTTGTTAAAAATTTATGCTTTTTCAAAGATTTTCAGTGAAAATAGGAGGATAATAGTGTTCATTGTGATGAATATAAGTGTGTTGAAGTGCTAATCGGTGAGGAAAAGGTAAAATCTTTAATAATGAAATTTAATATTCAATAAACATTTCTTCATACTTTAAATATAGGTACAGGACTATTTAGTATAAAAGTTTAAATAAATTAAGCGTATTAAAAGGTTTAATAACTCAATATTTATATTACCATATGGATTGAAAATATCAATTTGAACGGCAGCATAAAATGAGACACCGAGGTTCAATTTAATAGGAAAGAAGTGTTACAATCTTTTTTTTAACGTGAAGCCCAAATTTTAAAGTAAGAAATCAAAAGAATACAGAAGAATATTTTGAGGTTTTTAAAGAATACTCCCTTTAGTTATTTCCAGTATATAAAATTTTTATAGAGCCATCTACTTACTTCTATAGTTAAAGTCATTTTATCGAACGAAAATTGGTTGATTCTCACGATGGTACCTAAAGATTACGCTAGATGGCACAAATACGCTGTTGGCTAATTTTATATTTATATTACCATATGAGTTTAAAAATATCATTTTGTACGGTTTATTATGAATTGAATATCGTTTTGTACGGTTTATTATAAATTGAAAATGAATAATTACATAATAAATAGTCATTATTTTATGGTAAGAAATTAGCAAAGCTTTATCTTCTCATTATAACTATCTAATTTCTGTAGTAATCTGTTCTTTTATGCATATAACTTACACAAAATAATTTCGAGGTTTCACATCTGCCAGGCGTCCCTTTTTAACTTTGTACATAGTTTGTTTGTACTTTGGTCATGCTTTTCTTTTGTTCATGTATTGTATTGTTCGTAAATATCTCAAGCAAACCCAAACGGCTCTTTTCAAAACCACCGAAGGTGTGCAATTGCATATGTCATACAATCTATCTAGCGGTAGTATGCTTTCTGTGTGCTTTGTTAAACACGTCCTTGACAGCACTGAATATGAAACTAAAGAGAGAGCTCAAGAGACAGCTCAAGATTGGTGTGTTTTTATTAAACTGCTAAAAACAACAAAACCATATCTTGGGCTTGCCCTAGCTTCGCCACTGACTGGGGGCCGTCTGTTTGTGTAATTCTTCATGGGGGGTATATTGCCATAGTTGCCACGCTTGGCGAGCGGGTTGGCAACCGCAGTTTTTTATTACGTCACAGTTGTTATCAGGAAGATGCTGCTGCCCATCTCCTGCCTGTCTCCCTCTGTCGCCTCTTACGACACCCACGGGAAGAAATGGGGTAGTGGATATTCTTAACCGCCACTACACGGCAAACGGCAACACGGCGATGGTATTTTTATAGTACACACCGAAAATAGTAAAATATACTTCCACTTCATTTCTAATAATATTAGTAAGCGCCAAAGATGCTGATTTTACAGTCAGATGACATCAGACTTGTACAATCAGATTTTTAAAGTTTTCTATTGTTTATATTGTAAGCACGTCCGTGTTCATGCTTTATCTAATAATTCTTAAAACTACACGATAACAATCCGAAGAAAAACAATAATTGAAACTTAGACAGCAATCTTTCATCGTTTTATGATATCAAAGATTAAAATTAAAAAATAGTTTAAAAATATCATCTTAAAATAATTTTAAAACCAAAGAATGTTTATAATGAAATAAAATATAAAACAAATCAAATCAAAGTTTTTTGTTATAAGAAATTCACTTTGAATATTGAAAAATTATTAAAGTATTAAAGCAGGTTGCGTACTAATATTGTATATGTTTGATTGATGTATATGATGATGGAGGTGTATGAATATCCACTACCCCATAAAATTTCGCGGTTGTCGTAAGAGGCGACAGAGAGACAAAAATCATAATCAATCAAATACATACATACATAATACACAAACACTCACGCCTGTCACCCAGAGGGGTAGGCAGAGTCTACGGACTTCCATTTGGCACGATCCTGACATACCTCTTTCGCCTCCTTTACATCCATATATCTACGCATACATGCTCGTCGGTTAAGGGTACTTCTAACGTGGCCCATTTTCAAAATATCGCCAATTTGGTCGATAAACTTTTTTCTAGGGCGTCCCTTCCCGACTCGGCCGTTCACATCTGCCATATAAATTTGCCTTGTCACTCTTTCCTTATTCATTCTTTCTACATGACCAAACCACCGAAGCATTCCTTTCTTAATCCTGGTCACAACATCATCTTGCATACCACATTTATTTATTTATTTACATATTATATATAAATCAGATGATGTGCAGTAGCATCTTCCTACCAACTGTTAAAAATAAATACTGTGATTGGCGACCCTCTTGGCAAGCGTGGCAACTATGGCAAACATTTCCCCTATGAACTGATCTATGGGGAGGCCTATTTTAAGCAGTGGACTTTAATAGGCTGTAACGGTAACGGAAATGGTTATTTTTCTCACCCGCCTACCAAGCGTTAAAATTATGGAAAATCCCCCTTATAATGCAATCTATGGGAGAGGTCTTTGCAGCAGTGAACTTTTAGTAAGCTCCTGTAAGAGTTAATGGATATTTTTATTCTTTTTACTTCTATTCAAATTATATTTAATGTTAAAAAAGTACCGCCGAACAGTGTTGATGTATACGATTGTATACAAAGGCCGATGACTCAATAACGATTGTGTAATACATATTGTTGGCAGTAGAACGGATGTACACAAAGATATGTGAAATATCTTTTTTATGGAATGTGGGTGACAAACAAGTACATTGTCCACCTCATGGCAAGTAGATGAGGTGGCCCATAGACACCTATATCTATCCTAGACAAAGAATCAAAATTCAGATGCGTTGCCACTTCTGCGGACAAAGATGGAATGTCACGATTTTAGTAAAAGGGTCTCCGGTTCTCTTCGCCCACTGTACGTAATGAGGCAGCATTGCAGCATTTTACGCTCGTATTCTGTGAGAATGTACCGTAACCCAGTCGAGCTGACCGGTCCGTGCTACAATGATAATGTAGCTGCAGCATAGTTCTACCGCTGCTTTTTCGGGGCCATGCTTTGTGGTATTCCTTTGAAGGGGTCTATGTTGAGCAGTAGAATTGTATTGGGCGGTAATAATGACGATGATCTATTGATCTCTCTCACCTCGCACCTCGACGCTGTTTTATTTAACATCTTCGTCAATGATGTCTCTGTTAACCTTAATAATGTTAAATCGTTTTTACATGCTGATGACCTTAAACTTTTGCGTGAAATCGTTTCAATGGATGATGTGAATTTCCTGCCAGCAGACTCGTATAAGTTAACGAGGTGGTGTCACGAAAACAATACGGTCCTCAATGCAAAAGAGTGCACACATATAAAATT
This sequence comes from Parnassius smintheus behrii, assembly GCA_036936625.1. Taxonomy (NCBI): domain Eukaryota; kingdom Metazoa; phylum Arthropoda; class Insecta; order Lepidoptera; family Papilionidae; genus Parnassius; species Parnassius smintheus. The sequence goes on along the minus strand of JAUPFT010000013.1, from coordinate 22,502,785 downwards.
TACGGGCAAACAAAATATTATAAATCCGTCATACCAAATAAACGGTGTCAAATTACGAGAAGTTCGTTATTAGGGCGTGCTGCTAGATAACAAGCTTACATTTATCACACATTTCGACCATATTATAAAAACTCTTCCGGAATGCTCGGTTTCATTATACGCAATGCGAATATTTTCAACACCGTTAAGACCAAGATATATACTGCAGTTTTGTTTGGAGGCTCCATTTCACAACACATCTCGGCTTTTGAGAAAGCCTATTCAGCCTATGAACCCAACAATGCGTAAGACTAAACTTGGTCATTTTTTCTGTTCCTAAGTTGAGCAGACTTTACGATTATTCCAGCACATCGGTAGATCTTAATTTTGATTCTTTAAAACATTTTCGTAAGCAGATCAGAGACTATAACAAAAAAATATCTTCTGTAATTTGTTAAAAAATAACTTAAAATGGGTTTTATTAATATTCTTTTACATATGAGTAACTTATTATTATTAAACGCATGATGTGTTCCCCCATAAGTAGTTACGCACTTAGTTTAGGACATGCTGGAACTTATATTTTTCTTTATTTAAATGCATTGTGTTATAACTGTTGGGGAACCTAATTAAAAAAAATATGTCTGAAAGTGGGTGTAAATTGAATTACATTCTACACATGGATACGTATGAATAATATCTACAGGTTAGGCTTATATAAATTGTATGTAGGGAATAAAGGAAGGTATTTTGGAATGCTGCAGGCAATTTGGAATAGCAGGGTTTCACAGAAACTAGTAGTGCCATCTAACTTTAATCGCCATTAAACATTAAATATAGGCGCCATTTGTCGATATGCTTACACGGTTCACCCGCCAAACTTCCATGATCCCGATCAAATACCAGATTGTGAAGTTATGTGTTTGAAAATTTTTGAGGTAGGCGTATTTAACCAATTTTCATCGCCACAATTTGCTATGTTTAGATGGTTTAGCATTATGTGAATTATAAAATGGACCATAAATTTTGCACTTTGATGTAGGTTTTTTTATTTATAAATATTTTTGTTATTTATAAATAAATTACACTAAGTTATATCCGACCACGTCTTGTTGCTAATTTAAAATACCAGATGTGATGGTAATTTGGAATATTTCAAAAAATCATCAGTTTTGTTTGTAAGACATCTGTTAGTATCCACTTAGTAGACACTTTCCGATGTCCCATTGAGATATTGATTTACCTATGAGTCTTCAGTGAGAATTCAATAATTCAATGACAGTGACTTCATCAGTCAGGAGCTGTTCAATAGAACTATTAGGCTAATGGACCGATTGAGTTGAAATTTGGCATATCTGTGAAGTGTTCTGACTACGACGTAATAATATGGTGACAGAGAGTTCATCTGATGATGGAGTCAGGGACATTTCAATGGAACTCCTCAGTGAATAGTTTAAGTTAAAGGCAAGGAGACTACAAAAAAAGCTATGCCAAAGGCAATTGAAGTAAAAAGAAACGATAAAAAGACCAAGAAACGAAAACTTACTGAAAGCGATGACGATGAAACTGAACGGTTGAAATCTTCTAACTCTTATAATTTAATTAGTAAGTGATTATAACTGATTAAAAGTTTTTTTTCCGCAACATATAGCTGATGTGAAGAATCGACGCTCCGGGAAGTCTGCAGTCTGTTAACACGTACAGGATCACCCCCGTCACTACATTAGATTTGATAGACTACAAATCTTCGCTAAAGAACACCGATTCCTTCCAAGGATGATTCGCGAGGCTGTTGAAATCAAAAAACATCCTAATTTATTTACCATCTGCTTGGGATGCTATAATAAATAAAATTAAATCTCAACCCAAGCATACAACTGCAAGACTTCAAGATACCATAAGCTCATACTGTGTAGATCGGAACAAAAGTTAAATTTTAATCTATGGTAACCGGGGTTAACTATGACATCTGGATGTTGAATATTTCAGTCCCCCCCGTGACCATGAGTGCTGTAAAGCGCTCGAAACGTCAGGTATTTAAAAAGTTAAATATACGCGATAAAATCCTTAAAAACTAGTATTATTTTAATGATTAAAAGTTATTTAAGTTTATTATATACATAATAAATATCCTTTTCATATTTGTATGTACAACCAGTGCGTGTTTCCAGTGATGACTTACGGATCTGAGCCGTGGTCCTTCACTGCTGGCCGTATGAGGACGCTCAAGGTCACTCAGCGAGCTATGGAGAGGGCTATGCTCGGAGTTTCTCTGCGTGATAGACTCAGAAATGAGGATATCCGCAGTCAAACCAGAGTGACCAACATAGCCCAACGGATTAGTAAGCTGAAGTGGCAATGGGCCGGCCATTTAGCTCGAAGAACCGATAACCGATGGGGAAGAAAGGTTCTCGAGTGGCAGCCTCGTACCGGTAGGCGTAATGTAGGGCGACCCCCCACTAGATGGAGTGACGACCTGGTAAGACATACAGGAAGTCGATGGATGCAGGTGGCTCAGGACCGTGCTTTGTGGCATTGCTTGGGGGAGGCCTACGTTCAGCATTAGACTAGTGAAGGGCTGTCATGATGATGATGATGATATTTGTGTCCTTTTAATCGGATCTTAAATTCACTTCTGACTAGACTGAAGGTAATTTGGAATACCAAAATGGTGTTCCAAATAACCTTCAGTCAAGTTACGAACAGATATTAAAGAGTTGCTCTTTAGGATATCATTAGCTTCAGAAGAAAATCAGAACAAAAAGTCTTATAATTTCTTCTTATACCATGGCGTAAAAATATCTAACGTAACTAAGTAATTCATAGTAAATATAATATGGAATACCTCTATTCCAAAATACCTGCATCACATGCAGAAAAGCACGTTGACTCCGAAACGAGGCTTGAAACACCTCGTCCGTGTCTCGTCTTTATAGCGGTAAGGAAAAACTTAAACTTCTCTGTCGTGCGAGAGGCGTAACTTCCGTTTGCTTCAGTCTAGGAAAGAGATAACTATATATCTGAGATGTGCTACTGATGCCGAGTTTTTTGGTATATCTACCTTAATACCGGATTTTTAGGCCTCGTACCGCACTGAATAAATTAAAGTTTAATACAAAGCGTTACGAGGTTGCCAACACCTCGTACCCCGCACACCTAGTACTGCACCCTACGCTAGCTTTACGCGGTTAGTGTTGTGCAAAACGTTGAACGCTGCACCCGCGACGATATAATAAGATGTTAAAACGTTGCCGAAGAAAGTTAATTAATAATTTTATTGATGATGAAGAGGAATTGGATGGTGAATCTAATTCTAAATTAACGATATTTGAAAAACAGGTAAGTTTCCAATCAATATTTACAAATTTTACTCAGTCTAAGTGAAATAATTATGTAGGAATATAACAAATAAATTCAACTAACAAAAGCAAAACAGACACAGGCCGTAACGGTCCCATACTTATGTATAGAAATGCTCCAATAAATCGCTACACCTAATCAACCCGCTTCAAAAATACACTATCAGTTATTTTTTTCAGAACCCGCTCCAAACAATCTACTCTCTAATCATCTCGAAAAAGGATCAAAGAAAACGAGATGTGTAGGATGCTACGAAAAACTTCACACCTTCTTATCAAGTCGTGAGGCTGACAAAATAGCAAATAAAATTCTCACAGAATGTATCGGTTGCAAAAATATTATTGTTTGCCCTGTTTTAATAAAAAGCATCCATAAGTACAATTAAATAAAATCGATATTTTTCCCATCACTAAACAATATGAAAAACTTCCCTTTTTCAGTGTGGTATGGGGTATATAAGACCCCATATTTTATTTTACCTATAGAATCTAAACTAAATAACCACAGGCGGCGGCAGATTTAGGTTAATCAACTCATTGATAATGATAATCGCGACAAAAACCATACAATGCGCCTTATTTGGGGCCAAAAAAGTATTTTTGTCTCATGTGGGCGATGGGGTTTACTAAGCCTCGTGCCGTTACAACCTGTGGTTCAGAACGAGGTTTCAAACGTCTCGTAACGCAGTAATGGAAAGTACAGATAAATCAGTGCCGCTGGGAACGTGTGAACATTTTGCGTTCAAACTAAAATTTTACCTAGTAGTGAAGTTTAGTTATTTTAGATAGCTCGCACATTGATAGTTTATAAATTTGCCTTCCATTTAATGAAAGTTCTATTTCTTTGAAGCCTACAGAAAAAAATACATAGGCCTAAAACAAAATAGTATTCCAAATTACCTTCCTTTCCTACACTAAAGAATACGACAGCTCACTGCTGTGATATATTATAAAGTAATCAAATGACGCGTACGTCAGAATACGACAATCAAGTGCGATGTAGCTTGTTGTGAACTTCGTTTGGGTATTGTCATCGTAAAACGTAGCCCGTAAATCACCTGGAAAGAAGACGAATCTAACGATAGCTTACACTCTAAAATCCGTAATCGCTTTGACGATTACAAAAGGTTATATTTCTGGCAAAATCTTTAGAAATTTAGTAACTTTCTGTTGCCTTTGTGCTGTCATATCGTTGGAAGACTTCACCTTCATTTCTCGTCGTATTAAATAAGATTAATAAAGTTTCCTAGTGCTTTTGCTACGAGTTTTGCAGAACGTAATTCTGACCGTATGGACAATTTCCACGAGCGTGTCATTTCTATTGTCTACTGTATTGTAATATTCTAGGCATTAAAAACGATTTTTTTTAATTCAAGCTGATAGTTTTAGAGCTTTTGGATTACAGTACGAAGGAACGGAGAGTTGATTTCGTTAGATGTGACCTTTCCAACTTAAGTCAAGTTTCAGTGTGCCTCTTACTATTCGGTGATCGCTGTCCTTTGTCAACCCCGTGATCACTGAGACATCATTGAGCAGCCTTCTGGTCATCATAATGAAGGCAATTTCATTTTTCGTCAAACCTTCAGAGCCGAACAGGGTCCATTTCCTGTGACACTCCTTCCAGAAAAAAAAGTTCGTCATGAAACGTGCCCTTATATTAAAGACATAAAATTAATATGGCAGTGTTTTCAAAGGTTTGTCTTAATTTGTCAACCGACGTCGTCAAGAAGGTGGAGGTTTTTTAATTCGTGTGTGTATATTTAATTTTATATTTATGTTTGTTCTAATAACTAGTTTATTAAAATGATTCACATTTATTGAATAGGGCTTTAATTCTTTGATACCCTGGGTTTGTCTTTATTTAAGTATTTAAGTTTTTTTTAATTATTTCTCACAAACGGGGACTGTGAATCGGTTTGCCGTTTGTAATGAAAAAATGGATCAAGTGCTAGACAAAATAATTAGACACAAGAAAGGCAGCATACCTTATCTCAAAAACAAATTGAGCAGATCATCAAAAAAAGACTATATAGGGGTCGGTTCTCTACTTAGCAGTAGACGGCAGCAGTAGATTAGTGACCGCTAATACGGTTTTCACCGTGATAGGTCAGTTGGTGGTCTTCTGGTCTACCTAACTCACAGATGGGCGGAGGCAGTAGAGTCCAAGGGGGAGGCATTGGCCGTTAGTTTGGACATTGCGAAGGCCTTCGATCGGGTTTGGCACAAAGCGCTTCTTTCGAAGCTCCCTTCCTATGGACTTCCCGAGAAATTGTGCGATTGGATCACCGGTTTTCTTGCAGATCGGAGCATCAAGGTCGTTGTAGACGGTGCAAGCTCCGATTGCAAGCCTATTAATGCTGGTGTTCCACAGGGCTGCGTGCTATCACCAACGCTGTTTCTTCCGCATATCAATGATATGTTGCAAACCCGTAACATTCATTGCTATGCAGATGACAGCACTGGTGATGTTCTTTACACCGGTTGAGCCAATATTTCTCGGGAAAACGTCTCTGAGTGTCGGGACAAACTTGTGTCTGAAGTCGAGTCTCTGCTGGACAGAGTCTCGGATTGGGGGCGACTAAATCTAGTCCAGTTTGACCCCCAGAGGACACAAGTTTGCGCGTTAACCGATAAAAAGAACCCCTTTGTCGTATCCCCTCGGTTTCAAGGCACTCCACTTGTTGCATCAGCCAGTATTGGAATCCTCGGCGTCGACATATCGAGTGACGTGCAGTTTCGTGGTCACTTGGAAGGGAAGGCCAAATTGGCCTCTAAAAAGCTTGGCGTGCTCAGCAGAGCGGGACAGTATTTCATGCCGACACATCGCCTGCAACTTTACAAGGCGCAGGTTCGGCCGCACATGGAATACTGTTACCATCTCTGGGCTGGGGCTCCCCAGTACCAGCTCCTTCCACTTGACCGCATCCAGCGCAGAGCGGCTTGAATCGTCGACGACCGAGTTCTTTCCGATCGGCTCGATTCACTGGCACTGCGAAGAAATGTTGCATCCCTTTGTATTTTCTTTCGCATATACCATGGAGAGTGCTCTGAGGAATTGTTCGGATTAATCCCAGCCGCCAAATTTCGTGAACGCACTACGCGGCAAACGTCCCGATACCATCCACACCATCTGGATGCTTGGCGGTCCACCACTGTACGTTTCAAAAGGAGTTTTCTGCCGCGTACAACTTCTCTGTGGAATAATTTACCACCAGCGATTTTTCCGGACCGATACGACCTGGGGACCTTCAAGAAAAGAGCTTACTCCTTTCTAAAGGGCCGGCAACGCACTTGCAATTCCCCTGGTGTTGCGGTTGATCATGGGCGGCGGTAGTCACTTAACATCAGGTGAGCCACATGCTCGTTTGCCCCCTCTTCTATAAAAAAAGACGGTACTTTTATTATTCATTACAGATTTTTAAGCTGCTGTACAGATGTGTTAAAAATTGCAAACGGTGATCGACAAAATCGATATTTGTAATTTGCTCTAGTTCACTAAAATTTCCATAGCAGCACTCATCCACTCACTGCACTATGGACTGTCTAAATGTTGTTGCGCGCCTAAGTTGACATCAGGTACCTGGCACTAGCGCCATCTAGTGTCGGGGACCAGAGCTAGGAGGGCTTCCTAAAAAATGTTAATCTTGAGTTTCGACCAACAGTGCCATCTAGTATCGAACAGAAGAATTAAGCTTTCTAGAAGCCCCACACTCGAACTTTCTGCATCTGGTCGGTCTGTTCAAAATGTGTATTTGAAGCCGCTGCAACCCGCGATCAGGGCAGTATTGAATTTGGCGAGACAAGCGAAGCTTCGGAGCGAAATAAAGTGAATCATTGCGATTAATTATTAGTGTATTTTAAAATTTAATTGGTGTTCGGTAATAAAAGTGTAAATTTTGGTAATTCAATCGGCAGTTTTTATTGTCACGAACCTCAAGCTCGTAATAATATTACAGTATTACAGATTTGAAACTCTTCCTGAATCCATACTCGCTAGGACTTTCTACTACTGATTTTTATTTAGTTCGGAATTGGTATACTGATAGGCAGATATGGGAAAATTGATGTTAAAAGATTGACCGTCACCCCTTTAATGAATAAAACCAGAAGAATTCATCGCAGTGACATAGATTGGCGACAGGGAGTAGCAACGTTACGAACTGCGATCGCCAATGTGTTACAAAGCGTTGCAATAATGGGAAACTCTTACTACTTGAACATAAAATATGAATATGCTTATTTGTTGCACACGATATAATTTTTGAATTTATAAATCTTTTTCGTCGACATTTTTGTTTAGTTACGAAACACTGTAACAAATTTATACATTTATTTGTTTTTTATATACAGTAAGTAAGTTGTTAATCCGGAGAGGCAAAAACAAGACCATTTCCGGATTATTGAGGCATCCGGATTATAATATGCCATATTTAGTGGTTATAAAAATGACCACGTTCTGTTAGGCTAACAAACTTCAAAATTTTGTCTTTGTTTTTCTTTATGTCGCCTACAGTTGACCTGCCCATACCAAACTTCCGAGCTATGACAGGGTAGCTGTCCCCTTTACCTAACATTTCTACAATCCGCGATTTGTCTTTTAGTGTTAATGTTGAATGTTTACGTGGTGGCTCCATGGTGTTAGCGAATTGAACGCGCTAAATTGACACTGTACGAACTACACGAAAGACGATAAATAATAGATTGACGATGTCTGATAAACAGAAGAAGAAGATTGATTGACTCATGGCAGCCCGTAACTGCACCCACCCGCCTCCCCGGAAGCCCATTGCCCGGCCGGATTACAGCGATCACCGAACAAGCGGGAGTCCGGATTACCGAGGCCCTACTGTAGTTCAAATTAAAAAAAAATGTTTTGTGGCCATACCACAGAATATTTAATAGTACAAAGTTAGTGTCTTATTAACTTTATACAAAGTGTCTTATTAACTTTATACATAATATACATACGGGTTAAATATATTCATTAGGATACGAAAGTTAATAAGACACCTTATCACGTCGGTTAATTGACACCAAAACAAGTATATTTACTAAATCGTACGATTTAAAAGGATATGGACTTCTATTTGATAATGCTTAAATATCTTTAATATGCAAATGGTATTACAGACAATGTTTGTATATAACAGAACAGTAGCTATAACAGAGGCTAAAAAAGAGTTAAACGCCAGAAAGTAAAATGGATTTAAAGGTAAGAAAAGTTTTATCAGTTATTTTTCGATTGTTTTAAGACAAGGGTAAAAAATTAATATACTTGCCATCGGGTGGATAGATTATAGGTAAACGTGGTGGCCCATAGATTCGCTAAGAATCTTGTTACGTTATCAACGTTGAGAATACTAGTAAAAGCGTCCCCAGTTCCCGTCTTTTACTATACAAATACAGCAGCATTATATTGCTATTTCATCTAAGTATTCTGTGAGTGACAAGAACAAGCGTAACTGACATAGACTGGTGGATCTGTTAGCTGAAGTGGCAATTGGCTAGCCGGTCCATCACCATGCTATAGCTAGAAGAACCGACAACTGATGGGAAAATAGTAGGCCAAGTATGGCGAGCGCAGTATTGGGCGATTCCCCACTGGATGGGGTGACGACATGATGACACACGCAGGCGGTCGATGGATGCGGCTGTAATAGTAATAGTAGGACTCTGTAAAACCTTTATACTTTTATTCTTTGTTCCGACCCACGCATACCACAGGTACGAGTGTGTTATAGCTATGTTATGGCTCACCATATGTAAAATGAACTGTAATTTATAATTTAACTAGCAATCCGTTCCGGCTTTGTGGCATTACTTAGATTTAAGATAATGAAATACCATTTATTTTATCAATTGTTTGGCATTTTTCCGTCACCAGGGGTGGTGGTACCCTCCTGAGGTATTTTTTTAATTAATTCCGCTACCATGTTAAGGGGAGGGGGGAATTGGGCGCCTCCGGCCACCCGCGTTCACCAAGCGAAACGCAGAGGTAAATCTCTACATCACGCTGGGAGGTTCTGTGAAGTGTACCACGACCTCACGGAATACCCCGGTTCGAGCCGGCCCAGCCGTGTGTCAGCATAAGCTGCCGCGTGGCTCTACCGTTGTTAAAAAGTTGTTTTTATAATTTTTTTAAAATTTACAGCACCATTGTTTTTATAATACTGTACGTAAATTTCAGATGAAACTTCTTGGACTTATTGTAGTCATCTCTCTCATTGACTTTATCGGTGCTATTCCTAACACCCGGATATCAAGAGAAGTCGAAAATACGGAACCTAAGCCTGAAACGCAAACAAACCCTGCTCCATCAGAACCTGCAAAAGAAAAAGCGACAGAAGGTGACAAGGATATAAATAATTTATCGTGGCTAAATCTTCCCGGCATGAATGAAATAATTAAGATAATGACATCTAAATCCTTCTTAAAATATTCAGAATAGCTGCATAGTTGTTAGTTCAATGTACTTATTTAGATGTAAAATAATTGACATTTATTTAAAATGCAAACCTAAAATATCACTATTGTTGCAATTTTTTGTATTTCTATTCAAATTTTAATACATTAATATTTATATAATATTTGTTGGAATAAAAAAATAAATATATATGGGAGCATGTTACGAGATTGTTTTCTTCTACCATAAATGTTTTCATTTAAAAAAAAAAACAGTACGTGTACGATTTGGAGGTTCAGGGCATCAGAAATAACACACTGAACTTGTATTGAACCTGTTTTATTATTTGTTACTTTTTTATCTGTTTTGTTATATTATATATTCGTTATTCGTTTGAAATCTTAACATCAATATACAAAAACACAATATATTATATTAGTGACATCTATCGATAAACGCGCGAACATACCAAGGGGCAAATTTATTTGCCTTAAATTTTATTTAACCTTAACGAGCCCACCGTGAAATAACAATTACTCGTAACAAAATTAAAAAAAAACATAAAGTAAAAACAATTAATAATAATATTCGTATGCTACAGCAAGTACACAAACTAGATGTGGACCTCTTTATTAACGAATTTTGAGTACGTATTGTAAGTACTCCTGGAATCTTATCTGCATCCGGATATTTTGTAACCGCACGACCAAGAAGCCATTTAATTGGTGTTATGCCGTCATCCTTAACCAAAAGTATTTCACCCAGACCAGGTTCAGAGTATTGATAAGCCCATTTATACCAATGTAGAAACTTTGTAAATATTCGTGTGTGTGTGTAAAGGTTTTGGACGACTTTGTCTAAAACCTTTGCACCATGTTTTCATTGTCAGCGGTGTGTTCCCCCCGTCGTCAGGAATCGAGTTAGATGTAAAGAGAGAGTAGATCAGCTTTGTCCTTTGCGGCATGTGCAAGGCCTCTCTGTTCAGAAATAGGAGAGAAGTTCCCTTGGACAGCCTTGGCGAGAGACCAGAATGCACGTGTTCCCGAAGCAAGACGAATTAGTTTCTCGCAAATTCTGCCGATGTGCTCAATCTTTGCCTTGATAATAACACTTTTGAAGAACCTGGAAGCAGAATTATACTTCTTTTTAAGAGCACTGGCATCCCGAAACGACGATGCGCGAGCCCAGGCCTGGTGGCACTCTTGCTTATGACGTAATGCAATTTTGCAGGAAAAACCAAACCAAGGCAAACCAAAACTACTTCAGAATCTCCTTATTTTATATCTCCTTACGTTATAATTATATATATATATATATATATAATTATAACGTAGGTATAAATACTAACATTACTAACATAGTTATTAAATAAAATTGTTACTAATATACTTACTCATATTATGGACGAATTATGTCTGAAATAAAGTGATTATTATTATTATCTGTCCTCCTCCTAGCTTTGGTTTTATAGGGTGACAAAGCTTAAGATGATCATATTACCCTCACGTACCTTAATCTGGAAAACCATAATTAACCCTCTAAGGCATTGAATTTTTCAAAATCCTTTTGGATTCCATTTCGAATTAAAAGGAAGTTATTGTTCTAATTTCATGCTGCTGCACAGGGGTTGAGCTAGTCAAGATTCGAAATTGACTCAGGACGTTTTTAAAAAGACTTTATTAATAAACTTATAACTATTAATGTGCGATACATTACTTATATACTAATTAATTAATCCGCGATGGATTCTAACCTAAGGCTACATGTGCGATACATGTGCGAGCGAAACTAAGACTATTCTAATTCTTATTCTAGATCTTTAAGCTAAAGAACAGTTATCAGTATTCACAGGAAAGACCACCCGTCTTCCAGACGCAATTCAGCAATCTACGCCCACGCTTACGCTTGAATTGTTATGGTCTCCGGTGCAGTTCCAAGAATACCGGGATGCATAACTCTTCCCCCCTCAGATTCGAAATTACCGGGCGAAGTTTTCGAGTCCGATAATTTCGGTACAAATATTTTTTACGTAGCATTACAATTATTATAACTAAAATTACATATAAAATTAATGTCCCGATACTTATGTCCTTCACATTTATGACACCTTCACTTTGCTCACTTTTTACACTATCACTGGTTAATATGTGGTTTAGCTGCTGTAGATTGGTCAGGTCCACGTCATCCAGGTTAACTGCTGCTGGATTTGAAGATGTCTTCATTAACAACTGTGGTGTTTCCGGAAGATTTATTATTGGTAAGGGAGTTAACGGGTACTCCTCTACATTTTCATGATGCCTTTTCAGACTGAATCCCTTAATTTTAGCTTTGCAGTTGTCGTCGGCTGAGATTATATATGTCCCAATAGAATTTTAGTGTGATATTTCATTTCCACATAGTTTGGTAAGTAATACTGTAGCTTTTGAGTAGAACATCCATCGACCGGTTTCTATTTTCATTATCTTCACATCATCAAACTCTACTAATAGGTGCCGGCACGAGGTGGTGTTAGCTGCAAAACTCATTAGGCTGGTTACACAATTATCCTTAATTAAAATGGATTAATAATCCTCTTCACTCAGGAACAGTGTGTCATCAATTTCTTTACACGGGTGAAGAAGTGACACCGCTTTCAACCCTTTCATCAGAAGGTAGGGGTATTTAGGTACAATAAGGGATGTTTGGTTCATGGAATTAGTGGTAGGTAAAGGAAGAATTTTGTAATATATGTATGTATTTGAATCAACTAGGGGTATATCTAGAATAAAGGTTATTTGATTTTTCTTTGAATATACTTTTAAATCTATACTTTGCTCTTATTTTAAAATATTTCCTACTTTTACAGGAAAAACATATTTTTTTTGTTCAATAGTTTTTAACAATGACAAGAGTTCATCGGTGTCAATAATAGACTGGTGCAATGTTCCTAGTTTACTAAAAGCTACCGCTGTTTCAATTTCATCCAGTTTGATATATATAGTTTGAAAGTTATGTAGAAATAGGTTATATACGTTAGATATTTTAAGTTCCGTTTGAGAGTTATTTGTTATATTAATTTGTTTTCTCATTTCTCAAAGAGTTTTTCCAGCTGTATGAAATTGAATTTTGTACTATTTGTAACATTAATAAAGGTTTTCATCATTTCGGCGACCACTGTCATTTTTCTATTTAGCTGATTTTGATTTACTTTTATATCGTTTATTAAAGCATCGCACCTAATGGCATCATCATTGTCCAAATTACCTGTCACAATTTTAATAGGAGACCCGAGAGGATTCCGAATACCGCGTTTAACCCTCTTCGATGGTAATAGTTGTTTTAATTTTTCAATTGTTATATTTTGAATATAATCTGTTTGACTTTTTAAGTTATTTATTTCAGAGTTAGTTATTCTTTTACCAAAATAACGTCACATTTGTATTTAGGTTATTGTATCGATTCTTATTAAATTCTAGATCCTCACATATTAAGCTTAAGTCTAATATCTTAACTAAAGACCACTTATCGTTACAAATGAGAGCTTGTCCCTCCTTTATTGGTAGTATGCCGGAATTTCGGACAATCGATTGGAGTAGAAGGGCCTGGGTCCTGAAGACTTGCAGCAGGAACAGAATGAACCTGTGGAGGACGTTTTATATCCTTAATTGGGGCCCTCGTATTTTGACCGTGATACTTAACTGGTACCGTGCTTCTAACTATATCTCCTATGACCTCTGCCTTTTCATAACGCGCTTTATATTTACTTCTACTAGCATTCGTGCCTTTTATAAATATTGTGTCCTCATTTTGTAATCTTTTAATTTCTTTAGTTACTTTTAAGGGCTTAGAAAAAATTGTGTCCTTATTTTGTAATCTTTCGATTTCTTTGGTTACTTTTAGGAGCTTAGAGAATATTGTGTCCTTATTTTGTGATATTTTAATTTCTTTGATTACTTTTAGGGGCCTATAGGACGTCATGGTAACCCTATCGTTGGACGTATTTTGTATTACCGTGTCTGCAAATGAATTGACGCATTTTACTGTAGCGCTTGGCATCCTAGCACCTTGACCAAAATCGACATAATCTACTATCGCATTTTCATTCTGCATATTCGCTGGGACTCTGATTTGCGTTTCCGCTCTTGTTTCCAACTTAATTTCATATGGGGGGCTATATATAATAGGTATTTTTGTATCACGTGTGTGCAGTACTTGGTTTTTCATATCTATTGAAGCGTCAAGTTGTTTTAAAAGATTCGAACCTATCAAACCGTCGTATCTACTATCGACGTCGTGTATATGGAATTTATGTTTTTCTGAACTTTTAAATGTTTTAAAGAGCGGGATATATATAGCTTCGTTATGTTAGCTACGTGCATGCGTACTTCTAACTTCGAAAGGTTCATATAATTTGAAAGCGGAGAAATATTGTTCTGCCTTAGAGGGGCTTATAAAAGATCGCGTACTTCCGGTGTCTATCATAAAACGAGCCTGAATTTCCGGGATCTCGATATGCGGGAGTTTAAAAGTCGTATCACAATTTATTTGTATTATTTCGGGGGTGGATTGGGGGGCTTCTACTTGAAAATTTTTAGTATCATTCGAAATTATATCAGGGTTGCAACTTGCTTCTTCCATTTGACTACACGGTTCAACTTCAAATTGGGGTACTTCTAAATTATATGTGTAGTTATTTTTGTTACAGTAATTTATATCATGGTTATAATATTTCGCTGGTATTTCGGGTTCGTTATTATAGAATATCTCGTTATCTTGGGGAACCCTAGAGTCATCTAGCATATTTTGTCTTAGCGGACGTGGGGTACGCATAGAGACACCGGTATTTTCATTTAAATTTTGTTTTTAGAAATTATGATTGGGTATACCAAATTTAAAATTATTTTGGGGTTGATTTGTAAAAGCTAGTGGGGGTTGCGCATGATTATTCATGGGTGGCTTAAAGCCCTGCTGTTGTTGAGGTATGCCAAATTCAAAATTATTTTGGGGTTGATTTGTAAAAGCTAGTGGGGGTCGCGCATGATTATTCATGTGTGGCTTAAAACCCTGGTGTTGTTGAGGTATGTCAAATTTAAAATTAGATTGCTGGTTTGTAATACCAAACTTAAAGTTCTGTGGTCCCGTATAATTATTAAATCTTGAGCCATTCTTAAAATTATTTTGAGCAACATATCTTTGACCTTGTTGCCCATGTGGAATACCAAATTTAAAATTATTATTAGGCAATTGAAATTTATTCTGGTGTCCAACGTGTGGATTTGCAAATTTAAAATACGATGAATTATTATTAGGTAAAATATTAACACTTTGTTGGGGTTTAAAATTCTGGGATGTTATACTCTGTTTCATTTTATTTTTCGCATTATATTGATTCATGAAATTCACTTCCTCGGTTACGACAATTAAAGCGGATTCTAAACTAGTACACTGTCTAAGACGCACGATACGAATTAAATCATCGGGTAAATTATAAAGAAATACATTTAGTGACATATTATTATACACTATCATTTTAGCTGCTTTTACCCCTTCGTCCTGTATTAGATTGACTTTTGCGAATAAGGTACTACGCATATGTTGTATCCTATAACAAAAATCGATAAATGATTCACCAGACTTAATTTTCATTTGTTCTAATTCGATAGCTATGCAATCTTCCGAACGCGGATCGCCAAAATGTTGAATTAAAATATCTTTAAGCGTATTCCAACAATTAATATCATCACGCTCACTTAACAAATGTGCTGCCCTACCTGTTAATCGGCTGCTTATCGCATGGAATACATATAATGTTTGAGTGGCATTATTAGGGTCTGCGAAAGACCTGTATATGTATTGAGCTTTCTTAATAAATAAATTTAATAATCCTTCCTCTCCTTCAAACTTAGGTATAAGACAAAGTTAATCCTTAGGTATAACACGTAATTGTTCCATTTTTTTTTAATATTAATATAATAATTTATATAGTATTTAATTATTAATTTATTTTTCTTTTTATTTAATTATTAATTTTAATTTATATAATTATCGCTTTTATTTCTTTTATATATCCTTTTATTTCTTTAATATATCCTTTAATTTCTTTAATTATGTAATTTTTATTTTTTTATAACACAATTTGATATATTTTATTTATTCAAAATAAATTTTCAATATTTAGTTATTAAACTTAATGATATATAATAAATTCCCTATGCTTGTGCAATTTATTTTGTTCAATTTAAGAAAAATCAAATAACACTATAATTCTAGCAAGCAAAAATAGATGGGAACAGAGATGGACGTGAAAAGGTTTACTCAAAGTACACTCGAACTCATCCTTTCGCCTGGGCTAGAAAGTCTTATTTCTTGATGTCCTGTTTCGAATTCGACAAATTTATTTCGGTTCGTAGATTTCGCGAAAGTGCAAGACGGCACCGTAAACTGCTTCACGACGACTGATTTGGGAGTCTTCATATGTGAGCAAGCTTTACACGCGAAATCCTACCGGCTGCGCCAGTCAAGATTCGAAATTGACTCAGGACGTTTTTAAAAAGACTTTATTAATAAACTTATAACTATTAATGTGCGATAAATTACTTATATACTAATTAATTAATCCGCGATGGATTTTAACCTAAGGCTACATGTGCGATACATGTGCGCGAAACTAAGACTATTCTAATTCTTATTCTAGATCTTTAAGCTAAAGAACAGTTATCAGTATTTACAGGAAAGACCACCCGTTTTCCAGACGCAATTCAGCAATCTACGCCCACGCTTAAGCTTGAATTGTTATGGTCTCCGGTGCAGTTCCGTGAATACCGGGATGCATAACTAGCTATAAAATATTTTTATTATTCAAAATAATATATAAACACACCAACAGAGTCTAGTTATACCTTTATACAAAATTATTTACGGCTTTACAATTATATTTAAATACTTTAAATATTTTTAGTTTTCATAAACGGAATACATATTTCTATATTATTCCTTTATTCTTTTTTCAAAATATAAAAATTTATAAAAAAAAAATAAAAAACAAAATACGGTGGCAAAATTGCCAGTAATGCGTTTCGTCAAGGAAAATTTAAGTTGTTCTACTGATATTAATTAATGTAAAGTTATGAGATTGTTTTTCTTTTATTATTTAACGTGCTTTGAGTCGAGATGAAATGTTACGAGCCATGGGCATATTAGAAAATGGTGCTATTCAACGCGTCGTTGCTGAGGCCCTACACACCAACCAAAACGTGACACCAAGGTTGAGTTCACGTTATCGTAGTACTGGGGATGTGGCTGAACGGCAAACGGAAAAATATCGTGTTGCGACACAGAGACAGTATCGATTTCTCCAAATGACCCCCCTCCCCCCATAAGACAACTCAATATCACAGCGATACATTTACTGCAAAGGCTCAAGGAGGACCACCTGCTGCTGGTAAGCGAACAAACCGTACGAAGAAGGTTGCATGAAGTCTTAGTCTTCATGCTCGAAGACATTTACGTTTTTCAGCATCGTGCCAATCGCGGTTGGCCGCTTTCGCGGGCTCGAGAGCATTTACCATGGAGTGACGAACAATGTTCTTTTGTGCTGTTCACCGATGAGTCTTGGTTTGGGTTTCGTCCAGATTCACGAAGAACACGCGTTGTCAGAACTCTAGGGAGAGTTAGCTGTTTGCGGCACCCTCATACCACATACAATCATGGTGTGGGTAGGAATTCTTCTTGGCGGACGAACTCAGCTCGTTTGGATCCAACGCAGCATGCACAAAAATACCACGAGGAGGTAGTAGAGCCTGTAATTGTCCCACACAGAATCCAAATGGGCCAGGAATTTCTACTCATGATAATGCTCCTTCCCATACGGTGCGGCTGGTGTCGGCCATTATCCGAGACCATGATATTCAAGTTTTGGATGAGCCTGCACAGTCGCCTGACTTAAATCCTATCGAGCATGCCTGGGACACGTTACAATAAAAAAAATTTGAGAGATTTTCCGCCAAATATGACAACGGAACAACAACTTTACGAAAACTTACAAAGAACGTGGGACATCATACCACAGCAAGACATTGACTATTTAATTTTAAGCATGAACAATCGATGTCGATGTGTAATTAACATAAGAGCTGGCAACACTGATTATTAATAATTAGATATCATTTGGCCTAAAGGTCTGGATACCAGGCCATAAACTCCAAAAAAAATAGATATCATAAGATTTTTTTCAATTTTAATTAAAATTAATAGCTTTATATAAAGAAATTAAGTTTTTTTATCATACTAATTTTCTACGGCGATAAAGAAAAATATTTTTATTTAAAACAAAAAAAAAATACGAAATGTTTTTTTTTATTATAGAACTAAAAAAACCCTATCATTCTTCTATTTACTATATCAGAAAATTCTTCATAGATTTTTAGATATTTGATGAAATATAAAATATCCCTAGATTTCTGTTCATTTAGAACCTTATTCTAAAAACATAAAGGGAAAGTGTTGAAAAAAATTAGTAACGAAATATCCGTTATTCAAGCGTTAAATTATTTTTTATAACGCTCTGGATCGCAAGTAAGCGTTTTTTTTAAGAAATCGCATTTTTCCCATAGAAAGCTACATACCCTCCGCCCTTCCTCCCCGTGAGGGTTGTTTTGAGAAATCGCAAAATACGTATTCATATTTATTTTCACAGTACTTTCAGTATCACCCCATATACTGAAAAGTTTCGTATAAACTGCACCTTATTTCACCTTCTTAGGGATCGAATTTTCTAAAATCATATCTTAGTGGCTGCCTATGTCATAAATGGTAGTTACAGTCTAAATGTCACATTCCTTCGTCAAGCACTTGGGTCTGTGCGTTTATAGACGAGATGTTCACTCAGGACCTTTTATTTTTATTTAAAGAGGATAGAGTAGATTAAAATAGCGACACCTGTCGGCAAATGGCAAAACTAAACCAGGGAATAACTATATTATTTTTCCCACTTATAAAGATTAAGTATATTCAGTAAAAATAAAACTTCAAACACGCTATTTATTTGTAAAGGAAATAAAAAAAAATATTTCTGTTATAAAATAAGCATTTTTTTCTTCATTACTGAATCCAAATTTGAAAAATTAAGTAAATATATTAATTACGTCAGGACAGCGAGTCAAAGACAGCAAGATGGACTTTTCCCTACTTAAAAAGCCCTATCAGAAATATGACAATGCATGTACGCACCATATTACTTAAAGTTTTGATTGAAGGGGAACTTAGTGTATTTTATTTTATAAATAACGGGCAGAAGTAATATAAACAACTGTATGTCTTTTTGTAGCTGCTAAAAGGAAGATTATGCTTACTGCCCAGCTCCTATTATACTTCGCAACGATGTATATTTATTCTAACGGTTCGACCCCTACGTAGCACAATAGTAAAAGTCCCATCCGGATCCGTTCTCCGGTTTTAGTGTGATGCGTGTCCAGACAGACAAATTTTCTTTTGGCATGTCTATCAACAGTATAGGTCAATTCAAGTTTCAAAAAATATCTGGGGGCACGGTAGTGTCCATGCCAAGTAGAGCAAAAAAGCGGCACGACCGTATCATACTTTTCTCGAAGCAATTCAGGCCATATTCGACCCCATATAACTTCGTAGTGGATAAAACTAGAAGCCTGAATTAATAATTTTAAGCCACGTAGGCATTGTATAAACATAGTATATTTCAAATTTCATTCAATTTGAACCAGTAGTTTAAAAATTATAACTAGTCAAAGTTTCTTAATTTTGTCACTCACTGACTGACGGATCATCAAAACTCTAAGGCATTTCTAGCAGACATAGAAGTTTCAAATTTAGAATGCAATTAGTGTTTAATATATAAATCAAGGAAAAACTAAAATAATTTTTTTAATTTCCGTCCTGTTTTCTAGATACACCAATTGCATAAATAACTTTGTAATCCCATATAAACATATAGAATTACAAAGTTACATTTGCAGATAATGAATCAGTGTACTTGTATATTATGTATAATAGGTAATAGGTACGTTGTTGGTATTTAAGAAGTAGAAGATACCGGAAAGTTAAAAAGTAGGACTATAACTTGTAAAAAACACAAAGTCTCGCAACTCAGTTCTTCTAACGAAAAAAGTTGTGAGATCCATATAATACCAAGTCGGTTAATTTATTTAGTCCCTACTTAAGGGTCCTTCCGTTTTAAGTCATTGCGTAATTTGCTAACCTAACAACATTTTATAGTGACCATATCAATGTTAAAAATCCCATATTTTAAATCTATATAGGATTGACTTGGCAACCGCACTAAGAAATCTAATCTTATGTTTTTGATGGCATTAAATTTACAGAAATCGTCGGGTGAGAGTTTTATTATAACATATATAAATTTAAAATTATCTTAATCATGAATACTCTCATGTACAAGTACCTATATCATCAGCGGAAGCAAACAATTTTTCCGATTTTTATTTATTTTCATAGTTTCTTTTTTTATAGGTTAGGGTGACAAATAAGCACATAGTCCACCTCATGGTAAGTGGTTACTGTGGCCCATAGACACCTACATCTATCCTCGATTACGAATCAAAATGCGGATGCATTATCACAAGTGAGGACTATGATGGAATGCCTCGTTTCCAGTAAAAAGAGTCTCCGGTTCTCTACACTCACCTTACGAAACATAGCAGCATTAAGCTGTCCTTCCCCGGTCGAGCCGACCCACTCGTGCTACAACTATACTACTAATATAACTGCAGCATGACTCTACTACGTAAAGTGTGCGAGAGCGAGGATTAAGATTACCGCTTCTTCGAATGAGAATGAGGCTAAGTGCTCTATAACCAGTCCCAGTAATCAGACGTACTCGTACGAGTATAGAATAAGGTGTAACTAATTTTATTACCTTTTAAATTATAATTATCAGTTTCCGTGTCACGGTCACATACTTCGATCAACAATACCAACTAGATAACGGGTCACGTACAAAATCATATCTAAATACTGTCCGCATGAGTATAAACTATGAAAACATATAAATTAAATAACATTTAGTGTGAAATCAACCTTAAATAATAACAAAGAAAGTTCTTTTTCCCGTCTTGCCCAGCGAGCTACACTCTCACGTGCAAGAGCTCACGTCTCATGTGCGCTCTTATTTACTGAGATGGATTTCTTGCGCCGAACTGGCATCTAGTTGGTATTGTTGATCGAAGGTCACATACGTTATTAGTATATTAAATTCGTGTCATTTAGAAAAAAGTACGGGGTACCTGATAACAGAACCTTTCTTTTTGTATTATTATTGACCGCACTAGTAATTTATAAAATCGTAAAAAGTTGTATTGCGCCTCATAAATACGAGCGCCTTACAATTTAAACACTGCAATTATGATTTACCGAAACGGAATATTTTTACACGTCATAATCCATCATCAGCGTCAAAAGCCTCTAAATGTCCACTTTCGGACATAGGCTTCTCCCGTTGCAAGGAACATCTGTTTTAATCGTCATGCTTTCCAGTCAGGGGGTTTTCATGCTGGTCTACCTTTCCGGTGATCCTGTTATGGAATACGGGTACGCGACCCCGGCTCCCCGAGCTACTGTTATTCTCATACCTTTCCTGCCGAGATAACAGTATCCTTACACCTACGCTCCTACCCCCAACCTTTTTTTTTCCTTTTTCCAAAATGGTAGCTTCCTCTACCAACAATAGCATACCCAAAGAGGGTTGGTGTCAGGCAGGCGGCCGACTGTAAAACTTTTGCCAAATCCCATGCAGTAAACTTATGAATATTACGAGTTGTGGGATATATGACAGGGCTAGGGCGTACCCCGCAGGCGACGCGCAGGAGCAGCACCCGGCTCCTGTGGGAAGTGGGCAAGGGTTGTCGCACCTTACGGAGCGGGTGCGACGTAAGAGGCGAGCCCGTAGAGAGAAGAATGTCAGAGTGAGGTTTGCAAGCTGGAATATAGGTACGATGACTGGAAGAGGAAGAGAGTTAGCAGATGTTTTGAAACGACGAAGAGTGAATGTTGCCTGTTTGCAGGAAACAAAATGGAAGGGCAATAAAGCAAGAGAGATTGGGGAAGGATACAAGTTTTATTACTGTGGAAGTGACGGGAAGCGAAATGGAGTAGGAGTTGTGTTAGATAGTGGAATGAAAGAACGAGTGACAGATGTGAAAAGAGTAAATGACAGAATGATAGTTGTTAAATTAATGATTGAAAACAAAGTAGTGAATGTTGTAAGTGTGTATGCTCCGCAAACAGGCTGTGAAGAGAGTGTGAAAGAGAAGTTTTGGGAGGAATTTGATTGTATGATGATGGGAATACCTGAGAGTGAGGATGTTTATATGGGAGGAGATTTTAATGGACATGTAGGGAGAGTGAATGACGGGTATGAAAGAGTACACGGTGGATGGGGGTACGGAGTACGCAACCGTGAGGGGGAAGTTCTTCTGCAAGCAGCATGTGCTTTCGACCTGGCTGTAGTAAACACGTGGTTCCAAAAACGAGATCAGCATCTTGTTACTTATAAAAGTGGCCACCACGCGACACAGATCGACTATCTTCTGTTAAGACGGAACCAAATCAAGAGTGTAAAAAACTGCAAAGTGCTTCCAGGTGAAGACTTAGTATCCCAGCACCGAATTCTGCTGGCTGACATCTGCTTAACTGTTCGCCTCAACAAACATAAGGATCGTCCCCCACCCAAAATAAAGTGGCATTTGTTGCATAAGGAGGAGTATGCAAGTGAATTTAGAGAGCTAGTTGTAAACAAGATGATAGAGATGGGTGATATGGAAGGAATGAGTGTGAATGAGTGCTGGAAGGAAATGGCTGATTGTATCCGAAGTGTGGCAAGGAAGGTGTTAGGAGAAACAAAAGGGAAGCGTATGATAGATAAGGATGGGTGGTGGTGGAGTGAAAGTATTAGAGAAGTTTTGAGAGAAAAGAAAAATGCCTTTAAAGAATGGCAGAGCGTAGAAGACCAGAATGAATCCATAAAAGAAAGTAAGAGAGAGGCGTATAAAGAATGTAAGAAGAGAGCGAAGAAGGAAGTTGCTATTTGTAGGGCAGAGGCGCAAGATAAATTATATCGGTCCCTTGAAAGCCCCGAAGGTCAAACACGACTTTTTCAAATTGCAAGAGCGAGAGAAAGGAATGGAAGAGATGTTTCACATGTAAAATGTATAAAAGATGATTCTGGAAGGATTTTGACTGACGATGAAAGTATAAAGAAGCGATGGAAGGAGTATTTTGAGAAATTGATGAATGAGGAGAATGAATGGAATGGTATGCTTGAAAACCCACCAGTGAATATGGGCTTAGTGAGAGAAATTAGTGTGGAAGAAGTAAAAATGGCTGTTAGGAATATGAAGAATGGGAAGGCAGTCGGCCCAGATGGAATACCAGTAGAAGTGTGGAAGTTGCTGAGTGCGGATGGATGGAAGTGGTTGAGTTTATTTTTCGGTAAATTGTTGCAGGAAGAACAAATACCTGAGGAATGGTGCAGTAGTATACTGGTCCCCATTTTTAAAAACAAAGGAGACGTTCAAAACTGCAGCAGTTACCGGGGAATAAAACTCATGTCACATACTATGAAAGTCTGGGAAAGAATAATAGAGAGAAGAATGAGAGAAGAGTGTGAGATAACACAAAACCAGTTCGGATTCATGCCCGGTCGAGGTACGACAGATGCCTTTTTCGCATTACGCCAATTGTGCGAAAAGTACAAGCGCGTGCATAAAAATCTGCACATGGTTTTTGTCGACCTTGAAAAGGCGTACGATCGGGTTCCCCGTGAGGTTTTGTGGTGGGCGTTAAAGATGAAAGGTATGCCTGGGAAGTATGTGAGGTTAGTCCGTGCTATGTACAGAGCATCCCGTACATGTGTACGATCTGCCGCGGGAACTACGGGCAGTATCGATGTGGCGGTAGGGCTGCACCAAGGGTCGGCATTGAGCCCTTACCTCTTCCTACTGATTATGGACGCTTTGACGTCGGACCTGCAGGATGAGGCACCCTGGTGCATGCTCTTTGCCGATGACATCGTGCTTGTCGGGGAAGAAGGCATCGAGGTACAGAGCAGACTGACGGGGTGGCAACAGAGGCTGGAAAGTGTTGGCTTGAAGATCAGCAGATCCAAAACCGAATATCTGTGCTGTGATTTCGGCGGTCTTTCCAGTCCTGTACCCATGTCGTTGGATGGCGCTATACTGCCTACCTGCTCAGATTTCAAGTACCTCGGTTCCCTCATTCAAGGCGACGGCGGAATAGATAGAGCTGTGCAGCATAGGATTAACGCAGGGTGGATGAAATGGCGACAGGTCACAGCCACAACGTGCGATCCCCGAATGCCAATAAGGCTGAAGGGGAAAATTTACAAATCGATCATCCGACCTGTCGTCATGTATGGAAGTGAATGCTGGGCCGTCAAGAAGAAGGATGAAAATAGACTGCATGCGAATGAAATGAGAATGTTACGATGGATGTGTGGTGTGACAAGGATGGATAAGATAATAATAATAATTTAATAATAATAATAATTTCATTTATTCGCTTAAACATGGTACATTAGAGGTGACAAATATTGGATATTGTATATAGTCCACATGTTTACCACATCTGGCATGCGAAAATTATAAATTAAATGAAAAGACATAGTCATGTACCTACATTGATTAATTTAAAACAAATAAATATAAATTAAAAATGTTAAAACTACAATCATTACTACAAGCAAAGAATTTAAATATGCATTATTCATTTAAATCAAATAAAATTAAAATACAATCAATATGTCAATCATTATAAAAAGTAAAAATTAGAATGTCAAAAGAGTACATATACAAAATCTACAGATTACACAAAAAAATAGTCTAAAAGAATACAATAATGTCAAGTTCAGGCAGCAAGATTCTATTCATTTAAAAATTGTTTTACGTCATAAACGCACTTTAGTAGTAGCCAGCTTTTTAGTTTGGTTTTAAATTTACCAGTGTCTGTCTCTTCTTTAATGTTTACCGGAAGTTTATTATAAATTTTTACACTCATCGTGTAGCAGCCATTATGATAAAATGCAGTTTTAGGTATACGTTCTATAACTAGTCTATTAGAATTTCGATTGCTACGCAAGTATACCTCAGATGCTTTTTTGTACATATGTAAATGTTTTTTTACATGAACACTTGCTTCAAATATGTACATACCTGGTAAAGTTAGTATGTTAAGATCCCTAAACAAGGGCTTACAGGAATCATACCATTTGGCCCCAGTTAGGGCTCTCACACACTTTTTTTGAGCTATAAAAGCTCTTTTTGAATAAGAGCTATTACCCCAAATTAATAATCCGTATCTTAATATTGTTGCAACATATCCATGGTATGCAATGAGTGCGGTTTGACTTGACGATGTTCTTCTTAACCTATTTAAAACATATACAAATCTATTAATTTTATTACAAATTTCGTCAATATGAGCCATCCAATTACAATTACTATCTAATTTTATTCCCAGAAATTTCTTATAATAAGGAATGAGTATATAAGAGGAAGCCTGAAAGTAGCGCCAGTGGTAGAAAAGGTGAGAGGAAGCAGATTGGCATGGTTTGGGCATGTGATGCGGAGGAATGAAAGTCATGTCACAATACGAGTGTTGAATATGAATGTGGAGGGACACACGGGCAGAGGAAGGCCGAATAAAAGATGGATCGATTGTGTGAAGAGTGATATGAGAATGAAAGGAGTAAGTATGGAAATGACGGCTGATAGAGAGGAATGGAACAAGAAGGTTTACTGCGCCGGCCCCAGATAATGGGAAATGGTTTAGAGAATGATGATGATGCTTTCCAGGCGCATTGACGGTCGGTGTACCGAACGTCTCGAACCTGCTCGCACCTTTGTGTTGCTGTTATCCCTTGGCGGTGTATTTTACGTCATAGCGAAGCCAAGCGAAGTCAAGTCGTAAGAAAAATTTTCTGGCATGTCCCACAATCGCCTTTTATGATAACCACTGCAATAAGGTGATAATCTAAATTTCTGAGGCATGAAGTTGTCAATTCTTACTTCATTTAAAGATTCGGTACTAATAGTACTAGCATTCTATCAACTTATATGCTATGTTGAAATAATACTAGTTTTTACGGAATTTATCGCGTATATTTAACTTTTTGAATACCCGACGTTTCGAAAGCTTTACAGCACTCATGGTCACGGGCGGGACTAAGATGTTCAACGTCCATATGTCATAGTTAACCGCGGTTACCATAGATTAAAATTTAACTTTTGTTCCGATCTATGCAGTGTGAACTTATGGTATCTTGAAGTCTTGCAGTTGTATGCTTGGGTTGGGATTTAATTTTATTTATTATAGGATCCCAAGCAGATGGTAGCACCCAGCCATCTTCTCTATTGAAATTAGGATGTTTTTTGATTTCAATAGCCTCGCGAATCATCCTTGGAAGGAATCGGTGTTCTTTAGCGAGGATTTGCGGTCTATCAAATCTGATGTAGTGACGGGGGCGATCCTGTACGTGTTCACAGACTGCAGACTTCCCGGAGCGTCGATTCTTCACATCAGCTATATGTTCTTTAACGCGGGTTTTTATTGATCTTTTAGTTTGTCCTATGTAGGAGAGACCACATTCACAATCAAGCTTGTACATTCCTGCATCTTGCAGAGGGACATTACACTTGACTGATGGTAAAAACTGACCAATCTTCTTCAGCGGCTTGAAGTATGTTTTGATGGAAGCGCGCTTCAAGATGTAGCCAATCTTGTCAGTGACTCCTCTAACATATGGCAGTACAGCAGGTACACGCTCGACTGTGGCCAACTTCACTCGTTCACTGTGACGTAGGCGCGGGACTCGAAGCTTGTTGTCATGCAAAACTTGCTTGACATGGTGGAGCTCTGCAGCCAGGTGTTTACTGTCACAGATCCCTCGTGCTCTCTGAAACAAAGATTTACCCACGGTAGCTAACTGTGAAAGATGGTGGTGAGAATCACCGTTTAAATATCTATCTGTATGGGTCTTTTTTCTATACACAGTATGGCTCAAGGTGTTATCAGGATTCCGAATTACTAACACATCTAGAAAAGCTAAGGAATTGTTTGCCTCTAACTCCATTGTGAACTGAATTTTAGAATTTATAGAGTTAAGATGGTCTAAAAATGCAGTTACTTTATCTAAAGGTAGAATTGTGAAAGTGTCGTCTACGTACCGCTTGTAGAATCTTGGATTTATGGGAGAACTAAGCAGGGCTTTCTCCTCAAAGTCTTACATGAATATATCGGCGACAATGGGAGATACAGGTGAGCCCATCGCCACACCATCTACTTGCTTGTAGAACTCCTCCTTCCACTATAGGTAGCCAGATGTAAGGCAGTGTCTGAGTAATACTGCATATTCTACGGGCATGTTGTTTTCTTTCAGCCTTCTAGTTACAATTGAGATGCAGTCTTCAACAGGTAAGCATGTAAACAATGACTGCACATCAAAACTGACCATAGTTACATTGTCTGCCAGATCTAGGTCTTTAATCTCGCTGACAAAATGGTACGAATCCTTTATGTGTGCTCTTGTATGTCCCCTGAGCGGTGAGAGTATTTTCGCTAAGTGTTGAGCCAATCTGTAAGTTAGTGAATCGATTTGGCTCACTATGGGACGTAATGGAGCATTGGGCTTGTGTATTTTTGGTAACCCATACAATTTTGGTGATTTGGCGCACGTAGGTATTATCCATTTTACGTCCAGATTTAATTTTTCGGAGTGTTTTTATGAGATCACTAGTTGTTTTTAGTGTGCTATTTGTTGGGTCGTTTTTAACCTTTTTAAAAGTACTTACATCCGATAAAAGTTCTTGTATTTTAAAATTATAATCTGACGTATCCATGACTACCGTGGCGTTTCCCTTATCTGTGCGGAGAATCGTCAGTTCTGGTTTATTGCGTAGGTTCTTTAACGCTATAAATTCGTCTTTGGGAAGATTCGGTTTAGGCACTGAACATCGACGTAACATAGACGAAATGACGTATCGCCTCCAAATCTTCTTTCCGTATATTGTTTTTAAATAAACAGTCCTCGACACTACAGATAATTTCTTCATACGGTAATTTGCGAGGTGTAATTGCAAAGTTCAGGCCTTTGGATAAAACCCTAATTGTTGCATCATCCAGTGTTTGTTTTGACAGATTATAGAGCGCGATTAATCTATGATCTGTGTTTGTCAATGGTTGCTTTCGGTTCTGGCATTGATTCAGATGTTTGACATTTGACTTGATCGTTAATTTTTGATATTTTTCTATATGTTTGTTTTTGCATTCGTTATATTTACTAATTTCGCGTTTATTTAATGTTTCCATGCAAAAATTATAGTCAAACGTCGTTAAAACTTTCTTTAATTCACTGGATGATGTGTCTATGGATGTGTTTATGTCATATAGATCGGAGCGTTTTTGTTGGATTACCGTCCGTAACAACTTTTTACTCGCCCGATTTAAGATCTTAGCGCTTCCTCGAATGTCCTTTTTGGTTGATATTTTGACACACGTAGGAATGAGATTACGGTCTCGGCATCTCTTCAAGAAATTTAAGGCTGTTAAATATCTTGCGCGCTTGGTCTTTAGATCTTCTAATCGGCGTATTTTATTTGCAATTACCAGTCCGTACTGGTTTACATATTGATTCTTATATTTACGCGAACACTACACATTGAAATAATACTAGTTTTTACGGAATTTATCGCGTATATTTAACTATTTAATACCCGACGTTTCGAACGCTTTACAGCACTCATGGTCACAGGCGAGACTGAGATGTTCAACGTCCATATGTCATAGTTAACCGCGGTTACCATAGATTAAAATTTAACTTTTGTTCCAATCTATGCAGTGTGAACTTATGGTATCTTGAAGTCTTGCAGTTGTATGCTTGGGTTGGGATTTAATTTTATTTATTATAGGATCCCAAGCAGATGGTAGCACCCAGCCATCTTCTCTATTGAAATTAGGATGTTTTTTGATTTCAATAGCCTCGCGAATCATCCTTGGAAGGAATCGGTGTTCTTTAGCGAGGATTTGCGGTCTATCAAATCTGATGTAGTGACGGGGGCGATCCTGTACGTGTTCACAGACTGCAGACTTCCCGGAGCGTCGATTCTTCACATCAGCTATATGTTCTTTAACGCGGGTTTTTATTGATCTTTTAGTTTGTCCTATGTAGGAGAGACCACATTCACAATCAAGCTTGTACACTCCTGCATCTTGCAGAGGGACATTACACTTGACTGATGGTAAAAACTGACCAATCTTCTTCAGCGGCTTGAAGTATGTTTTGATGGAAGCGCGCTTCAAGATGTAGCCAATCTTGTCAGTGACTCCTCTAACATATGGCAGTACAGCAGGTACACGCTCGACTGTGGCCAACTTCACTCGTTCACTGTGACGTAGGCGCGGGACTCGAAGCTTGTTGTCATGCAAAACTTGCTTGACATGGTGAAGCTCTGCAGCCAGGTGTTTACTGTCACAGATCCCTCGTGCTCTCTGAAACAAAGATTTACCCACGGTAGCTAACTGTGAAAGATGGTGGTGAGAATCACCGTTTAAATATCTATCTGTATGGGTCTTTTTTCTATACACAGTATGGCTCAAGGTGTTATCAGGATTCCGAATTACTAACACATCTAGAAAAGCTAAGGAATTGTTTGCCTCTAACTCCATTGTGAACTGAATTTTAGAATTTATAGAGTTAAGATGGTCTAAAAATGCAGTTACTTTATCTAAAGGTAGAATTGTGAAAGTGTCGTCTACGTACCGCTTGTAGAATCTTGGATTTATGGGAGAACTAAGCAGGGCTTTCTCCTCAAAGTCTTCCATGAATATATCGGTGACAATGGGAGATACAGGTGAGCCCATCGCCACACCATCTACTTGCTTATAGAACTCCTCCTTCCACAATAGGTAGCCAGATGTAAGGCAGTGTCTGAGTAATACTGCATATTCTACGGGCATGTTGTTTTCTTCCAGCCTTCTAGTTACAATTGAGATGCAGTCTTCAACAGGTAAGCATGTAAACAATGACTGCACATCAAAACTGACCATAATTTCATTGTCTGCCAGATCTAGGTCTTTAATCTCGCTGACAAAATGGTACGAATCCTTTATGTGTGCTCTTGTATGTCCCCTGAGTGGTGAGAGTATTTTCGCTAAGTGTTGAGCCAATCTGTAAGTTGGTGAATCGATTTGGCTCACTATGGGACGTAATGGAGCATTGGGCTTGTGTATTTTTGGTAACCCATACAATTTTGGTGATTTGGCGCACGTAACACAGGCGCACAGGCGAGTAAAAAGTTGTTACGGACGGTAACCCAACAAAAACGCTCCGATCTATATGACATAAACACATCCATAGACACATCATCCAGTGAATTAAAGAAAGTTTTAACGACGTTTGACTATAATTTTTGCATGGAAACATTAAATAAACGCGAAATTAGTAAATATAACGAATGCAAAAACAAACATATAGAAAAATATCAAAAATTAACGATCAAGTCAAATGTCAAACATCTGAATCAATGCCAGAACCGAAAGCAACCATTGACAAACACAGATCATAGATTAATCGCGCTCTATAATCTGTCAAAACAAACACTGGATGATGCAACAATTAGGGTTTTGTCCAAAGGCCTGAACTTTGCAATTACACCTCGCAAATTACCGTATGAAGAAATTATCTGTAGTGTCGAGGACTGTTTATTTAAAAACAATATACGGAAAGAAGATTTGGAGGCGATACGTCAAGACATTTCGTCTATGTTACGTCGATGTTCAGTGCCTAAACCGAATCTTCCCAAAGACGAATTTATAGCGTTAAAGAACCTACGCAATAAACCAGAACTGACGATTCTCCGCACAGATAAGGGAAACGCCACGGTAGTCATGGATACGTCAGATTATAATTTTAAAATACAAGAACTTTTATCGGATGTAAGTACTTTTAAAAAGGTTAAAAACGACCCAACAAATAGCACACTAAAAACAACTAGTGATCTCATAAAAACACTCCGAAAAATTAAATCTGGACGTAAAATGGATAATACCTACGTGCGCCAAATCACCAAAATTGTATGGGCTATCAAAAATACACAAGCCCAATGCTCCATTACGTCCCATAGTGAGCCAAATCGATTCACCAACTTACAGATTGGCTCAACACTTAGCGAAAATACTCTCACCGCTCAGGGGACATACAAGAGCACACATAAAGGATTCGTACCATTTTGTCGGCGAGATTAAAGACCTAGATCTGGCAAGCAATGAAACTATGGTCAGTTTTGATGTGCAGTCATTGTTTACATGCTTACCTGTTGAAGACTGCATCTCAATTGTAACTAGAAGGCTGGAAGAAAACAACATGCTCGTAGAATATGCAGTATTACTCAGACACTTCCTTACATCTGGCTACCTATAGTGGAAGGAGGAGTTCTACAAGCAAGTAGATGGTGTGGCAATGGGCTCATCTGTATCTCCCATTGTCGCCGATATATTAATGGAAGACTTTGAGGAGAAAGCCCTGCTTAGTTCTCCCATAAATCCAAGATTCTACAAGCGGTACGTAGACGACACTTTCACAATTCTACCTTTAGATAAAATAACTGCATTTTTAGACCATCTTAACTCTATAAATTCTAAAATTCAGTTCACAATGGAGTTAGAGGCAAACAATTCCTTAGCTTTTCTAGATGTGTTAGTAATTCGGAATCCTGATAACACCTTGAGCCATACTGTGTATAGAAAAAAGACCCATACAGATAGATATTTAAACGGTGATTCTCACCGCCATCCTTCACAGTTAGCTACCGTGGGTAAATCTTTGTTTCGTGGAGCACGAGGGATCTGTGACAGTAAACACCTGGCTGCAGAGCTCCACCATGTCAAGCAAGTTTTGCATGACAACAAGCTTCGAGTCCCGCGCCTACGTCACAGTGAACGAGTGAAGCCGGCCACAGTCGAGCGTGTACCTGCTGTACTGCCATATGTTAGAGGAGTCACTGACAAGATTGGCTTTCGCTGAAGGTCATGCATGTTTACGCACCAACCTCGGCACATCCGAGGAGGTGGAGGAAATGTATGAGGATATTTCTAGAGCTATGCATTCCTCCAAAACCCACTAGACGGTGTTGATGGAAGACTTCAACGCAAAACTAGGCACAAGGGAAAGCAGTGAGTTGAAGTTAGGGAAATTTGGAGTAGGGTAAAGGAACCTTACGGGCCAGTAGCTGGTCGACTTTATGGAGAAAGAGGGACTCAGTGATTGTAAGGGTTAAAACTGGCAGCGATCACCGAATGGTTAGAGGCACACTAAACCTAAACGTTAAGTTGGAGAGGTCTCGTCTAATGAAGTCAACGCTCCGTCCCTTTCGTGCTCTAATCCAGAATCCCGAAACCTTTCAGCTCGAGTTACGTAACCGCTTTCAGTGCCTAGAACATTTCAATGCGGTGGACGATATGAATGACAAGCTCGTGGAAACTGTCAACGCGGTCGGAGCTAAGTTCTGCAAAACCCGCCGCAGAAGGACACAAAAACTCTCCGATCACACTCTTAATCTCATGGCTGTTAGACGGGAGATGAGGATGCAATCGTCAACAGATTTGACAGCATACAGGCAACTGAACAGACAGATCTCCAAATGCACGCGGCGAGACTTACGCAACTTTTATACTGCTCGTATTGAAGAAGCGATTGAGCGGAACCAAGGCTCCAAAGTCTTTGCCCGCTTGGTCTTTAGATCTTCTAATCGGCGTATTTTATTTGCAATTACCAGTCCGTACTGGTTTACATATTGATTTCTTATATTTACGCGAACACTACACATTGAAATAATACCAGTTTTTACGGAATTTATCGCGTATATTTAACTATTTAATACCCGACGTTTCGAACGCTTTACAGTACTCATGGTCACGGGCGAGACTGAGATGTTCAACGTCCATATGTCATAGTTAACCGCGGTTACCATAGATTAAAATTTAACTTTTGTTCCAATCTATGCAGTATGAACTTATGGTATCTTGAAGTCTTGCAGTTGTATGCTTGGGTTGGGATTTAATTTTATTTATTATAGGATCCCAAGCAGATGGTAGCACCCAGCCATCTTCTCTATTGAAATTAGGATTTTTTTGATTTCAATAGCCTCGCGAATCATCGTTGGAAGTAATTGGTGTTCTTTAGCGAGGATTTGCGGTCTATCAAATCTGATGTAGTGACGGGGGCGATCCTGTACGTGTTCACAGACTGCAGACTTCCCGGAGCGTCGATTCTTCACATCAGCTATATGTTCTTTAACGCGGGTTTTTATTGATCTTTTAGTTTGTCCTATGTAGGAGAGACCACATTCACAATCAAGCTTGTACACTCCTGTATCTTGCAGAGGGACATTGCACTTGACTGATGGTAAAAAGTGACCAATCTTCTTCAGCGGCTTGAAGTATGTTTAGATGGAAGCGCGCTTCAAGATGTAGCCAATCTTGTCAGTGACTCCTCTAACATATGGCAGTACAGCAGGTACACGCTCGACTGTGGCCGGCTTCACTCGTTCACTGTGACGTAGGCGCGGGACTCGAAGCTTGTTGTCATGCAAAACTTGCTTGACACGGTGGAGCTCTGCAGCCAGGTGTTTACTGTCACAGATCCCTCGGGCTCTCTGAAACAAAGATTTACCCACGGTAGCTAACTGTGAAGGATGGTGGTGAGAATCACCGTTTAAATATCTATCTGTATGGGTTTTTTTCTATATACAGTATGGCTCAAGGTGTTATCAGGATTCCGAATTACTAACACATCTAGAAAGGCTAAGGAATTGTTTGCCTCTAACTCCATTGTGAACTGAATTTTAGAATTTATTGAGTTAAGATGGTCTAAAAATGCAGTTACTTTATCTAAAGGTAGAATTGTGAAAGTGTCGTCTACGTACCGCTTGTAGAATCTTGGATTTATGGGAGAAGTAAGCAGGGCTTTCTCCTCAAAGTCTTCCATGAATATGTCGGCGACAATGGGAGATACAGGTGATCCCATCGCCACACCATCTACTTGCTTGTAGAACTCCTCCTTCCAAAATAGGTAGCCTAATGTAAGGCAGTGTATGAGTAATACTGCATATTCTACGGGCATGTTGTTTTCTTCCAGCCTTCTACTTACAATTGAGATGCAGTCTTCAACAGGTAAGCATGTAAATAATGACTGCACATCAAAACTGACCATAGTTTCATTGTCTGCCAGATGTAGGTCTTTAATCTCGCTGACAAAATGGTAGGAATCCTTTATGTGTGCTCTTGTATGTCCCCTGAGCGGTGAGAGTATTTTCGCTAAGTGTAGAGCCAATCTGTAAGTTGGTGAATCGATTTGGCTCACTATGGGACGTAATGGAGCATTGGGCTTGTGTATTTTTGGTAACCCATACAATTTTGGTGATTTGGCGCACGTAGGTATTATCCATTTTACGTCCAGATTTAATATTTCGGAGTGTTTCTTTATGAGGTCACTAGTTGTTTTTAGTGTGCTATTTGTTGGGTCGTTTTTAACCTTTTTAAAAGTACTTACATCCGATAAAAGTTCTTGTATTTTAAAATTATAATCTGACGTATCCATGACTACCGTGGCGTTTCCCTTATCTGTGCGGAGAATCGTAAGTTCTGGTTTATTGCGTAGGTTCTTTAACGCTATAAATTCGTCTTTGGGAAGATTCGGTTTAGGCACTGAACATCGACGTAACATAGACGAAATGTCTTGACGTATCGCCTCCAAATCTTCTTTCCGCATATTGTTTTTAAATAAACAGTCCTCGACACTACAGATAATTTCTTCGTACGTTGATTTGCAGGGTGTAATTGCAAATGGGTGTAATTGTGATTGCCTTTGGATAAAACCCTAATTGTTGCATCATCCAGTGTTTGTTTTGACAGATTATAGAGCGCGATTAATCTATGATCTGTGTTTGTCAATGATTGCTTTCTGTTCTGGCATTGATTCAGATGTTTGACATTTAACTTGTTCGTTAATTTTTGATATTTTTCTATATGATTGTTTTTGCATTCGTTATATTTACTAATTTCGCGTTTATTTAATGTTTCCATGCAAAAAGTATAGTCAAACGTCGTTAAAACTTTCTTTAGTTCAATGGATGATGTGTCTATGGATTTGTTTATGTCATATAGATCGGAGCGTTTTTGTTGGATTACCGTCCGTAACAACTTTTTACTCGCCTGATTTAAGATCTTAGCGCTTCCTCGAATGTCCTTTTTGGTTGATATTTTGACACATGTAGGAATGAGATTATGGTCTCGGCATCTCTTCAAGAAATTTAAGGCTGTTAGATATCTTGCGCGCTTGGTCTTTAGATCTTCTAATCGGCGTATTTTATTTGCAATTACCAGTCCGTACTGGTTTACATAATGATTTCTTATATTTACACGAACACTACACATTGAAATAATACTAGTTTTTACGGAATTTATCGCGTATATTTAACTTTTTAAATACCGCGGGGCGGGACTGAGATGTTCAACGTTGAACATCTCAGTCCCGTCCGTGACCATGAGTGCTGTAAAGCGTTCAAAGCGTCGGGTATTTAAAAAGTTAAATATACGCGATAAATTCCGTAAAAACTAGTATTATTTCAATAAATTCATATTTATCCAAAAGCATTATCTTCAGTACTATAAGCGACAGCTGGTGTGGCCTTTGGACCATCCTAAAGCTGCGATAATTTTTTATTACATAAATGAAACATTAATTGATGTGGATTCTGTAAG
This sequence comes from Parnassius smintheus behrii, assembly GCA_036936625.1. NCBI lineage: Eukaryota > Metazoa > Arthropoda > Insecta > Lepidoptera > Papilionidae > Parnassius > Parnassius smintheus. The sequence goes on along the minus strand of JAUPFT010000013.1, from coordinate 22,467,244 downwards.
AATATATTTAATTTCTCGACATCAAGCCTACGTCACAGTGACCGAGTAAAACCAGCCACAGTCGAGCGTGGGACTGCTGTACTACCATATGTCGGAGGAGTCGGAGACAAGATGTCCTACGTCTTAAAGCGAGCTTCTATTAGAACATACTTCAATCCGCCGAAGAGGATTAGTCGGTTCATACCATTCGTCAAGTGGAATATCCCCCTACAAAATTCAGGAATTTATAAGGTTAAATGTGAATGTGGTCTCTCTTACACAGTGTTATTTTGCAATAACCGTACAAATTTGAAGGTTCAGAATAAGTAATGTAGAATAGTCAATTAACAAAACTGTCTTTTTATCTTATAAATTATAGGCACGCACATATTCGTAAGGGTCGCTCGGTAGGCATAATCGTTGTTACCCATAAATCACATTTAATTTTAAAGTATTTTAAGTAAAACCGGAAGCCTTATTTACTCGTATTTTCAGAAACTACAATAACGGTATAGCATTATTTATATATTACAAATATATAAATAATGCTATACATGTAGCATTATTTATATATTTGTAATATATAAATAATAATATAAAATTAACGGATATTTAAAGGGAATTAAAATTTATTTAAAATTGAACGAGATAAAATCCGTAATAGTAGCTTTAATCAATGTGTAGTGTTCGCAATCGACCTTCAGTTTCAAATTTAGATTTTCTTTTCAAAAATAACCCATATAAGGCAAACAAAAAGATCAATAAAAACCCGCGTAAAAAATCCGTATTGTAGCTCACGTGAAACACCAACGCTTCCCGGAGTTTGCAGTTTGTGATCTTATACCAGACGACCCCCGCCATTACATCAGATTAGATAAATTAGAAATACCTACATTCGAAAGAACATCGACCCCTACCAAGGAAGATACGTGAGGCTATTGAAATTTAAAAAAAAAAACATTCTAATTTTAATAAAGAAGGAGGCTGGATGCTAGTACCTACTTGGGATCCTATAGTTAATAAAATTAAAACTAAACCCAAGCATGCATTCTGCGTAGGTCGGAACAAATGTAATAATTAAAAAGCTGAATGTACTCTGCGTCAACATTGACGTCTGGACGTCAATCACCTCAGTCCCCCCGTGATCATGGGACCATGGACCGAAACATCGAGAGTTAGAAATAAGTAATATTAAATGCGTAGTGTTTGCTTAAATATAAGAAATCAGTAGTGTTAGTGTATCAAAATTACACACATGTCTTTTCTACATACTTATTTATGTATAGATTTGTTCAAGCCTCTTATGGACGCCACACGGTCAGTTCAACTGATCATTCCAACTGATCAGTTCAAACTAAAACTGTTGATATTTTTTTTAAATATTGAATTTTCGATATATCGATAATAATAAATATATCAATATCGGAGTTTTATATTTATTTATCGATATATCTAGAATTCAATATTTTAAAAAATATCATAATATATATAATAGTTTGAACCGATCAATTGGAATGGTCAGTTGAACTGACCGTGTGTGGCGACAATTAGAATTAACTATACCTATACCTACACCGCGGTAAAGTATATCGGTTCAAAAAGGATTTTGATATTTTGGAAGATAGACAACGAAAACAAATGGCCTCTTACTGGTTTGCAAAAAACTATACTTTTAGCGAACATTTGTTGTAATTACGAATATATAGACCCTTTTTCACTGGAAACGAGGCATTCCATCTTAGTCCTCAGGGATGACGATGCAACTGCATTTTGATTTTTGTGAATGTAGATGTCTATGAGCCACAAAATCCACTTACCATCAAGTGGACTTTGTACTCATTTATCACCCCTATTCTATAAAAAATAATATATAAAATTATGTAATGTAATTTATAAACGACCTTAACTAATTGTTTAACATTTTGTTTTCAATTAATGTCGTTTCCATAACTATTACATCTCATCAAAAGTCCACGGATGAACATAGGCCTCCTGCATAGGTCACCTAGTTGCTGCGGATTGACAACCGTAGTATTTTATTCAGATCAGATCGTGCTGCTGCCAATCTCCTGGTTAAGTTTCATGTCTCGCCTCTATGACACCCACGGGATAAAATTTGGATATGGATATAATTACAACGCAACAACACGCTTATATGTTATGTTATACTTCCAAAGTTTTTGAGATAGAAAAGTATTTTATTTTATTTACGCCAAGCAAAATAAAATAACATGTACTCTACTTATGAAGTCATGTTACAATATGATAAATAATAAGGTGATATGACACGTCATGAAAATTGATCGCTTTAAAGATGGTAATTAATTAATAACACGGCAATAATTACCAAAAGATTTTTAATTAACCAACAGTTTGTATTGTTACGAGCTTGAGGTTCGTGACAATAAAAATTGCCGATAGAATTACCTAAATTAACACTTTAATTTACTTTACACAAATTAAAACTTAACACACTAATTCACTTAATTCCGCTCCGAAGCTTCGCTCGTATCGCCGATTCAATACTACTCGATCGCATCTTGCAGCGCCTATTTATTTAAATTAGCAAAGAAGCATCCCGAACATTCAAGCAAAGGCGCGCAAAGGGACGAGTGTGCGAGTGCAGACTTTCCAGAAACTTAGTTCTTCGGATGGCGCTGTCGGTTGAGAGATTTGTGATGTCATTCTCTGCAAAGCTCCCCTCGCTCTCGTTCCTGACACTAGATGGCGCTAGTTGACTTATTCACGCAACACTGCCCCCTCCTAAGACATGCTCGTCCCGAGCATTATCGGTCCCATAATAACGCGCCAAGCGATCCACATGGACGACCTTAGGAGTCCCTCTTGCGCCTTTCTGTATCCGGTAGGTCACATCGTTGATCCTGGTTACAATCCGGTACGGGCCGTCCCATTTAGCTTGAAGCTTAGGAGATTTCCCTTTGCTGCGGACCGGATTGTGCAACCACACTAATGAACCTTCGTTGAACCCTTTATTGTTCATTTTGCGGTCGTACCGGGTTTTCATTTTCTCAGACATTTGCTGGCCCGATTGTCGGACGTGCTCATAAATGTCATTCATTTTGTTCCGCAAGTCATTTGCATAATCGGTTATACTGCGGTGGGCATCAGGTGGTCTCCCGGTGATCAGGTCTGCAGGCAGCCGTAATTCTCTTCCAAAGTTTGCAAAAGCTGGTGTCACTGCTGTACTTTCGTGAACAGAATTTCGATATGACAACAAAAACGGTTGTATGTGCTTGTCCCAATCTCGTTGCCGATTGTCTACAACTTTTGCTAGGTACCTCTCCAATGTCTGATTAAATCGTTCCACCATTCCATCAGATTGCGGGTGATAAGAAGTCGTTCTTGTTTTATGAGTACTCATAACTCGGCAAGTTTCCTGGAATATTTGAGACTCAAAATTCCTTCCTTGATCGCTGTGAATCTCTAAAGGTACTCCAAAACGACAGAAGACTTCATGAACTAGTTTATCTGCAACTGTTGAAGCTTCTTGATTTGGAATGGCGAAGACTTCTGGCCACTTAGTGAAGTAATCCATCACAACCATGAAATACTTGTTACCGCTTTCACTCTCCGGAATTCCTCCCATGGTGCACCAACATTGTACAACTTCAATGCACCTCTACTACGAGTCTGAGGTCCCTTTACAGCCGCACAACTTATACATTTGCGACACCAGTCCTCGACATCGTTTCGACAGTGGACCCAGTAAAACCGTTCTCGGATCTTCAGTAGAGTTCGCTTAACTCCCAGACGGCCTCCTGAATAATCATTATGGTACAGCTGTAGAACATCCGGTACTTTAGCTTTAGGGACAACCATTTGTAAATGACAGCTGTCTCCTCGAACATTTTCCCATTTACGGCACAGAACTCCATCCTGAAGCAGCAAGCTGTCCCACTGGGCCCAATAGCTTTTAGTGGTCGAACTTATCGCTGAGACGTCGCTCCACTTGGGCTTGGGAGCGCTGGCCTTCATCCATTCCAGGATCGGCTTGATGTCCGGATCTTCCTGCTGTGCACGTTGTAAGCTGTCCTTCCACTCGTTGCTGAGGTGGTCTGCCCTGAGCATCCTCACGAGTACCACTTCCTTACTCTCTTGCCTACTACAATGGTTGCAATCTTCAGGACAAGGTCTTCTTGACAATGCATCTGTGTTGCCGTGAGATTTCCCGCTGCAGTGTCTGATAGTAAAGTCGTATTCCTGCTGCTGCTGGGCGGTGCTGTTAGCCGCACTTCCTTTCTGAGCCCGTTCACCTTCCCTTCCTAGGGTGTGCTTAGGGCACCTGGACCGAAGATGGCCCCTTTCCCCACAGTCATAGCACCTAGGGCTGTATTTTTTATTGTGGTCGCGAACCGTAACTGCTGTAACCTCCCTAGCGTGAGGTGAACGATGATCCTGTCGTCGCCAGGCAGTGCCGTTAGTTGCACTACCCTCTCGAGATCGATCAACTCTCCTTTCTACAGTTCGCTTAGGGCAACTGGATCGAAGATGGCCCTTTTCCCCACAGCCATAGCACCTAGGGCTGTATCCTCTGTTGCGTTCGCGAACTGTAGCGGCTGCAACCCCCCTGATGCGATGGGAACGATGATCCTGCCGCACGGCTTCCACCTCCAGTGCATGGGCCAAGGCGTTGTTAAGCGTGTCGTGGTGCCCGAGACTTCAAGGTCGCGGATGCCGTCGATGAATGTCTGAACCAGGGTCCCTTCTATGAGCGCAGGTACAGACTGGTATGCTTTTCGAACCATCTTCTCCACCTCAAGGGCCCACTGCTGCAGGTTCTCGTTGCTGCACTGCACGCGATCTTTAAGCTGCGCGCGAAAGACGTGTTCCAGATGAGCGTCGCCATATCTCGCTTCCAAGGCCTCAAGAAGCTGCTCATAGGTCACTTTCTTACCGAGAGCTTCCAACACAGTTAAGGCTTAGTCGCGCAGGCCTAGGGTGAGTGCAGTCATGGCTTGGCTTTTATTCCAGCCGTTCGCCTCCATGACGGCCTCGAACTGGATTTTGTAGGCCGACCAGGAAGAGGTCCCGTCGAACGGCGGCACTTTGAATCCACGTAGCGAATGCTGCAGCTACTACGGGAGCTGTAGTTCCATCCCCAAGTTTGAGGTCGTTTAGCGTTTTCTTCACGTCAGCCATCACGTTGTCAACCCGATTGTTCACATGGTTGATTCGGGTTTCATGTTCTTCGATTCGGGTTTCAGCTTCCGACAGGCGGTTGTCGTGTTGAGCAACCCTATCCTTCACGTCCCTTATCTCTTTCCCAAAGGTAGCGTGAAGGTCCTTCATGAGGAGCATCTGCTCTTCCGACCGACGAGCCTGTTCCGCCTGCTGATCTTCCAACCGACGGGCCTGTTCCTCCTGTCGGCGGGCCTGTTCCTCTTGTCCGCTCTGCAGCTGCTCTTTCAACTGACGGACCTGTTCCTCCTGTCGGCGAGCCTGTTCCTCCTGTCAGCGAGCCTGCTCCTCCTGTCGGCGAGCCTGCTCCTCCTGTCGGCGAGCCTGCTCCTGCAGCATCACCATCAGAGCACCTAAGTCAGGTGCTGCAGATGTAGGAGCTACCGACGGGCCTGCAGCCGGTGGCTGGCCCTCCGACGTCTGCGGCGTTGCACCACCAAATCTTCGTTGGTCCGTCTCCTGCTGGCGTTGACTTTGGGTACGGACACCCTCCGTTTCCTCCTTAGGTAAAATCGGCATTATTTTATCCCACTTCTGACACCAATTGTTACGAGCTTGAGGTTCGTGACAATAAAAATTGCCGATAGAATTACCTAAATTAACACTTTAATTTACTTTACACAAATTAAAACTTAACACACTAATTCACTTAATTCCGCTCCGAAGCTTCGCTCGTATCGCTGATTCAATACTACTCGATCGCATCTTGCAACGCCTATTTATTTAAATTAGCAAAGAAGCATCCCGAACATTCAAGAAAATGCGCGCAAAGGGACGAGTGTGCGAGTGCAGACTTACCAGAAACTTAGTTCTTCGGATGGCGCTGTCGGTTGAGAGATTTGTGATGTCATTCTCTGCAAAGCTCCCCTCGCTCTCGTTCCTGACACTAGATGGTGCTAGTTGACTTATTCACGCAACAGTATCAATACATAGAACATATTACTACAGAGTACATATTACTCGGATTAAATTTCAGTTTAAATTTTCTTTCCTCTCAATCCATCACATCACACACATCAATATGGAAGCAACTAATATTTTGTTATAATATAAAAATATGTAGACATCCCTTTTGCCTAATCAACGTGCCATCTACCTACTAAGTTTTGGAAATGAATGTCATTTGGAGCCAAATCTTTTCAATAACAGAGTCTCCAAAATTTTTTCCTATTTTGGCTCAAAAGGAAAATTTCTATATATTAGAATTAATTCATTCCGTTAGCTCGCTAAAACTCAAAAACGTTTCGATGGACTGATGAAATTTTTATATATATTTGAATGTGTCCATAGATGGTTTGGATTCACATTTGGACCCGGTAGGCGTGATTCATCACCTGTCGTAATGTTTTTTGACTTTCCTCAAATTTCTCCACGGATGCTGGTCTTCGATTGGTGAATGGTTCGAAGATTGTTATCTTTTTAACAACCCAAACACTGTAGTGTAGCCCCCACAACAATTTATGTTAACGTTAAGTAATTGTAATGAAGTAGTATAAAAATACAAAATTAACACGCCTCTTCTCATTTAACACTTTTCCAACATTACAACACAAATAAATCTTGAGTCAGGTGTGCGTAGCGGCCAGTAATGTTTCATCGCCCGTAATGAAATTTTGAACGAAATCAGCTTCTTGCCTTGCTAATTCATGAATCTGAACCGCATACGCCAATTGAATCCGATAATCTGCTGGCTTCAGTCTCTGCACTAGCTGTATTTTATACGGATAAACATTAAAAATCCGTTGAATCTTCTAAACCGAGTTTCGGTCCATTCTACCTGCTGGGACTTCTCTTAGAGCCGACATATGTTTTGGAGTTCCTAAATGTTTTTTTAATGAGATGGGGTAACAAACAAGCACACAGTCCACCTGAGGGTAAGTGGTTGCTGTGGCTCATAGACATCTACATCTATCCTCGATTACGAATCAAAATGGTCGTATTTAACTTTTATCCTATAGGCACAGACTTAATATACTATCAATAGGATATATCTCCGATTTTTGTCATTAAGTTTTAGTGACATCGTCAGAATGAAGGTCAAGACTAATTTCATAAATTTAAAAAGTATTTAAATATGCCCGTATGTATCAAATAAACTTCAAATTTTATTATTTCTTGTAGCTTGTTTTGGAGGAAAGAAAAAATATTGTAATAAGCGCCTTCTGTTATCCAGTAACGTCACTATTTTTTTACAAATATGTTAGTGATTGACGACGTGCCTAAAACGGATTTTTACCCTATATTTAGTAGCGTCACCTTATGGGGAATAGCTTAAATGTTTTCCAAATAAATATTCAGCGTGGTATTGCTATATTTCACTAGAGGGCGTAACACACGCGCGAGCTCACCGTTTTTGCATGCAAATGTTGCCAATGTCCGCTCTAAAGTATATATAGATACATATTTAAATCTTTTTGATTAAAACATAATTGCCACGGTTGATAGGCGGATTGGTAACTGCATTTTTTTTATAATTTTGAGTTGTCATCAGGAAGATGTTACTGCTTATCCCCTGTTTCAGTATCTTACTGTCGCTTCTTACGCCATCCACGAAACGATATGGGGTAGAGGATGTTCTTAAGAAGCGCCACTACACGGTTCAATAGAATGGATCAATTACATATATACATCACTCTGTAATTGATGTATGTATCTCTGGAAAATGCAGATAAGCAAACAAGTTATCCATTGTTTAATGTATTCTTTAATGACGCTTTTTACGTCGCTCATTTCCTGTTAAAATGTTATTGGCTCAGTGATAACCCCTATATCTCTCTTCTCTAATTAGTATTTAAAAAAGTTGTTATTTCTATCTGTTTGTGCGCTTATTTCTTTTACGCTACGTAACAAATTTTTATGCGGCTATGTACATAATACATTTTTATATTTAAAGACAAGCTGAACTAGCAAACGTTGTTCTGCCTTTTCCGGAACGTGACGCCATAAGTTTCACTCCGAATTACTCCAGACCTTTAACAATATTAATATAAAATTATTACTAACTTGATCACAGCGCCACCTATTACAGGGTTCAGATTTTTTTAAATATTCTTGAGTAGCACTAAACTAAAATATATTGTGAATGTTACTCGTTTGGGTCCATATTTTTAGAATGTGTTAATTCTTTGACTACTGTTGAATTTTATTTTTTTTTTTTTTTTTTTTATAGAAGAGGGGGCAAACGAGCGTGCGGCTCACCTGATGTTAAGTGACTACCGCCGCCCATGATCAACCGCAACACCAGGAGAATTGCGGGTGCGTTGCCGGCCCTTTAGAAAGGAGTAAGCTCTTTTCTTGAAGGTCCCCAGGTCGTATCGGTCCGGAAAAATCGCCGGTGGTAAACTATTCCACAGAGAGGTTGTACGTGGAAGAAAACTCCTTGTGAAACGTACAGTGGTGGACCGCCAAGCATCCAGATGGTGTGGATGGTATCGGGACGTTTGCCGTGTAGTGCGTTCACGAAATTTGGCGGCTGGGATTAATCCGAACAATTCCTCTGAGCACTCCCCGTGATAGATGCGATAAAATACGCAAAGAAATGCAACATCTCTTCGCAGCGCCAGTGAATCGAGCCGATCGGAAAGCACTCGGTCGTCGACGATTCGAGCCGCTCTGCGCTGGATGCGGTCAAGTGGAAGGAGCTGGTACTGGGGAGCCCCAGCCCAGAGATGGGAACAGTATTCCATGTGCGGCCGAACCTGCGCCTTGTAAAGTTGCAGGCGGTGTGCCGGCATGAAATACTGTCCCGCTCTGCTGAGCACGCCAAGCTTTTTAGAAGCTTTTTAGCGGTTAACGCGCAAACTTGTGTCTTCTGGGGGTTAAACTGGACTAGATTTAGTCGTCCCCAATTCGAGACTCTGTTCAGCAAAGACTCGACTTCAGACACAAGTTTGTCCCGGCACTCGGAGACGTTTTCCCGAGAAATATTGGCTCGGCCGGTGTAAAGAGCATCACCAGTGCTGTCGTCCGCATAGCAATGAATGTTACGGGTATGCAACATATCATTGATATGCAGAAGAAACAGCGTTGGCGATAGCACGCAGCCCTGTGGAACACCAGCATTAATAGGCTTGCAATCGGAGCTTGCACCGTCTACAACGACCTTGATGCTCCGATCTGCAAGAAAGCTGGTGATCCAATCACACAATTTGTTTATTACGCTATGAACTATCGATCGTCTTTAAATAACAAATAGTATAATTTGTAAAATAAATATGAGTACAGTTGGTTACCAGGGTTGAATAAAGTTACGATATCTATCTTTCAAAATTTAATCAAAAACAATGTTATTTGTGTAGCTATTTTGGCCAATGTTATTCTTATTATATATTCTTATTATATAATCGTTGTCCAATTAGTCCAAAACATGTTAATGGTAATAACGTTATGCAATCAATGTAGATCAAACTGTCCCACTTCCACACAACATGTAATTTAAAAGATAGTTAGACTTAGAAGATAGTTTTCGGGGGGGCTTTTACGTTCCCGGATTTTCCAAATGAGTTCCCCAATCTGTTAGCTAAGTTCTTGACTTTCAGTTGGTGTATTCACTGGTGCCTCGATTTATCAACTGATTCCCCATCAAAACACCTAACCGATATGAAAAATGGTAAAAAAATGAATGTAGTAAAACAAGCGCGGCACTTCCTCCAACATTAAAAATTCGCCAATATGAAAAAGGTTAAAAGGAAGAATAACTATGATAAACATCTGCGGCACTTCATCCCACTTAAAGTGTACCTCACGAACATCAGAGGATTGCACACTAACCTCGATCCGTTCCACCACCACCTCGAGACCACGAAGCCGCACTTATTTTTCATAACGGAGATGCATATAGCCATCCCTGTGTGACGTACCTCAACTTCCCAGGTACACGCTTGAACTAAATTCAAACAGCGCGCTGGGTTCTGTGTGTACGTACGTGACATTTTCCCTCGGCGTCTGCTTTGTTTTGAGGTTTCTGAGTTTTATCGACACCGGTGTAGAGAGAGACAACCCTCTATGCTCGTATCTATCACCAAGAGACAACCAGGCTCATCGAAAACCTGATAGAGATGGCAGATAAAACCCAACGGCGGTATCTGTCTGCGGGGCTAGTTTTTCTCGGAGACTTTAACACCCACCACAAGAAGTGGTTGTTCTCATGTGAGAAAACCGACCATGCTAGGAGGAGCCGTGCAAACCAAAACGTACGCAGTGTTTTGGTTTGCACGCCTCCACTATTCTTGACAATGTGAAGCGATACTTCACGACAGGACAGCTTTCAACTTTATGCAAAGCTCAAGTCAGTTCATGCGTTGAGTATTGTAGTCACCTTTGGGATGGCTCAGCAAAAGATTTACTTGCCACACACGACTAAGTGGAACGCAGAGCCAAGAGGCTTATCGGCGACAAAATGCCGACGGTAACTAGGCTTCACAGCTTAACTCACTGCCGCCAAGTTGAATGCTTGTCGGTCTTCTAGAGGTTGAACTTCTATTTCTACTCCTTACTTCTATGAGCTCCATATTAAGCTCTATCACAGGAGCTGGGTAGTAGGCATGATTTTTCATTTTGCAGCAAAAAAACTGCTCAAAATTTATACCGCAGTGAGATTAAAATGTCACGGTCATCCCGTTTGATAAAAAGCTGCGGCTATGTACTATTAAGAACTGAATACAATGATGGAGAAACTCGCACGGGTCCATCCAGCTTTGGTCAATCGCTCGTCCCCGCTGCTCCTACAGGACGAAGTGCGAACTCATAAATTATGCACAACAGACGGTTTCCAAGGTACAAGATCTGGGGTTGAAACCTCTCCGCCATTCACCATACTTACCAGACCTTGCGCCTACAGATTTCTACTTCAGATTCAAGTTTTTTCAAAATTTGGCTAACTTTTGAGCTAGAACAAAATTAAATACCCGGGAGGCATTACAAAATGCCTTTGAAGAATTTGTTGCCTCCCATCCAGCTGATTTCTTCAAGAAGAGTGGTTACTTTGATTAATAGAAATAAAACATACAGAAAAAAAAATTGTTAACTTATTTCATAAAAAAACGGCAATTTTATATGTATTTAAAGACCTACCATATTGTGGCTGAAATGAATTATTTTACAAAAACATTGTATAAAAAAGTATTCTGTAACAACTTTAATATTTACAATAAATACCTATTAAGAACATTAAGTTCAATTTTATGAACACAAATCTTCTTTCCTTAATTTTCATGCTTGTGGACCAATTTTTTGTTTTTGCACTTCTTGCATTTTTTTTTTTTTTTTTTTTTTATAGAAGAGGGGGCAAACGAGCATGCGGCTCACCTGGTGTTAAGTGACTACCGCCGCCCATGATCAACCGCAACACCAGGAGAATTGCGGGTGCGTTGCCGGCCCTTTAGAAAGGAGTAAGCTCTTTTCTTGAAGGTCCCCAGGTCGTATCGGTCCGGAAAAATCGCCGATGATAAACTATTCCACAGAGAGGTTGTACGTGGAAGAAAACTCCTTGTGAAACGTACAGTGGTGGACCGCCAAGCATCCAGATGGTGTGGATGGTATTGGGACGTTTGCCGTGTCGTGCGTTCACGAAATTTGGCGGCTGGGATTAATCCGAACAATTCCTCAGAGCACTCCCCGTGATAGATGCGATAAAATACGCAAAGAGATGCAACATCTCTTCGCAACGCCAGTGAATCGAGCCGATCGGAAAGCACTCGGTCGTCGACGATTCGAGCCGCTCTGCGCTGGATGCGGTCAAGTGGAAGGAGCTGGTACTGGGGAGCCCCAGCCCAGAGATGGGAACAGTATTCCATGTGCGGCCGAACCTGCGCCTTGTAAAGTTGCAGGCGGTGTGCCGGCATGAAATACTGTCCCGCTCTGCTGAGCACGCCAAGCTTTTTAGAGGCCAATTTGGCCTTCCCTTCCAAGTGACCACGAAACTGCACGTCACTCGATATGTCGACGCCGAGGATTCCGATACTGGCTGAGGCAACAAGGGGAGTGCCTTGAAACTGAGGGGATACGACAAAGGGGTTCTTTTTAGCGGTTAACGCGCAAACTTGTGTCTTCTGGGGGTTAAACTGGACTAGATTTAGTCGTCCCCAATCCGAGACTCTGTTCAGCAAAGACTCGACTTCAGACACAAGTTTGTCCCGGCACTCGGAGACGTTTTCCCGAGAAATATTGGCTCGGCCGGTGTAAAGAGCATCACCAGTGCTGTCATCTGCATAGCAATGAATGTTACGGGTATGCAACATATCATTGATATGCAGAAGAAACAGCGTTGGCGATAGCACGCAGCCCTGTGGAACACCAGCATTAATAGGCTTGCAATCGGAGCTTGCACCGTCTACAACGACCTTGATGCTCCGATCTGCAAGAAAGCTGGTGATCCAATTGCACAATTTCTCGGGAAGCCCATAGGAAGGGAGCTTCGAAAGAAGCGCTTTGTGCCAAACCCGATCGAAGGCCTTCGCAATGTCCAAACTAACGGCCAATGCCTCCCCCTTGAACTCTACTGCCTCCGCCCATCTGTGAGTGAGGTAGACCAGAAGATCACCAGCTGACCGACCACGGCGAAAACCGTATTGGCGGTCACTAATCAGCTGGTGATCCTCAAGGTACCTCATAAGCTGGCAGTTTACAATGGACTCCATTGTTTTGGAGAACAAGGAGGTGATGGCGATTGGCCGGTAGTTGGACGGGTCTGAGCGGTCGCCTTTTTTAGGGATCGGGTGGACGAAAGCCGTCTTCCACGATTTCGGGACTACGCCTAGGGAGTAGGAGTACCGGAAAAGACGCGTTAAAACCGGTGCCAACTCTGGAGCACACGTCCTCAGCACAATTGGGGGGATTCCGTCAGGCCCACTCGACTTGTGGATGTCCAGGGAGAGGAGTGCTTTGCGAACCGAGCGCTGTGTGAACTGCACTTCCGGCATAGAGCACTCACACCGCGGGATGGTCGGCGGCGTACTCCCCCCGTCATCGAGAGTCGAGTTAGACGCAAAGAAGGAGCCTAGAAGATCGGCTTTCTCCTTTGCAGTATGGGCCAGTGAGTCGTCCTCCCTGTGCAGAGATGGAAGAGATGGCTGACAGAAATTCCCCTGGACAGCCTTGGCGAGAGACCAGAATGCACGGGTTCCAGAAGGAAGGCGAACTAGTTTCTCGCCAATTCTGCCTATGTGCTCTGACTTTGCCTTGGCAATGACTCTTTTGAAGGACCTAGAGGCGGAATTATACTTCTTTTTTAGAGCGCTGGTGTTTACATCCCGGGACGCTGATGCATCAACCCAGGCTTGGTAGCACTCCTGCTTATAGCATGATGCTATTTTACAGGAGCGACCAAACCATGGCTGAGATTTGCCTCCAATGGGCACCACAGAGGAAGGAATAAAAAGTTCCATACCCTGAAGTACCACATCAGTAACAGAATCCGCAACAACGTTGGGATCATCCGGCGAGAAGCAAACCCGCCCCCAAGGGTAGGATGCAAAGAAAGACCGCATCCCATCCCAATCGGCTGACCTATAGTGCCAAACACGGCGGCAGCCTGCAGAATGCAACCGCGATTTCAGCGTGAGTGGCACAACACTCCGGATCAGACAATGGTCCGAGGAGCCTAAAGGGGCGTCGACGGAAATCTGATATCCGTCCGGGTGAGAGGTCAGCAGAAGGTCCAACAGGGAAGGTGCATGATCCTCCACATCTGGAATCCGCGTAGGCGAAGTAACCAGTTGTGTCAGACCATATGCCAAGGCAAAATCATGAACAGATCTCCCCGCATGATCGGTTAAACGTGAACCGAGCCATTCGGCGTGATGGGCGTTAAAGTCGCCGAGGATCACGATCTCTGCGGAGGGGATCTGCTGTAGCAACGAATCCGCAGCCATTTGGACGTGGTCGAAGAGTCGGTCTGTTTCGGCATTACCGCTGTGGGACCTATAGAGGCACCCGTAGACGCGCGGATGGTCGTCGCTGTCTACGCGTAGCCAAAGGATGGACAGGTCCGAACCTTCAAGTCTGCCGAGGCGTCGAGAACAGATGTCCTCTCTGACGTAAACGCAAACTCCAGCCCGAGGCACAAAGGAGTGTTCCAGTTTGTACCCCGGGTAGGAGAGATACGAAACATCAGCCGGAGAGGACACCTGCGTCTCGGTCAGAAAGAGCAGAGCCGGCCTCGCCGTCTCGAGATGGTAGTGGACGGCGTTTAGGTTGGAGTGAAGTCCCCTGATATTGCAGAAATTCACGGACAGCGTGGCAGGGGTCGCCTTGGTCTTGTTGCTCCGTTAGCCCCGAGCAGTTGTAGTCTTGAGCGGAATTTCGCCCCCCCCAGAATACGCGGGGCAGCCTGAGCACCCACGCTCAGAAGTGGAGAAACATGGTCGTGGATGCTCAGCGAGGGATTCTCCAGGGGTGCTGGTACCCTCCTGGGGTAGTCTATCTTTATTTAATTCCGCTACCATGTTGATGGGGGGGGGGGATTTGGGCCTCCGGCCACCTGCACTCACCAGACGAAACGCGGAAGCAGAACTTCCACTTCACGCCGGTATTCTGTGAGGTCGTGGTACCACCCCGGTTTGAGCCGGCCCATACGTGCAACAGCAAAGCTGCCGCATGGCTCTACCACTGTTAAAATTTCTTTATGCACTTGCTTTTGTGTTCTATAAAAATAATATTATTGGATTTAACTTTACCTAAGCATTTTTTACTATTATATAACAAGGAAAACTCAACAAAAATAAAGTTGTATACAATTTTATCACGCCGCAGTATACCTTTTTTAATAGGATGAGGGTGACAAACGTGCACATAGTTCACATGGTGGTAAGTAATTGCTGTGGCCCATAGACATCTACATCTATTATCGATTATAAATCAAAAAGCAGTTGCGCTATCACCCGTTAGAACTAAGATGGAATGTCACGTTTCCAGTTAAACGAGTCTCCGGTTCTCTACACTCACCATATGAAACACAGCAGCGTTAATCTGCTATTTTACGCTGGTATTCTGCGTGATCCTTCCCCAGTGGAGCCGACCCATTCATGCTACAACTATAATATAGCTGCAGCATGGCTCTACTACGTATAAAAACCTGTAATGTTTTTTTTTTTTTAATAAAGCTGAAGTGATTAACGAACTTACGTTTCACCTGATGGTAAGTGGTTAATGCATTCTACGCACACCTGTAGTCAAATTCAAACAAAGGAGGCTTATAACCCTGAGGATTACGATGGAATGCCTCACAGCCCGTAATAGTATTGGATCTTAATCCCCTTCAGGCCGGTGCACATCTATATAAGCACTGCTACTTGGAGACAGAAATAAGTATAATGGTGGTAAGAAGACCCACCCCCTAGTAAGGGGATCTTATCACCAAGTTCGGTTGCTGCATGTTTATTTCATATGGTGGGTGAAAAGAATCAGTGACCGCTATAAACTGATAACGTATCTGCATTTTGATTCTTCAAGGATAGATGTAGGTGTCTACAGGTTACACAATCCGCTTATCCTCTTTTTTCACGGTGTTACAATAACAGGAGACCACAATAATATAAAGAGCCGTGGTATCTCAGATGGTTAACGCCCGCTGCAACTATCACAGTATGTGAGTAGCCCGGGTTCGATCCCTGCCTGCGCCAATGAAATTGTTAAATGCAATTTTAAGTGTTGATTTTTCACGTGCTCGGCGGTGAAGGAAAGCATCGTGAGGAAACCTGCATGTCTGAGAAATTCTTTCGAAGACATGTGAAGTTCGCCGAAACGCACTGGGGCAGCGCGGGGAACACTTCCTTCCTTCTCTCAGAAATTAGGGGAGGCCTGTTCCCATCAGTGGGACGTATATAGGCTGTGACTTTAGTTTTTTACTTTTTCAATAATATAAAAAGCAAAACAAAACAATATAATAATACCAAGAGAAGAGCAAGCGAGATCTTTCCCAGATCGACCTGGGCGAACCCATTCATTTGTGTTGCATGTATTGCGTAGCTCTACCACGTCAACAATCAAAAATCTATCGAAAATGTATTAAAATATATATAAATTACCATTGCTATCAACTGATATCGATTCTTCTTTACTACCATCTCTACTGTCATCCTTGTTATGTATTTTGGTAAGATTTAAATGTTTATTAATTAATTTGGAGGTAATATCTTTCTTAATACTTGATAACTCGATGTCTTTACCAGACGCTATTATTGGGTATGCCAAATAACTTAATAGATAAAAAATTAGACAAAAGTATATCTGAAACAAAAAGATATGCAAGCTTTCATCATCTACATATTTGTGTTACTCTGCACAAGCCTCCTCTTATATATGAGAATGTTTGAAGACAAGGAAGCGTTCGCTGTGATTTACTTTTAACAATTTTTTAATGAGGTTGAGCTTAAATAAATAAATAAATAACACGTAAGAGAGTGGAAGATATAATGGTAAAAACATTACCTACTAATATTAGGCCCCAGGTACAAATTCCTGTTCGGGAGATATAAAAGATATAAAAAAACGAGTGTGCTTATGACCACACGACTGAATATATATATATATATATATATATATATATATATATGCCCGCGCAATGCTCTCTCTTGCTTATATCCCCTACTCAACTCCCGTTCGCATCGCCCGATCACACTTTTCGTAACACTTTCGTTACGCGTTCGCCAGCT
Organism: Parnassius smintheus behrii; assembly: GCA_036936625.1. Classification (NCBI taxonomy): domain Eukaryota; kingdom Metazoa; phylum Arthropoda; class Insecta; order Lepidoptera; family Papilionidae; genus Parnassius; species Parnassius smintheus. The sequence goes on along the minus strand of JAUPFT010000013.1, from coordinate 22,450,415 downwards.
TAATCCCCAAATCTAGCGTGCTTAAAGAAGTTTCACTTCAAAAGGTTTTTGCGATTTTCTGTTAAGAAATTCTTAGTAGCAGCCCGGAGTCAGGAAGTTTGAAGTGCTGTTTAAAGTAATTACAGTAAAACTTGCTAGCTAGCCCCGTGCCTCGAAAAGCACATAACACCGTTTGTCCAGCGCTTGGTCTCTCTCTCTCTCTCTCTCTCTCTCTCTCTCTCTCTGGTAGTGCCGTATTGCCGTCCCATTGGACTATAAGAGAGAGGGAGGGTAGAGTGCACCTGGGCACTTTAATCCTGTCCCAAGCAGATGGCTAGTCCCAGTTAAGACGGGCCGCCGTGACTGAAATTCGGTCTGGAGGTAATTGTAATATGCAAACTTTGCCATGTCAGCTCAGATGATAGACCGTTGTTTTATTCAATGTATGCGAACATCTTGTTACGATCGACCTCCGTCGACCAAGGAAGTAATTAATCGTAATTTCAGACCAATAAAATAAAGAGCCGGAGAATACATACATTTCAAGAAACTATGCTCAACTTTGACACGAACGTACTTTTCCTCTTTCTTTCTTTAAACTCTTCGTAAAATCCCTTTGCTGATCGCACAGTAGTGCACCTACACCAAGATGTTAGTTAGTTGCAAATGATTTAGAAGCATACGTATGCGTGATAATTAATATAGCTTTTTGTTGGTACAAAAAAAAAACAACTTAAAGTGCTGATTATAATAAAAACTTTTTGGAAAATCCGCGTGCTCGAGAAATTAAAACATATTCATAAATACTTCAAGTCTTCCTACTTGCACTGGACTATCACTGCAGATTCTTTCCTTGTTAATTCATTTCGTATAATAAGGAGACTACCTAAAGAATAAAAACAGTACTATATAAATAGAGAAAATAGTTTTAGAAAACAAAATTGTTTCAAAACAAATATGAGTTTGCTATCAAACTACACGACCAATAAAGTAACTTTTCAACATAAACTTAAAATATAAACTGATATTTTCCTAAAGAGCTCTAAATTTACCTTTATCTCCATTACTTCCACTGTTCTAATAATGTACTAGTATTCAAACTTTAAAATGCAGTGGAATAATAGCAACCACTTATTCAACAACAATGCCATTTATATAGCGTTCTTTTTATTAGTTTCCCATCTAATTAAAATGTTAAACATATTATACGATAAGAAGATATCTATTACAAATAAATTACTACCATTTTGTAAAAGTAATTACAATCTATAGAATTTCAAATTTATTGAAACATCACCTAGTGGTGTAAAATTTTGTTACAAGTCATCTTTTGTGTGTACATATGTTATATTTGAATATCTTTACTTATGAAGTTGACATTTTTTCAAAAGCTGACCCTCGCTCTACCGTGGTTTAACATTGGATCCGATTCCAATACCGTCTTCAGTTCTCTCAACCTTCATCTCTGAGTAGCCTTTTAATAGGCTGTAGTGATTCATTTCAGAGGTTCAATATTTTTTTATCGAAACCGATTGAACCAATAATACAAAGTTTGTTCATCCGTTACAACCGTTCAACATTATTGATATTGTGTTCTATTTGTGACACATTGTTTCCACGAAACTCATATTAGAACACCGGATATAAGCGAGTAGGACTCGCGCCTTGAGGGTTCCTAATAAACTTAATTATGTATGTAAATAGTTTATCCATCTTAAGAATCGAGTCTCGATTAATTTATCTGTTGATCGAAGTTGTGCGAGGAAGAAAACGTGTGGTAAATCGCGCAGTGGTAGACCACAAATCATCCAAATGGTATGGATGGTATCGCGAGTTTTGTCGCGATGTGCGATGGTAAGATTTAGCAGTTGGAATTAGTCCGAGTTATTCCTCTGATCATAACCCGTGGAAGATGTAATATAATATGCAAAAGGATTCAACAACTCTTAACAGCGCCAAGTAATCAAGCTGATCAGAAAGAAATCGATTGTCGACGATTCAAAGCGCTCTCGCAAATTAATGCGGGTAAGTTTTGATGTTGACTACTTGCTTGATCTAGCTCCTTCTACTTGACCACGTTCAGTGAAGAATAGTTAGAAACATCGAGGCGACCAAGCTATTTCTGATTGTTTTAATCCAATGGACTTAAGTTTTTATTTAATATTTATATGCCTACTTACTTATATACCAATTTCGTTTGAAGGAGAGAGGCTATGATGTTCGCTCGAGATCGATTTTGTATCAACGTATTTCACTTTTCATAAAACGTAGACATATTTTTGAACCTGAAACAATATGGAGTGAGTTATTTGACAATTTTGTTAATATGATTATCAATCTTTAATATTCCTTTAATATTTTATGTAAGACACGTAATTCGGTATTAGTTTTAGTTTTTTTTTTAATAATTATATAAACTTGTAGGCTGTAATAACGTAAAAACTCACACTATTCGTAGGCAAACAAATATTTATTCAGTTATTTTAGGTTACTTATATTGAAATTCCGCATGCAGTAAGCCTAAAAATTATTATTATTTTTCCCATCAGCTGCCATACATTGGACATAATATAACAAATAATATTATACAAAATAACCGTGTCATGTAATAAAACCATTATCTATCTAGTTACAGATATGTTACGATTAGATATTTTACGTAAAAAATTACCTAGTTATAATTCTTTATATTTGCATTATTTGCCTCGTAAACAATAAAATACAATATATTTAGTTTTAAACTAAAAAATTATATGCTATTTAAAAGGCGATAGTAATAACAAAAATATTAATAATGACCTAGACACATTTATCTTTGGGATCGTACATTACGTGTAGCATTGATGACTGTACTAATTTAATATATAACGAACAATACTCTTTGAAATTAATAACACAAAATATAAGAAGCCTAAAACGTAATTAACCACACTTTCAAACTCTTCTGGAACGTGCTATTATTAACAAAATACGAAATGTGGGAGTTCTAATCTTTTCTAATTCTGTCGTCGTTACGATATCGTCCTCCAAGTGTAAAGAATACAAATACTATCTTTGAATCCTTAAAATCCTTATACTCAATGATTTCTTATATTTACGCGAACACTACACATTGAAATAATACTAGTTTTTACGGAATTTATCGCGTATATTTAACTTTTTAAATACCCGACGTTTCGAACGCTTTACAGCACTCATGGTCACGGGCGGGACTGAGATGTTCAACGTCCATATGTCATAGTTAACCGCGGACAACGCGGAAACATTTATCATATCAAAACAATAAATCAACTTGACTATAAGACTTTAGATTTAACTTTGAATGAATTAGATCTTACACCCGTGTACTTAATGTGAAATTTAAATGATGCATTGCGTTCTAAATTAATATTCTTAAGCTAGTTATTGACAAATGTAGCAAAAACATACGTAAACGAACTATAAAACATTGAGTAACTAGAGGCTTGATATAATTCGTGAAAAATAGGGACAGCTTACATATTAAACCAAGAAACCATCCTAATGTCACAATTCTTCTGAGAAGGTAAAACAAGAATATAAAAAGGTGAACCTTTGTAAGGCTAAAGCAAAAATCTCTGGGATAAAATAAAAAATATACCTTACACGACTAAAACCGAGCTACGGAACTTCTTTCTAATGATCCTGGGAAGTTTATTAATAACATTAATGAATATTTTGTAAACATAGGAAATAATATAGCTAAATCTATTAACAACTGCTCGACAGATTTATCCTTGGACATATCAGACATATCATCTAGTTACTCACTTGTATTACTTTTAGTGTGCGACGACCTAGCTCGAAATTATTATATAGGGGTTGTAGGGGATGGGAGAATATTTCAAGTTCTCTTATAAAAATACCAAAATATTCTAACACCAATACTCACTTATTCAATACTTTTATAAGCTAGATTTCAGAGGATTGGAATTATAATTTTTTGAAATTTATCTTACTAACCGATCGCAATGTTTTTCAATAGGAAATTGAATAAGTGCTAATCTTCCCATTTAACGCTCATGGCATACTACAAGGCAGTATTTTTGGCCCTACTTTGTTTTTGACCTATGTATATTACAGCATGTGCCAGTCAAAATTGATAAGGATGCTTGTTGCTTATGCCGATAATACTGGTCTTTCATTCAGTAATGTACCAATGATACACCAGCAGAAATATGTCCGTATGCTCAAAAACGCTTCAATTCAATTATAAACTGCCTTTGACATAGTTCTGAATATCTTTAAAATAAAACATACGCCATTCACACTTAAAACCTTAACACATTTATTTCACCTAAGTTCTACTTAACATCGCATTTCTGTCAAATTTATTATGATATTATAAACTGTTCTTGTCTTTTGCGTTAAATAAAGTACTCAGGTATAACAATTGATAGTAATCTAAATTTTCAAGCACTCATTAATCTTCCAACTAATAGATTGCTCAAAATGATCTATATTTTTAAAAATATTCAACATGTGGCAGATAGTCAAGTGGTAAAATTAAAAATGTTGTACAACCAACTTCAACATAAATAAAATGAGAACATCAATGTATTCGAAGTCTATTAAATACGCATTATTGAAGATAACTTAAAAACTACTGGTCAGGTCTTGATTAAATTTATATGGAACCACGCGAGAAGATGATAAATGCGTTATTCTTGTGGTAGAGCTCTAATATGTCAAACTGACATTATGAAAATTGATTGTGGATTGAAAACTTGGAAATAAACTGAAAAAGAGCCTCTGGACCTTTATTTAAACCAGTTTGTGAGTTGATTCATTTCTCTATAACACTGTCTGTTTAATTATTTTAAGCAAAATATATAACCTATTATACCTATATACATTTCTGAAGATTATGATGGAATGCCATATTTCCAGTAAAAAGGTTCTTCGGTTTTCGCTTTACAAAAAACAGCAGCATTAAGCTGCTATCTCACGCTAGTAGTGTTGAGCGTGGTCCTCCTTAGTCGAGCCGATTCATTAGTGCTATACTATAATGAAACTGCATCATTGCTTGGATTATTACAAAATCAGAGTAAACGACACAGTCCAACGGATATGTGAACTAATATGGCCAGTAACTATATTCAAAACTCGAAGAACCAACACAAAATATGTATTATGAGAAAGAAAAAGTTCTTGAGTAGCAGTCGTGTACCGGCAAGTACAGTGCAGAATAATCAGACATAATCAGACTAGATTAACGTATGATAAGGTACGCAGAAATCAATTAATACAGGTGGCTCAAGACCGCACTTTTTTGCAAGCCCACGTTCATCAGTTGTTAGTGACGGGGTGTAATGACAGTGGTTAGTAATTTTATAGTGTTTATTAAAATTTCATGTAGGTTATTACAAAAATAATCGCTGATTCAAAAAAATATTTCAGGGTGTAATACGGTATAGTCTTCCATGTAGTTTTATCGATTCTTTTTCACTTTCTTCTTATTTAGTTTTGCTAGTAACTTTGCTAGTGACTTCTTTTATTTTGGTCTCCATTTTCTTAATAAATCCAAGAAAGTCAAAAGAGCCAGCAGCTTTGGTCTCATCATCATTAGGCTTATCTTCTTTTGTAGCATCTTGGTCAACACTTGGGAATTTGCTAGTTGTTTCTCTTAGTTTAGTCTTTATTTTCTCAATAAATTCAATTATGTCCCCAGATTGAGTAGCTTTAGTATTATCATCATTAGGCTTATTTTCTTCTCTAGCATCTTGGTCAACAGATGTAGCATATGAGGACTCAATTAAATATATAAGTAAAATTACGACTGCAATTTTTGCCTGTAAATAGAAAAATATATTTTATTATCAGTTTTATAGAGATTACATCGTAAACACATTTACAACCATAGCTGAACTTATATAATCTCTACCATTTTGAGGACATTTATCGTATTTACCACGTTTTTTATGCAAATAGACACACAATTTACTCGATAGTACGTGAATGATGTAGCTCATAGCTCCATAGACAGACACTTATATCTATCTTCGGTTAAGAATTAAAACATAGATCGGTTGTCTCCCCCAAAAAGTACGATCGTATGCGTGATTAGTAGTTAAACGTTATCCAGTTCTCGCCATACAAAACACGGCAACATTATGCTACTATTTAGGTGGTTATTTTGTGAGAATATAATGCCTATTCTTTCGAATCGATACATAAGTTCTACAGTCGTAGCGGTTGCACCGTGGTTCTACATATTAAAAGTTTGTGAGTGAAATGATGTGATATAACCAACAAACAGTTTAGTTTAAGAGAAACTATCATCCCATCTCATGGCTCATGGATGTAAAGCCGTTCCCTTTATGCTAGACTTAGAAATGTTTCGAAACCCAGACCGGTGACGGGGAGCATTAAAATGTATGTTAAGGTGCTAATTGCAAGAGTTATGAAAGAAACTGATGGAAAAATTTGGGACGTGCAAGTTGGATTTAGAAAGGGAGTGGGATGTACCGATCAAGTTCATGCGCATGATCACGGAAAAGTTTCAGGCCAAAAATCAGAAAGTTTTTTGTGCGTTCAGTTACTTGAAAAAGGTTTATGTAGAAAGGGATGTGTTATGGACAACACTGAACTCATTTGGGTTGAACGCTGGGTTAATACAGACTTTAAAGCCTTTTTACAGGGACTTTAGTACTTTTGTCAGGATCAACGGGGCCTACTCTGACAGGTTTGGCATCCATAAAGGTGTGTAGACAGGACAGAACTGTGCAGGACTTTTTTCAGGAACTTCTAAAACAGAAGATGTTATTACCAGTGCTCTGCCGAGTGAGATCATAAGTTTATCTGACATCTGAATACAGACTGAAGACAGAGATGCATTATTTTTCAAAAGCCCACGACTGCATAAAATTATCTTTTTTTGATAGCAAACTATAAATATAACACCATCTTGCAAAATAATGAGTGTAGTTGGGCTATATTTCCAAATAACTACATTAATTTATTGAAACCTTCTTATCTGAAGTATGTATGTTGATGATTAACTAGATTACTACTACTACTACTACTGACAAAACGAATAATTATAAAGTTATACTTAATAATAAAACAGAAGAGGTTTTTTTTGTTTAAACACGCTAATCTCTGAAACTACCAGCACGATTTAAAAATATTTTTTATTTGTGTATTACAGCTAAAATATAAATTTTTGTTAAGCAAGTCAGAAGAAAAAGCGCTGCTGAACTGCTTTATCCACGTCCGCTGGCGTAATGGCTTGTGATACGTAAATACAATGTTCTGCAAAAATATAGATCTTTGATCCAACTAAAAAAACCGCGATAATATATACCTATTTCTTATACAGAAGGCATAATAAGATATATTGTGACAAACATTTATTGAAATTTAATAACTGATTTAGGAGAGTTATTAGGAATGGCGTATTAATGCTTACGAACGATAGTTACATCATCATCAAGACAACTTTATGAAGGTAAAATTTGCTCTTTATTTGGATAGTTTAACAAATAGGGAAAAACGAAAATAGTTCAAGTAACAATTTTAATGGTGGCGAGGTGATCGAACGCTGGTTGCTCGCAGTATGTGTAATGTATAATATATTTGGTCCTTAATAATTTTTTCCTTTGGCGTCGTTTATTACCGCACACTGGAAAACATGAAATATCGATATATTTACGAGTACAAGTACCACCGTGACACCAGTGCTGCAGAAACAGCTCGAGGGATTAATGATGTGTACGGCGCTGGTATCGCAAAAGAAATCACTGCACCTTTTTGGTTTTAACGTTTTCGTGTTGTAAATTCCGACCTCCAGAACAAACTCCATGAACAGCCGGAGACCAAAGTGGAAAATGAAGAATTAAAGGCTATTGTGGAACCGAATCCATCACAAAACACTTCAGGGATAGCTGCAGGCTTCGGAGTAAGTGATAAAACTACATAATCCACCTGAAGTAAATCGGAAAAGTAAAAAAAAACTTAAACGATGGGTACCATCATGAAATGAGTGAATCGAACTTGCAAACACGCGTCAATTGCTGTGTTACTTTGCTCAACCGACACAAAAATGAAGGTATTTTAAATCCAATCATTACTTTTGATGAAGAGTGGATGCACGAAGAGTGAAGGCAAGCTGAACCCTGGAGACCCAACCAAATCCTGCCCCAAACGAAAATTGACTCAGAAAAAGTTACTTGTGAGTGTTTGGTGGACCAGCGCCATTGTTGTTCACTACAGCTTTCTAAAATCTCTCCAAATTATAACGGCAGATATCTGTTGTCAGCAACTGCAAACCATGAAGGAAGAACCAGCTACTAAACAACCGAGATTGGTCAAAAGCTCTAGGCCATTGCTGCTTCACGACAACGCAAGACCACACACTGCACAACAAACAACCACTAAGTCAGATGAGCTACAATTGGAATGTCTGCGACATCCACCGTACTACACGGACCTTGCTCTAACAGATTACAAATTTTTCCGGTATTTGGACTACTTTATGCAAGGAAAAAAATTTCATTCCGATGCGGCAGTCCAAACCGCCTTCAAAGAGTTTATTGATTCTCGCCCCCATGGTAATTTAGGAAAGGGATCAATGAACTACCTATGAGATGTCAAAAGTGCATAGATAAGAACGGTGCATACTTTGATTAATTAAATATATTTTACAAAAAAAAAATCACTTTATATTCCTGACGTACGCCAAGTTCATATGTAAGGACCTACTATGTAAGTAATGTAGGTATAGGTAGCGCTTAGCCCCCAAGCTTATTGTATTGCTTTTGAGTAACTTACCACTGCTGCCATATTCTTTTTCAGTAGCGATCTTGAAATTTGAAAACTTGTCAAGTTTGTTCTGCCATATAACACAATGTACGAGCTATTTATACACCAGCGAACGCTAAATAAAATTTTAATGACGCATTAAATCGCTAAAGGTATCGGTGATTATTTCCGTGGATGACTTTTAATGGATAGAATTAAATTACTAAGTAGTAAAAATTTTACTTTGCCTAGCCAAATTACTGTTAATATTTAATTGTGAATACTCTCCTCAACAGTGTCGGTTAAAATATTTCAGCTGTCAGGCTCTGTTGTGTACTTTCATGTTTTCAGGAACAATAAAAAAGAATATTTGTTATTACCAGTGCTTTGTGGGTTGAGATCATGAGATTTATCAATCAATCTGAATATAAACTGAAGACAGGCATGCATTATATTTCAAAGTGCCCACGAATGCAAAAAATTATCTTTTTTGATAGCTAGGAATAAACATAAAATCATCTTGCAAAAAATTGAGTGGGCTTGGGCGATATAGACACTTGTATGCTGAATAGGGAACTTGTTAATTCTACAATACACAACGTCTAAGCAACAACTTCAGAAGCTAATCAATGGAATGCATTTTAATATTTTTAGTATTTGAAGTCGGCTTTTACATTTTATTAAAAGTTTAATTTTCTTTCATGTAGTTTTACGTCACAGAATTCTATAAAAACTATTTGTAAGCCCCCATCTCCTCTTTGGCATGTGATTAGTTTAGTACGTAAGTCTGTATGACCATCAACCACTACCGATAGTTCATCGCCACTGTGTCACTGTTGCTAACATGTAACCGAAGTGTCTCAGGTGAAAAATAAATCTCATGATGCACCTCAGCTGCTAGCATTCTGGTTACAACACATCTCGTTTGATGTTCTTAAAAACTTAAAAGTACACAGGCGAGAAAAAATATTTTTAATTAATTGATGTGACGTAATGTAGCTAGACAAAGTGAAAATTTTACTATAGGGTAAATGTCGTAAAAGCTACCCATTAAAGTAATCTAAGGTATCTTTAGCGGTTTACTGCGCCATCAAAATTTTATGTATTTTTCGCTGGTATTTAAATAGCTCCCACATATTTATATCAGAAATAACTTAAAAGGTTTTTAACATACAACGAGGAATTTGCAACCGAAAAAAAATTGCAGCAGTTTAAAGTTATATAAAAAAATTAATTCAGAGGCTAAGCACACCCCATAACTTTACAGAGTGCGAGCAACCCGATACGATCCCTACTAGTAATTTGCAATTTTAAATGCTGACTTTCCATGAGCTCTGCGCTGAAGGAAAACATTGTCTGGAAACATCCATGACTGAGGAGCAGAATTACTTGTATCTGATAACCGCATTATACATATGAAATAGCTTGGAAAATTTCTACTTGGTACGTGTCTCAGTCGTACGGATTTCACTAGTCCAAAAATTAAATAATGTCCAAAAATAAAAAACAGAAGTCACGAGATGCACGCGCCACACGCAAGTACCGACAATCATACGCACAGGCGACTGGCTCGGTTCGTGTCCTTGCATACGACGTTTAATTTTATAGATTTCCGTATAATATACTAGATACCACATAGACTGCATGAGTGCGTGCAGCTCCCATGCAGCGCGGATAGGACTTGTCCGTCAAGTGAGAAAGTAAAATAGGACAGTTTCAAGCGCTGGCTTACTCTTTTTTAAATGTTTTTTAGTAATTTGTACATTCCAAGTAGCTTTGCGGTACAATCGTTCGGTGACTGCAGCTTTATGTACATCACGTATCGCACACATAGAATACTATAAAATACAATAGAATGGCTGTCAATCTTATTTTTTACCGAAGTTCGGCGTCGCCGGGAGCACACATACAAGCAATTACGTCGTATTATCAGTTAATCACTACCACAAACCCAGTCGCTGTGTTGACAGATGGATATTAATACATATTTATTTGTAAATAGAGTGCAATTTGGCATTTGCTAAATAATTTTCATGCGAAAGTTGGAAACGATTGTATCGTCAAAACGCATCTCGTGTTGACATTTATACGTGTGAATTGACCTGTTAGTGGCATTTTATTGGCTACACGGGCACCGCCCATACCCCTGTTCTATTATGTATGTATTATAGTATTCTACGATCGCACATGTAGCGCACTAGATGTCATTTGGCGTAGCGCAGACTGTTTAAAAACGTATGCTCCATTCTTATAGAAATTACATTCATACGTAGCTCCATTACTTAAGTCTTCTCTCTCTATGACATAATACTCTATGTCGTATGTCTTCCCCACAGCTTTCTTCGTTAAACCATATTTGCCACGCTTAATGGGCGGGTTGGTAACCGCGGTTTTTTTTATAATTTTGAGTAGTCACAGGAAGATGTTACTGCTTATCTCCTGTTTCAGTATCATACTGTCGCTTCTTACGCCACCCACGGAACGATATGGGGTAGAGGATATTCTTAAACCGCCACTACACGGTTCAATGGAATGGATCAATTACTTATACATTACTCTGTAATTAATGTGGGTATCTCTGAGAAATGCAGATAAGCAAACAAGTTATCCGTTGTTCAATGTATTATTTAATGATGCTATTTACCTTGCTCATTTCCTGTCAAAATGTTATTGGCTCAGTGATAATCCCTTTATCTCTCTTCCCTAAATAGTATAAAACAGTTGTTATTTCTATCTTTATAGGCGCTTATTTCTTTTACACTACTTAACAGATTTTTATGCGGTCTATACCATGCTTTTGAAAATTTCTTTCAAAAGCATGGTATACACCGCATAAAATGTACATTTTTATATTAAAAGATAAGCTGGACTAGCAGACGTTGTTCTATCGTTTTCGGAAAGTGACGCCATGAGTTTCACCCTGAATTCACTTAAGACTTTTAACAATCTACACTAATATTATAAAGAGCAAAGATTTGTTTGTTTGAATTGAATAGGCTCTGAAACTACTGAACCGATTTGAAAAATTCTTTCACCATTAGAATCCTACATTATTCCTGATGAACATAGGCGGTAGAACGTTTTCAAAAAATTTAGGGATCCGTATGAAAACTTCGTTAATGTAACCCAAGGTGTGAAAAAAATACCAAAAAAAATCATATCGCGTACGCTGCGGAAACTATTGACAATAGAGCAAAGTGATGTGCTACAGTTTTATGGAGGACATCAATATCTACATAAAAGTCTGCAATACCATATGTCTAACTATTATAGTTATCTCACGATAACTACTTTTCCATGTTAAAATATTCAATAGTAACGTCGAAAAATCCTTATATCGCGTACACTGCCAGCACCATGCGATGCGGGTGTCACTGGGGTGTGGGAGGGGAGTCTATCTACACTAATATTATAAAGAGGAAAGATTTGTTTGTTCGTTTGAATTGAATAGGATCTGAAACTACTGAACCGATTTGAAAAATTCTTTCACCATTAGAATCCTACATTATTCCTGATGAACATAGGCGATAGACCGTTTTCAAAAAATTTAGGGATCCGTATGAAAATTTCGTTAATGTAACCCAAGGTGTGAAAAAAATTTCAAAAAAAACCTTATATCGCGTACGCTGCGGAAACTATTGACAATAGAGCAACGTGATGTGCTACAGTTTTATGGGGGACATCAATATCTACATAAAAGTTTGCAATACCATATGTCTAACTATTATAGTTATCTCACAATAACTACTTTTTCATGTTAAAATATTCGATAGTAACGTCGAAAAATCCTTATATCGCGTACACTGCCAGCACCATGCGATGCGGGTATCACTGGGGTGTGGGAGGGGAGTCTATGTCAAAAAATAAATTGCCGGGCGGCCCACTCGCGCGGTTGGCCCCCTACGCAGCGGTTGTATGCGGAATCCAATAAAGTTAATATTTTGAATTCGCTTTAAATTCATTTAGTAGGTGTTGATTAAATTTATATAATATTATAAAGAGGAAAGATGTTTTTGTTAGTTTGTTTGTACTAAATAAGTACGAAACTACTGGACCGATTTTAATCAATTTTTACCAATAGAAAGCTAAATTATAGGGGGGGGAGGGGGAGTGGATAAAATTTAAATTTTCTGTATAACGTGTATATGCCGATAGATAAAAGTACTCCATTAATTCTGCAAATTTTTTAGCTAAAATGATTGAACTAAATGAGCGAGGTGTCATACCATGTCGCGCGGGAGAGACGCGTGATATACGCGGGTGAAACCGCGGGGTACAGCTAGTATAAATATAAAATCATTACTAACTCGAACACAGCGCCACCTATTACAGGGTTTAGATGTTTTGATTTTCTTATGTGGTACTACACTAAAATATATTGTGAATATTACTCTGTTAATTTTATTAAACTAACAGACTGAAGATTGTTAAATTTTTATTTGTTTATCACGCTGTGAACCATCGTCTTTAAATAACAAAGAGTATAGTTTATATAATAGTAAAATAAATATGATAACAGTTGGTTACCAGGGTTGAATAAAGTTAGCATTTCTGTCTTTCGAAATTTAATCAAAAATAATGTTATTTAATGATTTCTTATATTTACGCGAACACTACACATTGAAATAATACTAGTTTTAACGGAATTTATCGCGTATATTTAACTTTTTTACCCGACGTTTCGAGAGCTTTACAGCACCCATGGTCACGGGAAGGACTGAGATGTTCAACGTCCAGCTGTCATAGTTAACCGCGGTTACCATAGATTAAAATTTTAACTTTTGTTCCGATCTACACAGTATGAGCTTATGGTATCATGGAGTCTTGCAGTTGTATGCTTGGGTTGGGATTTAATTTTATTTATTATAGGATCCCAAGCAGATGGTAGCACCCAGCCATCTTCTCTATTGAAATTAGGATGTTTTTTGATTTCAATAGCCTCGCGAATCATCCTTGGAAGGAATCGGTGTTCCTTAGCGAGGATTTGTGGTCTATCAAATCTGATGTAGTGACGGGGGCGATCTTGTACATGTTCACAGACTGCAGACTTCCCGGAGCGTCGATTCTTCACATCAGCTATGTGTTCTTTGACGCGGGTTTTAATTGATCTTTTAGTTTGTCCTATGTAGGAGAGACCACATTCACAATCAAGCTTGTACACTCCTGCATCTTGCAGAGGGACGTTACACTTGACTGATGGTAAAAACTGACCAATCTTCTTCGGCGGCTTGAAGTATGTTTTGATGGAAGCGCGCTTCAAGATGTAGCCAATCTTGTCAGTGACTCCTCTAACATATGGCAGTACAGCAGATACACGCTCGACTGTGGCTGGCTTCACTCGTTCTCTGTGACGTAGGCGTGGGACCCGAAGCTTGTTGTCATGCAAAACTTGCTTGACATGTTGGAGCTCGGCAGCCAGGTGTTTACTGTCACAGATCCCTCGTGCTCTCTGAAACAAAGATTTACCCACGGTAGCTAACTGTGAAGGATGGTGGTGAGAATCACCGTTTAAATATCTATCTGTATGGGTCTTTTTTCTATACACAGTATGGCTCAAGGTGTTATCAGGATTCCGAATTACTAACACATCTAGAAAAGCTAAGGAATTGTTTGCCTCTGACTCCATTGTGAACTGAATTTTAGAATTTATAGAGTTAAGATGGTCTAAAAATGCAGTTACTTTATCTAAAGGTAGAATTGTGAAAGTGTCGTCTACGTACCGCTTGTAGAATCTTGGATTTATGGGAGAAGTAAGCAGGGCTTTCTCCTCAAAGTCTTCCATGAATATGTGGGCGACAATGGGAGATACAGGTGAGCCCATCGCCACACCATCTACTTGCTTGTAGAACTCCTCCTTCCACAATAGGTAGCCAGATGTAAGGCAGTGTCTGAGTAATACTGCATATTCTACGGGCATGTTGTTTTCTTCCAGCCTTCTAGTTACAATTGAGATGCAGTCTTCAACAGGTAAGCATGTAAACAATGACTGCACATCAAAACTGACCATAGTTTCATTGTCTGCCAGACGTAGGTCTTTAATCTCGCTGACAAAATGGTAGGAATCCTTTATGTGTGCTCTTGTATGTCCCCTGAGCGGTGAGAGTATTTTCGCTAAGTGTTGAGCCAATCTGTAAGTTGGTGAATCGATTTGGCTCACTATGGGGCGTAATGGAGCATTGGGCTTGTGTATTTTTGGTAACCCATACAACTTTGGTGATTTGGCGCACGTAGGTATTATCCATTTTACGTCCGTAAAAATACACAAGCCCAATGCTCCATTACGCCCCATAGTGAGCCAAATCGATTCACCAACTTACAGATTGGCTCAACACTTAGCGAAAATACTCTCACCGCTCAGGGGACATACAAGAGCACACATAAAGGATTCCTACCATTTTGTCAGCGAGATTAAAGACCTACGTCTGGCAGACAATGAAACTATGGTCAGTTTTGATGTGCAGTCATTGTTTACATGCTTACCTGTTGAAGACTGCATCTCAATTGTAACTAGAAGGCTGGAAGAAAACAACGTGCCCGCAGAATATGCAGTATTACTCAGACACTGCCTTACATCTGGCTACCTATTGTGGAAGGAGGAGTTCTACAAGCAAGTAGATGGTGTGGCGATGGGCTCACCTGTATCTCCCATTGTCGCCGACATATTCATGGAAGACTTTGAGGAGAAAGCCCTGCTTACTTCTCCCATAAATCCAAGATTCTACAAGCGGTACGTAGACGACACTTTCACAATTCTACCTTTAGATAAAGTAACTGCATTTTTAGACCATCTTAACTCTATAAATTCTAAAATTCAGTTCACAATGGAGTTAGAGGCAAACAATTCCTTAGCTTTTCTAGATGTGTTAGTAATTCGGAATCCTGATAACACCTTGAGCCATACTGTGTATAGAAAAAAGACCCATACAGATAGATATTTAAACGGTGATTCTTACCACCATCCTTCACAGTTAGCTACCGTGGGTAAATCTTTGTTTCAGAGAGCACGAGGGATCTGTGACAGTAAACACCTGGCTGCTGAGCTCCAACATGTCAAGCAAGTTTTGCATGACAACAAGCTTCGGGTCCCACGCCTACGTCACAGAGAACGAGTGAAGCTGGCCACAGTCGAGCGTGTACCTGCTGTACTGCCATATGTTAGAGGAGTCACTGACAAGATTGGCTACATCTTGAAGCGCGCTTCCATCAAAACATACTTCAAGCCGCCGAAGAAGATTGGTCAGTTTTTACCATCAGTCAAGTGTAACGTCCCTCTGCAAGATGCAGGAGTGTACAAGCTTGATTGTGAATGTGGTCTCTCCTACATAGGACAAACTAAAAGATCAATTAAAACCCGCGTCAAAGAACACATAGCTGATGTGAAGAATCGACGCTCCGGGAAGTCTGCAGTCTGTGAACATGTACAAGATGGCCCCCGTCACTACATCAGATTTGATAGACCACAAATCCTCGCTAAAGAACACTGATTCCTTCCAAGGATGATTCGCGAGGCTATTGAAATCAAAAAACATCCTAATTTCAATAGAGAAGATGGCTGGGTGCTACCATCTGCTTGGGATCCTATAATAAATAAAATTAAATCCCAACCCAAGCATACAACTGCAAGACTCCATGATACCATAAGCTCATACTGTGTAGATCGGAACAAAAGTTAAAATTTTAATCTATGGTAACCGCGGTTAACTATGACAGCTGGACGTTGAACATCTCAGTCCTTCCCGTGACCATGGGTGCTGTAAAGCTCTCGAAACGTCGGGCAAAAAAGTTAAATATACGCGATAAATTCCGTTAAAACTAGTATTATTTCAATAATGTTATTTGTGAAGCTATTTTGGCTAATGTTATAATCGTTGTCCAATTAGTCCAAAACATGCTTATGGTTATTACGTTATGCAATCAATGTAGATCAAATTGTCTCACTCCCATACAGCATGTAGTTTAAAAGTTAGTTAATCTTAGAAGATAGTTTTGGGGGGGGGGGGCTTTGGCATTCTCGCAGTTTCCAAATAAGTTCCCCATCTGTTAGCTAAGCTCTTGACTCTCAGTTAGTATATTCAGCGGCGCCTCGATTTACTAACTGCTTCAAAATACCTAACCAATATGGAAAAAAGTAAAAAAAAGAATATAATGAAACAAGCGCGGCACTTCCTCCCATATGAAAAATTACCCAATATGAAAAAAGTTATATGATAAACATCTGCGGGACTTCATCCCACTTAAAGTCTACCTCATAAACATTAGAGGGTTGCACACTAACCTCGATCCGATTCACCAAGAAACCAAGAAGCTGTACTTATTTTTCGTAACTGAGACACATTTAACAATTACTGTGTGACCTACCTCAACTTCCCAGGTACACGCTTAAACTAAATTCAAACAGCGCGACGGTTTCTGTATGTACGTACGTGGTGACATTTGCTGTTGAGCTTTTAGTTGCTTTGAGGTTTTTGAGCTTTTATCAAAACCGGTGTAGAGAGAAACAACCTACTATGCTTGTGTCTATGACCAAGAGACAACCAGGCTCATCGAACACCTGATAGAGATAGCAGATAAAACCCAACAGTTGTATCTTTCTATGGAGCTAGTTTTTCTCGGCGACTTTAACACCCAACACAAGGAGTGGTTGTTCTCGATTGAGAAAACCGACCATGCTGGGAGGAGACGTGCAAACCAATTATTAAATATTATTATTATTGGGGGTATCAATATAGTTTTCTCATCTGGTTGTGTTCTATAAATATATAATTATAAATGAAAATGAAAAGATAAATATACATAAATATCAATAAAATTAAATAAATATAAAAATACATAAATAAATAAAAGCCCAACCAGATGGAGGCCCTCGGCAGGGGAGACCAAACGGCCGAGGGTTAGGGGTAAAGGGAAAAAAACCGGCGGACGATGCGGGCGGTATCGAGGAGCACCGCCACGTAGTCCCAGCTGCCTCAGATGACCCGAGAGGCTGACTGGGATTACCTCGTTTGCAGAGACGACTCCAGGAATAATTTCGGTCGGCAGTCCACCCCACATGTCGGTCACCTCGTGAGCCAGGTCCAGATATTTTGTTTGCTTATCCTTTTTTATTTATTTATTTATCAAAAGTATTCTTACATATTTGCTTGATTTGTACCATTAAACCAATAATGGTTTGTATTGGTACTCACATTCGCAACTAACGCACTAAAAGTTAAAAAAAATGTATATACATTTATATGTATATACATTTTTTTTAACTTTTAACGCCTTCTTTATTGTGTAAGTGGAAAGGACCCATTTGCAATTCTCATCTGGGACTATTCGACGAACCGGTTCTATTAGGCAGCGCAAACTACTTAACAATCTTAAAAATCTGTTTCGGCTTTCACGAGGTTCTCGTCATACGGAATGTCGACCAAAAATATCCTTGACTGTGCCCGGTCATTATTAATATTCTTAACAATGTGAAGAGATACTTCACGACAGGTCAGCTTTCAACTTTATACAAAGCTCAAGTCAGGTCATGCATGGAGTATTGTAGTCACATTTGGGATCACACACGACTAAGTTGAACGCAGAGTCAAGAGGCTTATCGGCGACAAAATGCTGGCGGAAACTAGGCTTCACAGCTTAGCTCACTACCGCCATGTTGATTGATTGTCGGTTTTCTAGAGGTTGTATTTCGGAGAGTGTGCCTATGAACTTCATTTTAAGCTCTATCATATGAGCTGGGTAGCAGGCATAACTTTTCATTTTTCAGCTAAAAAAAGGCTTAAAGACCGAGATTGAAAAATCACGGTCATCCCGTTTGGTAAGAAGCTTCGGCTATATACTATTAGGAGCTGAAGCCAATGAATGAGAAACCCGCACGTTTCCAGCCAGCTTTGGTCAATCGCTCGTCCCTGCTGCTCCTGCATGAGAAAGTGCGACCTCATACTTCACATCAGATGGTCTCCAAGTTACAAGATCTGGGATTTGAACCTCTCCGCCATCCACCATACTCACCAGACCTTGCACCTACAGACTTCTATTTTTTTCAAAACTTGGATAACTTTTGAGCAAGAACAAAATTCAATACCCGGGAGGCAGTACAAAATGCCTTTGAAGAATTTGTTGCTTCCCGTCCAGACGATTTCTTCAAGAAGGGCATCAATAGAATTTCACTACGTAGACAAAGATGCATCGATTGCATGGGTGGTTACTTTGATTAATAGAAATAAAAAATAAAGAAAAAAACTCGCTCACTTATTTTATAAAAAACGGCAAATTTATGGGTAAGCACCTAATAGATTGTGGCTGAAATTAATTATTTTAAAGAAACATTGTATAAAAATTTATTCTTTCACAACTTTAATAATTAGAAAATCTTCTTTCCTTAATGTTTATGCTTGTGGGTTACTTTTTTGCTTTTGCACTTCTTGCATTTCTTTATGCACTTGCTTTCGTGTCCTGTAAAAAATAATATTATTGGATTTAACTTTACCTAAACATTTTGCACTATTATATGACATGGAAAATTCAACAAAAATAATGTTTTATACAATTTTCACGCTGCAGCATACCTTTTTTAATAGGATGAGGGTGACAAACGTGCACGCAGTCCACATGATGGTAAGTGGTTGATGTGGCCCATAGACATCTACATCTATTATCGATTATAAATCAAAGTGTAGATGCACCCGTGAGAACTGAGATGGAATACCACGTTTCCAGTTAAACAGGTCTACGGCTCTCTACACTCACCATACGGAACACAGCAGCATTAAGCTGCTATTTTATGCTGGTATTCTATGAGAGCGTGGTCCTTCCCCGGTCGAGCCGACCCATTCGTGCTACAACCATAATATAACTGCAGCGTGGTTCTACCACGTATAAAAACATGCACATAACAAACATGCACATAATAAACATGCACATAACAAACATGCACATAATAAACATGCACATAACAAACATGCACATAATAAACATGCACATAACGAACATGCACACAGGTCACCTGATGGTAAGTGGTTGCTGGGGCCCATAGACATCTACATCTATTATCGATTCCGATTCAAAATGTAGATGCGCTGTTACCCGTGAGAACTAAAACGGAATGCCTCATTTCCAGTAAAAAGGGTCTCCGGTTCTCTACACTCACCATACGAAACACAGCAGTGTTAATCTGCTGTTTTACGCTGGTATTCTGTGTGAGCGTGATCCTTCCCCAGTCGAGCCGACTCATTCGTGCTACAACTATACTAAGTACTAAAAATATAAATAAGTATAATGGTGGTAAGAAGACCCACCCTCTAGTAAGGGGGTCTTATCACCAAGTTCGGTTGCTGCATGTATATTTCATATGGTGGGTGACAAGAATCAGTGACCGTTTTAAACTGATAACGTATCTGCATTTTGATTCTTCAAGGATAGTTGTAGTTGTCCACAGGCTACACAATCCATTTATCCCCTTTTTTCACGATGTTACAATAACACGAGAGCACAATAATGTTAAATGCAAAACAAAACAATACCAAGAGAAGAGTGACCGTGATCTTTCCCTGATCGACCTGGGCGAGCCCAACCATTTGTGCTGCAAATGTCAAAAAGCAAACATCTATTCAAAATGTATACAAATTTATATAAATTACCATTACTATCAATTGGTATCGCTTCTTCGTTATTACCATCTTTACTGTCATCCTTGTTATGTATTTTGGTAAGATTTAAATGTTTGTCAAATAATTTGGAGGTAATATTTTTCTTAATACTTGATAATTCGATGTCTTTACCAAACGCTATCATTGGGTATGCCAAATAATTTAATATATACAAAATTAAACAAAAGTATATCTGAAATAAAAAATATGCAAGCTTTAATCATCTACATATTTGTGTTACTCTGCACAAACCTCCTCTTATCTATCTATGAGAAGGTTTGAAGACAAGGAAGCTTTCGCCGTGCTTTACGTTTAATAATTTTGTTAGTGAGGGTGAGGATAAATTAATAAATAAATAAGGCTGCAACTCATTGCTAAACATCTGCCCCATTGAAATTACTCTTCTATAAGAGTTAGTCGCAGGCATAAGTGGTTTAATGGTGTATTATATGGCCAACAAAATATGTTTTGAGTGCCTCGTTTGTCTTGTTGTCGTAAACGCGGCAGCTGAATATTAGGCCCAAAGACATAAAAAGGTTATTGAGTTTTTCTGACAAGAAATTCTTAGTAGCAAGTAGTAATTATAGTAAAACTTGCTAGCTGACCCCGTGCCTCGAAAAGTACGTGAAACCATTTGTCTATTGCCGTCCCATCCGACTATACGAGAGAGGGAGGATAGAGTGCACCTGTTGCGCATGCACTCGGGCACTTTAATCCTGTCCTAAGCAGATGGCTATGTAGTGTGGCTCCACGAAATTATATATATTTGTGTTAAGTGTAGAATAAGAACAGTATAATTAAAATCTTGAGTAGAGAAACACGTCTTCCTTTTATTTAACAACCGTACGACATTACATGGCGACCCTGTCAGTCGGTGCGCGCTCGACTCCGCTCGCCGCGTGCACCGGCTGGCCACCGATAGTAAAATTATAATAAATACGTAAAAACTTGTATATTAAAAATTATTACACATTCCCGGATTGAGATTAATTAAAGTCGTGTAGACCCAGCCATCAAAAAGTTATATCATTGTGAATAAATATTTAGAAAATAAAATTAAAACATAAGAAGTATAAAATCAAAAGGCAAAGATGCATGAAAAAGGAGAAGAGAGGATAAGAGAAATAACTTTTTCACTCCGGATAAGAAGAATATTGGTTGAGAAGATCTAAATTGAAGTACGAGAAATTTTACACTATCAAGATATATACACAATTTTCAAAAACTCGTAGCAACCAAGCGAAACAAAAAGGAGATATTTGTCAAAACATAAAATTATCAAGAATTTAATCGAGTGGCCAGTTTTTAGGAGGACTGAATTTTTCGTGTACTCCATCTACAAGAAAACAGAAAGTATGTTATTTGCAAGAAACAAAAAAAATTAATAGGGACTATAATGTGAAAAATATGCTTGATGTATCTGCAAAACAATTACTGTATAAAATGCAAATTAAATGATAATATTTTTAAGGTGAGTGATTTTAAATATTTATCTCTTTTAAAATTCTAATTTCATAAAATTAAAAATATAATATCTTTAGTCACCACTCATATTTAGATAAGTTTTTTTTTTACCGAACACTCTCAATAGAAAGCAAGTGCCTATATAATATTTTTATTATTTTATCGTGCTTATTTTAATCATCTATTTTGTTCTAAAATATTTAACATAATGAATGAAAAAATGGAACTTTATTATATTGCTATCAAATAAACGACAACTCAATGAATAATTTTTGTAAAAGATAAATTGATCGGTAAATAATATTACTTTAAAAAGCAGCTTAACTTAATAACGCAAACTGATATATTTTATTAATAATAAAAATTGCAATATTTTATATAGATATTATTTATTCATCGAAATGTAATATCATGTTTTCTTTGTATTAACATTGCGCATCAAATTCTAAACAATGCTGACGTGATCTTTTGCATATAAGGCATCGGAATATTACACGTAGTTAATACAGAATGATGTATTAATATACACTACTGTTGTCTCCTGACTTGCCTTCAAAATATTGACTTTACTCTTTTTTATTTACTTTATCTCCGATTAAAATCCAGTGTTCAACTGAGAAAAAAGACTTGATAAAATAAACTATTATTTTGTAATAAGAAACTTTAAAGTAGTTCGATACTTTTTGTTGAGATAATTTGATTACTGAATTTAGGTAATGGCTCCAATGACTTATGGAAAAATATTAAACAACGTATATAACAAAAAAAATACGAAATAGGATTAATTATGTCAAAACATATAGTTTATGTGGTTTTGCATAATAGAGTAAAAGAAAGGATAGAAAAAAGGGTTAAGTTAATTTATAGAAAGGAAACTGTATGAGAATGTTGAGGTTTTGATATGGATGTGTGAAAGTTGAAGATAGACTGCGGCAAAGAAAGGAATACTTATATAATAGTATGGATTTTAAATGTATATGTAGGATGATGTAAGTGATGTTTAGATAAATAATTAGGAACTATGCAATAATTTTGCTAGTTATTGGAATTAAGGAATTAGGCTATCGGACATTATCTTAGCCAATGTTTAGGGCCCATACTCTGATTATGTTAATGAACCGATGTGCTTAATTGAAAGGCGATTGAATGAGAATGAAAGAATATAAAAGTAACCGATACAGACAAAGATTTATGAAGATAATAAAAAAAGATGACCTTGAGAAATAAATGATGGAGAGATACGGGAACGTCCATCACTGGTAAAGCATATAGTCCTCAAGTAGGGTATGCTTCCGTGATAGGATGATAAAATAAGGAGTTACGGGTACTAGAGAACAATATCTTCAGTACAAGTGATTTACTCATATTAGTACTGTTGGGGAGCAGAGAAGTCTCAAATTTGTTACTCTTAATAATGGTACATTGAGGTCACATCCTTCGTTGGATAATGGTGCGAACATAGTTTTCCTCTGTGACAATTGTTGGAGCCCTTTAAAAGTGACTTAAAAAACGTAGACCTCAAGGTTGTGCGCACAACCCAAGGTACACTATTATCTTTATACAGTATGAAAAAAAAAATTATGTACCAATTAAATAATATGATTATACTTAATACCCAAGTAAATGGGGGCCCCATATGTATGTTTGTAAATTACCCGCATGATAAATAATAATAATAATTTCTTTACTCAGGAAAAATTTTAACAATATATATTTGCATCTGCGCCTGAACCAAGCAATAAGCTTGTATCTCAGGCAACAGTGCTCTTTCTTATGGGACAAGTTAACAGAAATCTTTAACAGTAAATTTTAAACAGAAACTTACGTAAACATATTATATCAAACAATAATATTATTTAAAGTATGAAAATTAAAGCTACATATATAACTAAATATATTGTTGTGTGTAAATTAGGACGTGTGCTCCAGAGTTGGCACCGGTTTTAACGCGTCTTTTCCGGTACTCCTACTCCCTAGGCGTAGTCCCAAAATCATGGAAGACGGCTTTCGTCCACCCGATCCCTAAAAAAGGCGACCGCTCAGACCCGTCCAACTACCGGCCAATCGCCATCACCTCCTTGTTCTCCAAAACAATGGAGTCCATTGAAAACTGCCAGCTCATGAGGTACCTTGAGGATCACCAGCTGATTAGTGACCGCCAATACGGTTTTCGCCGTGGTCGGTCAGCTGGTGATCTTCTGGTCTACCTCACTGACAGATGGGCGGAGGCAGTAGAGTTCAAGGGGGAGGCATTGGCCGTTAGTTTGGACATTGCGAAGGCCTTCGATCTTAATGCTGGTGTTCCACAGGGCTGCGTGCTATCGCCAACGCTCTTTCTTCTGCATGTCAATGATATGTTGCATACCCGTAACATTCATTGCTATGCAGATGACAGCACTGGTGATGCTCTTTACACCGGCCGAGCCAATATTTCTCGGGAAAACGTCTCCGAGTGCCGGGACAAACTTGTGTCTGAAGTCGAGTCTTTGCTGAACAGAGTCTCGGATTGGGTACGACTAAATCTAGTCCAGTTTAACCCCCAGAAGACACAAGTTTGCGCGTTAACCGCTAAAAAGAACCCCTTTGTCGTATCCCCTCAGTTTCAAGGCACTCCCCTTGTTGCCTCAGCCAGTATCGGAATCCTCGGCGTCGACATATCGAGTGACGTGCAGTTTCGTGGTCACTTGGAAGGGAAGGCCAAATTGGCCTCTAAAAAGCTTGGCGTGCTCAGCGTGTGCGCGTGTGCGCGTGTGTGCGTGTGTGCATGTGCGCGTGTGCGCATGTGCGCGTGTGCGCATGTGCGCGTGTGTGCGTGTGTGCGTGTGTGCGTGTGTGCGTGTGTGTGTGTGTGTGTGTGTGTGTGTGTGTGTGTGTGTGTGTGTGTGTGTGTGTGTGTGCAAGGGAGAGGGTGAGTAGTATACATTAAAGTAATAATTATAATAAGAAAATATAATTTAATGGTATATTAATTATACGTTATAGAAGTAAATCAGTTATTTAGGGATTTCAATAATACTTCTGTTTCATCATAATCTAGTTTTTGAAGCCATTTGAATAGAGTTTTTTTACATTGATTCTTATTTAAAATGTATAAATTTAGTTGCTTATTTATTTTATTGTAATTTTAATATCATGAAATATAATTGAAGTGAATTGAAGCTCGGGTTCCCGATATTTAATAAATAAATACATATATGCGTGAATAGAAAGGAATAAAGCTAGCTAAAAGTCAAATATTAATTAAAGAAAAAAGAGAAAGTACGTACAAGATTTATAAAAAGAAATGATAATAAAAAGGCCTAACAATCTACAAAAATACAAGGTAATAAGGGGATCCCCGACCAAATCCATAGGGTTCACTATAGATATCAAAATTGTTCTTCTCAATGTTTATATAAATTAATGTTTTGTTACATAACTGTTACTGTGATATTTAAATTTTTTTAAATTAATACTTATATTCATGTTATGATATATTGTTGTTATCTTAAAATGTGTGAATCACACCGTGTGGTCATAGTTCGACGTAATCGCAAACATTTCCGTATACGTACTTTGGAATTTAAAATAAAGGTGTCTCAAATCGCTAGCACTGCTAAGATTGAATTTGTATTTTGATCTGTCTGTTGTTATGGTAGTGATGACGACTTATGTCCCCATTATTATTTCTTTGTTCTCTTAATTTTAATATGCAATATAGTAATTTATTTTCGATTTTATTATGTTTAACTTTTAAAGATTTTAAACTATTATAATTTATTACTTTAAAATAGTACTTATTTGTGTGGATTATGAGAATACTTACTTCGTTTAATACAATTTTGTAACTCATGACATAATGTATATAATTATTGATTTAAATTTTGTTGTGCCCATATTGTGAGCCCCAATCCCTGACTGGCAATAATGTAACTAAATATTATACTCGACTATAAGATATAAATTTGTGAAAGACGTAAGTACGAAAATTTATGAATAAGATATGGAATACATAATTATAAATAAAAAGTATTGACAGTATGTAGGTGTGAGCAAAGGAAAGAAACATTATCGGAGGTTAGCATATCCACATACAATCGGCCTGAACAGCTGAGTGTTTGGAAAACCTAATAACCGATTAATTTTTAAGGTTGTTCGGATACTATAAAATGAGGAAAATGACAGTTTTCTTTTAGAATTGTATAACAATCTTGATCATGTATGTATGCCGAGCCGTGTACGTGAGACAAATATCATAAATATTTAATAAATTGCTGTGGAGTAAAATGGAAAATAACTAGTGGTTAACAGAGAATACAAAAATAATTGAAGTAAAATGAAATATTGAAAAGTGAAAATGAGAAGAGTGTTAATATTGTTCAGACTAGAAAAGTCGTATAATTACAAAATGATTTAAGTGACTAAATGACTTAATGCCTACGAGTAAGTGACTTAGTTTAAAATGTACTCCACTTTTACTGTGAAAAAAATATAAAAAAATATTTAAACGTAAGTAGATGTTTATCACTAATAAACTGTAAAGAATCTATGTACAAGACTGTGACCTCGACATTAATATGGGACAGGGGGATCTGCCCACCAGACCTACCCATAGAATACCACCTATTTTAATTTTGTAGTTTATGTTTAGAAAATAATAGGTATAAGTATAATAAGATTGAATTTTTATAATTTATATTTTTATTAGAATTAAATTTTATATTTAGTTTTATAAGTTAAAAAAAACAAATGTATTAATTTATTTATTTTTATTTTTTGTCGGTGGGAGGTGTAGTGTGGCTCCACGAAATTATATATATATATATATATATATGTGTGTGTGTGTGTGTGTGTGTGTGTGTGTGTGTGTGTGTGTGTGTGTGTGTGTGTGTGTGTGTTAAGTGTAGAATAAGAAATGTATAATTAAAGTCTTGAGTAGAGAAACACGTCTTCCTTTTATTTAACAACCGTATGACATTACAGCTAGTCCCCGTTAAGACGGGCCGCTGTGACTGAAATGCAGTCTGAAGAACATTGTAATATGTAAACTTTGCCATGTCAGCTCAGATAATAGACCGTTGTTTTAAACAATGTATGGATCATCAATCATCAATCTCATGAAAAATCTGGTTACGATCGACTTTCATCGACAAAATTAGTTGTAATTTCAGACCAAAAAAAGAAAGAGCTGGAGGCTACATTCACTTCAAGAAACTGTGCTCAACTTTGTCACGCACTCGGGCACACGCCTTGTTTCTTTCGTACTTTACGAGTAACAGCCCATAGAAGTCCATTGCTGGTCGCACAGTGGTGCACCTAAACCACGGTGTTAGACGCAAGTGATTTAGAAGCATACGCGAACGTGAATATGCGTTCCAACAATTATATAGCTTTTTTGTTGCCTATTTAAAATAAAAACTTTTTGGAAAATCCGCGTTCTCGAGAAATTAATACTATTTCATAGACACGTTCAAGTGTTCCGACTTGCACTGGGCTATCTCTGTAGATTATTTCCTTGTTCATTCATTTCCTACAATAAAGTTGCTACCTAAAGTATAAAAACCGTATTTATAAATATAGAAAATAGTTTGAGAAAGAAAATTGTTTCAAAACAAATTTGAGTTTGCTATCAAACTACGCAAAGTAATGAAATAGCTTTTCAATATGAACTTAAAATATAAGAGGTCTAAATTTACCTTTATCTCCATTTCTTCCACGGTTTTAATAGTGTAGTAGTATTTAAACTTCAAAATGAAATGGAATAATAACAACCACTCATTTGGCCATTTATATAGCGTTATTTTCATTAGTTTTCCCGTCTAATTAAAATGTTAAACACATTATACGATAAGAAGATATCTATTACAAATAATTACATACATTTGGGAAAAACGATTAAAGTCTATAAAATTTAACATCTATTGAAATTCCGACACTTAGTGGTATAAAATTTTGTTGCAAGTCAACTTTGGTACGCACACAATGTGTCATATTTGGATATCTTTACTTATGATGTTGCCGTTTTTTCTAAAGTTGTATCTCGCTCTGCCGTAGTTTGAGATTGGATCAAATTCCAATACCGTCTTCAGTTCTTTCAACTTTCATCACTAGGCAACCTTTTAATAGGCTGTAGTAGTAGTTTGTACCAGTCCTCACGAACCGGAACTGGTACAAACCAGCCCTCATCAGCTGACGGTGGATCGACGGAACCTAAAAAAATGTTTTTACATGCTCTGATCGCGAATCTGCGGTCCTATTTTGCGTAGGATGCGTGGTTTCTATCTATTCCTCTGAGCGCTACCCGTGAAAGATGCAATAGAACATGTAAAGGGATGCAACAACTCTTCGCAGCGCCAACTAATCAAGCCGAACAGAAAAAACTAGGTCGTCGACGATTTAAGCCGCTCTGCAAATTAATGCGAGTCTATTTTATGCCGGCTGCTTACTTGATCTAGCTCCTTCTATTTGAACACATGCGGTGAAGAACAGTTCGAAACATCGAGACGACCAATCTATTTCTGATCGTCTTAATCCACTGGGCTTATTTAATATTTATATACCTATCTACCTAAAATAAGTTATACCCATTTCTTTTGAAGGGCGATAGGCTATAACGTTCACTCTGTATCGATTTTGTATCAACGTATTTAACTTATTGTTACAAGCTTAGGGTTCGTGAAAATAAAAACTGCCGATTGAATTACCAAAATTAACACTTTAATGACCGCACACCAATTAAAACTTAAAAGACACTGATAATTAATCACACTGGTTCACTTTATTTCGCTCCGAAGCTTCGCTTGTATCATCAAATTCAATAATACTTAATAATACTGCCCAATCGCGGCTATCAACGGCTTTATATAGGGCTCTTCCACCGAAACATTCAGAATATTCCAGCAAATACCGGCTCCCGATCGACTAAGTTCAGAAAGTTCGAGAGTGGACCTTTCTAGAAAGCTTAATTCTTCTGTTCAATACTAGATGGCGCTGATGGTGGAAAGTTCAAGATTGGCATTTTATAGGAAGCCCTCCTCGCTCTGTTCCCCGACACTAGATAGCGCTAGTGCCAGGTACCAGACATTAACTTAGGCGCGCAATATTATTGGTATTGTTTTGAACCTGAAACAATTCGGGGTGGGTTATTTGAAAATTCTGTTAATATGATTATCAATCTTTAATATTACTTTAATATTTCATGTATTTGTAATATATTATAAATTATAATATACATAAAAATAATAATAATAATAATAACAAATGGCGTAGGGAAGTGACGACCCCATCGCCCGCTGACGTAACAGTCATGTGACAAAACTGCTACGTCGGCGCAGTCAGTCAGCATCCTGCCAAGAGGTGTGAGCGCCGTGCCTAGGCAAAATTGTAGGTGCAAAGGTCCGTTTGTGCATATGACCCAACCACGAAACGGTGCCGGGTTTGGGCGTCTCCCGTTATTTGGCGCCCATAAAATGGATGATGGCACAAAGAGGAACGCGCATAGGGCCGCTGCCTGGGGGTCGCCGGGGCGCGTCTGGAGCTGGCGCTGGACGCGGCAGCATGCGGGCCGCCAGCCGAGCGCGAGGAGCTGCACGATCACCTAGCAGCCCCTCGCATCCATCATCCCCACCAGAAGGCTTGGTGTCGGCTGGGTCTTCTCGGACTCAGCAAGCGGCACCCGCCGCTGGTGGAGCACGTCGCATGCGTTGGACAAAATCTATGAACGAAAACGCATTGCGGGCGTACTATAGGGCGAAAGGGGAAGAAACTGGGGGAATAGCGTACAGGTCTCGGATGCATAGCTTTTTTGCTGAGCTGGAGCCTTCTATCCCCGTCACGGAACAAAACCTGGCAGACCGAGTTCGGTACATCATGCGCTCGAAAATATTTGATGATGCCGAACTCGAACGACTACGACGTGAGGCTATTCCGTCGTCGAATGAATCGGCTATGGCTGGAGATGCAGCTCCACATTCGACAGACCAGCATCCACACGTGGAAGCCGCCATGGATCTTCCAGTTGTGGTTGATTCGAACGACGATGAAATAGTCTCCCACGAACTAGAGAAAATGAGGAGTATATTGGAAGAGGCGATTTTGGAAACGCGCAGCACCCCTCTCGAAAATCGACCGCGACTTCCCCGCATACCCCTAAGCAAGCGAAATCGGGCTGTCGTGAGGGCTCTTAACCCAATGCTGGTGACCTATTTGGAAGCCAGCCAGGACCTTTGCGAGACGGACTCAATTCTCTTTGGCGCCGCAGTGGCAGTTTGCCGTATTATTGGCGCCAAACTTCCCATGGCTGGACGCGCTACTACACAAAGTAGCGCCATCCCAGCCTGGAGAAAAAGAATCGAGGACCGTATCGCAAAGGCTAGGGCCCTTATCGGCAGACTGACAAGCTTCAGGTCGGGTAACAATAGACCGAGGATTATGCGCACCGTTAGGATGGCGTTTGCTGGGACAAATATCAGTTTGTCCCAGCCGGATATCATGCAGAAACTAACGGAGCGCATAGACGACCTGAAGCAAAAGATCGCTGCTTGGGGGAAGCGGATTCGACGATTTACCGAGAGGTCAAGGCGGTTCAACCAGAATCGTCTCTTCCAGAGTGATCAGAAGAGGCTCTATAAATCATTGGAGCGACCAAAGGTATGTGGAGCGGGCCAAGGACCGGATCAGGCTGACATTATCGCATTCTGGCGTGGCCTGTGGTCAGAGCCCGTAAACCACAGCGAGGGCCCTTGGATGGAAGTTGTGGCGAGCCAGGGTGCGAGTGTTACGCCTATGGACCCCATCACCATAACGCCGGAAGACGTGGCTGAGGCGGTCCGTAGGGCCCCGAACTGGAAATGTCCGGGGCTCGTCGGGTTGCATCATTACTGGCTGAAGGGGTTCATAGTGTGTCACGCTGTGCTCGCCCGACAGTTTCAAGAGGCTCTCGACCAGAAGTCGCTCCCGAGCCTCTTCACTACTGGGATCACTCACTTGGTTCCTAAAGATCAGGATACCACAGACCCGAGCAAATACCGCCCCATCACGTGTCTACCCACCATATATAAGACACTGACATCCATTTTGAGCGCGAGAATCACTCGGCACCTGGAGCTAAACCAGGTGATGTCACGCGCTCAAAATGGATGTCGGGGCGGTGGTCGTGGAACCAAGGAACCACTCCTCATTGACGCGGTCATAGGCAAAGTGGTGAAACGCAACCGTCGGAACTTCTCTGCCGCCTGGATAGACTACAGAAAGGCGTTCGACTCGGTGCCCCATACATGGCTAAAGAGGGTCCTCGAGCTGTACAAGATTGACTGTACAGTTAGAGACTTCCTCGAGCAGTGTATGGGGCAGTGGAGTACGATCCTTTGTCATCTGGGCGAGCGGATGATGGCTGCGGAGCACCACATAAGGATAAGAAGGGGTATCTTCCAGGGCGATTGTCTGAGTCCAATCTGGTTCTGCCTCTCTCTGAACCCTCTCAGTACCTTACTGGAGGGCTCCGGGAGGGGATTTCAGCTTAGGAAAGGAGGTACAAAAGTGACCCACCTTTTCTATATGGATGACCTCAAGTTATTCGCCTCCAGTCGCTCCCATCTTATGGAACTGCTAAACATCACTTGTGAATTTAGCAGTTCTATTGGAATGGAGCTGGGAACGGATAAGTGTGCGGTCCTCCATGTTGAAGGGGGGAGGGTTGCTAACTCTGAGGGCATAGACTTCTCTATGCCCGTTAACTTAAGGACCCTTTCCGAGGCTGAAACATACCGATACCTGGGTATGTCACAGAACATCGGTATCGATGAGGCTGGTATGAAACAGTCGGTTTGCGACGTGTTTTATGCACGCTTGACCAAAGTGCTTAACAGCCTTTTGTCCGGTGTGAATAAGACACACGCATATAACGGCTGGGTCATGCCTGTCCTCATGTATACCTTTGGCATACTCAGGTGGACTCAGACTGAACTTAACGCCCTGGATAGAAAAGTCCGCACTACCATGACGTCCCACAGGATGCATCATCCGAGATCGTCGGTAATGAGGCTGTACTTGCCGCGAAAGCATGGTGGGCGTGGCTTCTTGAGCGCGCTCACCATGCATAATCGCGAAGTGTGCAGCCTCCGTAATTACTTCCTGACGAGATCGGATGATCCATTCTATAATGACGTCATTTCTAGTGATAAAGGGCTTACCCCTCTATCCTTAGCCCACGAGCAATGGCAGGACCCAGCAGTGCTTAGCATTTCCGATCGGGAGACCGTATGGAAGGAGAAAGAGCTCCACGGGAGGTACTACAGGGCTCTTCATGAGCCCTTCGTAGATACAGTCGCCTCCCTCAACTGGCTACGTTTCGGTGACCTCTTCGGGGAAACCGAGGGTTTTGTCTGTGCAATACAGGATCAGGTTATTAAGACCAACAACTATCGGAGATACATCCTAAAGGATGGCACCGTCGACGTCTGTCGAGCTTGTCGCCATCCCGGTGAGTCACTTAGGCATGTCATCTCCGGTTGTTCGACGCTTTCTAACTCTGAGTACTTGCACAGGCACAACCTAGTAGCCAGAATTCTACACCAGGAGCTCGCTCTGAAATACGGTCTCGTGGACCGGAAATTGCCGTATTACAAGTACTTGCCGGAAGCCGTGCTTGAAAATGACCGCGCCAGACTCTACTGGGACCGGGCCATCATCACAGACAGGACTATTCTTGCGAATAAGCCTGATATTGTGCTGATGGACCGGGCACAGTCAAGGATATTTTTGGTCGATATTACCATCCCGTATGACGAGAACCTCGTGAAAGCCGAAACAGATAAGCGATCAAAATATCTGGACCTGGCTCACGAGGTGACCGACATGTGGGGTGGTCTGCCGACCGAAATTATTCCTGTAGTCGTCTCTGCAAACGGGCTAATCCCAGTTAGCCTCTCTGGTCATCTGAGGCGACTGGGACTCCGTCACGGACCGCTCCGGGCTCAAATGCAGAAGGCGGTGCTCCTTGATACTGCCCGCATCGTCCGCCGGTTTCTTTCCCTTTCCCCCTAACCCTTGGCCGTTTGGTCTCCCCTGCCGAGGGCTTCCATCTGGTTGGGCTTTTATTTATTTATGTATTTTTGTATTTATTTTATTTTATTGATATTTATGTATATTTATCTTTTCATTTTCATTTTCATTTATAATTATATATTTATACATCCCAACCAGATGAGAAAACTATATAGATACCCCACAATAATAATAATAATAATAATAGTTTATTTCTCTTGTTATTTACAATATGCGTAGGGTAGGGAGCATCTTTTAAGTACCTTAAGGCACTTGTGTCAGAGACTCCCGCTCTTCCATAGCATAGGACACGTACTTAATTCATTTTTAGTTTTAGTTTTTTTTATTATCATAAAAACTTGTAGGCTGCAATAATGTAAAAACTCACACTATTCGTAGACCAATAAATATTAATTCAATAATAGGTTACTATGTTATTTTTTCCACAAACTTTACCACAAATTGATAATTACGTGGTAGAGCCATGCTGCAGTTATATTAGTAGTATAGTTGTAGCACGAATGGGTCGGCTCGACCGGGGAAGGACCACGCTCTCACAGAATACCAGCGTGAAATAGTAGCTTAATGCTGCTGTATTTCGTATGGTGAGTGTAGAGAACCGGAGACCCTTTTTACTGGAAATGAGGCATTCCATCTCAGTCCTCACGGGTGACAACGCATCTGCATTTTGATTTGTAATGGAAGATAGATGTAGATGTCTATGGGCCGCAGCAACCACTTACCATCAGGTGGACTGTGTGCTCGTTTGTCACCCTATTCTATAAAAAAAAAAAAAAAATAACAAATATTATACTTAAGAACCGTCTCATGTAAGTAATAAAACCCTAGTTATAATTCCTAATATTTGTATTATTTGCGTCATGAACAATAAAATACAATACATTTAGTTTTAAACTAGTAAAATATACACTATTTAAAAGGCGATAGTACTAATAAAAATATTAATAATGACCTAGACGCATTTATCTTTGGCCTCATACATTAAGTGTAGCATTGATGACTGTACTACTTTAATATATAACAAACAATCCTCTTTGAAATAAATAAAATAAAATATAAGAAGCCTAAAACGTAATTTACCTTCTGGAACGTGCCATTATTAAAAAACACAAAATAGGGGAGTAGTAATTTACTATAAATCAGATAGTGATTATGATTTCTCCGAAAACAACCTAAAGCTGGCTAAAGATGTTGGCAAAGCGAAGGCGAGTACCAAGGTATAGACAGCCCATTTATTTATTTCATTTATTTATTTTATCTATCCTTACCATTGCTGCCTGGCTGGCCGAGTGCAGCCGAGCGCCAACGTGTGTACGGTTCATTTGACGTGCCTTGCCATCAGTGTCGGTTTTACTGCAAAAATCAAAGGTGCTCACCTGCACTCGGCAAGCCGTGTCCACGTGTTAGTTGGCCATGACAGTTATACAGAATACTAGTACACTCATTCAAACTTGGCCAACATGTAGACTGTAGCACTTCCCTTGTATCAGTTCGCCTACGCTCGCGTTGATTGCGGCTTAGCCAACGTGTATTGCCGGCTTGACAGATACTAATTGTTTGCTTATAAAATTAAATGCCAATTCTGTTGTCGTTGCAATATCGTCCTCCAAGTGTAAAAAATACAAATATTTTCTTTGAAACTCTAAATACTTTACACTAAATCAAGAGACTAGAGCCCATATTTATCTTAATCTATGAGCCTCTCGTGCTGATACCAGATTTTAATATCCCAACACATACCCATACCCGCTTGCATCACATGATTTTGAAAACAAAACTACCCGCTCTTTTTCATGTTGCTTACACTACCGTCACAGATTATTATAGTAGTACTCGGATGACCGAGCTTTGCTCGTTTTTTTTTAATACATTTAGACAGAAATTATATACTTATGAAACATAAATAATATTTTTTGATCTTATTGACATAATAGAAAAAACTGAACTGGTTATTTGAATAAAAAATCATGAGTGCAATTAGTTTAATTAAAATTTTCGTATTTTTAAAAAACTACTCGAAATAATAGATTTTCTCAAAAAAGAAGGGAACTTGAAAAAAAGGAAAAAAATCGGACCAAAGACAGGATGCGAACCAAGGCATTACGATATAGCGACCGCTTAGTATCCACTTGAGCTATTACGATCATTAACACCGTGTCAAAATTTACCTTCTTATATTGTAGCAGTTTTTCATGTTTTTCATTGCCTGAAAACACGGACAAAAAGAGATTTTCTAAATGTCTTTTTGTCCATGTTTCCCCGAAACTCCCTGGACACAAAATTTCATGAAAATCGTTTCCGACATTCCGATTTATATATATATATATATATATATATATATATATATATAATATAGTCGCCGACATATTCATGGAGGACTTTGAGGAGAAAGCCCTTCCTACTGTTCCTGTAAATCCAAGGTTCTACAAGCGATACGTAGACGACACTTTCACAATTTTACCATCTGACAAAGTAACTTCATTTTTAGATTGGAGTTAGAGGCAAATAATTCTTTAGCCTTCCTAGATGTTTTAGTCATCCGAAATCCTGATAACACTATTGGTCACACTGTGTATAGAAAAAAGACCCATACCAACCGATATCTAAATGGTGATCATCATCCTTCACAGTTAGCTACCGTGGGTAAATCTTTGTTTCAGAGAGCACGAGGGATCTGTGACAGAACACATCTGGCCGCCGAGCTTCAGCATGTCATGCATGTCAAGCAAGACAACAAGCTTCGGGTCCCGCGCCTACGTCACAGTGAACGAGTGAAGCCGGCCACGGTCGAGAGCGCGCCTGCTGTACTACCATATGTTAGAGGAGTCACAGACAAGATTGGCTACATCTTGAAGCGAGAATCCATTAAAACATACTACAAGCCACCGAAGAAGATTAGTCAATTTTTACCATCCATCAAATGCAATATTCCTCTACAAGATGCAGGTGTGTACAAGCTAGATTGTGAATGTGGACTCTCTTACATAGGTCAAACAAAAAGATCTATTAAAACCCGCGTGAAGGAACATGTAGCTGACGTGAAGCACCGACGCTCCGCGAAGTCTGTAGTCCGCGAAGATGTTCAAGATCGTCCCCAACATTACATTAGATTTGATAAACCACAAATCCTCGCAAAAGAACACCGATTCCTACCAAGGATGATACGCGAGGTGATTGAAATTAAAAAATATCGAAATTTCAATAAAGAAGATGGGTGGGTGCTGCCAGCTGCTTGGGATCCTATAATTTACAAAATTTAGATTTAGGTTTTAGAAATGGGAAAACTACAAGTGATGCGTTACATGAATTCACAAGTTGTACCATTCAATATATGGATGACAATAAAAAGGTAATAGCAGTATTACTTGATTTAACTGTGGCAATTGACACAGTCTCTATTTCACTTTTAATTCAAAATGTATACAAGGTAGGTGTTAGAGAATAGTAACTGAAAGTTTTTGTTTATCTCACTAACCGATCACAATGTGTCAATAGGAAATTAAATAAGTGATGATCTTTGCGTTTAGCGCTCATGGTACGTCATAAGCGTCAAACGGGAAGATACCACAACGTGCCACAAGGCAGTATCTTAGGCCTTACTTTGTTTATGACCTATATAAACAGCATATAATAGTCAAAATTGATATGATGTAGAGAAATATATCTGTATGCTAAAAAGGCTTTAATTTAAACATGAACTGGCTATGACATACTAAATTAATGCTAAATATCTCTAAAACAAAATATATGCCATTCACACTTAAAACCTAAGACACTTATTTCACCTAATTTCTATATAAAAGCACAATTTTGTCAAAATTATAACGATGTTATTAATTGATCTTGTCGAAGTACAAGGGAAATCCTCCAATAAGGGAATTAAATAAAGTACCTAGGTATAATAATTGACAATAATCTAAATTTTCAAGCACTAATTAATCTTTTAACTAATATAATGCGCATAATTAACAATTTTGTACAACCGACTTCAAAATAATTAAAATGAGAACATAATCAATCTATTCGAAGTCAATTAATACGCATTGACGATGATACGATGGTCATAAAATAGGAATCTTTTAGGAAAGAATGTACAATATCTACAATCAATTTAAGAGACAGGGGAAAAGCGAGAAGCGGGGATATTATTATCCTTGTTCTAAACATTTTACAGACGACTGTTTTATTAGACATGAGAAACGCTAAAAAAATCAGTATACCAACAATATTTTCTGGTAGTACCAGTAGGTATAATAGTAGATTATTATTTCGAATGTTTTTTACTTGTTCTCTTCTCATTTTCCCCCAAACTCAAGGACCATAGCCTGTAGAAGGATCACCTGATGATGATTTTGTTTACACAACGTTTTGTTAAATCTGTTCAAATACGACCAATTTATTATTTCAAAGGAATAAATTTATATTGGGACTGCAAATTATTAATGTCTTTAGAGAGTTTGCGTTAGTTTAGTGGAGAAGTAGCTCCTCCCTGAACGGGTTCCTAGTCGTGGCTTGGTAACCCATGCTAAACGTAGAGGACTTACATAGCTGGCCCGAAGTGACCACTCTGAGTGGACTTGTTTTGCCCTTGGATGTGTTAGTGGTTCGTGGTTGTAGGAGGGTCCTCTCCCAATTCCGTCGGGGAGGCCGTTGGACAGTTGGAGTTAGAGGCCGCGAAGGGCAGTGCACCTTGTGTTTCTGGTGCGCCTTATCTGAGAAGGAAAAGTTGGAGGAATAGTCCGCAACTAAGTCGAATTGAATACCTCTTCCTTTTTGAAGTAGGTAAATATAAACACAAAATGACAACCGATTTGACACTTTTTCAATCATTAATTACTGCATAACAGCTTGGGGTGGCACTTCTGAAACACGTCTACTTAAATTAAAACCTGCGCAAAGAGCACTTCATAATGTATGTCACTTTATCATCCATTTCCCTCCCCTACCAAAGAGCTATACCAATGCTGTACTTCTATATTTTTCGCACTATTTTCTTCACCGGGATTGTAGCATAATATTAATATTAAGTTGTGTGTTTATGTTTACTTCTAAATCTGTGAGAGAAAAGAATAAATTTTATTTATTTATTGTATTCGATTTTAAGTTTGTTAGAATAGATTATATTAAAATGTCGTGTTATAAATTTAAGATAATCCTAGGTACTTATTTTTACATACGATTAAATTAAAGCAATTCAAGGGTCTCTACCATTTTTTTAATAATTTTGCTTTTTTACTATGTTATTTTATATACCGAATTCTGGTGTTTTCAGGTAATGAGGTTTTCTGTGTTTTTTATAATTCTTCTAAAAAAACATGTTAACATTTGCTAGTAACTTTGCTACTGACTTCTTTTATTTTAGTCTCCATTTTCTTAATAAATTCACGAAAGTCCCAAGAGCTAGCAGCTTTGGTGTCATCATCATTAGGCTTATCCTCTTCTATAGCATCTTGGTCAATACTTGGGAGTTTGCTAGTTGTTTCTCTTAGTTTAGTCTTTATTTTCTCAATAAATTCAATTAAGTCCCCAGATTGAGTAGCTTTAGTGCTATCGTCATTAGGCTTATTTTCTTCTCTAGCATCTTGGTCAACAGATGCAGCATATGAGGACTCAATTAAATATATAAGTAAAATAACGACTGCAATTTTTGCCTGTAAATAGAAAAACATATTTTATTAACAGTTTTATACAGATGCCATCGTAAAAACATTTATAACCATAGCTGAACTTATCTCTACCGTTTTGGGGGCGTTTATCGTATTTAACACGTTTTTTATGCAAGAAAAGCTGACAGACACACAATTTACTCGACAGTACGTGAATGGTGTAGCTCATAGCTTCATAGACAGACACTTATATCTATCGTCAGTTAAGAATTAAAATATAGATTGGTTGTCTCCCCCAAAAAGTACGATAGAATGCATGGTTAGCAGTAAAACGTTATCCAGTTCTCGTCATACAAAACACGGGAACATTATGCCACTATTTTAGGTTGTTATTCTGCGAGAATATAATTCCCATTCGTTCGAATGGATACATAAGTTCTGCAACCGTAACAGCTGCACCATGGTTCTACATGTTAAATGTTTGTGAGTGAAATGATGTAATATAACCAACCCAACAGGAATACTTTAGCTAAGTTTAGTCAAATCATTGGCAGATTCGGAAATCTTGAGCTTAGTGTCCATACCTATAATTATGAATCTACGGTCGCTTGAATTAAAAAGCTTAAATACAAAATCAGAAAGTTTTGGTAGAAAAACTTACCGCCAATTCGGTATTTAGTACGTAGTTAGTGTTTATGGAACTCTGTTTTTACTAAAACTTAATGGTGGCTCCTTTTAAAATACTAGTAAAATGTGTTTTATGGCCCAGTAAATTGGTGACGATAGAGTAGATTATTTTTATGAATATGGACTTAGTAAAACAAATTTATTTTTTAATTAACGCCAGTTCGAGGGTTTTGAACCGCAGCTTTCGAGTATTGAGACTTTTAACTGTATGTATACAGCATTTTTATCCAAAATGGCAAACACTGAACTCATTTGGGTTTAACGCTGGGTTAAATACAGGCATCAAAGCCTTTTAACAGGGACGCTAGTGCTTGTGTCAGGATCAACAGGGCCTACTCGGACGGGTTTGGCACCCTTAAAGGTATGTAGACAGGACAGGACTGTGTAGGACTTTTTTCAGGAACATCATAACAGAAGATGTTATTACCAGTGCTCTGCCGAGTAAGATTATAAGATTTATCTGATATCTGAATACAGAGATGTACTTATTATATTTTAAAAAGCCCATGACTGCAGAAAATTACCTTTTTTATTGCAAAAAATCTTGCAAAATAGTGAGTGGGTTTGGGCTATATTACCAAAAAACTACATTTAGTAGAACCTTCTTATCTGAAGTGCTCATCAGAAAATTCAGATAGCCCACTGTCATATTTTCAGTAATATCTTGATAATTAACTAGTAAATTTACTTGTTGAAAAAACCAACAATTATAAATCTATACTTAATATAATAAAGCACGAGAGTTTTTCTGTTTGTTTAAACATGCTAATCTCTGAAACTACCAGCACGATTTAAATAATACTTTTTGAATATTATAGCTAAATTCATGAGGAATAGTTAATTATAAAATATAAGCTATCTGACATTAGGCTACTCCCCTCAGCTAGCCTTTGATATAAATAATGATTAGATATTTTTTGAATTTTTAACTTTGATAGAAATATTGATTTTTGTTAAGCAAGTCAGAAGAAAAAGCGCTGCCGAACTGCTTTATCCACGTGCGCTGGCGTAATGGTTAGTGATACGTTAATACAATATTCTGTGAAAATATAGATCTTTACTTAATTAAAAAAATCTGCGATCGTATATGCCTATATCTCATACATAAACTATAATAACGTATGTGGCGGCGCTATCGTCGCACCACAAGCGAAACACACCGAAGCGTACATCGCGCTATCAAAGTTCCGAATAATAAAACATATATAGAACAGCTCCGAGCCATCACACTGAGCTTTGGCCGCTCCCCGGGCGTAACACCTTTCCCGGCAGGAGATTTCCCCTTTTCCTTCTACGGCCACAGGTATATTGTGACAAAAATTTATTGAAAATTAATAACTGATTCAGGAGCGTTATTATTAGGTATGGTATATTAATGCCTACGAACGATAGTTACATCATCATCAAGACAATTTTATGAAGGTAAAATTTGCTCTTTATTTGGATACGTAGTTTAAGAAATAGTGAAAGAAAAATAATTCAAGTTACAATTTTATTGGTGGCCGGAGGATCGAACGCGGGTTTACTCGCAGACTGTATTATGTATAATATTTGTAAGTAATGTACGTATAAGTAGCGCTTAGCCCTGAAGCTTATTATATTGCTTTTGACTAACTTACCACTGCTGCCATATTCTTTTTCAGTAGCGATCTTTAAATTTGAAAACTTATCGATTTTGTTCTACCATATAACACAATGTACGAGCTATTTATACACCATCGAACGCTACATAAAATTTTAATGACGCATTAAACCGCTAAAGATATGATTGATTAGTTTAAGGGATGGCTTGAAATGGATGGAATTAAATCATTAAGTAGTAAAAAACTTACTTTATCTAGCCAGATTACAATTTTTTATTGTAATCTGGCTAGGCAAAGTTATATTAATATTTTATTATTATTTAATTATAAAAACTCTCCTCA
Organism: Parnassius smintheus behrii; assembly: GCA_036936625.1. Classification (NCBI taxonomy): domain Eukaryota; kingdom Metazoa; phylum Arthropoda; class Insecta; order Lepidoptera; family Papilionidae; genus Parnassius; species Parnassius smintheus. The sequence continues at coordinate 22,409,312 of JAUPFT010000013.1, read as the reverse complement.
ACAATCTCGGTTGAAATTTTTCTGCTGCAAGTCTCTATCGTGTATTTTTAAGTTTTCAGGAACATCAAAAAAGAAGATGTGTCCAAAGCCCAAGACCAATGCTCTGCCGAGTGAGATCATGAGGTTTATCTGAGATCTAAATACAGCCAGAAGACAGAGATGCATTATATTTCAAAATGCTCACGACTGCAAAAAAAATATCTTTTTTGATAGCTAAGAATAAAAAATATCATCATCATGCAAAAGTGAGTTAGCTTGGACTATATAGACACTTATATGGTGAACAGGAAACTTGTTAATTCTACAATACACTATGTTTAAACAACGACTACACAAGTAAATCCGTGAAAATCATTTTTATGTTTTTAGTATTTCAAGTCGGCTTTTAACTTTTATTAAAAGCTTAATTTTCTTGCGTCTATTTTTACTTCAAAAAATTCTATTAAGACTATGTGTGCAGCTTTAGGAATATGGATGGCTTTAAAGGTATCCTCATACATTGCATACATTGCCCCCACCTCCTCATTGGCGTGTGACTAGTTTGGTACGTAAGTGTGTATGACCTTCAACCACTACGATAGTTCGTCACCATTGTGTCGCCGTCGCTAACATGTTACCGAAATTGAGTATAATTGCCTGTTCCACCACGTATTCAGACCTCATATAAATGAAATGATGCAAATCTGCTGAGTACCAGGCATTCTGGTAATAACACATCTTCTCGTTTGATGTTCCTAAAAACTTAAAAGTATACAGGCGAGACTGACAGTTGAAAAAAAAATTCAACTTAATCGAAGTGACGTAATGTAGCTACGAAGTGAAATTTTTACTAATGGGTAAATGTCATAAAAGCCACCCATTAAAGTTATCTAAGGTATCTTTAGCAGTTTACTATGCCATCAAAATTTTATGTACCTAGTTTTCGCTGGTATTTAAACTTCTACAATAAATTTTATGTCAAAAATAACTCAACGGGTTTTCAACACACAACGAGATATTTGCTACTGAAAAAAATTGCAGCAGTGGTAAGTTACTCAAAAAAATTGCTCAGGGGATAAGCGCACCTCATAACTTTAAAGTGCTCTAGCTCTGCGCTGAAGGAAAACATCGTGTGGAAACCTCCATATCTGAGGAATAAAACTAATTCAAAGATATTATATGAGAAATCTGCTATCACGAACATGCACGCAGCGTGGTGGATAAATTTGCGTTTTGCACATTTATTGCCAACTCACGGAACGAAATGAGATGTTTCTTTTTTTTAAAGAGAATCAGTTATACCGCTACTTTGAACATACATATTTACAACAACGATTATAATCATTATTGGAACAGAATTACGTTAGTAACGGCATTATACATTTTAAATGGCTTGGAAAATTCCTACTAGGTACGCGTTTCAGTCGTACGTGTTCCAAAAATAATTTAATGTACAATGTTTTAAAAACGTTGGCACTCCTTATAATGTTAGTGTATAATAAAATATTTCCTTAATTTGTATTGTTGTAAATACTTCTTTTTTTTTTTAATAGAATAATGTGACAAACGAGCACACACTCCACCTGATGGTAAGTGGTTGCTGCGGCCCGTAGACATCTACATTTATCCTCGATTACAAATTAAAATTGCGTTGTCACTCGTGAGGACTAAGATGGAATGCCTCGTTTCCAGTAAAGAGGGTCTCCGGTTCTCTACACTCACCATGTGAAACATTCTGTTAGAGTGTGGTCCTCCACCTAACTATACCTCCTACTAATATAATTTCAGCAAGGCTCTACTAAATATACTACTAAAAATCTACTGTATCATTACAAAGGGTGATGAAGAGGAACCGTGTACTGGTGGTATAGGAATATCCACCACCCCATATCGTCCCGTGGGTGTCGTAAGAGGCGACAGAGGAAAACAAATCAGGAGAGAGTTAGCGGCGTCTTTCTAATAACAATTATACATTTAAAAGTGTGGTAACAAACCCGCCTGTCAAGCGTTATAATGGCAAAAATCTTACAAGATAGTCTAAGAGAAGACCTATGTTCAGAAGAAGACTTTCATAGGCTTTAATGGACAAAGCGAGAGAATTTTTAGTTCTCGTTATAAATCTAAGTCTAAATAACCGTAAAGACGTAATTCAGGATCATCTTGTTGCTTACTATTGCCATAATTGGTAGCCAGATTGACAATCTCAGTAACCTTTGTGTTCCTGTAGCATATACATCTGCCATGTATGAGATAGATGGGTGGAGACTCCGAGGTGTTTTTGGCCTTTCCTATAGCCTGAGTAGACTCAGAAATGAGAATATCCGCAGTAAAATCAGAGTGACCGACATAGCCCAACGGATTAGTAAGCTGAAGTGGCAATGGGCCGGCCATATAGCTCGAAGAACCGATAAACGATGGGGAAGAAAGGTTCTCGAGTGGCAGCCTCGTACCGGTAGGCGTAGTGTAGGGCAACCCCCCACTAGATGGAGTGACGACCTGGTAAGACATGCAGGAAGTCGATGGATGCAGGTGGCTCAGGACCGTGCTTTGTGGCATTACTTGGGAGAGGCCTATGTTTAGCAGTGGACTTGTGAATAGTCTGTACATAGGCCTATAGGCCATAGAGTGATACCCTGAGTCGAAGCAGTGACTTATCTATGAGTGGATCGATTACACCTACTGTCTTCATGCTTGATGATATATTAAATGTGTATATATTTTAGACGTTGTGTACATATTGTATATGTATACTTTAGACCATGTAGTGACAATGAAACAACGGAGTTCAGATGACAACTGTTTTTATTAATAAAGGCGTTTTCTTAATATACAATATTTTAAGACTACCCACAACATATTCACCTTAAAGAATAAGTTTTTAACAAAAGTGATTTTTTTAAATAATCTTACATAAATGAAAAACTTACTCAAATACAATTTTTTTTACCATAACCGTAACTTTTTTCGGTGTTACAAAGGATAAGTTAAGCAGGTGATTTGTTATTTTTATTTGCTTTACTTCCAGTAAGAGAAGGAGATAATTTTCATTAACTTCCATATTTAACATTGTTGGTTCTTTTGGTTAAAGAATATTCCTCATTCTCATTGCGTGTAGAAATAGTTTTTGTTGTAATTGAATCATGTTCTTTATTCTCATGTACTTTTTATCCTCAAGTTCTATTTCTGTTTTATCTTTTCTGTGGATATGATGAGATGCGATACGATGAGATGTCTGCGATTGCAATGATACACCATACATCTTTTAGTTTTAATAAAAATCTTAGCCGTGTAGTGGCGGTTAAGAATATCCACTACCCCATATCTTCCCGTGGGTGTCGTAAAGGGTGACAGAGGGAAACAGGCAGGAGACAGCAACTGTATAACAAAAAAACTGCGGTTGCTAACCTGCTTGCCAAGCGAATATACCCCCCATAAGAAACGACACAAATAAACTGTACCCGGCGGCCCCGACGACCATGGTAACGGCGGGTCAGGGGATGCTAGGAATATCCGATGGAGATTCGGTTGCCACCCTGGAGGGCTGACGAGAAGATCCTAGAGCTAAAGAATAGTTCACGTTTAACCGATCATGCGGGGAGATTTGTTCATGATTTTGCCTTGGCATATGGTCTGACACAACTGGTTACTTCGCCTACGCGGATTCCAGATGTGGAGGATCATGCACCTTCCCTGTTGGACCTTCTGCTGATCTCTCACCCGGACGGATATCAGATTTCCGTCGACGCCCCTTTAGGCTCCTCGGAACGCTGAAATCGCGGTTGCATTCTGCAGGCTGCCGCCGTGTTTGGCACTATAGGTCAGCCGATTGGGATGGGATGCGGTCTTTCTTTGCATCCTACCCTTGGGGGCGGGTTTGCTTCTCGCCGGATAATCCCAACGTTGTTGCGGATTCTGTTGATGATGTGGTACTTCAGGGTATGGAACTTTTTATTCCTTCCTCTGTGGTGCCCATTGGAGGCAAGTCTCAGCCATGGTTTGGTCGCTCCTGTAAAATAGCATCATGCTATAAGCAGGAGTGCTACCAAGCCTGGGTTGATGCATCAGCGTCCCGGGATGTAAACACCAGCGCTCTAAAAAAGAAGTACAATTCCGCCTCTAGGTCCTTCAAAAGAGTCATTGCCAAGGCAAAGTCAGAGCACATAGGCAGAATTGGCGAGAAACTAGTTCGCCTTCCTTCTGGAACCCGTGCATTCTGTTCTCTCGCCAAGGCTGTCCAGGGGAATTTCTGTCAGCCATCTCTTCCATCTCCGCACAGGGAGGACGACTCACTGGCCCATACCGCAAAGGAGAAAGCCGATCTTCTAGGCTCTTTCTTTGCGTTTAACTCGACTCTCGATGACGGGGGGAGTACGCCGCCGACCATCCCGCGGTGTGAGTACTCCATGCCAGATGTGCACTTCACACAGCGCTCGGTTTGCAAAGCACTCCTCTCCCTGGACATCCACAAGTCGAGTGGGCCTGACGGAATCCCCCCAATTGTGCTGAGGACGTGTGCTCCAGAGTTGGCACCGGTTTTAACGCGTCTTTTCCGGTACTCCTACTCCCTAGGCGTAGTCCTAAAATCATGGAAGACGGCTTACGTCCACCCGATCCCTAAAAAAGGCGATCGCTCTGACCCGTCCAACTACCGGCCAATCGCCATCACCTCCTTGTTCTCCAAAACAATGGAGTCCATTGTAAACAGCCAGCTCATGAGGTACCTTGAAGATCACCAGCTGATTAGTGACCACCAATATGGTTTTCGCCGTGGTCGGTCAGCTGGTGATCTTCTGGTCTACCTAACTCACAGATGGGCGGAGGCAGTAGAGTTCAAGGGGGAGGCATTGGCCATTAGTTTGGACATTGCGAAGGCCTTCGATCGGGTTTGGCACAAAGCGCTTCTTTCGAAGCTCCCTTCCTATGGGCTTCCCGAGAAATTGTGCGATTGGATCACCAGCTTTCTTGCAGATCGGAGCATCAAGGTCGTTGTAGACGGTGCAAGCTCCGTGTAATGAGGGTACATTATATACATAAGTGATTGATTGTAAAAGGCTCGTCGAACAGTCGCGAATAAACCGTCAATCCGCTTACCCGTGTCTTATTTACGAAATACACTACAGTGGCGACGAGGATTAAGTTGTTTTTATTTTTCGGTAAATTACGTGGACGCATATATTAAATATAATGTCAATCGGCAAAGTTAGTGAATTCAACGTCAAAACAGGAAACTGGACTTTATATGTGGAGAGACTAGAAATGTACTTTACGGTAAATGCAGTGAAAAACGAAATGTGGTTGCCGACATTAATCGCCGGTATGGGAGACGAAGCGTACGAATTATTAAGTAATTTAACAAGTCCGATTAAACCGGGAGACAAATCGTATCAAGAAGTGGTAAAAATACTTCGGGAACATCTTCAACCGGAACCCTCGTTCATGGCGGAGCGATATCGCTTTCGACAAAGAAGACAGTTGAGCGGAGAAACGGTTCCGCAGTATATAACCGAACTTAAGAAATTGTCGAAATACTGCGAGTTTCATTCAACTCTAGAGGACAATTTAAGGGATCAATTGGTGTGTGGCCTAAGAAGTGATATCATCCGTCAACGATTATTCGCAGAAGATAATCTGAAATATTCCGTAGCCGTGAGAATAGCTTGCGCTTTAGAGGCGGCGGAGCGGGATTCGGCCGCGGTGGAGCAGGTGGGCGGCGGCGACGGGCTCGGCGGTAGCGGCGCGGACAGCGCCTTGCATGCGGTGACATCATCGACAAGCCGCGCTCGAACGCGGGAGCAGGACAGCGCACCGAGGGCTTTTAAAGGTCGAGAACATGGCGGCGGCAATGCGCTATATTGCAGCGCGTGCGGTTCGAGGTACCACCGAAGTGATGATTACCGCTATAAGAAATTCGTGTGTGGTAAATGCAAACAGAGCGGTCATCTACGCCGGGTATGTCCCAAACGAGGGCAGTACACGGGAAATGCGGGCTCCCGACGCCACATGTACCATGTGGAGGCGGCAGAGTGCGAGACACCGTCAGCGGACGACGAGCCACCATCCGTGGAAAGTCAAACGGAGTTACGGGAGGATCTACACCATCTATGTTTAAATAGCTATAAACCGGTGAGCCTAACATTATTATTAGACGGATTTAAACTTAATATGGAAATTGATTCCGGGTCGGCAGTGTCTTGTATAAGTAAAGCGACCTATAATAAATATTTTTACACTAGACCTATGGACAAGTTCGATTTGGTTCTAAAATTTTATGATGGAAGTCGAATCAAACCTTTAGGCATCATCAAGCCCGAAGTTAGATATGGAAATATAACAAAGCACTTAGAACTGTTTGTAATAGATGGGGGCACGACTTCATTGTTGGGTAGACAGTGGCTGTCGGAACTGCAAATTAAAATTCCGACATTCCACAGCATGGTGCTGGATGACCATTTTAATAACAATAATTTGTCATTATTATTCGACAGATATAACAAGTTGTTTTCCGGCGGCTTGGGGCGGTTCGCGGGCGGCAAGGCGACGCTGCGAGTACGGGAAGGGGCGACACCGGTGTTCTGCCGCGCACGACCTTTGCCCTACGCGCTCAAGGACCGCGTGGATGCTGAGCTGGATGCGATGCTTCGGGAGGGGGTTATTGAACCCGTGGAGAGCTCTGACTGGGCTACACCTCTGGTGCCGGTACGTAAGGCGGATGGTGGGCTCCGAATTTGTGCTGACTATAAAGTGACGCTGAACCCCGTATTGCTGGTCGATAGATTTCCCTTGCCTAGGATTAATGATTTGTTAGTAGGTATGAATGGCGCTAGAATATTCTCTAAAATCGATCTGTCACAAGCCTACAATCAGATCGAACTAGATAACTCTAAAAACCTTACCGTTATAAATACACATAGGGGCTTATTTACGTATAACAGGCTAGTATATGGGTTGTCATCAAGTCCAGGAATTTTGCAGCGTATAATGTCAAATCTTTTTCACGATATCTAAAAGGTAGAAGTATTTTTAGACGATATAATAATAGGTTCTTGTAATGAAAGAGAGCATTTACAAATATTGGAGAAGGTGCTTAGTAGATTACATAAAAACGGAATGAAGCTGAGGAAAGATAAATGTTTATTCATGATGGACGAGTACTTAGGATATATTATTTCAAAAGATGGCATTAAAGTTGATCCTGATAAGGTAGCTGCTATAGTAAAAATTCCGCGCCCCAAGGACGTTTCGGACTTAAGATCATTTTCAGGATTAGTCAATTTTTACGCTAAGTTCATTGCGGACGCGACCCAACGGCATACTCCAAGCCCGTGGCCATGGCCAGCTAAGCCTTGGTCTCGTATACACATAGATTTTTTAGGGCCAATTTTCAATAAAATTTACTTGGTAATAATTGATGCCAGAACTAAATGGCTAGAGGTTTTTTATGTACCGAGTACAGCAGCTAGCCACACTATAGTTAAACTTCCCGAAGTTTTTGCTAGGTGGGGTCTACCTAAACAATTAGTATCAGACAATGGGCCGCCATTTACCAGTAGGGAATTTTCTCAGTTTTTAACAAATAATGGTATACAGCATGTTTTCACCGCACCGTACCACCCGGCTTCAAACGGTGCCGCGGAAAACGCAGTACGCACTGTCAAGAAAGTTATTAAAAAGGCAGTGAGGGAAAATAAAGATATAATTTTATTTTTAAACACTTTCCTATTGCATTATCGAAATACCGAACATTGTACTACGGGCGAAAGTCCCGCTTCTCTCATGTTAGGAAGAAAATTACGTACTAAACTAGACGTACTTAGACCGGATATTGAGAATAAAATTATTAAAACTCAAATAAACCAGAAAGAGAACGCTCCCACTGGTGAACGTGGTCTGCAGCCGGGTGATGATGTATGGCTTCGCCAATATCAGGGGAGCGACAAGTGGGCAGCCGGACAAGTGACGCAACATTTGGGCGTAACGGACTACAAAGTTTTAGACACTATAGGTAAGGAGTCACATAAGCATATCGACCAGCTAAAACGTAGAATTAGGAGTTCACTGATTTGTCCCCGTAGTAGTAATAGTCAGCCAAATTCGAGTTCCGAGTCTTTGTCTTGCTCCGGTGCAGAGGAAATTAATGCGCCTAGAATAAACCCTGCCGTAACAGACACCGGGAGGAAATCAAAAGCACCGGAGGGAACTGAAATAATAGATAAGAGTGATTGCTTAGATACGGCAAGGGAAACGTCAACACTTCGTGCTCCATCAGCTCATACGTCGCCTGTGCCGCCCGCAACGCCGCCCCAGGTCTTCCGGCCGGTACGCAAGTGCCGTTTGGATAAACCCCCCCCCCCCCCGCTATAAAGAGTAGTTACCATCGCACTATATTATTTTTATATACTTCTTTTTTTTAAATAGTTTCAAGATTTTTTTTCCTTTAATGTATAACAGTATAGTATAAAATACTTATATGTATAACTAATTGTAAGTCTTAATTAAGGGGGGAGGATTATAATGAGGGTACACTAAATACATAAGTGATTGATTGTAAAAGGCTCGTCGAACAGTCGCGAATAAACCGTCAATCCGCTTACCCGTGTCTTATTTACGAAATACACTACACTCCGATTGCAAGCCTATTAATACTGATGTTCCACAGGGCTGCGTGCTATCGCCAACGCTGTTTCTTCTGCATATCAATGATATGTTGCATACTCGTAACATTCATTGCTATGCAGATGACAGCACTGGTGATGCTCTTTACACCGGCCGAGCCAATATTTCGCAGGAAAACGTCTCCGAGTGCCGGGACAAACTTGTGTCTGAAGTCGAGTCTCTGCTGGACAGAGTCTCGGATTGGGGGCGACTAAATCTAGTCCAGTTTAACCCCCAGAAGACACAAGTTTGCGCGTTAACCGCTAAAAAGAACCCCTTTGTCGTATCCCCTCAGTTTCAAGGCACTCCCCTTGTTGCCTCAGCCAGTATCGGAATCCTCGGCGTCGACATATCGAGTGACGTGCAGTTTCGTGGTCACTTGGAAGGGAAGGCCAAATTGGCCTCTAAAAAGCTTGGCGTGCTCAGCAGAGCGGGACAGTATTTCATGCCGGCACACCGCCTGCAACTTTACAAGGCACAGGTTCGGCCGCACATGGAATACTGTTCCCATCTCTGGGCTGGGGCTCCGCAGTACCAGCTCCTTCCACTTGACTGCATCCAGCGCAGAGCGGCTCGAATCGTCGACGACCGAGTGCTTTCCGATCGGCTCGATTCACTGGCGCTGCGAAGAGATGTTGCATCTCTTTGCGTATTTTATCGCATCTATCACGGGGAGTGCTCTGAGGAATTGTTCGGATTAATCCCAGCCGCCAAATTTCGTGAACGCACTACACGGCAAACGTCCCGATACCATCCACACCATCTGGATGCTTGGCGGTCCACCACTGTACGTTTCACAAGGAGTTTTCTGCCACGTACAACCTCTCTGTGGAATAGTTTACCACCGGCGATTTTTCCGGACCGATACGACCTGGGGACCTTCAAGAAAAGAGCTTACTCCTTTCTAAAGGGCCGGCAACGCACCCGCAATTCTCCTGGTGTTGCGGTTGATCATGGGCGGCGGTAGTCACTTAACATCAGGTGAGCCGCATGCTCGTTTGCCCCTTCTTCTATAAAAAAAAAACGTAGGCAGTTGCGCTGGAATATTATAGGATTATCAGAGGTCCGAAGAGAGGGGGAGGATACGATGATTCCCGAATCCGGCAACTTGTTCTATCACTGGGAGGGCGACCATCTGTCCCAAAAAGGTGTTGAATTTATCGTCCACAAGTCTCTCGTTAACAATGTTGCAAAGATTGGGTGTGTGTCGACGAGCGTTGCGTAACTTACACTCAGAATTACCAAACGGTATTCGCTGAAACTCATACAGGTTTATGCACCAACGTCGACATCCCGATGAGGAGGTGGAGGAAATATATGAGGATATTTTTAGAGCCATGCATTCCTCCATAACCCACTATGTGGTGTAAATGGGAGACTTCAAAACAAAACTAGGTACAAGGAAAAACGGTGAGCTTAAGGTAGGAAATTTGGAATAGGCCAATGGAACCCAAGGGCCAGCAGCTGGCCGACTTCTTGGAGAAAGAGGGACTCTTTATGATGAACTCTTTCTTCCAGAAGTGCCTCTACAAAAAGTGGAACCGGTCGAGCCCCGACGGTTCGTCAAAAATGAGATTAACTTCATTATGTTGACTAGACGGCAACTGTTCAGTGATATCTCAATGATCTCAAGGGTTAAAACTGGCAGCAATCACCGAATGGTTAGAGGCGCACTGAACCTAAACGTTAAGTTGGAGAGGTCTCGTCTAATGAGGTCAACGCTTCGTCCCCCTCGTGCTCTAATCCAAAGTCCTTAAACCTTTTAGCTCGTGTTAGAAAACTGTTTTCAGTGCCTAGAAGATTGCAATGTAGTGAACGATATAATTTACAATCTCGTGAAAACCGTCGCAGAACACATATCTCTTCGATCACACTCTTAATCTCATGGCTGTTAGACAGGAGATGAAGTCGCAATCGTCAGCAGATTTGACAGCATACAGGCAACTGAACAGACAGATCTCCAAATGCAAGCGGCGGGACTTACGCAACTTCAATACAACTCGTATTAAAAAAGCGATTGAGAAAAAACAGAGCTCCAAAGTCTTTGCCATAGACCTGTCTGTCGGAAAGAGCCAACTGTCGAAGTTGAAGACCGAGTGTGGCAGCATTGTTTCCGGAACACCTGAGATTTCGAGTGAGGTTGGGAGATTCTATGGGCAGTTCGTATTCGATACTACTCCGATGATATCGTTGACGTCAGTCTGAAGGAGATTAGAATGGCTCTTCAGCACCTTAAAAACGGCAAGGCTCTAGGCAAAGCTGGAATTACAGCGGAGCTTCTGAAAGCGGGTGGAACACCGGTATTTAAAGTTTCAGAAGCTCTTCAATTCCATCCTTCGTGGTGGCACTACTTCGGAAGCATGGAGCAGAAGTGCGGTGGTCTTGTTCTTCAAGAATGGCGACAACGCTCTCTTGAATAACTACAGACCAATTTTCTTTTTAGCCGCGTCTACGTGCCTTTTGCACGCAGACTCGACGTCTTCTAGCCTCCCAAACAAGCCGGTTTCCGAAAAGACTTCAGTACCATGGACCACATATATAGCCTGCGGTAGAAGGTACAGAAGACCGAAGAGTACAATCTGCCACTTAACCTAGCGTATGGGGACTGAAGAAAGCCTTTGATTCCGTCGAAATTAGGGCAGTGCTACAGTCCCTCCAGCGGTGGCAAGATGACTATCGGTATATCAAAGTGCTGAAGTGTTTATACAGTAGGACTACGATGGCTATCCGAGTACAGAACCATAGTACGAAATCTATCCAATTGCAGAGAGGTGTAAGACAGGGTGACGTTATGTCCCCGAAGCTCTTCACCGCTGCACTTGAAGACGTTTTCAAGTTACTGGACTGGAAATTTTAATGTATTAACATCAATGGCGAGTCCATCACTCACCTTCGATTTGCCGATTATTTAGTTCTTAAGGCAGAATTGCTGGAGGACCTAAGCACTATGCTCAATGACATCGATAGTGTATCCCAACGGATAGGTCTTAAGATGAACATGGACAAAACAAAGATCATGTTTAATGTCCATGTCACACCTATGCCGGTAATTGTTGTGAGCACTATGCTCGAAGTTGTTGACGAGTACGTTTACCTGGGACAAATAGTCCGACTAGGTAAGTCTAACTTAACAAGAGGTCACTCGACGGATTCAACTCGGCTGGTCAACGTTCGGGAAATTACAACACGTCTTCTCGTCAGGTATACCTCAAAACCTGAAAACTAGATTGTACAACCAGTGCGTGCTGCCTGTGATGCCTTCCTTAAAGGTTTTCCACCACATTTCTTGTGATCAAGAGAAGAACCATTAACACTAATGAATAAATCATCCAGAAATGATATAGTCTCCGAAGTGTTTTTTTAAGTTTTGCTTTTTAAACCGCATATTAGTTATATAATCATCATCACTTGATTTTGAAAACAATTTGCTTGATCGCTCGAATGATTAAATAAGTCTATTTCTAGAGATTTATTTTCAGAGATCAGATTAAAGATATCCTGTATTGTGAAGTCACGTTTTTTAGTGAATCAGAACGCACTAGTGTACTTACTCTCATATTTGACACAGTATAAAGAGACCGAAGATGACCACTTGTCAATAAAAGCGAAATAAATTACACGCTACATATTCCATATGTCTATGGACCAGATCATCCTTTTACCTTCATGTGCCAAAATTCGGAATCATGTAAACCGACCTTTAAATCAAATATTCTACTAACTGTTCCCTGCATATACATCTACGAAACAGCTAAATTTGTTAAATACCACAGTCATCTCTTCACCGCTAGCGACAATACATTTAAACGAAAAATTAACCACGTGCCATTAAAAATGCCTGCACCTAAGCTAGAACTGTTTAAAAAAAACTGTGCTTATATGGCACCTCTAATATATAACTCTTTGCCCAAAGGAATGACTGACCTGCCATATAAAAGGTACTGTTGTGCTTTGCGAAAATGGTTAATCCAGGAGAGTTTCTATACTATTAAAGACTTTTTGAATAATAGCACTTGCCGATTTGGTGCCCACTAAGATATCAGATCTTTCTTTTTATTTCTTGTAACTTAGTCTATTATAATAAATCAATAATTTATATAATTGCAATCATGTAATTCAAATAACTGAAATTTAAAAGATTGTTATAATTGCGATTAAAATATTTCATTTTTTATTAAATTATTGGTATGAATTCAAATAGTTCTAATAATTGTAATTTTATTCAAATAATTGTTGTAAATTTACTATGATTTCGCATGCCCGTAATGAGGGTGAAATATGTCCTGTGCTATAAGTTACTTTAACATCTTGTATACCAACCATATTTCTTGCAAATAAATGATTTATTATAAATTATTTATACAAACTTCCAGTTTCTTCCCCTTTTGCCCTAAAGTACGCCCGCAGTGCGTTTGCGTTCATATTTGTGACCAACGCATGGGACGTGCTCCACCAGCGGCGGGTGCCGCTTGCTGAGTCCAAGAAGACCCAGCCGATACCAAGCCTTCCGGTGGGGACGATGGATGTGGGAGACTGCTAGGTGGTCTTCCAGCGCCCTGCCCTTGACTGGCAGCCCGCATGCAATTGCGTCCAGCGCCAGCTCCGGACGCACCCTCGTGACATCAAGGCAGCGGTCCCCTGCGCACTATCTTTCTGTCCATCACATGTGTGCTCGTTTCTCACCATGTTTCAATAAAAAAACATTTCCAAGTTAAATACAATCATTAATTATCTCCCTTTATCTCATATCGGATCATACAAACATGTAATATATGTAGTGTCGGCGGTAGAATTTCTACTACCCCATATCGTCCCGTGGGTGATGTAAGAGGCGACGGAGGAAAACCAAAACACGAGACGCTGCATCTTCCTGATAACAGGTGAATAGCAATAAAATATTTTGGTTGCAAACCCGCCTACTAACCGTGGCAACTATGGTAGAATCCCCTATGAGGCAAACAATGGAAGAGACCCATGCACAGCGGTAGATTTTATAGAATGTAATGGAAAAATGTGATTGTTTCATGTTGTAAAGTAAAATTATTTCCGCAATAAAGCAAAAAGGAAGTTGAACGTTGCCAGAATTATCAAATTATTAGTTTCGCCATTGTTAGTAACTTTTAGATGAATAAAAATTACTACAATTAATTTCTTAATTAATGAGTTTTATATAACAGAGCTATTTAAAGGATCGAACGCTAGCTAACTGTGTCATATTATTACTTACACTCCTCAAGAAACGTTTGCAATGGCGTGCAAGGTAAGTTTTATTTTGTAAATATAATAATGTATATAAACTTTTGAAAAAATTAAGCTGACATGCAATCCATAGTCCGCCTGATGGTGTGCGGCTATTTCTTTTTATAGAATAAGGGTGACAAACCAGCATACAGTACACTTGATAGTAAGTGGTTCGTGTGGTCCATAGTCATCTACATCTATCGAATCGAAATGCAGAAGATACATTGTCACCCGTGAGGACTAAGATGGAATGCCTTATTTCCAGTAAAAAGGATCGCCGGTATTTTACACTCACCATAAAAACCCAGCAGCATTAAGCTGTTATTTTACGCTGGTTTTCCGTGAGAATGTGGTCCTTCACCGGTAGAGCCGACTCATTCGTACTACTATACTATTAAAATGGCTGCAGCATGGCTTTGAAATGTTCAACTATATAAGTAAAATACGGATGTTTAGTCTCCTCCGAGGACTGACATGAAGATGGAAAAGACGACGACGACTTTTAATTATAATTGTTATTTTATAGTTTTCTCATGTGGCTTATATATATATATATATATATATATATATATATATATATATATATATATATATATATATATAATCGGAATCTCGGAAACGGCTCCAACGATTTTCATAAAATTTGGTGTGCAGGGAGTTTCGGGGGCAATAAATCAATCTAGCTAGGATTTATTTTTAGAAAATGTCTTTTTGTCCGTGTTTTTAGGCAATGAAAAACGGTTACAATATCGTTAGAAAAAGAAGGTAAATTTTGACAGTTTATTAACGATTACAAATAGCTTAATTGGTATATAAGGCGGTCACTAAATCGTAATACCATAGTTCGAGCCTAGACCGACCGACCGATTTTTTTTTAATTTTTTTTCAAGTTCCTTTCTTTTTTTGAGAAAATCTATTTTTTCGAGCCCTTTTTTAGTATTTTTTAAAAACACGAAAATTTAAATTAAACTAATTGCACTCATGATTTTTTTATTCAAATAACCAGTCCACTTTTTTCTATTATGTCGCTAAGATCAAAAAATATTATTCGTATTTCATCAGTATGTAATTTGTATCTAAATATAATTTCCAAAACACACGAATTAAAAAACATCGAGCGAGAAATATCGAGCAAAGCTCGGTCAACCGGGTACTATATATATACAACAATGTAGGATTAAATATAAATCTGGGATTAGTCCGTTAGCAGAAACGACTACTGTACGTAGACCAACTACATATTGGTCACCTCGTGGGCCAGGTTCAAATATTTTATTGTTACGATGTCCAACGAGTGTTTTTTTTTAAATACGAGTATTTATAATACCAAAAAGATATAGATATCATGATATAATTGATGACCTTTTTCTACCGCCTGGAAAAAATAGGGTGTAACATGTGAACGGAGTAGAAGCTTATGGGCGCTGATATTTTACAAAAAATAAAAACAAAAATTTTGAATTTAATAAATAAATTAATTGAAATCTATCGAAATTCAAATCATATCCACCCTAATAAAAGCACTGTAATTACGCAATAAATTTAGCAGGCATCTTTGCAGCGTCACAGGCTAGGGTGGATATGATTTGAGTTCCGATAGATTTTAATGTATCAATATTTTTCATTCAAAATTTTTGTTTTTATTTTTAATAATTATTAAAAATACGCCATCTGCAAAATATAAAATCTCACATCTCTTTTCGCCAGTCATACAATATTCAGACGGGCGACGTGCACATCAGTGAAAGGCGCGGGACTTCTTGTATTGCAATCGCTGATCCGCCTGCCAAGCCTGCCAATCATGCCTCTGCTCAAAAGTTTTTTTTAAGTATGATACGTAAAAAAACTTAACTTTAATACTGAGAATTTGCTTTGATGACCTAAAAATAAATTTAATATTATTTTCCTTCCAGGCAAAGGTTTTAATAATCGTCATGATTTTCGTCTTTGTTGACGTTTTGCAAGCTGCTGATACTCATCGGGAACGTCGTCAAGCGTCTGAAGATGTACAAGTGCCTACTGACAACGACACGGGCCTTGATATCCTTTTGGAGGATTCGCCAAGTGCACGTTTTGGTCTTGTCAAAAAATTGGGTGGCAAATTTATTGATGTTTTGAAGAACCTCCAAGAAAATTAAATAGCATTGTATCACCGTTTATTGGAAAAATAATGAATAAAGTATATGATGTAATCAATTTATTTAACATTTATAATTGTTTTTATCAAGAACATATACAAAAAATATATAATAAAGATAGGGTATAAATGTTAAATATAGATAGAAACCGATTTTTCCCATTTAGACCTATTTTTATTGTGTGCGGGAAACATAAGTTTGATTTCTGTATATAGATTTCTATAGAAATTTTCAACTGGATTTTAAGTGCTGATTTACCACTTCTTTCGGTGAATGACAACATCGTAAGGATATCTTCTCTATGATTGTGAAAAAGGACAGGGTAAAGATGCATAGTATGAGATAGGTTCCTCGAATGAGATAGTTCAATATTTGAAAGTTTGTTTACTTATCGCAAGCGATAGTAGAATCACTGGCTCAGTCATTCGGTTGTATTCAAACGTGCCTTTTTTAGGCACAGGCGAGAAAATACGCTACCACCTCGACTTTATAAAGAACAGATACGATTTCTTTTGGTTCTAGTTGCAAGGTATGTTAATGCACTGCCTTCCGCCACTCAATCTTTACTGAGACGAAGAGACTAGGGCTAGTTTGTATAGGATTAACGCTCAGGTTGGAGCTTACTTTTCTACAGATTTAGATCCGTAAGAAAGCAAGCTCACTTGACTCGACTCATTGAAGGAAACGCCGACCCACATTATACACTTTGGATAAAAGTACATATTGAATATACCCTCCAAAGAAGACTGACTGGCAAATGAGCAGTTTTCTTGTAAGGTCGGTAGCCTTATATGGTATATCTTCGTCGATAATGAGCCTCGACGTAGGCTTTGGAAATTATGGGGAACGCCTCAAATTCAAGCTTAGTACGGTTTTGATCATAATTCGGTATGCGGAGATCGACTTGCAAAAACCTCTGATAGTCAAGCAGCACTCCTAGCGTTGAGATCAATCTAAGTTACCTCAAAAACAGTTGGAAAATGACGTGAACCATCTAAAATGCCCTGGGATGTAACAACAAAATCGTTTTGTAACAGGTTTTGGGTCATGCGGGTATTCTAAGCAATTAACTGCCAACAAGGTCGCACGGGGAGGGCCGGCTCAAAGAGTACACAATTTGGACCCGAATCATTTTGTGTAATCTCCAAAAGCCTGACCCAATTAACCCTTGAAACTCTTCATCAACAATAAATCACTTCAGATCCGGTCTGATACACCGAGCTTAAAAGATTCTAAAACCTTAATCCAAGCTTATGATTGAAAAATTGCATCTGAAACCCAGGAATTAAGTAAGAATCGACTGCGTATTCTGCCAGTAGTCCTGACTGGACACCGCTGTTTAAACAAAGCACATGCATTATTATTCTTAATGCGCAAACGTATCTCTCTCTTCTTCTTCTACTCATCTTGGAAAGAAGAACTTAGAGCAGAAGAGGTTAAATTGCTCACAGCTAAGAAACTCTTTCTATTCATTGAAGAGATAAAGCTTAATAGTGAACTATAACCATAGCAGCGAACAGAATAGATCTTATAGGACATCGTAATACTGGTCAATCTAAACCTGCATAGCTGCTTGCACAAAAACACAACAAGTTATTAATACTTACTTCATTTAAAACATTCGGTGAAGTTGATAGTGCTGGCATTCTGTAAACTCATGTGCTTTGTTTCTAATTTAATGCCGGTCAAATCCTTTCACTTACGGCACACCTATATTGGAGCACGTCCTGAACCTGCAGTATTTTGGTGCTGTGGATATTATAAGGACGCCAGCACAGAGTAATTTGAATAATCCGAAAAAGAGTTGGCAGTTAAGTAATACGATTCCAGCGCCTATTACAATTCTGTGCCCGAACTAAAAATATATTGAATATACATATAACTACATATTATAATAACATGAGTTGGATATATAGAGGTCTATTTTCTTTATTTTATTTCACTATACACACAATGCTTTAAGTCTAAATTGTACTTAAAACATTATGTAACGATATTTAGCATGAATGAAATTAAAATCGCCATAAATCTATATATATTTATTTGTTTAGAAATTATTTTTTTCTTTTTAATCAATAATTAAAGGCTTGAGATTGCATAAAGTCATCTTTATTTTAATATTTTATTTATGTTATTGGCCCAACTATGTAGAAAGAACCTGCAAGTTATATCTAATATATCTCCTATATTTTCATTTTTATGTGTCACACAAGTTAGGAGTCCATTGTGGACAAACAATGAGACCCGTAATTTATATATATATATATATATATATATATATATATATATATTCAAATTACGATATTTATAAGCGACAGTAGTGGCGCGGACCGCGACCTCAAAAAGGTCGTGGGTTCGAATCCACCATGTCGAATGTGGCGTGTCGTACTGGCGTGAACCACTCGTAACACAAGCAATTTAAGCTTAACACGAGTGTGTAATGTTTATAGCATATTTAATATTCTTTAAAACGATATTTTTAATTTCAATAGCATCACGTATCATCCTTGTTAGGAATTGATGTTCTTTCGCGAGGATTTGTGATCTAGGAAAATAACATGCCATCAGAATATGCATTACTACTCAGACGTTGCCTTACATCTGGCTATCTATTGTGGAAGGAAGATCAACAAGCAAGTGTTTTCAAGCAATGGTTTTTCGATAAGCTCACTTGTATCTCCCATTGTTGCCGATATATTTATGGAAGACTTTGAGGAGAAAACCCTCCTTACTACACCTGTGACACAAATTATCTACAAGCGGTACGTAGATGATACTTTCACAATTTTACTATCAGACAAAGTAACTGCATATTTAAAACATCTTAATTCCATCAACTCTTAAATTCAATTCACAATGGAGTTGGAGGCAAATAATTCCTTAGATATCCTAGATGTGTTAGTAATCTGAAATTCTAACACACCATAGTTCACAATGTGTATAGGAAAAAAAGACCCATACAAAGTGATATTTAAACGGTGAATCTCACCACCATCCTTCACAGTTAGCTAACGTGTGCAAATCTTTGTTACAGAGAGCACGAGGGATCTGTGACAGCAAACATTTCGCCACCGAGCTTCAGTACATAAAGCAGGTTCTGCACGACAACAAGCTTCGGGTCCCGCGCCTACTTCACAGTGACTGAGTAAAGCCGGCCACAGTGGAGCGTGTGCCTGCTGTAATACCATATATCAGAGGTGTCACAGACAAGATTGGCTACGTCTTGGGGCGAGCTTCTATTAGAACATTCTACAAGCCACCGCAAAAGATTAATCTGTTCTTACCATCCGTCGAGTGTCATATTCTTCTATAAGACGCACGATTGTAAAAGCTTGATTGTAAATCTGGTCTCTTTTTTAAAAGGCAAACAAAAAGATCAATTAGAACCCACATAAAGGAACATATAGCTGATGTGAAGCATCAACGTTCCGGGAAGTCTGCAGTGTATGATCATATCCTAGACGGCCCCAACCATTACATCAGATTTGATAGGCTACGAATCCTCGCGAAAGAACATCTAGTTCTACCAAGTATGATACGTGAGGCTATTGAAATTAAAAAACATACTAATTTCAATAGAGAAGGAGGCTGGGTACTACCACCTGCTTGGGACCCTATAATCAATAAAATTAAAACTTAATGCAAGCATATCACTGCAAGACTTCAAGACACAGTCAGTTCATTGCGCATAGATCGGACCATAAACAATAAGTAAAAAAGCTGAAGGTACTCCAGGTTTAACAATGACATCGGGACATCAGTCATCTCAGTCCCCCGTGACCATGGGTGCTGGAAAGCACCCGAAAGGGATTCGGGAATTAAAAATAGTTCAAATTAAACGCAATAAAATCGTAAAAGTAGTTTAATCAAGTTATAACTTTCCACAAACTAACATGCGTCAGACGGACATCTATGGTACATTTAGTTTGAACCGTACAGAAAATTAGAACGTGATATTTGTTTTTATTTTAAATATAAATCGGCTGTAGGCAAAGGAATAATTTTATCTAAACCAAGCATAATTTAGTACCCTTGCCATTTAATTACAAATTTTTTATTGTTATTTAATTATGAAGGAGAATTAGTAGAAGTAAAATGCAGTGTATATTATTTATATTATGATTTATTTTTGAACTTTTTTATACTTGTTCAACGCTTTTTTTTTGCATTGGTGGCAATGAAAATGCTCAGTTTAATAGAAAGCATTAGAAAATATTCAATTATAATTGTCTTTGTCTTTTACAATTAATGAATTCAAATTGATACTTGGTTTTTATACGATTATTTTATTTTTGGCTTACATTTTCGTTGTGTGCACAATATTCTAAGTATCTAATTGTTTCATTTATTATTGAACTAAAATGCCTCACAGCATATTCCGAGGGATAGGTCTGCTTTCTTTGCTTAATTGTTTTATATTATATATATTATACTTTAGTACATAAACTGGCTTCACATTCTTGGCAATTTATTTCACTAAGTGTTTTTTTATAACGCATCCAGTGGTATATGCTGTTGAGGGAACATTTAATCGGTCCCTTGCTGCCTACACTTGAATATTTTTAGTAGAAAGGTTCTCTTCAATACATCCAATATCCTGTGTGATATTGGATGTATTACAGTTTATCTCTTCAGATCGCTTTCTAAATAAAGACTTTTATCAACTGATAGAAAGTATCATCTTCGCATTATAGGTTTCTGAATATAATTTAATGAGGCCTGTTATCAATAAAGATTTGCAAGGACTGACGAAAATGTGGCAAGTTGGATCATTGTTACGAAAATCATACGACCTAACTCGCCCAAAAAGTTTTCAAGGGGATCTGAATTGAAATACTGCAAGGTCGCATGACTTCTACATTTTTTTGTGTAACACTTGCCACATCCTTTCGTAACTTTTAATGGTTGCCAGCCAATTTTTTAGTGTAGGCAGATTTTCATTCCCCTTCTCAATAAATTTTATTTTTTCAATTTTTTTCTTTACATCCTTCCAAAAGTTGTGATGCAATGAGTTGTCAGTAACAGCTTTCCTTAAAGGTTTTCCACCACATCCATCTTGTGATCAAGAGAAGAGCCATTTACACTATTGAATAAATCATCCAAAAATGATACAGTCTCCGAAGTGTTTTTTAAAGTTTTGCTAACTGGATATTAGTGATATAATCATCATCACTTGATTTTGAAAACACTTTGCTTGTTCTTTCGAATGATTAAATAAGTCTATTTCTAGAGATTTATTTGCAGAGATCAGATTAAAGATATCCTGTATTGTGAAGTAACGTTTTTTAGTGAATCAGAACACACGAGTGTACTTACTCTCATATTTGACACAGTATAAAGAGACCGAAGATGACCACTTGTCAATAAAAGCGAAATAAATTACACGCTACATATTCCGTATGTCTATGGGCCAGATCATCGTCTTACCTTCATGTGCCAAACTTCCAGTTTCTTCCCCTTTTGCCCTAAAGTACGCCCGCTGTGCGTTTGCGTTCATTATTTGTGACCAACGCATGGGACGTGCTCCACCAGCAGCGGGTACCGCTTGCTGAGTCGGAGATGATGATGTGTGGGACTGCTAGGTGATCTTCCAGCGTCCTACCCTCAACTGGTAGCCCGCATGCTGTCGCGTCCAGCGCCAGCTCCGGACGCGCCCTGGTGACCTCCAGGCAGCGGCCCTTTGCGCACTGTATTTCTGTCCATCACGTATGTGCTCGTTTCTCACCATGTTTCAATAAAAAAACATTTCCAAGTTAAATACAATCATTAATTATCTCTCATTATCTCATATCGGATCATAAAAACATGTAATATACTTATAATGTGCTTCAACCATGTAGTGTCGGCGGTAGAATTTCTACTACCCCATATCGTCCTGTGGGTGATGTTTGAGGCGACGGAGGAAAACCAAAACCAAAACAATCCCCTATGAGGCAATCTATGGAAGAGACCCATGCACAGCGGTAGATTTTATAGAATATAATGGAAAAATGTGATTGTTTCATGTTGTAAAGTAAAATTATTTCCGCAATAAAGCAAAAAGGAAGTTGAAGGTTGCCAGAATTATCAAATTATTAGTTTCGCCATTGTTAGTAACTTTTAGATGAATAAAAATTACTACAATTAATTTCTTAATTAATGAGTTTTATATAACAGAGCTATTTAAAGGATCGAACGCTAGCTAACTGTGTCATATTATTACTTACACTCTTCAAGAAACGTTTGCAATGGCGTGCAAGGTAAGTTTTATTTTGTAAATATAATAATGTATATAAACTTTTGAAAAAATTAAGCTGACATGCAATCCATAGTCCGCCTGATGGTGTGCGGCTATTTCTTTTTATAGAATAAGGGTGACAAACCAGCATACAGTACACTTGATAGTAAGTGGTTCGTGTGGTCCATAGTCATCTACATCTATCGAATCGAAATGCAGAAGATACATTGTCACCCGTGAGGACTAAGATGGAATGCCTTATTTCCAGAAAAAAGGGTCGCCGGTTCTTTACACTCACCATAAAAACCCAGCAGCATTAAGCTGTTATTTTACGCTGGTTTTCTGTGAGAGCGTGGTCCGTCACCCGTTGAGCCGACCCATTCGTACTACAACTATACTATTAATATGGCTCCAGCATGGCTTTACCAAAGAAATGTTCACCCATATTAGTAAAATACGGGTGTATAGTCTCCTCCGAGGACTGACATGAAGATGGAAAAGACGACTTTTAATTATAACGTTAGCAGAAACGACTACAGTATGTAGACCAACTACATGTTGGTCTCCTCGTGGGCCAGGTTCAAATATTTTATTGTTATGATGTCCAACGAGTGTTTTTTTTTTAAATACGAATGTTTATAATACCAAATAGATTAAATGTTTTGGTGTATCACGATATACTTGATGACCTTTTTTACCGTTTGGAAAAAATAGGGTGTAACATGTGAACGGAGTAAAAGCTTATGACACTAATATTTTACAAAAAATAAAAACAAAAATTTTGAATTAAATAAATTAAGTAACTGAAATCTATCGAAATTCAAATCATATCCATCCTATTAAAAGAACGGTAATAACACAATAAATTTAGCAAGCATCTTTGTAGGATCTCAGGCTAGGGTGGATAATATGATTTGAGTTCCGATAGATTTTAATGTATCAATATTTCTCATTCAAAATTTTTGTTTTTATTTTTTTATATATATAAAAGATATAGCATCTGCAAAACATAAAATTTCGCATCTCTTTTCGCCAGTCATACAATATTGAGACGGGCGACGTCAGTGAAAGGCGCGGGACTTCTTGTATTGCAATCGCTGATCCACCTGCCAAGCCTGCCAATTATAGCAAATCCTCTACCCAAAAGTTTATTTAAGCATGATACGTAAAAGAACTTTACTTTAATGCTGAGAATTTGCTTTGATGACCTAAAACATAAATTTAATATTATTTTCCTTCCAGGCAAAGGTATTAATAATCGTCATGATTTTCGTCTTTATTGACGTTTTGCAAGCTGCTAATACTCATCGGGAACGTCGTGAAGCGTCTGAAGCTGTACAAGTGCCTACTGACAACGACACGGGCGTTGATATCCTTTCGGAGGATTCGTCAAGTGCACGTTTTGGTCTTGTCAAAAAATTGGGTGGCAAATTTGTTGATATTTTGAAGAACCTCAAAGAAAATTAAATAGCATTGTATCACTTTTTATTGGAAAAATAATGAATAAAGTATATGATATAATCGATTTATTTAACTTTTAAAATTGTGTTTACCAAGAATATGTTCACAAAAAATATAATTAAGATAGGGTATAAATGTTAAATATAGATTGATACCGATTTTTCCGATTTAGACCTATTTTCATAGTGTGCGGGAAACATAAGTTTGATTTTTGTATATAGATTTCTATAGAAATTGTCAACTGGATTTTAAGTGCTGATTTATCACTTCTTTTCGGTGAATGACAATATCGTAAGGATATCTTCTCTATGAATGTGTAAAAGGATAGGGTAAAGATGCCTAGTATGAGATAGGTTCCTCGAAAGAGATAGTTCACTATTTGAAAGTTTGTTTACTTATCGCAAGCGACAGTAGTATCACCGGCTCAGTCATTCGGTTGTATTCAAACGTGCCCTTTTAGGCACAGGCGAGAAAATACGCTATCACCTCGACTTTATAGCGAACAGATAGGAATTTTTTTCGTTCTTAGTTGCAAGGTATGTTAATGCACTTCTAAGCCTTACGCCACTTGATCTTTACTAAGACAAAGAGGCTAGGGCTAGTTTGTATAGGATTAACGCTCAGGTTGGAGCTTAGTTTCCTACAGATTTAGATCTGTAAGAAAGCAAGCTCACTTGACTCACTTCGACTCATTGAAGGAAACACCTACCTACATTATACACTTTGGATAAAAGTACATATTGAAAATACCCTCCAAAGAAGACTGACTGGCAAATGTGCAGTTTTCTTGTAAGGTCGGTAGCCTTATATGGTATATCTTGGTCGATAATGGGCCTCGACGTAGGCTTTGGAATTTATGGGGAACGCCTCAAATTCAAGATTAGTATAGCTTTGATCATTATTCGGTATGCGGAGATCGACTTACAAAAACCTCTGATAGTCAAGCAGCACTCCTAGCGTTGAGATCAATCTTAGTTACCTCAAAAACAGTTAGAAAATGTCGTGAACCATCTAAAATGCCCTGGGGTGTAACAACAAAATCGTTTTGTAACAGGTTTCGGATTATGCGGGTATTCTAAGCAATTAACTGCCAACAAGGTCGCACGGGTAGGGAGGGCTCAAAGAGTACGCAATTTGGACCCGTACCATTTTGTGTAATCTCAAAAAGCCGGGCCCAATTGACCCTTGAAACTCTTCGTCACAATAAATCACTTAAGATCCGTTCTGATACACCGAGCTTAAAAGATTCTAAAACCCTAATCCAACCTTATGATTGAAAATTTGCGTCTGAATACCAGGAATTAAGTAAGAATCGACTGCGTATTCTACCAATAGCCCTGGCTGGACACCGCTGTTTAAAAAAGCACATGTCTATCCTGGAACTAAGCAATTTAGGGATGTGGCGATTCTTTTCCGATTGCCAATTATGAATTCTTATTGCGCGAACGTAGCACTCATCTGGGAAGGTATGAACTTAGCGCAGAAGAGGTTAAATTGCTCACAGCTAAGAAACTCATTCATTAACATTGAAGAGATAGGGCTTAGCAGTGAACCTTAGCCATAGCAGCGATCATAATAGATCTTATAGGACGCCATTGTTAAAAAAAGCACATGTCTGTCTCGGGACTAAGCAACTAAAGGATTTAGCGATTCTGTTTCTTAACGGAGGAACACCTCTGCACATCCTAACCGATTATGAATTCTTAATGCGCGAATGTAGCATTCATCTGGGAAAGTATGAACTTAGCGCAGAAGAGGTGAAATTGCTCACAGCTAAGCAACTCCTTCAATTCATTGAAACGATAGTAGGGCTTAGCTGTAAACTAAAGCCATAGCAACGATCAGAATAGGTCTGATCTGATCTCAGAGGACGCCGTGATACTGGTCTATCTAAACTTGCATAGCTGCTTGCACAAAAACACTATTACTAAAACATTTACAGTTTTAAAATAGTCATGAAATACTATTTATTATCACGTGAAATTACCTTCTTACCTCTGATATTTTACGAGAAATACGCAAAAATGAAATTGGTAATTCATATTTGGCACCTTTAGCCTATAATTAGGACACCTCAATTACACCAACATGCATTGCAGCAACGGCGGCCTAACTGCTATATAACCTTTTATGGTCGTGAGACGCACGAGTATAGAATAAGGTGTAACTAATTTTATTACTTTTTAAATTATAATTATCAGTTGCCGTGTCACGGCAATAGTGTCGTTTGTATGTACCTACTATGTACCTGGTATGTTAAATTCATGTTTATTTGTTATTTTTATTGGGCTACGAAGAGGCTCTCTTGATAACAAGCATATTGAGTTTGTGTATTGACCGCTAAAACGACTAAAAATGGGCCCAAATAGGACGATAGTAACTAGAACACTTATTATCGATCAGTTTATAGGGTATTCAAAAAAGATTACAAAAAGTTTCAACTTTGAAAATATTAATAATACTCGTGCCTTCCATTCCAAAAAAAGATATCCATTCAATAATTAGGACCTTCCGTTAAACCACCTAAACAATTTGATGGTCCTGAGGCTCGAACGAGTAAACCAAGAGTATGACGAATGCAACTGTATGAGGCTGTAAGTGTATTAATTTATACTTTGAATTAGGCCTATAATTACAACCAACTAAAATTATGCGAAAGTAGTTAGTAAGTAAGAAAGATCCTCCCTACCTATCACACAAATAAAAAAGTAAAGCTATAGTAGTAATGATATAAGTCGATTTCTTCAAGAAAAGAGCTTACTCCTTTCTAAAGGGCCGGCAACGCACCCACAATTCTGGTGTTGCGGTTGATCATGGGCGGCGGTAGTCACTTAACATTAGGTGAGCCGCATGCTCGTTTGTCCCTTCTTCTATTAAAAAAAAATTTCTTCATAAAATGTATATCTTACAGTTTACAATGACATTACAAAGTTATAATGCAGCTAGTTTTAAACCATTTGCTATGGAGTAGTAATTTTTACTAATCCAAGTACATTTTATAGAGTGGTCGAATATTAGGTACTCATTAACTTGTTAATCTACTTAGCTGTTACCTTTTACCAGTTGTTTTGAAGGTACCTAAAATAAAAATGTTTTTTAAGATTTTGTTTTACAGTTTTTTAGGCGTTATTAATATCCATATATATGCCAAATAACAGATTTGTAGTACCAATGGCCTCCCAGTAAAACCGCGATCGAACGGACGGGTGGACATAGCGAAACTATTAAGGTTCCTTGTTATGTAACTATGGAAGAAAAAAGTATGAGCTACAATTGGTGATGTTAAAGTTTTAGGATGTTCTGACCTGATAACAGTTTATTTCTAGTTTATGTCACTGATCGCACTAGTATTTTATCAAAATGCAAATAGTTTTATTTCACTTCATAAATATAAGCGCCTTACAATTCAATCATTGCAATTATGATTTACTAAAACAGAATATTTATACAAGTCATCATTATCAGCTCCAAAAGCTCCTTAATGTCCACTTTCGAATAAAGGCTGCTCCCGTTGTAGGGAAGATCGGTCTTAATCGTCAAGCTTGACAGGTAGATTAAAGATCACTGTACCAAACGTTTGGCACTTTTGACGCTGTTAACCCTCAGCAGTGTATTTTGCGTCAAACGGAAGCCATGTAGTCAAGTCGTAATAAGATTTTTCTGACATATTAACAAATAAAGGAAAAAAATGGTGATCTGAATTTCTGAGGCAAGAAGTTGTTAATACTTACTTCATTTAATACCTTCGGTGAAGTTGATAGTGCTGGCATTCTGTAAACTCACGTGCTTTGTTTCTAATTTAATGCCGGTCAAATCCCTTTACTGACGGCACACCTATATTGGAGCACGTCCTGATCCTGCAGTATTTTGGTGCTGTGGATATTATAAGGATGCCAGCACAGAGTACTTGGGATAACCCGAAATAGAGTTGGCAGTTAAGTAATGCGACTCCAGCGCCTATTACAATTCTGTGACCGCACCAAAAATATATTGAATATACTTATAACTACATATAATAGCTTGAGTTGGATATAAATAGAGGTCTACTTTTATTTATTTTATTTCATTATACACACAATATCTTAAGTCTGAATTGTACTTAAAACATTATGTAATGATATTTAGCATGAATGAAATTGAAACCGCAATAAAACTATATATATTTCTTTGTTTAGAAATCAATTTTTTCTTTTTAATCAATAATTAAAGGCTTGAGATTGCATTACGTCATCTTTATCAACATCAATTCTTGCACATTTTAATATTTTATTTATATTATTGGCCCAACTATGTATAAGGAACCTGCAAGTAATATCTAATATATCTTCTATATTTTCATTTGTATGTGTCACACAAGTTAGAAGTCCATTGTGGACAAACAACGTGACACGTAATTTATATATATTGAGTACATGGTCTCCCAAGCATGTGGTGGTACCCAGCCTCCTTCTTTATTCAAATTACGATATTTTTAATTTCAATAGACTTACATATCGTCCTTGTTAGGAATTGATGTTCTTTTGCGAGGATTTGTGATCTAGGAAAATAACATGCCAGCAAAATATGCAGTACTACTCAGACATTGCCTTACATCTGGCTATCTGTAGTGGAAGGAAGATCAACAAGCAAGTAAATGGTTTTGCGATTAGCTCACCTGTATCTCCCATTGTTGCCGATATATTTATGAAAGACTTCGAGGAGAAAGCCCTCCTTACTGCACCTGTGACACAAAGTATCTACAAGCGGTACGTACATGATACTTTCACAATTTTACCATTAGACAAAGTAACTGCATTTTTAAAACATCTTAATTCCATAACCTCTTAAATTCAATTCACTATAGAGTTAGAGACAACTAATTCCTTAGATTTCCTAGATGTGTTAGTAAACTGAAATTCTAACACACCATAGTTCACAACGTGTATAGAAAAAGGACCTATACAAACCGATATTTAGCCGCCGAGCTTCAGTACATCAATCAGGTTCTGCACGACAACAAGCTTCGGTGAGTAAAGCCGGCCACAGTGGAGCGTGTGCCTGCTGTACTACCATATATCACAGGTGTCACAGACAAGATTAGCTACGTCTTGGGGCGAGCTTCTATTAGAACATTCTACAAGCCACCGCAAAAGATTAATCTGTTCTTACCATCCGTCGAGTGTCATATTCTTCTATAAGACGCACGATTGTAAAAGCTTGATTGTGAAAGTGGTCTCTTTTATATAGGGCAAACAAAAAGATCAATTAGAACCCACATAAAGGAACATATAGCTGATGTGAAGCATCAACGTTCCGGGAAGTCTGCAGTGTGTGATTATATTCTAGACGGCACCAACCATTACATCAGATTTGATAGACTACAAATCCTAGCGAAGGAAAACCTAGTTCTACCAAGTGTGATTCGTGAGGCTATTTAAATTAAAAAAAACATCATAATTTCAATAGAGAAGGAGGCTGGGTACTACCACCAGCTTGGGACCATATAATCAATAAAATTAAAACTAAATCGAAACATATCACTGCAAGACTTCAAGATACAGTCAGTTCATTGTGCATAGATCAGACCATAAACAATAATTAAAAAAGCTGAAGGTACTCCAGGTTTAACAATGACATCGGGACGTCAGTCATCTCAGTCCCCCGTGACCATGGGTGCTGGAAAGCACTCGAAAGATCGGGAATTAAAAATAGTTCAAATTAAACGCAATAAAATTCGTAAAAGTAGTTTAATCAACTTATAACGTTCCACAAACTAACGTGCGTCAGACGGACATCTATGGTACATTTAGTTTGGACCGTACAGCAAATTAGAACATGACATTTGTTTTTGTTTTTTTAATATAAATCGGCTGTAGGCAAAGGAATAATTTTATTTCAACCAAGCATAATTTAGTACCCTCACCATTTAATAACAATTTTTTTATTATTATTTACTTATGAAGGAGAATTATTAGAAGTAAAATGCAGTGTATATTATTTATAATATGATTTATTTTTTAACTTTTTTTATACTTGTTCAACGCTTCTTTTGTATTGGTGGCAATGTACGCTGTTCAATTCTTATTACCAATTATGTTGCACCAGTTGAAAATGCTCAGTATAATAGAAAACATTAGAAAATATTCAAGTATAATTGTCTTTGTCTTTTACAATTAATGAATTCAAATAGATACTTGGTTTTTATACGATTATTTTATTTTTTGGCTTACATTTTCGTTGTGTGCACAATATTCTAAGTATCTATCTATTCTAAGTATCTTTTATTATTGAACTAAAATGCCTCACAGCATATTCCGAGGGATAGGTCAGCTTTCTTTGCTTAATTGTTTTATATTCTATTTGTGTGATCCATTAACGTACATTACCATCTACTTTAGTACAAAAACTGGCCTCACATTCTTGGCAATTTATTTTGCTAAGTGTTTTATTTATAACCCATCCAGTGGTATATGCTGTTGAGTGAACATTTAATTATAGAGGGCCGTCTAGTGGCGGTTAAGAACATCCACTACCCAATATCTTCCCGTGGGTGTCGTGAAAGGCGACAGAGGGAAATAGGCAGGAGATGGGCAGCAGCATCTTCCCGATAACAGCAACTATATAACAAAAAAACTGCGGTTACCAACCCGCTCGTCAAGCGTGGCAACTATGGCAATATACCCCCCATGAACAATTACACAAATAGACGGCCCCCAGTCCCCGGCGGCCCCGCTATTCCTGGCTACGGTGGCGACCATGATAACGGCGGGGCAGGGGGTGCTAAGAATCTCCGGTGGAGGTTCGGTTGCCACCTACGACGACTTTACCTGGCAGCATTTAACGCACGCACCCTGAGGACTGACGAGAAGATCCTGGAGCTGGAAGAAGAGATAGACAAGTTGCGCTGGAATATTATAGAATTATCCGAGGTCCGAAGAGAGGGGGAGGACACGGTGATTCTCGAATCCGGCAACTTGTTCTATCATCGGGAGGGCGACCATCTGTCCCAAGGAGGTGTCGGATTTATCGTCCACAAGTCTCTCGTCAACAACGTTGTAAAGATTGGGAGTGTGTCGACGAGGGTCGCGTACCTGATACTCAGAATCACCAAACGGTATTCGCTGAAGGTCATACAGGTTTACGCACCAACCTCGGCACATCCCGATGAGGAGGTGGAGGAAATGTATGAGGATATTTCCAAAGCCATGCATTCCTCCAAAACCCACTACACGGTGTTGATGAGAGACTTCAACGCAAAACTAGGTAAAAGAGAAAGCGGTGAGATGAAGTTAGGGAAATTTGGAGTAGGGCAACGGAACCGAAGGGGCCAGCAGCTGGCCGACTTTATGGAGAAAGAGGGACTCTTTATGATGAACTCTTTCTTCCAGAAGCGGCCTCCCAGGACGTGAACCTGTCGATCACGATTTTTTGTCGAGCTCCGACGGTTCGACAAAAAATGAGATTGACTTCATTATGACGACCAGTCGCCAACTGTTCAGTGATGTCTCAGTGATAGCAAGGGTGAAAACTGGCAGCGATCACCGAATGGTTAGAGGCACACTGAACCTAAACGTTAAGTTGGAGAGGTCTCGTCTAATGAAGTCAACGCTCCGTCCCCCTCGTGCTCTAATCCAGAATCCCGAAAACTTTCAGCTCGAGTTACGTAACCGCTTTCAGTGCCTAGAAGATTGCAATGCAGTGGACGATATTAATGACAAGCTCGTGGAAACTCTCCATGCGGTCGGAGCTAAGTTCGGCAAGACCCGCCGCAGAAGAACACAAAAACTCTCCGATCACACTCTTAATCTCATGGCTGTTAGACGGGAGATGAGGCTGCAATCGTCAACAGATTTGACAGCATACGGGCAACTGAACAGACAGATCTCCAAATGCATGCGGCGAGACTTACGCAACTTTAATTCTGCTCGTACTAAAGAAGCGATCGAGCGGAACCAGGGCTCCAAAGTCTTTGCCAGAGATCTGTCTGCCAGTAAGAGCCAACTGTCAAAGCTGAAGACGGAGTGTGGCAGCATCGTTTCCGGGACACCTGAGATTTTGAGTGAGATTGAGAGGTTCTATGGGCAGCTGTACACATCATCGTTGGAGCCACACGCAAGTGTGAGTAACGATCCAAGAGCAAGTCTTATCCGACACTATTCCGATGGTATCCCGGACGTCAGTCTAAGCGAGATTAGAATGGCTCTCCAGCACCTTAAAAACGGCAGGGCCCCAGGCGAAGATGGAAAACGGGTGGAACACCGGTACTTGAAGTCCTTCAGAAGCTCTTCAATTCCGTCATCCATGGTGGCACTACTCCAGAGGCGTGGAGCAGAAGTGCGGTGGTCTTGTTCTTTAAGAAAGGCGACAACGCTCTCTTGAAGAACTACAGACAGATTTCCCTTTTGAGCCGCGTCTACGTGCTGTTTTCGAGAGTCATTACAAATCGTCTCGCACGCAGACTCGACGACTTCCAGCCTCCCGAACAAGCCGGTTTCCGAAAAGGCTTCAGTACCATAGACCACATACATACCCTGAGGCAGATTGTACAGAAGACTGAAAAGTACAATCTGCCACTTTGTCTGGCGTATGTGGACTGTGAGAAAGCCTTCGATTCCGTCGAAATTTGGGCGGTGCTACAGTCCCTTCAGCGGTGCCAAGTTGACTGTCGGTATATCGAAGTGCTGAAGTGTTTGTACAGTAGGGCTACGATGGCTATCCGAGTACAAAACCAGAGCTCGAAACCTATCCAACTGCAGAGAGGTTTAAGACAGGGTGACGTTATATCCCCGAAACTCTTCACCGCTGCATTGGAAGACGTTTTCAAGCTACTGGACTGGAAAGGATACGGTATAAACATCAATGGCGAGTATATCACTCACCTTCGATTTGCCGACGATATAGTACTTATGGCAGAATCGCTGGAGGACTTAAGCACTATGCTCAATGACCTCAATAGTGCCTCCCAACAGATAGGTCTTAAGATGAACATGAAAAAAACAAAGATCATGTTTAATGTCCATGTCACACCTATACCGGTAGTTGTTGGAGCACTATGCTCGAAGTTGTTGACGAGTACGTTTATCTGGGACAAATAGTCCGACTAGGTAAGTCCAACTTCGACCGAGAGGTCAATCGACGGATTCAACTCGGCTGGGCAGCGTTCGGGAAATTACGACGCATCTTCTCGTCAGGTATACCTCAAAACCTGAAAACTAAGTTGTACAACCAGTGCGTGTTGCCAGTGATGACCTACGGAACCAAGACGATATGAGGACGCTCAAAGGAGGCGCTCAAATCTTCTCGTCAAGTATACCTCCATCTCTAAAAACTAGATTGTACAACCAGTGCGTGTTGCCAGTGATGACTTACGGATCTGAGACGTGGTCCTTCACTGCTGGCCGTATGAGGCCGCTCAAGGTCGCTCAGCGAGCTATGGAGAGGGCTATGCTCGGAGTTTCTCTGCGTGATAGACTCAGAAATGAGGATATCCGCAGTAAAACCAGAGTGACCGACATAGCCCAACGGATTAGTAAGCTGAAGTGGCAATGGGCCAGCCGAAAAACCGATAACCGATGGGGAAGGAAGGTTCTCGAGTGGCAGCCTCGTACCGGTAGGCGTAGTGTAGGGCGACCCCCCACGAGATGGAGTGACGACCTGGTAAGATTAGCAGGAAGTCGATGGATGCAGGTGGCTCAGGACCGTGCTTTGTGGCATTACTTGGGAGAGGCCTATGTTCAGCAGTGGACTTGTGAAGGGCTGTGATGATGATGATGATGATGAACATTTATTCGCTCCCATGCTGCCTACACTTAGATATTTTAGTAGAAAGGTTCTCTTCAATACATCCAATATCCTGTTTGATATTGGATGTATTACAGTTTATCTCTTCAGATCGCTTTCTAAATAAAAAGCTTTCTAAATAAAAGACTTTTATCAAGTGATAGAAAGTATCATATTCGCAATTATAGGTTTCTGAATGAAATTTATTGAGGTCTGTTATCAATAAAGATTTACAAGGACTGATGAAAATGTGGCTAGTTGGATCATTGTTACGAAAATTATACGACCTAACTCGCCCAAAAAGTTTTCAAGGGGATCTGAATTGAAGTACCGAGGTCGCATGAATTTTACATTTTTTTTTTTTTGTGTAACACTTGCCTCATCCTTTCGTAACTTTTAATGGTTGTCAGCAATTTTTTAGTGTAGGCACAGATTTTCATTGCCCTTCTCAATAAATTTCATTTTTTAAATTTTTTTCTTTACATCTTTCCAAAAGTTGTGATGCAATGAGTTGTCAGTAACAGCCTTCCTTAAAGGTTTTCCACCACATTTCTTGTGATCAAGAGAAGAGCCATTTGCACTATTGAATAAATCATCCAAAAATGATACAGTCTCCGAAGTGTTTTTTAAAGTTTTGCTAACTGGATATTAGTGATATAATCATCATCACCTGATTTTGAAAACGTTCGAATGATTAAATAAGTCTATTTCTAGAGATTTATTTTCGGAGATCAGATTAAAGATATCCTGTATTGTGAAGTAACGTCACACACAATACTAGTACAATAGGGCTGTCATTTTTTTTAATAAATCAGAACACAAGTGGTCATCACTTGTCAATAAAAGCGAAATAAATTACACGCTACATATTCCATATGTCTATGGGCCAGAGCATCCTCTTACCTGGCTGCCGAGCTCCACCACGTCAAGCAAGTTTTGCATGACAACAACTTCAGGTCCCGCGCCTACATCACATTGAACGAGTGAAGCCGGCCACAGTCGAACATGTACCTGCTGTACTGCCATATGTTAGAGGAGTCACTGACAAGATTGGCTACATCTTGAAGCGCGCTTCCATCAAAACATACTTCAAGCCGCCGAAGAAGATTAGTCAGTTTTTACCATCAGTAAAGTGTAACGTCCCTCTGCAAGATGCAGGAGTGTACAAGCCTGATTGTGAATGTGGTCTCTCCTACATAGGACAAACTAAAAGATAATTAAAACCCGCGTTAAAGAACATATAGCTGATGTAAGGGATCGACGCTCCGGGAAGTCTGCAGTCTGTGAACACGTACAGGATCGCCCCCGTCACTACATCAGATTTGATAGACCACAAATTCTCGCTAAAGAACGCTACTGAAATCAAAAAACATCCTAATTTCAATAGAGAAGATGGCTGGGTGCTACTATCTGCTTGGGATCCTAAAATTAATAAAATTAAATCCCAACCCAAGCATACAACTGCAATACTTCAAGATACCATAGGTGCATACTGTGTAGATCTAAACAAAAGCTAAATTTTAATCCATGGTAACCGCGGTTAACTATGACATTTGGACGTTGAACATCTCAGTCCCCCCGTGACAATGGGTGCTGTAAAGCGCTCGAAACGTCGGGTATTTAAAAAGTTTAATATACGCGCTAAATTCCGTAAAAAGTAGTATTATTTCAATGTGTAGTTTTCGCGTAAATATAAGAAATCATTATGTAAACCTTGACGTACTTTTTTTAATTTAGCCCCCCATGCAATCGATGCATCGTTGCCAACGCACTGGCAGTTTATTGATGCTCTTCTTGAAACAATCAGCTTAAGGGGAATTAACAAATTCTTCAATGGCATTTTGTACTACCTCTAGGGTATTGAATTTTTTTCCACCAAAAAGTTATCCAAATTCTGGAAAAAGTAGAAGTCTGTAGGTGCTAAATCTGGTGAGTAAGGTGGATGAAGGAGACTTTCCAACTTCAGCTCTTGTAAATTGGAGACCGTCTGGTGTATTGTACGAGGTCGCGCGTTGTCGTGCAGGGGCAGCAGTGTCAAGCAATTGACCAAAGCCGGTTTGAGACGTACGAGCTTCTCCATCATTGTGTTAGAACTTAAACAGGACATATTTGCAGTAATGCTCATCCCGTTTGACCACCAAACAGTGACCATCACTTTTTTAGTGGTAAGTTTTCGTTTATTGCATTATTTAGTGCTGAACTAGGATTCAACTAAGTTGCTGAGCGCTTGCGATTTTAAAAACAGAATCCATTTTTCGTCGCAGGTAAAATAATATGCTTAAAAATTCCTTCGTCTGTGTACCTGTTGAGCAGTACAAGGCAAGTCTCAACGCGTACTTCGCGATAGTGATCATTGAGTTCGTGGGGCCCCCATTCGTCAAGTTTTTTACCCTGCCAATTTGACGCAAATGAACCAATACTGTTTTGATATTAACATCGAAAGTTGTTGCTAATTCAGCCATAGATTAATTATCATCAGCTCTACAATCGCCTTAAATTTGTCGCTATCAACCAAAGTTTTCGGTTGAAATTTCCAGAATGGAAGCGAGCAAACCAATTACAGGTGGTGCATTCGTTTCCGGTATTTGCTTCGTAAACGTTTTAAAATTTTTTTTTGAAAATCCATAACGACGAAAAAGGTTAAAATGCGATGAATACAAAACGCTAAACAAGAAACATATAACTTAATTTGAAAAAGAAAACAAAAATTATTTTGGTATGAAACGACAAGCACTACACAACGTCAATTTCATAGGTAAAGACCTCTTATTTAATTTATTTTTGTTTGTCTAATCGATACCAAGTTTGCTTTACGGAACGTATGTATAGAGGCCACTAATACGATAGTATCATAACCACAAAAAGACCGCGATCTGCCTCATCTTTTCTGGCTCGTATTAATATTTCTATTCTTTGGTAGGATGTAGTGAATTCCCCGCCGCCGCTACACGGCATTATCAGTTCTGCCTTCACTTTAAGAATGAGAAATATTTTCTACCAAGCAGATATAGCGATCTCGATGGTTTTATTTTCCGCTAAGCAAGTGGTAAACCAGCATATAAAATTGGGATTACAAATGGAATCCAACTGGCTCTTTTGACTGCCATGAATTAGTCTATATATATATATATATATATATATATATAAAATCGGGATCTCGGAAACGGCTCCAACGATTTTTATAAAATTTAGTGTCCAGGGAGTTTCGGGGATAATAAATCGATCTAGCTAGGATTTATTTTTAGAAAATGTATTTTTGTCCGTGTTTTTAGGTAATGAAAAACTGCTACAATATCGTTAGAATAAGAAGGTAAATTTTGACGGATAGTTAGTGATTATAAATAGCATAGTTGGTATAATGGTCGGTCACAGAATTTTAAAACCCCGGTTCGAGCCCAGACCGACCGACCGACTTTTATTAACTTTTTTTTCATGTTCCTTTCTTTTTTGAGAAAATCTATTTTTTCGAGCCCTTTTTTTAGTATTTTTTTAAAAACACGAAAATTTGAATTAAAATAATTGCACTCATGATTTTTTATTCAAATAACCAGTTATGTTTTTTCTGTTATGTCGCTAAGATCAAAAAATATTATTTATATTTCATCAGTATGTAATTTGTATCTAAATATAATTTCCAAAACACACGGATTAAAAAAAATTGAGCGAAAAATACCGAGCTTTGCTCGGTCAACCAGGTACTAATAAATAAATAAACAAAAACGAGTATATCGATGCCGATTGTTGCTAACATCAGGAACAAATCTCTACAGATTAGATATCGTGTCTTGTGAAGTAACGTCACACATAATACTACTACAATAGAGCTGTAATTTTTTTAGCAAATCAGAAAATAACAAGTGTACTTACTCTCGTAATTGATACAGAATAAAGAGACCAAAGATGACCACTTGTCAATAAAAGCGAAATAAATTACACGCAAGATATTACATTATGTCTATGGGCCAGAGCATCCTCTTACCATCGTGTGCCAAACTTCCAGTTTCTTTTCCTTTTGCCTTCTCGTAAAATATCAGAGGTAAGAAGGTAATTTTACGTGATAATAAATAATATTTAATGGATATTTCAAAACTCTAAATGTTTTAGTAATAGTGTTTTTGTGCAAGTAGCTATGCAGGTTTAGATAGACCAGTATCACGGCGTCCTCTGAGATCAGATCAGACCTATTCTGATCGTTGCTATGGCTTTAGTTTACAGCTAAGCCCTACTATCGTTTCAATGAATTGAAGGAGTTGCTTAGCTGTGAGCAATTTCACCTCTTCTGCGCTAAGTTCATACTTTCCCAGATGAATGCTACATTCGCGCATTAAGAATTCATAATCGGTTAGGATGTGCAGAGGTGTTCCTCCGTTAAGAAACAGAATCGCTAAATCCTTTAGTTGCTTAGTCCCGAGACAGACATGTGCTTTTTTTAACAATGGTATCCAGTCAGGGCTATTGGCCGCATACGCAGTCGATTCTTGCTTAATTCCTGGGCTGGCCTGCCTGGCCTGGCTTCCTTTAAGGCGCAAATTCTCCATCATAAGCCTGGATTAAGGTTTTAGAATCTTTTGAACGTGGTTTGTCAGACCAGATCTTAAGTTATTTATTGTGATAAAGAGTTACAAGAGTCAATCGGGCCAGGCATTTTAAGATTGAACAAACAAAACAAACAAAATGGTTCGAGTCAAAATTGTGTACTATTTGAGCCCTCCCTCCCCGTGCGACCTTGTTGGCAGTTAATTGCTTAGAATACCCGCATGATCCGAAACCCGTTACAAAACGATTTTGTTGTTACACCACAGGGTATTTTGGACGGTTCAGGTCATTTTTCAATTATTTTTGAGATCACTAAGATGTATCTCAACGCTACGAGCTGCTTGACTTTCAGAGGTTTTTGCAGGTCGATTTCCGCACCCCTAATTATGACCAAAGTTATACTAAGCTTGAATTTGGGCCGTTTCCAATAAATTTCCAAGCCTACGTCGAGGCCCATTATCGACCAAGGCTATCGACCTCACAAGTAACCTGCGTATTAAGCCAGTCTTCTTAAGTAAACAAACTTTCAAATACTGAACTATCTCATTCGAGGAACCTATTTCATACTATGCATCTTTACCCTATCTTTTTCTCGTTCATAAAGAACATATCCTTAATGATGATGACTTATTGAGATGTTGTCATTCACCGAAACGAAGTGGTAAATCAGCGCTTGGAATCCAGTTGACAATTTCTATAGAAATCTATATACAGAAATCAAACTTATGTTTCCCGCACACTACGAAAATAGGTCTAAATCGGAAAAATCGGTTTCTATCTATATCTAACATTTATACCCTATCTTAATTGTATTTTTTTGGTACATATTCTATTGATAAAGACAATTTTAAACGTTAAATAAATTGATTACATCATATACTTTATTCATTATTTTTCCAATAAACGGTGATACAATGCTATTTAATTTTGTTTGAGGTTCTTTAAAATATCAATAAATTTGCCACTCAATTTTTTTGCAAGACCAAAATGTGCACTAGGCGGATCCTCCAAAAGGATATCAAGTCCCGTGTCGTTGTCAGTAGGCACTTGTACAGCTTCAGACGCTTCACGACGTTCCCGATGAGTATCAGCAGCTTGCAAAACGTCAATAAAGACGAAAATCATGATGATTATTAAAGCCTTTGCCTGGAACGAAAATAATATTAAATTTATTTTATAGGTCATCAAAGCAAAATCTCAGTATTAAAGTGAACTTCTTTTACGTATCATATTTAAACATACTTTTGGGCAGAGGATTTACTATAATCGCCGGGCTTGGCAGGCGGATTAGCGATTGCAATACAAGAAGTCGCGCCGCCTTTCACTCATGTGCACGTCACCCGTCTAAATAATGTATGACTGGCGAAATGTGACGCGAGATCTTATGTTTTGCAGATGGTGTATCTTTTATTAAATAAGAACAAAAGTTTTGAATGAAACAAATTAATAAATTAAAATCTATCGGAATTCATATCATATCCACTCTAGGCTAAGACCCTGCGAAGTGGTCA
Organism: Parnassius smintheus behrii; assembly: GCA_036936625.1. Classification (NCBI taxonomy): domain Eukaryota; kingdom Metazoa; phylum Arthropoda; class Insecta; order Lepidoptera; family Papilionidae; genus Parnassius; species Parnassius smintheus. The sequence goes on along the minus strand of JAUPFT010000013.1, from coordinate 22,369,818 downwards.
AAGATGCCTGCTAAATTTATTTTTTTTGCCGTTCTTAAATTAGGTTGGATGTCATTTGAATTAGATTTTAGTTAATATTTTATAAAAAAAATTATTTTTATATGTATTTTGTAAAATATCAGTGCGCATAAGCTTCTACTCCGTTCACATGTTACACCCTATTTTACCAGGCGGTAAAAAAGGTCATCAAGTATATCATGATACACCAACACATTTAATTATTATCACAACATATATATATATATATATATATATATATATATATATATATATATATATATATATATATATATATATATATATATATATATGTATATATAGTATTATAATTGTACTAACCAGATGAGAATACTATAAAATAACAATTATAATTAAAAGTCGTCTTCTTCACCTTCATATCAGTCCTTGAAAGAAACAAAACATGCGTATTTTACTTATAGTACACGGATGACCGAGCTTTGATCGGTTTTTTTTTTCTAAATTACATTTAGATACAAATTACATGAATTATATTTTTTGATCTTATTGATTTAATAGAAAAAACTGAAATGGTTATTTGAATAAAAAATCATGAGTGCAATTAGTTTCATTAAAATTTTCGTATTTTTAAAATACTAAAAAAAGGGCTCGAAATACTAGATTTTCTCATAAAAGAAGGGAAATTGAAAAAAGAAAAAAAAGTCGGACCCCAGACGGGACGCGAACCAAGGCATTACGATTTCACGACCGCTCGATATTCACTTGAGTTATTACGATCATTAACAACTTGTCAAAGTTTACCTTCTTATATTGTAGCAGTTTTTCATTGCCTGAAAACACGGACAAAAAGACATTTTCTAGAAATAAATCCTAGCTAGATCGATTTATTGCCCCCGAAACTCCCTGGACACTAAATTTTATGAAAATCGTTGGAGCCGTTTCCGAGATTCCGATTATACATATGCGCAAACACAAAAGGCCTTTGTTAAGTGACAACTGGCACTGCCTGCCTAGGAGTAATAGTAATCTGATATTACTTATGATCTTCGATGAATTAGAGATCAGAGAATCAGAATCATCATTTATAAGCAGTATAATTTGAGAGCAGGCAGCACAGAACACTATTACTCCTAGGCAGGCAGTGCCAGTTGTCACTTAACAATGGCCTTTTGTGTTTGGGCATACGCCATGTTCAAACAACAATAATTCTTAAAGTAATAAACTTTTTGTTGCATTGTAGCTTAACTCAAAATCTGTCATTCTAATATAAAAATAAGAAGGGTAAACGGGGTTGTTTTTGCAGTAATTTACAATAATTTGCCGATTAGCATATTTTTTGATATTTATTTGAAGTTAAACTTTTTTTCTTCAAAGTTACAAGTATGTCAACAAAAATTTTGATAATGTAAACGATAAACAATATTATTGGCCTCCGAAAACTTTCAGAGATATGACTTTTTTCGTAAACGCGTAGAGAGTATCTCAAGAAAAAAACAAAATGGCTGTCAAATAGAGGGGGCGGGGTTAGACCTCAGTGTGTAGTGTATTTTTATATTAAAATAGCTGTATTATAAGTACCTAAAATATCGCTAGTTCGTGACCGGACACACTGTATATATACAAGAACTGCTCGTTTAAAGGTATAGGATAAGTATAGTTGAACATTTACGTGGTAGAGCCATGCTGCTGTATTTCGTATGATGAGTGTAGAGAACCAGCGACCCTTCTTACTGGAAAAAGGCATTCCATCTTAGTCCTCACGGGTGACAATGTATCTTCTGCATTTCGACCACGACCACTTACCATCAGATGAAATGTATGCTGGTTCATCACCCTTATTCTATAAAAAGAAATAGCCGCACACCATCAGGTGGACTATGGATTGCATGTCACCTTAATTTTTTCAAAAGTTTATATACAAAATATTTACAAAATAAAACTTACCTTGCACGCCATTGCAAACGTTTCTTGAGAAGTGTAAGTAATAATTTGATACAGTCAGTTAGCGTTCGATCCTTTATATAGTTCTGTTATATAAAACTCATTAATTAAGAAATTAATTGTAATAATTTATTATTCATCTAAAGTTATTAACAATGGCGAAACTAATAATTTGATAAATCTGGCAACCTTCAACTTCCTTTTTGTTTTATTGCGGAAATAATTTTTACTTTCAGGTGAACCAATCACATTTTTTCATTACATTCTATAAAATCTACCGCTGTGCATGGGTTTCTTCCATAGATTTCCTCATAGGGGATTCTGCCATAGTTGCCACGGTAAGTAGGCAGATCGGCAACCAAAATATGTTATTTTTATTCAACTGTTATCAGGAAGATGCAACGTCTCGTGTTTTGGTTTTCCTCTGACGCCTCTTACATCATCCACGTGACGATATGGGGTAGAAGAAATTCTACCGCCGACACTACATGGTAGAAGCACATTATATATTACATGTTTGTATGATCCGGTACGAGATAACGAGATATAATTAATGATTGTATTTAATTTGAAAATGTTTCTTTATTGAAACATGGTGAGAAACAAACAGCACACACGTGATGGACAGAAAGATAGTGCGCAAAGGGCTGCTGCGTGGAGGTCGCCAGGGCGCGTCTGGAGCTGGCGCTGGACGCGACAGCATGTGGGCAACAAGCGGCACCCGCCGCTGGTGGAGCACGTCCCATGCGTTGGTCACAAATAATGAACGCAAACGCACTGCGGGCGTACTTAGGGCAAAAGGGGAAGAAACTGGAAGTTTGGCCTCGGCTTCTCACGGCTGCAATTTGGATTGGTACTAATGTGGTGTCAGTGTGGACTGATTAATAATATTATTATTTGATTAGACTATACTACAGAATATTTTCGTACACAATGTTTACAGCTGTTCTTTTATGAGACAATACAAACATGTTTTCTGTAGAGTTTACTCTTAAAAGTGCGACATATAAGTGGCCACGTGGAAAACACTGAACGCTCAAATATAAGCATGTGACTTATCTATGGGCATTGATATAGGTAGTTTTACCGGAAATTACAGGCTCTAGATTAGAACGGTAAATTTGACGATATTAGAGGAATTCTGGGAATTCACACATCTTCTCCAGTACCACATCCGCTTAATATTGTGCACTGTTATGAAATTTTTAATTGACTTTATCAGCAAATGAGTACCATCACATAATAAGGGCAGATTAACGTTCCTTAATAAAATAACAGAAATACCTACTTTTAACACCATCTTAAATGGAGGGGGTCCAGAGGGGTTCCACCAATTTACCTAGCTTCCTAAAAGCAATGATAATACAATTATAGTGTCTAACCATAACATTTTGAGATGGAATTCTCATAGCTTGACTTATTTTGTATAATAATTTGGCTTGCAGGGTTGGTCAACTAAGTTCGAGCCGCGGAAATAAATAGTCTTAATAGGAGCGACTCACGTTCTCGTGACGATAATGTGAGTTTTTATATCACCATCTTTCGCCAGTACTCTGCAATAAAAATAAAAGTCTGAATCCATGTATAGTAATTTGAAATTTTATCATACTCCAGTGTTCGCGAAATCATCTTGAGCACAAAACTTGAAGAACGCTATTTGAACTTTTGTTTGCATCATTCCTCTACGCAAAGGTTGTCTGGAAGAAATCACTTTCAGAGTGATAAGACCGCCTATTGTACATACTTTAATTTAGTTTTGACTGTACTTCATGTTTCTGTTTTGTGGTGTACAAAAAAGAATAAATAAATAAATAAACGTTGTTAATGCAGTATCCCGCGGATTACGTACAACTTCTTGTATATTGTGCTTAATAAAATACTATAATTGTCCATTTTCTTAATGAACTGCAATATAAGTAACCGTGGGAGAGGTTTCCCACGGAGACCGGAGACGGAGACCTTTCATGTTCACTGAATGACAAAATCCTCCATACTGCTTCAGTGCTGCAGATGTAACGTTCAGAATGATGTTTCTTCACTTCATTTAGTGATTGTATGCTGAAAGTGGCTGTATCGCTACCTTTATTTATATATTTAGTAACATATCCGTCATCCCTATATGTTTGACTTTGGAATTACTCAGAATATTTTTAAGTACATTTGGTATCTCGCATACATGGAGAATTAGGGTTTGAAACCCAGCAAGGGCCGCGGACAATGAATTTTGTACGATTTCATACAGGACGGGATCTTCTTTTTAACCGATAATTCGGCTTTAATAATATTGATCTGATCTAATTTTGTTTACTAACCATACCAGCGTATGCACATGTGGTAATTTCTGTGTCTACCATTCTAAAGTGTACATGTGACGGACCGCGGCGGACCAAATATGTGAGACTACTTTATGAGGTGCAGGAGTTCCTGTACTTTTAAATAAAATATTCTGTTCACTATATTGTATCAGTTTCTTTGATTTTTGTATAGTTTGAGTTACATGTTATAATTATGAATAGATTATATTTACTGTGATGTCTGACATAAGTCATGGTGTCCTGCGATTATTCATGTACTCGTAAATATCGAAGTAAATTTGCCGTTGCTGTGTTCTTTCGCCTGTAAAGCATACTGAAGATGGACGTAATTTTCTGCTCTCAATTTCGTTTTATTATAACGGATGTAAGCTAATCGCTCAGATTCAATTTTCGCATATTGATTGACGAAATATTGGTTTGTTAACTACATTCCATATTTAAGTAAATGGTTAATATTGTTACGTCTTATCATTATAAGTTAGCAATAGTAGTTCTTGCATGACACGGTTTTACGTAGAGGTGCTCCACTAATTGGGTCAACTTGAGAATCATTAATGGCATATCCGTTTTCCCACGACAAAGCATTAAAGGATATTTTAAGATGTCATAAAATTTGTGTAACTCTTACTTTACACAGACTTACAATATCCTTTATTGCTGTCGAAATAGGAATTTCTTCTAGTTTTATTTTTCCTTGTAAACGGCACACATTTATCGATTCATCCGTGAATTTCATTGACGAGCAATGTTCACATGTCAAAGTACCTATCGATACTATAGGATCATCTTGATACTCGTATGTAATCGAAGAATCGTAATTCGTACCAGAATATACTTTATTTTCTCATGAATTAGTTAATGCAACCTTAATATATATAAATTACGTGTCACGTTGTTTGTCCTCAATGGACTCCTAAACTACTTAACCGATTTTAATCAAATTTGCACACCGTGTGCACTTTGGTTTAACTTGAGAGATAGGATAGTTATTTTGCCCATTTATAACCCACAATTTTTTGCGAATATAAGAATTTTTAATAGGCACGGTAAAGGTCGTCGAAAAGGGCAGAACAACGTCTGCCTGGCAAGCTAGTTTTGTATACAACATGTAACATAATTAACGCACTTTGAGAAAGTAGTTTGTTCAGAATCGTTAACTGAATCGAATCCTATTATTTTTAATATAGGTAATTTTTTATCCCAAAAATAATTAAAACTACGTAAATTACAGTCACACTAAATCTGTACAGTCAAAACAAACTGAAATGGACCGTAACTTAAGGCAATAAGACTTAAGAGTGCAGTTTTATTTGTATTATTACTAATTCTGTCATTCAATAAAAATAAAGAAAAATGACCTTTATTTCAAGCATATCTTTTCTAGAACGGTCTTTGCGTTCGTGGATTTGTACTGTGACCACAACATTCTTCCGGAATTAGTATAAGTAATTTGATAAATAATCAGTGGATAAAAATGTTTAACCAAAAATTCTATGTATGTATTATGATTATAACATAATATACTAATTGGGGTGTCTGAGGGTGTGCGTTAATTACGTATGTCCAATAAAAATAGCAGATTATAAAAATGTAATTCAAACATGGACATGGACATATATGTATGTAATATGAACATATTTGTCATACGATGATACGGAGAAGTTGTTTATTGTTTAAGTTAATTAATATCATAAGTAAATTACTGATAATATATTTTGAGGAAATAATAATTAGTGAATATATTTTCATTGTATATAAGAATCAAAAAATATTTATTAATGTATCTTTTTGCACATACACCTGTGATACAAGTTTATCCTATATAAGGTTTCTGTTGTAGACCATTTTAAATTAAGACATTAATTGAATTAATTGTACAGTTTTTTTAAATTAAAAATATTATTATTAAGTAATTCAGTATTACGCCTAGGTGGTAGGAAAATCGGAAAAGACGTGTTAGAACCTAATTACTGTGCTAGCTTCGGAGCACGCGCGTTCAGTCCAACAGGAGGGACTCCATTCAGGGTGAGAGTATTTTGCACATTGAGCGATATGTAAAAGATCGACTTACTACTTTACGGCATGGGTCAGTGAGTCATTCTCCATTTGCAGAGATGGAACAAATAGCTAACAGATGTTCTCTTGAACAGCCTTGGCAAAATGCTTTAATAAAATTAGACGAAATTCACTGAGCGTGATTGTCCGATAAATCCTCCAATCACGCCCAGTCAGTCAACAAAAGACGAAAGGTACCAAATTATTCAAATAATTCAAATAAAAATTCAAATTCAAAATCTTCCTTTTACAATCTATTTATTTATTTTGGACCGAAACAAGAAGGAGCGGCACTCCCTAAATTATTAATTGAGAATAATATACAAAATTTTATTCTATACATAAGTGATGCTTGCAAAGGCAAGCTAAGCTCCAGCCTAGTTAGTCTGTGGGTAAATCACGTCCTGAGCGTCGCGTATAGTTGGCGTCTATACCAGTATCGTAAATGCGATAATGGTGCGTAGACGTTAAACAATTGAGAGTATTTTATTCTACATGTACCTATGCGTATATTTTACAGGCGCTTTTAGAATTAGCTATCGCTATAGCGATTAACGCGAACATTACACATTGATTAAAACTACTTTTACGGATTTTATCACGTTTGATTTGAATGTATTTTTAATTTCCGACGTTTCGGGTGCTTTCAAGCACCTATGGTCACGGAGACTGCGATGACTAATGTCATCGTTAAGCCCGTAGTACCTCCAGCTTTTTAAATTATTGTTTATGGTCCGATGTATGCACAATGACTGACTGTGTCTTGAAGTTTTGCAGTGGTATGCTTGGGTTTAGTTTTAATTTTATTGATTATAAGGTCCCAAGCAGGTGGAAGTAGCCTCGTTCTCTATTGAAATTAGGATGTTTATTAATTTCAATAGCCTCACGTATCATCTTTCGAAGCAATCGATGTTCCTATGTACCCATAAGTTGATTGAAAATAAGTCTTCTAGTTATTATCATCCTATTTGGGCCCATTTTAGTCGTTTTAGCGGTCAATACGCAAACTCAATATGCTTGTTATCAAGAAAGCTTCTTCGTAGCCCAACACGCACTTGACCAGTTTTTTTATCTAATAAACATGAATTTAACATACCAGTTACATAGTAGGTATATACAAACGACACTATTGCCGTGACACGGAAACTGATAATTATAATTTGAAAAGTAATTATATTAGTTACACCTTATTCTATACTCGTGCGTCTCACGACCGGTAAAGGTTATATAGAAGTTAGCCCACCGCTGCGCTGTCGAGCTGTCCTCATGATAGGGTAAAGATGCCAAATATGAGTTATCGTTTTCATTTTTGCATATTTCTAGTAAAATACCAAAGGTAAGAAGGTAATTTTACGTGATAATAAATAATATTTAATGGATATTTAAAAACTGTAAATGAGAGCCTAAAAAATTAGAATTGAATTTCCTTTAATGAATTGAAGGAATTTCTTAGCTGTGAGCAATTTCACCTCTTCTGCGCTAGGTTCGTACTTTCCCAGATAAGTGCTACATTCGCACATTAAGAATTCGTAATTGGTTAGAATGTGCAGAGGTCTTTCTTCCGTTAAGGAAAAGAATCGCCACGTCCTTGAGTTGCTTAGTCCCAGAATAGACATATGCTTTTTTTAAACAGCCGTATACCGTCAGGGCTATTGGCAGAATACGCAGTCGATTCTTACTTAATTCCTGGTTTCAGACGCAAATTTTCGATCATAAGCCTGGATTTGGGTTTGAGAATCTTTTAAGCATGGTGTATCAGACCAGATCTTAAGTGATTTATTATGATGAAGAGTTCCAAAGGTCAATCGGGCCAGGCTTTTTGAGATTACACAAAATGGTTCGGGTCCAAATTGTGTACTCTTTGAGCCCTCCCTCCCAGTGCGACCTTGTTGGCAATTAATTGCTTAGAATACCCGCATGATCCGAAATCTGTTACAAAACGATTTTGTTGTTACACCCCAGGTCATTTTAGATAGTTCACGTCATTTTCAACTATTTTTGAAGTCACTAAGATTGATTTCAACGCTAGGAGTGCTGCATGACTAACTAATATAATGTAATGACCTAATTATGACAAAAGCTATACTAAGCTTAAATTTGGGCCATTCCCCATAAATTCCCAAGCCTACGTCGAGGCCCATTATCGACCAAGGCTATCAACCTTACAAGTAACCTGCATATTAAGCCAGTCTTCTTTGGAGGGTATTTTCACTATGTACTTTTATCCAAAGTGTATAATGTAATTCGGTGTTTCCTTCAATGAGTCGAAATGAGTCGAGTGAGTTTGTTTTCTTACGGATCTAAATCTGTAGGAAAGTAAGCTCCGACCTGAGCGTTAATACTATGCATACTAGCCCTAGCCTCCTTGTCTAAGTAAAGATCAAGTGGCGTTAGGCTTAGAAGTGCATTAGCATACCTTGCAACTAAGAAAGAAAAAAAATCGTATCCGTTCGTTATAAAGTCGAGGTGGTAGCGTATTTTCTCGCCTGTGCCTAAAAAGTGCACGTTTGAACACGACCGAATGACTGAGCCAGCGATACTACTGTCGCTTGCGATAAGTAAATAAACTTTTAAATATTGAACTGTCTCATTGGAGGAACCTATCTCATACTGGGCATCTTTACCATAACCTTTTTCTCGCTCATAGAGAAGATATCCTTACGATGTTGTCATTCACCGAAAAGAAGTGGTAAATCAGCACAAATCCAGTTGACAATTTCTATAGAAATCTATATACAGAAATCAAACTTATGTTTCCCGCACACTATGAATACAGGACGAAATCGGAAAAATCGGTATCTATCTGTTACGCGCTCAAGTCGACGATAAACTAGCGCCATCTAGTGTCAGGAACAAGAGCGAGTAGAGCGTTGCAGAAAATGACATCACAAATCTCTCAACCGACAGCGCCATCCGAAGAACTAAGTTTCTGGAAAATCTATACTAGCACACTCGTCCCTTTGCTCAAACCTCAAGGTCGTAACATATCTATATCTAACATTTATACCTTATCTTGATTATATTTTTTGTGTACAATTCTTGATAAAGACAATTTTAAATGTTAAATAAATTGTTAAATAAATTACATCATAAACTTTATTCATTATTTTTCCAATAAACGGTGATACAATGCTATTTACTTTTGTTGATTTAATATATTTAGAGGTTCTTCAAAATATCAATAAATTTGCTACCCAATTTGATAAGACCAAAACGTGCACTTGGCGAGCCCTCCGTAAAGATATCATGGCCCGTGTCGTTGTCAGTAGGCACTTGTTCAGCTTCAGACGCTTCCCGACGTTCCCGATGAGTATTAGCAGCTTGCAAAACGTCAATAAAGACGAAAATCATGATGATTATTAAAGCCTTTGCCTGGAAGGAAAATAATATTAAATTTATGTTATAGGTCATCAAAGCAAATTCTCAGTATTAAAGTAAAGTTCTTTTACGTATCATACTTAAATAAACTTTTGGACAGAGGATTTGCTATAATTGGCAGGCTGGACAAGCGGATTAGCGATTGCAATACAGAAATCGCGCGCCTTTCACTGATGTGCACGTCGCGCTTCTGAATATTATATGACTGGCGAAGAGCCGCGAGATCTTTATGTTTGTAGACGGTGTATATTTTATATAAAAAGAAATAACAACAAATTTTTTTTAATGAAATAAAAATCTATCGGAATTCAAATCCACCCTAGGCTGTGACCCTGCGAAGTGCTTAAACTTGGGTGGATATGATTTGAATTTTAGTAGATTTTAGTTAATATTTTATTCAAAATTTCGTCTTTATTTTTTGTAAAATATCTGTGCCATAGACTTTTCACTTAGACCCTTTTTTTCCAGACGGTAAAAAAGGTCATCAATTATATCATGATACACCAAAACATTTAATCTATTTGGTATTTCAAATATTCGCATTTAAAAATACTCGTTGGACATCATAACAATAAAATATTTAAACCTGGCCACGAGGTGACCAACATGTGGGTGGTCTACGTACTGTAGTCGTTTCTGCTAATGGACTAATCCCAGTTTTATATTATATATATATATATATATATATAGTATCATAATCCTACTAACCAGATGAGAATACTATAAAATAATAATTATAATTAAAAGTCGTCTTTTTCACCTTCATATCAGTCCTTGGAAGAGATAAAACATGCGTATTTTACTTATATAAGTATAGGCGAACATTTACGTGGTAAAGCCAAGTATTAATGGTAAAGTTGTAGTACGAATGGGTCGGTTCTACCGGTGAACGACCACGTTCTCACAGAAAACCAGCGTAAAATAGCAGCTTACTAATGCTCGGTTTCATACGGTGGGTGTAGAGAACCAGCGACCCTTTTTACTGGAAATAAGGCTTTCCATCTTAGTGCTCACGGGTGGCAATGTATCTTCCGCATTTCGATTCGTAATGGAGGATAGATGTAAATGTCTATGGACCACAGCAACCACTTACTATCAGGTGGACTGTATGCTGGTTCATCACCCTTATTCTATAAAAAGAAATAGCCGCACACCATCAGGTGGACTATGGATTGCATGTCAGATTTTTTTTTCAAAAGTTTACATACAAAATATTTATAAAATAAAACTTACCTTGCACGCCATTGCAAACTTTTCTTGAGGAGTGTAAGTAGTAATTTGACACAATCAGTTAGCGTTCGATCCTTTAAATAGTTCTGTTATATAAAACTCCTTAATTAAGAAGTTAATTGTAGTAATTTGTATTCATTTAAAATTTATTAACAATGGCGAAACTAATAATTTGATAATTTTGGCAACCTTCAATTTCCTTTCGTTTTTATTGCGGAAATAAACTAATGGGGTTCCTACCTAGTATAAATTCTACCGCCGACACTACATGGTTGAAGCACATTATATATAACATGTATGTATGATCCGGTATGAGATAATGAGAGATAATTAATGATTGTGTTTAACTTGGAAATGTATTTTTATTGAAACATGGTGAGAAACGAGCACACACTCCATCTGATGGTAAGAGGATACTCTGGCCCATAGTTGTATTGAAAGATGTTGCGTATAATTTATTTAGCTTTTAATCACAAGTCTGTAGTGTGTAAGTAATATTCCTTGCATACTTTAGAAACAAGTCGTTAGTCAGGTATGAATACAAATTCTTGGCAGTCAGAAGAGCCGGTTGGATCCCATTTGTAATCCCAATTTTATATGCTGGTTTACCTCTTGCTTAGCGGAAGATAAAACCATCGAGATCGCTATATCTGTTTGGTAGAAAATATTTCTAAATCATAAAGTGAAGGCAGAATTGATAATGCCGTGTTACGGAGGCGTAACAGAATCCACTACATCCTACCAAAGAATATAAATTATATTACTTAGAAGCTCTCAGACCCCATACTATCCCGTGAGTAACATAGAGCTAGAAAAGACCACGGTCTTGTTGTGGTTATTATACTATCGTAATAGTGGCCTCTATATGTACGTTCCGTAAAGCAAACTTGGTATCGCATATACAAACAAAAATAAATAAAATAACAGGTCCTTATCTATAAAATTGTCGTTCAACAAACAAAACTAAATAAAATAAGAGATACCTATGAAATTAACGTTCTGCAGTACTTGTCATTTCAAACCAAAATAATTTTTGTTTGGCTATGAATTCTAATTTCAAATTGATTTTATTTTAATATCCTAACCTAATTCTTTTTCAAATTAAGTTGTTTGTTTATTGATTATCGTCATGTTTTCGTCGCATTTCAATATTTTTCGTCATCATGGATATTTTAAAAATTCGAATAATTATGGATTATGAGTACCGTTGTGACAGCAACGCGGCACAAGCGACACGCAACATCGAAGACGTTTACGAAGTGAATACTACAAACGGATGCACCACCTGTAATTGGTTTGCTCGCTTCCATTCTGGAAGTTTTAACCAAAGAAATAACCCCGTGATCATCCGAAAACTTTGGTTAACAATGAGGTCATACTCAATCAATGGCCGAATTAGTATTAGCGTTCAATGTTAGTATCAAAACAATATTGATTCATTTGCGTCAAATTGGCAAGGTAAAAAACTTGACAAATGGGTGTCCTACGAACTAAATGATCGCTAGCACGAAGTACTCGTCGAGAATTGCCTTGTACTGCTCAACATGCACAACCGCACATTTTTAACCGCATCATTTGTTTTATTATTATCATTACCTGCAACGAAAAATGGATTCTCTTTGACAATCGCAAGCACTCAGCAACTTGGTTAAATCCTAGTTCAGCACCAAATAATGCATTAAACGAAAACTTACCACTGCGGTCTAGCACTGGTGTGATTCATTACAGCTTCTTATCAAACGGGATGAGAATTACTGCAAATATGTACTGTTTTCAGTTCGAACACAATGATGGAGAAGCTCGCACGTCTCCAACCAGCTTTGGTCAATCGCTTGTCATTGCTGCTCTTTCACTACAACGCGCGAACTCGTACTGCACAACAGACGTTCTCCAATTTACAAGAGCTGAGGTTGGAAAGTCTCCGTCATCCACCTTACTCGCCAGATTTAGCGCCTGCAGACTTTTACTTTTACCAGAACTTGGGTAAATTTTTGGTGGGAAAAAAATTCAATACCCTAGGAGAAGAACAAAATGCCTTTGATGAATTTCTTGCCTCCCGTCCAGCTGATTTCTTCAAAGGACGCATCGATTGCATTGGTTTCATCATCATTACAGCCTTTCACAAGTCCACTGCTGAACATAGGCCTCCCTCCCTATCCCTATTGGTTTCATAAAAACCGACAATTTCATAGGGAAAGGTTTAATATTTCAAAGAAGTACTTGGTAACATGTTTAAAGTTATTATTTCCTGTGCAACTCATAATTCTAAAGGCTAATAATTTTAAAGTCTGGGAATAATTTAGCAAAAATATACCGGCTGAAATTAAGTAGATTTCGTTGTGACCTTTTTACTATATGTTTTAAACTAGCGATCCGCCTCGCCTTCTCACGGGTGAAATATAGATAGGTATTAGTACCAGTGTGGTAGTGGTATCAGTGTGGACTAATTAATCATATTATTATTTGATTAAACTATACTAAAGAATATCTTCGTACACAATGTTTACAGCTGTTCTTTCATGCAACAATACAAACACGTTTTCTTTAGAGTTTACTCTTAACAGTGCGACACATAAATGGCCATGTGAAAAACACTCAACGCTCAAATATAAGTCGCGATTCTACTACCGGTCGGTGCAGTCGCTGATGTCGAACTACAATATTTTCATAGCGTAAACATACCTACTGCGCGAAAATAATTCGAAATGGCGTGTCAAACTAAACGCTGCGATACCATCATAGTCCACGAGCTCCTGGCCTTTGTTCAACAAAAATTGGACGTCATGGACCAGATGTCTCTGAAGCAAATACTGATGACTAACTTCACCGAGGGCGAGATCATCCAAAAATCCGTCAATCCGTAGCCCAAAAAAAAACAAACATGAATTTAACATACCAGTTACACAGTAGGTATATACAAGTGACACTATAGCCGTGACACGGAAACTGATAATTATAATTTAAAAAGTAATTAAATTAGTTACACCTTATTCTATACTCGTGCGTCTCACGACCGGGATAGGTTATATAGTAGTTAGCCCACCGCTGCTGCAATGCATGTTGGTGTAATTGAGGTGTCCTCATTATAGGGTAAAGGTACCAAATATGAATTACCAATTTCATTTTTGCATATTTCTCGTAAAATATCAGAGGAAAGAAGGTAATTTTACTTGATAATAAATAATATTTAATGAATATTTCAAAACTGTAAATGTTTTAGTAATAGTGTTTTTGTGCAAGCAGCTATGCAGGTTTAGAAAGACCAGTATCACAGTGACCTATAAGATCTATTGTGATCGCTGCTAAGGCTATAGTTCACTGCTAAGCCCTATCTTTTCAATGAGTCGAAAAAGTTACTTACAGATTGTATTTTGTTTTTTGCTTTTGATTTTTAACAGTGGTAGAGCCACGCGGCAGCTTTGCTGTTGCACGTATGGGCCGGCTCAAACCGGGGTGGTACCACGACCTCACAGAATACCGGCGTGAAGTGGAAGCTCTGCTTCCGCGTTTCGTCTGGTGAGTGCAGGTGGCCGGAGGCCCAAATCCCCCCCCCCCCCATCAACATGGTAGCGGAATTAAATAATGATAGACTACCCCAGGAGGGTACCAGCACCCCTAGAGAATCCCTCGCTGAGCATCCACGACCATGTTTCTCCACTTCTGAGCGTGGGTGCTCAGGCTGCCCCGCGTATTCTGGGGGGGGGGGGGGCAAATTCCGCTCAAGACTACAACTGCTCGGGGCAAACGGAGCAAAAATATCAGGGGACTTCACTCTAACCTAAACACCGTCCACTACCATCTCGAGACGGCGAGGCCGGCTCTACTCTTTCTGACCGAGACGCAGGTGTCCTCTCCGGCTGGTGTCTCGTATCTCTCCTACCCGGGGTACAAACTGGAACACTCCTTTGTGCCTCGGGCTGGAGTTTGCGTATACGTCAGAGAGGACATCTGTTCTCGACGCCTCGTCAGACTTGAAGGTTCGGACCTGTCCATCCTTTGGCTACGCGTAGACAGCCACGACCATCCGCGCGTCTACGGGTGCCTCTACAGGTCCCACAGCGGTAATCCCGAAACAGACCGACTCTTCGACCACGTTCAAATGGCTGCAAATTCGTTGCTACAGCGGATCCCCTCCGCAGAGATCGTGATCCTCGGCGACTTTAACGCCCATCACGCCGTTTGGCTTGGTTCACGTTTAACCGATCATGCGGGGAGATCTGTTCATGATTTTGCCTTGGCATATGGTCTGACACAACTGGTTACTTCGCCTACGCGGATTCCAGATGTGGAGGATCATGCACCTTCCCTGTTGGACCTTCTGCTGACCTCTCACCCGGACGGATATCAGATTTCCGTCGACGCCCCTTTAGGCTCCTCGGACCATTGTCTGGTCCGGAGTGTTGTACCACTCACACTGAAATCGCGGTTGCATTCTGCAGGCCGACGCCGTGTTTGGCACTATAGGTCAGCCGATTGGGATGGGATGCGGTCTTTCTTTGCATCCTACCCTTGGGGGCGAGTTTGCTTCTCGCCGGATGATCCCAACGTTGTTGCGGATTCTGTTACTGATGTGGTACTTCAGGGTATGGAACTTTTATTCCTTCCTCTGTGGTGCCCATTGGAGGCAAATCTCAGCCATGGTTTGGTCGCTCCTGTAAAATAGCATTATGCTATAAGCAGGAGTGCTACCAAGCCTGGGTTGATGCATCAGCGTCCCGGGATGTAAACACCAGCGCTCTAAAAAAGAAGTATAATTCCGCCTCTAGGTCTTTCAAAAGAGTCATTGCCAAGGCAAATTCAGAGCACATTGGCAGAATTGATAATTCTCTTGATTAATCTTAAGAATTCATAATCGGTTAGGATGTGCAGAGGTATTTCTTCCGTTAAGGAAAAGAATCGCCACGTCCTTGAGTTGCTTAGTCCCAGAATAGACATGTGCTTTTTTAAACAGCCGTATCCCGTCAGGGCTATTGGCAGAATACGCAGTCGATTCTTACTTTATTCCTGGTTTCAGACGCAAATTTTCGATCATAATTCAATTTTAAACATGGTGTATCAGACCACATCTTAAGTGATTTATTGTGATGAAGAGTTTCAAAGGTCAATCAGGCTTTTTGAGATTCGTGCGACCTTGTTGGCAGTTAATTGCTTAGAATACTCGCATGATCCGAAATCTGTTACAAAACGATTTTGTTACAGGACATTTTAGACGGTTCATGTCATTTTTCAACTATTATTGAGGTCACCAAGATGTATCTCAACGCTAGGAGCTGCTTGACTCTCAGACGTTTTTGCATGTCGATTTCCGCACACCAAATAATGACCAAAGCTATACTAAGCTTGAATTTGGGCCGTTTCCAATAAATTTCCAAGCCTACGTCGAGGCCCATTATCGACCAAGGCTATCGACCTCACAAGTAACCTGCATATTAAGCCAGTCTTCTTTGGAGTGTATTTTCACTATGTACCTTTATCCAAAGTGTATAATGTAATTCGGTGTTCCCTTCAATGAGTCGAAGTGAGTCGAGTGAGTTTGTTTTCTTACGGATCTAAATCTGTAGGAAAGTAAGCTCCGACCTGAGCGTTAATCCTATGCATACTAGCCCTAGCCTCCTTGTCTAAGTAAAGATCAAGTGGCGTTAGGCTTAAAAGTGCATTAGCATACCTTGCAACTAAGAAAGAAAAAAATCTCGTATCTGTTCGATATAAAGTAGAGGTGGTAGCGTATTTTCTCCCCTGTGCCTAAAAAGTGCACGTTTGAACACGACCGAATGACTGAGCCACCGATACTACTGTCGCTTGCGATAATTAAATAAACTTTTAAATATTGAACTATCTTATTCGAGGAACCTATCTCATACTAGGCATCTTTACCATAACCTTTTTCTCGTTCATAGAAAAGTTATCCTTACGATGTAGTCATTCACCGAAAAGAAGTGGTAAATCAGCACTTAACATCCAGTTGACAATTTCTATAGAAATCTATATACAGAAATCAAACTTATGTTTCCCGCACACTATAAAAATAGGTCGAAATCGGAAAAATCGGTATCTATTTATGTCTAACATTTATACCTTATCTTAATTATATTTTTTGTGTACAATTCTTGATAAAGACAATTTTAAATGTTAAATAAATTGATTACATCATAAACTTTATTCATTATTTTTCCAATAAACGGTGATACACTGCTATTTCCTTTCGTTGATTTAATATATTTAGAGGTTCTTCAAAATATCAATAAATTTGCTACCCAATTTGATAAGACCAAAACGTGCACTTAGCGAGTCCTCCGAAAGGATATCATGGCCCGTGTCGTTGTCAGTAGGCACTTGTTCAGCTTCAGACGCTTCACGACGTTCCCGATGAGTATTAGCAGCTTGCAAAACGTCAACAAAGACGAAAATCATGATGATTATTAAAGCCTTTGCCTGGAACGAAAATAATATTAAATTTATGTTATGGGTCATCGAAGCAAAATCTCAGTATTAAAGTAAGGTTCATTTACGTATCATACTTAAACATACTTTTGGACAAAGGATTTGCTATAATTGGCAGACTTGGCAGGCGGATTAGCGATTACAATACAAGGATTCGCGCGCCTTTCACTGATGTGCACTTCGCCCGTCTGAATATTATATGGCTGGCGAAAAGAGCCGCGAGATCTTATGTTTGCAGATGGTGTATATTTTATATAAAAACAAAGAACAACAAAAATTTTTAATGAATTAAAAATCTATCGGAATTCAAATCCACCCTAGGCTGTGACCCTGCGAAGTGGTCAAAGATGCCTGCTAAATTTATTATTTTTTGTCGTTCTTAAACTATAGTGGATATGATTTGAATTTCGGTAGATTTTAGTTAATATTTTATTCAAAATTTCCTTTTAATTTTTTGGAAAATATCTGTGCCATAGACTTTTCACATGTTAGACCCTATTTTTTCCAGACGGTAAAAAAGGTCATCAATTATATCATGATACGCCAAAACATTTAATCTATTTGGTATTTCAAGTATTCGATGATGTCCAACGAGTATTTAAAAATACTCGTTGGACATCATAACAATAAAATATTTAGACCTGGCCCACGAGATGACCACTATGTGGATAATCTACGTACTGTAGTCGTTTCTGCTAACGGACTAATCCCAGTTTTATATTTAATCTATTATATAATAATAATAATATAATATAGTATTCCACAACCATCACACAACGCCATCTAGTCCCAAGCTAAGCAGAGCTTGTGTTATGGGTACTAGACAACTGATGAACATACTTATATATTTCTAAATACATAAAAATTTTAGATAAATTACACCCAGACACAGAACAAATGATCGTGCTCATCACACAAACATTTGTCCTGGGTGGGAATCGAACCCACGACCTCCGGCATAGCAGTCAGGGTCACTAACCACTAGACCAACAGGCCTGTCAATATATATATATATATATATATATATATATATATATATATATATATATATATATGGTATCATAATCGTACTAACCAGATGAGAATACTACAAAATAATAATTATAATTAAAAGTCGTCTTTTTCACCTTCATATCAGTCCTTGGAAGAGACAAAACATGCGTATTTTACTTCTATAAGTTTAGGCGAACATTTACGTGGTAAAGCCATGCTGCAGCTGTATTAATGGTTAAGTTGTAGTATGAATGGGTCGGTTCTACCGGTGAAGGACCACGCTCTCACAGAAAACCAGCGTAAAATAGCAGCTTACTAATGCTCGGTTTGATACGGTGGGTGTAGAGAACCAGCGACCCTTTTTACTGGAAATAAGGCCTTCCATCTTAGTCCTCACGAGTGGCAATGTATCTTCCGCATTTCGATTCGTAATGGAGGATAGATGTAAATGTCTATGGACCACAGCAACCACTTACCGTCAGATGGACTGTATGCTGGTTCATCACCCTTATTCTATAAAAAGAAATAGCCGCACACCATCAGGTGGACTATGGATTGCATATCAGATTTTTTTTTTCAAAAGTTTACATACAAAATATTTATAAAATAAAATTTACCTTGCACGCCATTGCAAATGTTTCTTGAGGAGTGTAAGTAATAATTTGACACAATCAGTTAGCGTTCGATCCTTTAAATAGTTCTGTTATATAAAACTCCTTAATTAAGAAGTTAATTGTAGTAATTTGTATTCATTTAAAATTTATTAACAATGGCGAAACTAATAATTTGATAATTTTGGCAACCTTCAATTTCCTTTCGTTTTTATTGCGGAAATAAACTAATGGGGTTCCTACCTAGTATAAATTCTACCGCCGACACTACATGGTTGAAGCACATTATATATAACATGTATGTATGATCCGGTATGAGATAATGAGAGATAATTAATGATTGTGTTTAACTTGGAAATGTATTTTTATTGAAACATGGTGAGAAACGAGCACACACTCCATCTGATGGTAAGAGGGTGCTCTGGCCCATAGACGTATTGGAAGATGTTGCGTGTAATTTATTCAGCTTTTAATCACAAGTGTGTAGTGTGTAAGTAATATTCCTCGCATACTTTAAAAACAAGTCGTTAGTCAGGTATGAATACAAATTCTTGGCTGTCACAAGAGCCAGTTGGATCCCATTTGTAATCCCAATTTTATGTGCTGTTTTACCTTTTACTTAGCGGAAGATAAAACCATCGAGATCGCTATATCTGTTTGGTAGAAAATATTTCTAAATCATAAAGTGAAGGCAGAATTGATAATGCCGTGTTACGGAGGCGTAAGAGAATTTACTACATCCTACCAAAGAATATAAATTATATTACTTAGAAGCTCTCAGACCCCGTACTATCCCGTGAGTAACATAAAAGGCGATAGAGGAAAATGAACAGGATATAGTATCTTCCTAATAACAACTCAAAATAATAAAAAATTGCAGTTGATTAAAGAGGGACCTTTGACAAGTATTCCCTAGTATGCTGTAGATTTTTGAAAGGCTGTAATTAGTTAATGAATAATTGATAATTTCTTGAGTGAACAAAGGAGAAGGGTATAATACGTTTGTAATCGATTTATTTGTAATTGTGATAGAGCTAGAAAAGACCACGGTCTTGTTGTGGTTATTATACTATCGTAATAGTGGCCTCTATATGTACGTTCCGTAAAGCAAACTTGGTATCGCATATACAAACAAAAATAAATAAAATAACAGGTCTTTATCTATGAAATTGTCGTTCAACAAACAAAAATAAATAAAATAAGAGATACCTATGAAATTAACGTTCTGCAGTACTTGTCATTTAAAACCAAAATAATTTTTGTTTGGCTATGAATTCTAATTTCAAATTGATTTTATTTTAAAATCCTAACCTAATTCTTTTTCAAATTAAGTTGTTTGTTTATTGATTATCGTCATGTTTTCGTCGCATTTCAATATTTTTCGTCATCATGGATATTTTAAAAATTCGAATAATTATGGATTATGAGTACCGTTGTGGCAGCAACGCGGCACAAGCGACACGCAACATCGAAGACGTTTACGAAGTGAATACTACAAACGGATGCACCACCTGTAATTGGTTTGCTCGCTTCCATTCTGGAAGTTTTAACCAAAGAAATAACCTCGTGATCATCCGAAAACTTTGGTTAACAATGAGGTCATACTCAATCTATGGCCGAATTAGTATTAGCGTTCAATGTTAGTATCAAAACAATATTGATTCATTTGCGTCAAATTGGCAAGGTAAAAAACTTGACAAATGGGTGTCCTACGAACTAAATGATCGCTAGCACGAAGTACTCGTCGAGAATGGCTTTGTACTGCTCAACATGCACAACCGCACATTTTTAACCGCATTATTACCTGCAACGAAAAATGGATTCTGTTTGACAATCGCAAGCACTCAGCAACTTGGTTAAATCCTTTTTCAGCACCAAATAATGCATTACACGAAAACTTACCACTGTGGTCTAGCGCTGGTGTGATTCATTACAGCTTCTTATCAAACGGGATGAGAATTACTACAAATATGTACTGTTTTCAGTTCGAACACAATGATGGAGAAGCTCGCACGTCCCTAAACAGCTTTGGTCAATCGCTTTTCATTGTTGTTCTTGCACGACAACGCGCGAACTCGTACTGCACAACAGACGGTCTCCAATTTACAAGAGCTGAGGTTTTAAGGTCTCCGTCATCCACCTTCTTCACCAGATTTAGCGCCTGCAGACTTCTACTTTTACCAGAACTTGGATAAATTTTTGGTAGGAAAAAAATTCAATACCCTAGAAGAAGAACAAAATGCCTTTAAAGAATTTTAGCCACCCGTCCAGTTGATTTCTTCAAGAAGGACTTCAATAAACTGCCACTGGGTTGGCAACGATGCATCGACTGCATGGGTTATTACTTTTTTTTAAACCTGTCAACTTATTTCATAAAAACCGGCAAATATTGTTGATCGAAGCGGTTAGCATAGCATGTCTTCCTCTTCTGTTCTGCTCTATTAGCCGTCGTCTATTCATTCTATCGACGTTTTTTAGAACTTCAACTCATATCCATCCACTTTCATTACTCCTCATGCATAAATATATATGTAATTAATCTAATGGTTACATTATACATACATTAGAGTAAATAGTACCTATTACAATATTTATTTTTATTCCAATATTTTTATGTTCTACGGGCTAATTTCTTTTACAGTGACAAATTGATGTTACCAATCACGCAGCAGTTAATAATATAAAAGACTGCGGTTGCAAACTCGCCTGCCAAGCGTGGCCAGGGGCAGGCGGCTAAGGGTAGGCATGTCCAACAGTAGACGTTAATAAGCTGTTATGTTAAAGGTTACAATTATACGATCAAAGCCAGGCTAAGACACAATTTCAGAGACACAACAAGCAGAGTTCAATCCATACCGAAACCACTGAAAATAATGATTGCTATTCAAAGTCCTAACTTACTACAAGTTTATTGCTGAAAGTTAATATCGGTCGGTTATGACAAAGCGGTTTAAAGGGTTTATTGATAGTCTCAGTTTTATAAAAGAGTGTTTATCACAAAACAATTTCCTAATCCGCGGATTGTGTTTGGGATATTATGTATATATATATATATATATATATATACATATCCCTATAGTTGCCGCGGATTGGCAACCGCAGTATTTATTTTAATTCCGCTGTCATCGCATGATTCAAGATAAGTATCCTTCTGTCACCTCTTACAATACCCACGGGATTATATGGTGTAGTGGATACGAGCACCATGTCCTCCTGATGGTAAGTGAATGTTGTGGCGCATAGACACCTACATCTGTCCCCGATTACGAGTTAAAATGTGGATGCGATGTCATCTGTGAGGTCTACGATGGAATGCCTCCGTTCCAGTAAAAAGGATCTCTGGTACTCGTATCTCTTTACGCTGGTATTCGTGAGAGCGTCGTCCTTGCCCGATCGACCCGACCCATTCGTGCTAAAACTACACTACTAATATAGCTGCAGCAGGACTCTACCACGTAAATTACTGAATGTTATTGTAAATCCTCCTAAGTTTAAACGAAAATGGTAGAAAAGAAAAAAAATATTTATCCTTTTTACGCCGAACAATACTCGTACATCTCGTCAGCGTCTTGTAAGTCTGTGAATATAAAATCCCTCAACTTCAGACGCAAGTAGGTACTTGCTTCTGAAGTTGAGAGATTTTTCCTTCGATATCATTTAATTCGATGCGTTGTAGGAAAGTATGTTAATGTGTACTACTACTGAGTCTAGTCGGTCTAAGTCTGAATGGTAAAAGTCCAGGTTCATCATCTAAGCTCTCAAGTCTTATCTCCTGGGCTAAGGTCGCCTGGAGGAGTAACAGCAGACAATTAACCATGTTTGGGAACAGCTTTCAATCTAGATTTTGTGTGGGACCGCGCTTTTTGATGGTGTAAATATGTATGAGTAAATCTGCTAAGCCACCTTGTCCTGGGTATACCTATACCCAGGGACGGTTTTCTACCACTGGTCATGGTCTTTTTAATGAAGATTATTGTTCTGGAGTGTACTCTATTTCGAACTCACTAAAGATGTCTCGTTGATGAGATCGTAAACGGTTTTCATCTGCTCTTTATGATTTATAAGAGTTGCTCTAACAAGTGCGGAACTGGATCCATGTCAATATGATTTCTATATTTCTAGTACCATTGTGCTCTGTTATTAAATCGAGGGCTTGCATTTATTAAATCTATGTATTGAACTGTTGTAGACAATAATCGCGTACGGCATTGAATTAACTATAGGCTCGTTAACTTAGATCATTCAGACGCTATTAAATACAACAATGCTATTAAGACACTTGACAATAATCAAAATTAGATTTAAAATATTATTTCCACTAAAGAATGGATGACAAAACACATTGGAATAATCTCACAGTTAGATGAAAATCAGCATATTACTAACTTAATTTCTTATTTGATAAAACATTCAGCTTAATGAGAGTCTAATCAAGTTTGCAAGGTTCGCTCAATTATTAGCTATAATTAGTGAAAAATATGACTAATTAAATGAGTTAATTAAATAAGAAAAAAACTTTGCATTTAGTCATGCATCGAGCACTCACCATACAATACTGGAAGTAGAAATATTAAGTAATATTATACGGGAATTCTATGTTCTTATAAGGCCCGCATATTATGTTATAGTAAAAAGGAGATAGTGCTAGTTTTTAGGTTCCCAATAGTTTCTCAATTAACCTGTGACCTATTTAGATTATCCATAGAATCCAATAAAAGCCACCAAGCCCCTATTCCTTCTTATCTTTTTATCGCAACTAGTAAGAATGCATTCGTGTACTTAGAGGCAGAGCGCTCCACGTTATCTCAAAGCTATCTCAATGGAGAACACGTCATCTAAATTCGCACAGTACCTGACTGCGTCCGACATCTAATCTCATGGCAATCTCTAGAGAACACCTTCAAATTAGCAAATGCCACCCTGAAGAAAAGAGATAGTGATAGAAAAATTAGAAAATACGTCATCTCGGTGCCAGATGTAATGAAAAGTTATACGTCATCAAACGAAGATTCATCTCACCTGCGGTCGAGAAGACTACTACAGGGATGTTATTTAATCACCATCTCAATCAATTGTAAACTAAGTACATCTGAATTTATTATAATCAACGTTAACAACGCGATAAGAGGCCAACCTATCTAGATCATCTTACATTAATCTGCCCTCAATCAACCTGAATAGTTCACAGTACCCAAGACAAGATGGCGCTCCAAACACCCGTACTAATCGACGAGCCAATGACTGAATCATTTTATCATACTACAGTTCCTTTCTACAGCGTACTATCAAGAGCCACCATTCTCTTTACCTGCA
The DNA here is from genome assembly GCA_036936625.1 of Parnassius smintheus behrii. Classification (NCBI taxonomy): domain Eukaryota; kingdom Metazoa; phylum Arthropoda; class Insecta; order Lepidoptera; family Papilionidae; genus Parnassius; species Parnassius smintheus. The sequence goes on along the minus strand of JAUPFT010000013.1, from coordinate 22,345,562 downwards.
AACGTAACTGCGTCGCAAAGCCCACGGATCCTGATCATCAATATACGAAACCAAATCAATCTGAAACTGAAAAGCAAAAAAACCCTGGAGGTAGACAGTTGTCAGAAAATTTTTCTCTAAAAGTATTCAAATAGTTGCTGATCTGCGGGTGGAGGAATTACGTAGTCTACTTGTATAGGGACCTCTGACATCGGAATCCTAACACTTACGGAAATATTGCAAAACCACGGAAACGCTGACGTCGCAGCAGGTGCATCGGCATAGCGATCAAGCCACCGGATATCGAGTCACCGGCAAAAATATTGCAATACCACTCTGTATCCAACCTCGATCGAGGTCATGTAGTCTTAGGAATAGTACGTAATTATTTTATTTTAAATAAATTAATTTTAAATTAATTTCGTTTTTTTTTCGATCCTTCGGTCCTGGCCTTCGTATTTTTTATAGTATAAGGGTGACAAACGAGCACACAGTGCACCTGATGGTAAGTCGATGATATGGCCCATAGACATTTAAATGTATCTTCAATTAAGAATCAAATTGCTGATGCGTTGTCTGCCCTGAGGAGTGATATGGAATGCCTCGTTTTCAATAAAAAGGGTCTACGGTTCCCTACACTCACCATGCGAAACAAAGCGTTACTAAGCTGCTATTTTACGCTGGTATTCTGTAAGAGCGTGGTCCTACCCCGGTCGAGACGATCCGTTCGTGCTACAACTAAACTACTAATATAACTGCAGCATGGCTCTACTACGTAAACATTTGGTAGTGAATATTCTTAAACCGCCACTACGCGGTAAATATTATATGTATATTTGTAGATTCGGTCAAAAGTTGCTTATTATAATTATAAATATTTTTATGGTAACAATTTCCCGTCAGACGTTTTATAACTTCAAAATGAAATATTACCCATAACACGTTTAGCGTAATTGCTATTGTTAGTTTGGCAGGCGAGTTGACAACCGATTTTTTTAAACAATAGAAGTAGTACATGTATATTTATAGATTTGGTCAAAAATTGCTCATCATATTCATTGAGCTATTATGAACTACGTATTAAAGGCGATACTGCATTCAGCTACTCTGTTCCACTCAACTGCGGTGCATACACCGCACTTTAATCAGTCACTCGCTAGGCGCTTGTAGAGTTGTCACGTGTAGTGTTGATTTAAAAACAATCTCTTGGTAAAAATATGCCGTCGTGTGTACTTAGATATTGCACAAATAATTCAAGAAATGTCAGAAAAAATCAAGGAACAACGGTTAATAAGGTAGGTACTTAATCAACAAAAAAATTATTATAGATTAATAATAAAACAAATTATTCCCAAGACGATATCTCGTGTCATGGAAAATAGATAATGAAATTAATATGTTCAGTTGCGACATCTCTGTTGGTACTTAAGTATAGGACGAATATATTATTATACACATTTATTGTAGGAACATATATACTTAAGTTATTATAATTGGGCAAATTTTTTCATGTTTGAATCTGTTTATTATCCTTTTATTTTATTTTTACGTTTCCACATCAAAGTCAAAGTGGTATAAATTCGTCCATTTTTAACTCTCGCGTGCCAAGCATTCATGAACGACTCTTATTCTAATTTAAATAAATATATTTGTAATTTGCTTGTTACGTTAATAAGTTTTCTTAAACATACATTTAGTATATTTTTTGACATAGATACCTTTTAAAATATTGAGATAAAATATCATTAAAATATTATAGTGATATAATATTATGTAATATTATATTAAATAAGCAAATATAATATACAAAATAAATGACATAATTTAAAAATTGTTCTCGATATAATTTACCTATTTAACAATACAATATATTATTACCTACTGATCATTCTACCTATGTTTATTCTATGATAAAAAAACAAACCACGCGAACACAGAGTAGCGCACATTTTTCGTTTGAAATAGCTGTTCTAGTACGTAAGTACATAACTTCAATGTCATAATTATACATTTTTTAATGGTAACAAATAACAGTTGCCTGTTAGACGTTTTATAACTTCAAAATGAAATATTTCACTAAACACGTTTAGCGTAATTGCTATTGTTAGTTTGGCAGGCGAGTTGACAACCAATTTTTTAAACAATAGAAGTAGTATACATATACATATTTGTAGATTCGGTCAAAAATTGCTCATCATAATTATAAATATTTTTATGATAACAAATAACAATTGTCTGTCAGAAGTTTTATAAGTTCAAAATGAAATATTTCACTAAACACGTTAAGCGTAATTGCTATTGTTAGTTTGGCAGACGAGTTCACAACTGATTTTTTTAAACAATAGAAGTAGTATCCCCTCCGTCGTATGTCCAAACGCCATATTCAGGCGTCTCAAAAATATGCGCATCTGTGAAACGCCATAATATGGCGTCGAGTGATAGCAAACTATTTGTAACATATATATGATATATAAATATATATATATATATATATATATATATATATATATATATATAAATATATATATATATATATATATATATATATATATATATATATATATATATATATATATATATATATATATATATATATAACATATATATCTGTTACGCATAATCTGATAGCTAATTTAATAACGTTTCCATTGATATATGATTTTTTTTGATTTATTTAGGACAACCAACAAGAAGTACACGAACACAATGTAAATACTACAAATTACAGGAAGGCTTATATCTAAGTGTCATCTTAATTAAAGGTTGCCATGGCATGCAATGTGGACAACGAATATGTTTTTCAAAACTTACAACTATAAACTTAAAATAGGTCTAAATGTTATTTAAAAGTAAAGGACTGCATAATTTTTCGTTTGAATTTTTGAGGCTTATCAGCAAAAATATCAACGTCACATGTCTTGCAGGGCCGGTTATATTTCCTCTGTAACCTGTTTATGGTGCCGTGTTGACCCAAATTAGTTTTACTGCCTTCAACTGAAAAGGGGAAGTATCGGCTGACACGCACTAACTTAAAAGGTACCTTGAAATTTATTGCACTTAGTGGGTGTGGACAGTCTACGGTTCCGTTGACGATTTTGTGTAGCAACATGAAATCCAGCAAAAGCCTCCGCTGTTGCAGGGTACTTAATTTAAAGTACGTCAGTCGGTCTTTGTATGAGGGTAGATCCTTTATTTTGTAAGTTTGGTACGAAAGATACCACAAAAAACACTTCTGGATACACTCTATGCGTTTCAATGTAAATGTCGTAAAATGGAGACCAGACCTGACTACAGTATTCGAGGCTGGAACGGACTAAAGAATTGTACAAGGATATTTTTGTAGAGGTTGTCTTAAATTCTTTAGAATTACGCAACACACACCCCAACATTTGAAGACCCCTTGTAACAATTTCATCAACGTGCTTATGAAACCGCAACTTTTTGTCCAGAATCACACCCAGATCTCGAACAGAGTCCACTTCTACCAAAGGATGACCATCAATATTATACGTAGGTGTCTGAACATTTACACACCTTGAGAATCTTATAATTTTACATTTATCGAGGTTCAAAAATAGTCTGTTCTTAATGCACCACAAAGACATCCGTTCCAAATCCTCTTGCAATAGGAGTGAGTCACTGTGGTCTTTGATTTTCAAGGACAATTTCATGTCATCTGCGTACATAAAGCAGATCGCGTGTTTGAAAACAGACGCTAGGTCATTTATAAAATATTGAAAAGGATCGGACCAAGAGGGAACCCTCAGGAATATCAGACGTTGATTGAAATGGTTTTGAGGAGTAACTATTTACCACAACTCTCGATTTTCTCTGCCTGAGGTATGAAGAGAACCTTTCGATAAGATTGCCAGTGATGCCCAAAATTGATAGTTTGTGAAGTAAGATGTTATGATCTACAATGTCAAACGCCTCACTGAAGTCTGTGTAGATGGTGTCCACAGACAAGCGGGAATCGAGAGACTTGGAGACATAGTCCACAAACGAAACGAGATTTGTAGCTGTAGAGCGAGATGTTAAAATGCCCGATTGTTGGGATGAGATTATTTCTTTTATGTGCCTAGCCAAAACAGGACAAACTAATGGTTCAAAAACTTTAGCGAAGACAGACAATATGGATATTGGTCTGTAATTTCTGACGAATCCTGCGTCTCCTGATTTATAAATTGGGACAATACGTGCCTGTTTCCAGACCGAAGGGAAAGCACCCGTTTTTAGAGACATATTGAAAATGGTTGTTAAAGGCTAGGATAACGCTTCGCGGCAGTTGATTACAAACAAAGGGGGTATGTCGTCAGGTCCAGCTCCCTTGATCCGATCTAGACCAGTAAGAGTTTTGAGTACTTGATCTTGTGAGAAGTGCAGATTAGCAAGATTATTTGAGTTACAAATTTGGTCAACAGTGGTCACAGACAGTACTGAGCTAGTGTTATACACCGATGAGAAAAATGAGGCAAAGAGATTGCATATGCCGTCAACATTATCTGCTTTGTCATCTCCGAAGGTCATGGATGTAGGATAAGCATTGCTATTACGTTTTTTGTTTTTTATGAACGTCCAGGATTTTTGGAAAGTGCTCCCTTCAGATCCGCGACATAGTTTTTATGACAGGTGCTTATTAATTCGGCGCAACTTTTGCTAAGTGTTTGTAATGCAAGTTCGATTAGTGGATTTTTGTATTTATGTTACCTCAAACGAAGTTTGTTTTTTTCCTTGAGGAGATGTATGAGTTCCTTTGTGTACCATACTGGAAACGTTTTTATGGAGGGTTTACATTTTCGAACGTACTTAGTAATCGTGTCTGTTAAAATAGCATAAATTTCTCTTACCATGACATCAACTGAACATGAAGATTGTATACGGTCCCATGAAACTGAATTTAAATGTGTTATGATTTTATCGTAGTCCGCCTTATGAAAGTTATATCTTTGGCTTTGAGCGTTAGGCAATAAACTTGGCGGATCACGACACGAAAATGTTAGAACTAAGGGAGGGTGGTGAGAGTCGGGGTTACTCAGAAGAGAGTCACCATGCACCACACCACTGACCTTCAGCGTGCTGGAGAGAACGAGATCAAGAATTCTACCTTTGTCATTTAAAATATAGTTATATTGAGTGAGATTATTAAGAGCAATAAAATCCAGTAGAGCATTATCTAATGAGCTTTTGGTTATAAAACTGAGTGGAGAAGACGTATTACGTTTATCCCAGATAATGTTACCCAAATTGAAGTCGCCCATAATTAATGTTTGCATTTGATTCCAACACAAGGTTTGTATTTTCAATGTAACAATGAAGAATGTTTTTTTGTAAAGGTGAGGGAAGATATACACAACACAATAATATGTTTTCAGAGGAATTACCTCTTCCGCCTATCTCTAATTCCACCCATACATCCTCACAGTCGCTTTCCAGATGTGACATCCTACGAGGGCAGATATGTTTGGATAATGCAATGAGCACCCCGCCACAAGGACCAGGTTTATTACTATGGAAGTCACTAATCTCCCGGTTGCACCTGTACGCTAGATATCGCTCACTAAAAAGTTCGCCATCGTATATAGTATTGTTAAGCCATGTCTCGCATAAGAAAATTAGAACTTAATACACTATTATAAAACTCTGTGGTTTTTGTGCGGGAGCCGCGTACGTTTTGATAGTAAATATTTAACGTATTGAATTTTAAACCTTATTAACTGTACGCTTAGCTTGAGAAAATTTATATTAGCATATGATAACCGTTCCAATGTTGTTGAGTTTCGCACAAGTATGTATTCCGATGTATCCGTCTTTCGCATGTAAATGCGAACCCATACATGCTTATACTGCAGCTCCCTAGCTTGAGCGCGCGCCGACGCATGGAGATACTTATTTTCAGGGGACAGATTTTCTGTTACGTATATTGCAGTCTTTTTTCTGTTCTGAAGCCGAGATGCCTGGTGTTCAGTCTATATTGCGGATGATGTTTATTATACTTTATAGTAGTGGCCAAAAGCGTATCTCGCGAGCTAGGGCTGTTTAACTTAATTAAAATTGAGCGGGGACGTGGACTCTCAGGATTCTTTTTCGCAATACGTGAACAGTAAAATATATCCGCTTCATTTACAGGACAAGATACGGTTTTACCATGTTGCTTAACAATGGACAATAGGTTTTCAGACTTCCTTTCTGGAATGCATTGGATTTCCAAGTTTGAGGCGCGGGAGATTTGTTCGAGTTGGTTAAAGCGACTGGTGATAGAGTTTAATTCATTCCGGAGACATTCCTTCTCCTTTAAGATCGTCTCAATGTTGCTTTTACATGTAGTAATTTCAGTGTTTAGTTTGTCAAAAGAGTCGCTAATAAATTTATGGAATCGTTTATAGAACCAACTTCGTTCCTAAAAGCTTTCAATTCCATGTTTAAGTCCTCCTTTATCTCCCTAATACATTTCTTAATGAAACCTTGTAGTGTTATGCTTATACATACTTACATATCATTTTACACTATTTTAAACTTATTTTTCCATTCTGTTTTTGATGTTCTGCATTCGCCTCAAAACTTGATATTTTGCATCACCTTTATTTCCATAGGATCCTGTAATATTTTTAATTCATAAGAACACAATAACAAATCATTTTCACTTCGTATTTTTCATGCTATCAGCACTTTTTAAATCGGTGTCAATGGAGTCTACCTTTTTCGGTCTTTTATTTAGTTCTCCATAACTCTGCAATTTCGGGTTTCGTGCGCGCTGTTGCGCTACTTTTTTTTCCTATATAAATAATATCTCATTTTTCACTTAAATCTTGCCGTTTCTGTATTACGAGCCTAAAACCAAAATTTGACATGTTTTGACATCGTTGTTTATCAGGTTGTCATGGCAATTTTTATTCAAATATCGTTACCGGCCTGATGTTTTTACTTCAAAATACTCCTTTCTTCTTGGCCATTTACAAGAATTTGCTTTTAATTTAAATAATTTCAAATTTAATGAGAATAATTTTCCGTTCTTATGCCAGATCCGTCAAAAAAAGGAAAAGATAGCCGAACAATCGGCGAATGGGAGAGTCTGACTTGAGCTTTGATACTTGAAGCATCTCCTAAAGGCCTTTTCCGCACTGCCTCGGGATCCTGCAAGCCTCTGCCCGCTCCTTAAGTCGTCGCCTAGCCACGCCTACGCGTGTACCTACTTCAAACGCTGCGTGCCTTCTCCAGACGTTGCGTGGACCTACTCCAGACGCTGCGTGTCTATTCCGGACGCTGTGTGTGTCTACTCCGGAAGTTGTGCTTGCCTACTTCAAGCGCCGCGTGTACCTACTTTAAACGCCGCGTGCCTACTCCAGACGTTTCGTGGACCTACTCCAGACGCTGCGTACCTGCTCAAGACGCTGTGTGTGTCTACTCCAAGCGCTGCGTGTACCTTCTCCAGACGCTGCGTGTGCTTTCTCCAGATTCTGCGTGTACCTAGAGCAGGAGCTGTGCACCTATCATAGGCATAGCCTGTGCATACTTCGTTGCAGTATCTTTATCTTTGTTATTTTTTTTTTTTAATAATATTGTAAATCACCATCTTCATTACAACCCATCATCACCTTCATACCTTTTTTATAAAAGAAACTGTAAAATTTTTTCAAATTTTTAAATAATTTATTTTATTTTGGTTGTTTTCGTTGTAGTTAAGTTAGGTTCTTTAGTTTTTATTGTCGCTTCACGACAACCTCGAAGTTCCTCCTGCATAATGGTACGCAGCTCCACGCGCGACACACATGAGCCGGAGCAGCCGCTTTGCGCGGCTACGGTAGCGACTATGGCCGCTTGTTTGGACGTTCCCTGCTTTCCACGGCGTGATGTCACATTAGCATCGGCGCGGGCACTACTAGTAGGTGTTGACGGACGGACCGGCGTATTTGAATTATCACTGCGCGGTTTTTTGCTGCGACACTAAGGGCATATCCAACTCATCTTGGTGTCAGAAGAGAGTCTCTCGAATTCGGTGGGCGAAACACCAACGTACTGGCCATGATAAAAACGTAAACAGGTGCAGCATTCTAAGAAATCGTAATCGTCAATCGTTGAATGACAAGCGGCGCATTGATGCATGGTGAGTGTTGTTTATATAAACAACTGGGTTGGACGAGGGAAGGTCCGCACAGGTAGCACAAGCGGGTGCGAAAGTGGGACAGCAATTATGTCGACTATCTCTTATCGCGGCGGGTGCGCTTTATTATAAATGTTTATTAAAAACGCACTATGCACTCACGAGACAATAGCAAAGATTACTACGTCGTTCACCTGTTTTAGTACACAAAATCGCGCGCACGGATCGGGTGTTGCATACTTACTTAGTACTTCGTGCTCGACGAAGTGAGATACGAAGTGCTCGACAGATGCGCCGTATTGGCCAAAATGACTCCGACATTCGAGTGGATATGTATATTTGTAGATTCGGTCAAAAATTGCTCATCATAATTATAAATATTTTTACGATAACAAATAACAATTGCCTGTCAGACGTTATATAACTTCAAAATGAAATATTTCACTAAACACGTTTAGCGTAATTGCTATTGTTAGTTTGGCAGGCGAGTTGACAACCGATTTTTTTTTAAATAATAGAAGTAGTAATACTATAAGCTACAGATGTGACTGATTCCATTTGGTCTCAAGTGGTATAAACATCTAACATATTCACCACCATAGTTTAGAGTACCCACATGTAGGGACGGCCTGGAAGCGGTATTAATAAACACTTTTCTTTTATTTTTCTGTTAGCCCTTAAAATTCCGGTGATTAGCCTTTATCAGGGAATTATTAGATTAAATGTCCTAATCGACATGTAGATTGACGGTCGCGTTACTAGAAAATTTGCGCCCTTAATGTCACTTCCCATTGTCGGTCAGTGTAATTTACATCTGGCGTATTTATGAGAGCCTATCAAAAGTCCATTGCTAAAAAACGTCCCCCGACACTCAATTAGACCCGCACCTTCGGTGAATATTCAAAAGTATGTTCCAAAAAATGATGTTTTACGTGAATACGTCAATGTAACAAAACGACCTCAAAATGGTGAGCTCCTCTCTCCATCGCGCGATCGCGCGCGATGCCCACAGTCCTCAACGTAACAAATTCTTAGGCTATCGATTGTTGTAATTAAATTTAAATGAAACTTGTTTTTACGGATTTTATCGCGTATATTAACATGGATTTGAATTTCATTTGTTTACTATAGGATCCCAAGCCGATGATAGCACCTAGCCATCTTCTCTGTTGAAATTAGGAAGTTTTTTGATTTCAATTGCCTTGTGAATCATCTTTGGAAGGAATCGGTGTTCTTTAGCGAGGATTTGTCGTCTGTGAAGAACAAATCTAATGTAGTGACGGGGGCGATCCTGTACGTGTTCATAGACCGCAGACTTTCCGGAACATCAATCCTTTACATCCTTTATGTGTTCTTTAACGCAGGTTTTTATTGATTTCTTAGTTTGGGATATGTAAGATAGACCACATTCACAATCAATCTTGTACACTCCTGCATCTTGCAGAATGACATTATACTTGACTGATGGTAAAAATTGACGATTTTTTTCGGCGGCATGAAGTATATATGTTTTAATGAAGCACGATGTATCCAAACTTGTTAGTGACACCTCTGACATAATATGGCATTACCGCAGTCACGCGCCCGATTGTAACCGGCTTCACTCGTTCACTGTAACATAGGCGCGGGACCCAAAGCTTGTTGTCATATAAAACTTGCTTGACATGTTGGAGCTCAGCGGCCAGGTGTTTACTATCACAGATCTCTCGTGCTCTCGGAAACAAAGATTACCCACGGTAGCTAACTGTGAAGGATGGTGGTGAGAATCACCGTTTAAATATCTGTATGGGTCTTTTTACTATACACACTATGGCTCAAGGTGTTATCAGGTTTCCGAATTACTAACACATCTAGAAAAGCTAATGAATTGCCTCTAACTTCATTGTGAACTGAAATTCAGAATTTTTGGAGTAAAGATGGTCTAAACATGCAGTTACTTTATCCAAAGTTAGAGTTGTTAAAGTGTCGTCTACGTACCGCTCGTAGAATCTTGGATTTAGGGAAGAAGTAAGTAAGGCTTTCTCTTCAAAGTCTTCTATGAATATATCGGCGACAATAAAAGACACAAGTGAGCCCATCGCCAAACCATCTACTTGCTTGTAAAACTTATCCTTTACAATAGGTAGCCAGATGTATGACAGTGTCTGAGTAATACTGCATATTCTACGAGCATGTTGTTTACTTCCAGCCTTCAAGTTATAATTGAGATGCAGTTTTCAACTGGTACTTACAAGTACCAGTTGAAAACTGCATCTCAACTGCATGTGAACAGCACATCACATCAAAGGACATCAAAACTGACCATAGTTTCATTTTCTGCCACAGGTAGGTATATATCTCGCTGAAAAAATGATAGGAATCCCTTGTGTGTGCTCTTGTATGTTTCCTGAGCGGTGAGAGTATTTTCGCTAAGTGTTAAGCCAATGTGTAAGTTGGTGAATCGATTTGACTCACTATGGGACGTAGCGGAGCATTGGGCTTGTGTATTCCGGGTAACCCATACAACTTCGATGGTTTGGCATACGTAGGTATTATCGATTTTACGTCCAAATTTAATTTTTCGGAGTGTTTCTTTGTAAGGTCACTAATTGTTTTAAGTGTGTTATTGGTTGGTTTTTTTAACCTCTTTATAAATGCTTATATCCGACGAAAGTTGTATTTTAAAATTATAATCAGACGTATCCATGACTACCGTGGCATTTCTCTTTTATGCGCGAAGAATCGTGAGCTCTATTTTACTACGTAGGATATTCAACGCTACAAATTTGTCTTTGTGTTTATTCTGTTTCGGAACTGACCTACGATGTAACTAGGGTCGTAGCTACCACCGTATCAGCTCTATCAATGATAGCCCCCTGTAGCCCGGGGGCCCCGTATGTGTGTAAGCAAAAATTCGTAAAATGTTACCCACAATCTCACTTAAACGCTTAGGCCGTACTACCCGAGAAAAAAATCATATCATCAAATAGTGCCCCACGTGCCTAAAGAAGACCTGTCAAAAATTGTCCAATTTTCTATAGTTTTTCGATACATCTAGATAACAGAAAATTATGGTAATATACATACCTAAAAAATAAAAATCTGCGACTTGTTTTTTCTAAGTTTATAGCAGTATTCGATTGCAGTGCATGACCTAAAACTGTACATTTAAATACTATAAAAGAATAGGGAACAAATAGAGCAAATGTCAAGTCGGTTGTATATATTTTTATACGTGGTAGATTCATGCTGCAGTTATATTAGTAGTATAGTTGTAGCACGAATGGGTCGGCTCGACCGGGGAAGGACCACGCTCTCACAGAATACCAGCGTGAAATAGTAGCTTAACGCTGCTGTGTTTCGTATGGTGAGTGTAGAGACCGGAGATCCTTTTTAATGGAAACGAGGTATTCCATCTTAGTCCTCACGGGTGACAACGCATCTGCATTTTGATTCGTAATCGAGGCTAGATGTAGATGTCTATGGGCCGCATTAACTACTTACCATCAGGTGGACTGTGTGCTCGTTTGTCATCCCATCCTATAAAAAAAGAGCATGCACCAAATGTCGATTATGTTCATCGTGCGGCACACGCAATAAATTTAATTTTAAACAATGCTACGAAATGTGTTCCTGAAGTGTCTTTTTTTTCAATAATGTGGAAAAAATAAGATTATTACGATTATTCACCCTAAAATCCACCCTAGGCTAGATACTCAGAAACGCGTGTTCATCTATCCACCCTAGACCACAGAATAAATAATAACAATCTATATTGATAAGCATACTTTATGTACAAAATTAATAATGGTCATTAGCCCCTAAACTAGGATATTATACCTGTATTTCAAGGGCTAAATAAATAGTTTCCTGGACGGGGTGGATAATCGGAATTCATACATGTATATTATTTTTCTTCCGATTTTCTCCCTTTGCTGTGTACACTGACTTTCTTTATAGAAATGTAATAAAAACTGTCTCAAAAGATGACAATATATAGAACAAGACAATATATACAATATATAGAAACTTAAACATTACCTATAAAAATTTATACATATTTCTAGTTTGAAAGGTCAACGCTGAAATAAAAGTAGTACCTCACAGAATTACAGATTCATTGGAATCTTGGCATAATATAATTTAAAATAAAGACAAACATTCATTAGTAACGTTTTTGGAATGCTTGATAAAAACGCTTTGCTTTGCTTAAACATGTGTTGTACCCATTGAAGTAATATGTACCTACGTACTACATAAGAGCTCAATTTGGTACACCAAAGAAATTTAGAACACGATTTCAAATGTACATTAAAATTTAAAAGTGACCAATTTATCCAGGATATTCAATTACATCTACTCAGTACCTAATGAAATTAGTGTTGGTAATTGCCTGGACATATTGCAGAATTTATAAAATATGCAATCATTTTATTTAAAACGGGGAAGTTTAATTTGATTTAATTTTAATTTTGCAATACGTAATGCATGGACTTTAATAGGCTGTAACAGTCACGGTTAAGGCAATACGTAGTATTTTTTAATTAAATTTTTGGTTCAATGACATGTTAGTGACATGCTAGTGGCTAAACGGGCTCCACCCACTCCCTCGTTCCATTATATATTATAATATTCTATGTATCAAACATTAGTTAAATAAATATTATTATATTGGCATAAAATAAACCAAACTAATACATGCATAGATTATAAGATATGTAAATTTACAGGAAATAAGAGGCTTTTTTATTTTATTAATTTATTTATAAATTTTGTCGTGAAATCAATTAATTAAACACTATGTATTTTGGCGACCAGCAGCAGCGACAAAGGTGCGAGATGTCTGGCACGCGTTCGTCAATCCGCCTGCCAGGCATGACGATTAGGGTAAATCCCCCTGCACCGGAAGAGACCTGTGTTCAGCAGCGGACATTTACTGGTTGATTGTTGTTGATGGTGTAGAAGAAGACTAGAATAAAATATAAGAATTCAAAACCAATAAATATAGCAGTGACAGCCTACAAGTACTGAGATGTTTGACGTCCCAATGTCATAGTTAACCCGGCTACCTTCAGCTACTTCAGGAAGTCTGCAGTCTGTGAACATATTCAAAATCTTCCCCACCATTACATCAGATTTGATAAACCACAAATCCTTGCCAAAGAACACCGATTCCTACCAAGTATGATACGCGAGGCTATTGAAATTAAAAAACATCGTAATTTCAATAGAGAAAATGGATGCGTGCTTCCATCTGCTTGGGATCCTATAATTAACAAAATTACACCCAAACCCTACCACAACCTACTACAACCATACCAGTGCAAGACTTCAAGGTACTGGAAGCTCGTTCTGCGTAGATCGGACCGAAAATTAATATTAAAACGCTGAGGGTAGCCGGGCTAACTATAACATTGGAACGTCAAACATCTCAGTCCCCCTCGGGACTATGGGTGCTGTAAAGCATCCGAAACGTTGGGAATTAAATAAGAAGTTAAAATAGTTGATTAAACGTGATAAAATCCGTAAATATAGTTTTATTAAACTGTGAGTATTGTTCTCATTGAATGGAAATAAAGATTTCATTCAAGTAAGTCTTAAACAAATAAAAACTAAAAATATGGGTAATTTGTCTGAAGGCTAAAATAATTCATTTTGCTGTAGTTTCTATGTTTATTGTATGGCAGTAACAATTTACACTGTATACCCCGTAATTATCATCGCTTACAAGCAACCAAAACTATCATGTTCTTTCATTCTATTCAAAGTTTCGAGGCCAAAACAATAAAGATAGTGGTATAATTACTGGTATTCCCGATTGGCACAGATAACCATAATTAAACATAACTCATGTGGAAGAAATAAGCATTTAAAAGCGCTGCAAATGTCTCGAATCCTTTCAGTTACGCATTAGAAATGGATACATCTTCAATAATATTGTATTTATCTTACATCTTTACTTTAAACGTAGTTTTTTGTGACGATTACGTAAAAAGTCAGTTATATGGAGGAAAATATAGTGCTGAAACGACATATTGGAAACCTGTATCTGGTCCTTACGGAAATAGAATGAAACCTGCGACAGAGAAGGAATCTAAATCAGATGACAAAGTTGGCGTAGTACAACCATTTCTGCAGTCTTCTTATGTCTCAGGACTATACACTTACCCTTATTATTCGTACGGAGGTATACCTGCACACTACCATACTCCTATTTATTCATATCCTGATATCAACTATTTCATTAAAAAAACACACAAGGAAAAACCTTATGTACCATACTATTATAACTAATGAAAAGTAAACTTTTCTGTAACTAACAACTGATTAATTTACGATTGATTTTGTTATTCAAAGGTACAATAAAATCTGATGCATTTTCGTTAAAAATAAAATTTTACCTCATATGTATTCTGTTATTATTTTCGAAAAGAAAATTATCAATTCACTTATCCATAAGCTTAAAAAAATCTACTGATGAACGTTAGAATTTTTTATAAGAAGTAATTTATATTCATTATCAACAAGCTTAATTGTTGGAGTTCGATAATTAAGCGGCACGGCCGAGCAAAAAAGCGGTACGGCCGTACCATACTTTTCTCAAAGCAATTCAGGCTATTTTCGACCCCCTATACATTCGTAGTGGATAAAACTAGAAGCCTGAATTTTCAGTAACCGAGTAAACATTTTATATACATGGTATATTTCAAATTTCATTCAATTTGAAGTAGTAGTTTAAGAAATATAACTAGTCAAAACTTCTTAATTTTGTCACTCAATGACTGACCGATCATCAAAACTCTAAGGCACTTCTAGCAGAAGAATTCTAGCAGAAGATTGATAGAAGCTTCAAATTTAGAATACAGTTAGTGTTTAGTGTATAAATCAAGGAAATACTAAAATATTTTTTTATTTCGGTCCAGTTTTCTAGATACAACAACTATATAAATAATCTTTGTAATCGTATATAAATATATGGAATTACGGAATTACGCTAGTAATATATAAGTCAATGACTTGTATATGTATAATAGGTGTAGATAGGTACTTTGTTGTTATTTAAGACGTAAAAGGTACCGGAAAGGAAAAACTATCTTATCTACAAAAAGAAATGAGATGCCATCAAAAACATAACTTGTAAAAAAAAAACAAGTCTCAAACATAAAAGATTTTTAACATTGATATAGTCTCTATAAAATAGTAGGTATGTCATTGGTGTACGCCGCGTACAGGACTGGAGACAGACAGTTGCCCTGTGGCACACCAGCTGTTATGGGTTTTACTGCGGACTCGGCGTCCTCTACACAGACGTAGAACTTCCTGTCTACGAGGAAGGACGCCACTAGCCGCACTATAGCAGGAGGGATACTAGTCTGATCGTCTAACTTATAGAGTAATCCTGTGTGCCACACCCGATCGAACGCCTTCTCGATATCGAGAAAGACGCCCAACGATGTGCGGCCGCGGTTGTGCTTGGCCGCAAGCAGGTGCAGCACTCTGGTCAGCTGTGTTGTTGTTGAGTGATCCCTCCTAAATCCATGCTGCTCCGCCCGAAGTTGGATGCACGGGCGGAGACGTCTTAGCAGTAATCTTTCGCACAGTTTAGCTATATGCGGTAGCAGCGTGATCGGCCTGTAATTGGCAGCTCTACGCCTGTCCTTCCCACGTTTCGGCAAGACGATGATTTTGCCTTTCTTCCAGTTCTCCGGGAAGTGAGATGACCGCAATATGCCATTGTAGAGCCGGCCTATCTCTACAAAGACTCTATTGGGCATATGTCGCAGTACAGCGTTAGTAATCCCGTCGTGCCCCGGCGCCTTCCTCGGTTGCAGGCGGGTTACTGTCCTCCGCAGTTCAGCGGGGGAGATGAACCACTCTCCTGCAAGCGGTGGCGCGGGCGACGACAGGAGCTCCTGCACGCGGCTCACCTTCCGGGTGTGGATTTCCAGGAACTCCGCACTTGCTGGGTTCGGCATAAACTGCTCCTCGAAGTGCTCAGCTAGGATATCCGCTCTGCCCTTGGCATCGTAACGTTGTTCGCCCGCGTTGTTGGTCAGCGGGCAAACAGGTGGTCGAGTTTTCGTTAACTGCCGGTTCAATTTGTTGAGCGACGCGTGATGTTCATCAGCCTTCCAAATGCCGCTCCCAGGCCTCTCCTCTGTGGGCCTGTATTGCAACCGACAGTTCGTCTGATAAGGTGTTCAATTTTCTTTTTACTCTAGGGCAGCGAGTGCGCGCCCAGAGCTTTCTCAGCACTCTTTTGTGATTTAGCTGCACGCGTATTCTCAGCGGCAGCTCCTCTTTTCTCCCCGGGAGAGGGACGATCGTAGAGGCCGCGTTGGGGGCCTCCTGGATGCTCGTGGTTATTCTAGTTGCAGCGGCCTCTACGTCGTCTGCTGAGTTGATCGGTGCATGAACTGGAGGTCTCTCCTGCAGGTGTTGGTAGTAGAGCCTCCAGTCGATCTTGGTCTTAACAGCTCTGGGCGGCGATGTCACTGCCTTAGTGCCAAGGGTTGTCAGTATCGGGAGGTGCTGTGTATTCAAGTCGTACAGCACTTCTACCACTACTGGGTAGTTGACGTTCCTAGTGAGCACGATGTCTAATACATCCGGACGCTTCCTAGGGTCAATAGGGATGTGCGTCGGTTTCTCGGGACCTAGAACGTCATAATTATGGCTTTCTGCGTCGTCGTATAGTTCACGACCCGGCGGGGTGATCACTCTGGACCCCCACACCGGGTGTTTGACGTTCAGGTCCCCGGCGATGATGGTGGGTGCCGTACCTTCCATAACCGTCCGGATGTCAGAGGAGTGAAATGGAGTCCCTGGCGGGCGGTATGCTGCAAAGATCCTTAGTTCCTCGCCCGCCGCCTCCATTTTTATACCGATTGAACGCATCGTCTGGAAGTCTGGCAGGTCCAGCTCCTGGTGGACGATGTCTCTCCTCACCAGAATCACTGTCCCTCTATAAGCGATCCCTTGAGTATCGACCTCGTCCCTCCTGTAGATGGTGTAGTTAGGCAGCTTAAGATGCGTTGTTGGTCGTAATTTGGTTTCACCCAGCAAGAGCACCTGGATGTCCTGTTGCTGGGTGACCGTTCGGAGTTCATGGATCTTTTGTCGAACCCCGTCCGGGTTCCAGTAAAGCAAACGCAGGTTTCTGTCCTCCGTAGTGCCTTGCCAGTAGTGTTGCTAATGCCTTCATGACGGCGGTGATAGGATCTGTCCCGGCCCTTATATCGGCCAGGGCTTGTGTGCCGACTTCGATGGCTCTGCCTACCAATCTGTGGATGGCATCAGCCGTCTCGAAGCCGGACGTTGGTGGTCTGCGTTCTGCACTACGTTGTGAAGGCACTGGTCTCGGGGCATTTAAGGTGGTCCTCTCTCTCTGGGTAGAGCGTGCTCTATATGTAGAGCGGGCTCTCCTTTCTGGTAGAGCCCTCTCTGTTGCTCTACCCGTCGTGGTTGTTGGCGGTGGTCTTGCAGTAACCTGCGCCTGCGACGCTATCGGTCCTGTAGTAGGGGTAGAGGTGGTCACAGCCAGAGGAGGGGGCTGTTCGGTTTTTCTGCTCTTGTTCCTCCGCCTCTTCTTTTGGGAGGGCTGCCTCTCCGTGGCGTTGTTGGCACGAGGTTGGAGAGTCGCCCCGGTGGTTGCCCTTTGCTCTGGGGGTTCCACCGTTTCCATTGGTGCTGTATGAGGGAGGGGAGGGGCTAGTTGCCTACCCTTTCCTCTGTTGACCATGGCCAACCCATCCTCCTGGATGGTAACAGCCTTTGGGCGACTCTGGGGGATCCTCTTAGGGTTTTCCGGGAGTAGCCCAGGTAATACGATCCCCTGCTTCCTGGCAATCCTCCTCAGGACTGGGCAGCGGCGGTCGTTGGCCGTGTGGTTTTTGGCGCAATTTGCGCACTTTGGCTATTCGTCTCTACTCCTAGGGCAAAGGCTGGCAATATGCTCCCCGGCACAGCAAACGCATTTCACTGGCCTGAAGCAGTTTGCAGAGGAATGTCCGAAAGCCTGGCAACGGTGGCATTGTGCCAGTCCCGTCTTTCTCTGCCAGGCTTCGATGACGACTCCTCTCATGTAGAGGAGCTCGTCGATATGGTAGAGTTCTTGAAGCCGCTCCAGGCTCAGATGCTCCAGCTGTGCGTAAAAGAGGCAGCCCGGTCTGCCTCTACGTGGTGGTATGGCCTTCACATAGTTGATGGGGAAGCCCTTTGGCCGGATAGCCTCCTCGATCATCTTGGTATCGGTGCCCACTGGCAGGCCCCGGATGCCCACTTTAGTGGGCTTCTCTTCTGTCGGGTTATAACAATACCACGACATGGTTGGGACTTTCTCGGAGAGCTCGACCATATATCTCTGGATGGTTCGAAACTCCTCCGGACTCTGGGGCGCGAATCTTACACCCTTCCTGAACGGACGGGCATTAGGAGGGTGGCCCAATTTCTTATTGAGCACCTCGAAATGCCTGGTCCAGTCCGGGAGGCCTTCTGCGACAATCGGCGGGTATCTAGTCTTCTCCTTCTCTTTCTCAGTTTTCTGAGGTTCCGCCGATTGCGGTCGTGGTACTGCATCCGCGGCCATGTGGGCATAGCTCGTTGACGGCCGCTGTCCATCGTCAAGAGCTAACCCGGACGGGTTGGTAGCTTGCACCGGGGATGATCTCCCGGCTGATGCAACTAGGGTTGCGTATGTTGTTGAGCCCCAGCTGTAGGACTCCTCACCTCCTTGTTCATATTGGGCCGAGTCATGGCTTCGTCGGTCCGGTGACATGGATGGTGGCTGTTGTGGCAGTGATGGCGACTTAGGAGGTGAGGTATGAACCTTCTTCCTGGTCGCTGCTTGGGGCTCCTCATCATCCGATGATGCTGATGATGGGTCAGATGAGTCACCGATGCGCTGCCTCTTTTCATAGAGGGAGGCTTCGGTATCAGGTGGAGTGTGCCTTCGTGGCGTCTTCATAGGCCGCTGTTGTTGGGAGGGCAGCGGTTCACGCCCAGTCGGTACACTCAGGTACGATGAGCGAGAATGCGGCCCTCGGTGCGGGCTCCTTACCTGGCGACGAAGGCTTGCGGGTCGGTATTTGGGAGTATGATGAGACTGCTCTCACCCTCTCCGGATTAAAAATATCACGGTAGGCGATTGGCCTCTCCAATACGCCAGGTCGGTCCGGTGATTTCCTCGATTTAGGAGAAGGCTCCCCCTTATCTTTACCTGACATATCCCTAACCTAACAGTCAGTGGTAATCTGCTATAGGCTCGATCTAAAATCCAGCCGATCGCCAGCGGGTGGTGATGCGCGACGCGTATGATGTTGATGATACAAAGTTGACTATCCTCACCTGGGGCACTGCCTACCCATTTTGCAACAAAAGAGTTGGGGGAAGTGCGGTGGTGGCACTTAATACGCGACTGGGCACAAAATGCACGGAACGCATAAAGTGCCAAGAATCTGCCTAGGGACCGGTGACCTCGACGCCTCACGGAATCACGGAACTCAACGATCGGCGGAGTATGTCGTACCGGCGGTTGTATGTGTTCACTGCTAAACACAAACAACGCACACCTAGGAGATCCTTGAGATAAATGGTATACTACAGTTGCATAACCCAAAGCTTTTCAAGCTGTGCGGAAGAGAAGACCAAAGACCGGGCTTCGGGGAATCATGCTGCAACACGATAACGCCTCTTCTTCACATACCTCCCTTAGAACAAAAGCATTTATTGAGGAATCTGGTGTTGAAACTCCACTCCACAACACCACTCACCCACCCTATAGCCCTGACTTATCACCTTGGGGTTTCTTTTTGTTCCCAGGAGTCAAAGAAAAAATAAAGGCAAGTTTTTTATACGCGCCGAGAAAGCCGTGGCTGCCTACGAAGAAGTGTTTTCAGGATTTAGGCAAATGGAACTTTGTATAAAGCATGATGGAGAATATTTTGAAAAGATGTAAAATAAATATTAATAGTATCTAGAATACTCTTTGTATATCGGAAAACTTATTGAGTGTCCCGCGTATTTTAAATAATATTAGCTATATAATTCAAGGAAATTAAATGACTTGTTAGTAAAGATAATCATGCTCGCCCGATTAACCTTAAAATGACATTAAACTAAGGTTTCTTAAAGGACGAAGGAAATTCAGTGAGTAAATCACTTTTTAGGGTTCCGTAGTCAACTAGGAACCCCTATAGTTTCGGCATGTCTGTCTGTCCGTCTGTCCGTCCTCGCTTAATCTCTGTGACCGTTAGCACTAGAAAGCTGAAATTTGGTACCAATATGTGTATCAATCACGCCGACAAAATGGTAAAATAAAAATTGTTTTATTGGGGTAGCCCCCCTATATGTAAAGTGGGAAGTGATTTTTTTTTTTAATTTCAACCCTAACGTGTGATATATTGTTGGAAAGAAATTTAAGAATGAATAGGGGTTTACTAAAATAATTTTTTGATAATGTCAATAATTTCGGAAATAATCGCTCCAAAATTAAAAAACAATGTGTCCCCCCCCTCTAAGTTTTGAACCATAGGTTTAGAGAATATGAAAAAAATCTGAAAAGTAGAACTTTATAAGGACTTTCTAGGAAAATCATTTTGAACTTGGATGGAAACAACAGTACCTACTATCGGGAGCAGTTGCAGGAGCGCGGAACGCTGCTGGAGCGCGAACATAATGATTA
Organism: Parnassius smintheus behrii; assembly: GCA_036936625.1. Classification (NCBI taxonomy): domain Eukaryota; kingdom Metazoa; phylum Arthropoda; class Insecta; order Lepidoptera; family Papilionidae; genus Parnassius; species Parnassius smintheus. The sequence goes on along the minus strand of JAUPFT010000013.1, from coordinate 22,324,824 downwards.
CCCACCTTTAAACTCATAAGTGGAAACACTTATTGTGACGAACGGGAAACTACGGAACCCTACACTGAGCGTGGCCCGACACGCTCTTGGCCGGTTTTTTTTATCGTTACGTCGTTACTATGAATATTGATTCCATACCGGTTTTATAGGTAGGTATCAATTATGTTATTTCCACTCATATATAGATAACAATCTAAAATCAATAAATGTTAATGTCAGGCATCGACAATACCTGAGCTGAGGGCAATCCGTTTACGTATAAATAAAGAAAGTAATATGGTGCAATCGAAATTGGAGACTTGAGAATTTCAAGCAGGATTTTACATTAAAACCGACTTTAAGATTTAAAATGTTACATTATATATGTGTAGGGCGTCCGAGAAATCGACGTCAAGCCGGGAGCGGATGATAGGCCGTCATGATAGTTATCAGAAAAATAAAATAAAAAAATTAAGTTATGTTTTTTTAAATGAATATGCATTTAAAAAAAGTTTAGAAAATCTAGGGTTGGCTATAAACATCCGGTACTTACTTCATTTTGATATTTTTTTAGTCTAGGAGGCTTCTTAAGGTTAAGCTTGAACCTATTACACTGTTTCAGATGTTGGAAATGCGTTTTAATTAACATAACAAACATGAACACTCACGCCTGTCACCCAGAGGGGTAGGCAGAGACTACAGACTTCCATTTGGCACGATCCTGACACACCTCTCTTGCCTCCTTCATATCCATACACCTACGCATACATGCTCGTTGGTTAAGGGTACTCCTAATTTGGCCCGTTTTCAATAAATCGCCAATTTGGTCGATAAATTTTCGCCGAGGACGTCTCTTTCCGACTCTGCCATTCACTTCTGCACCATAAATTTTCTTTGTCACTCTTTCCTCATTCATTCTTTCCACATGACCAAACCACCGAAGCATTCCTTTCTTAATCCTGGTCACCACATCATCTTGCAAACCACACTCTTCTCTTATTACACAATTCCTTACCCTGTCATTCAGATTCAGCCCTAACATACTCCTTAACGACTGCATTTCTACTGCGTTTATTCTACTCTCCTGCTTCTTCTGCCACACCCAACTTTCACTACCATACGTTAAAGTAGGGACCAACACAGCATTGTGAATTGCCATACGTGCCTTTTTTCACACATTTTGACTCTTCACAATAGAGTGCAAGGCCCCATTCTCTATTTCCGTTTTTAATTAATTACGATAAAAACAAATTTCACTAAAAATTGTGATAAAACGAAACGCAAATATGTCAATTTGTTATCGTTTGTAGTGTTGTTGTGAAGTAGATGTCCAGTACTTGATTTTTTAATTATGTTTTCAATTTAGGAGGATTGTCAGGGTAAAGCTAGAACCATTTACACTGTTTTTGGATTTCGGAAATGTCTTTTGAATTAATTACGATAAAAATAAATTTCACTAAAAATTGCAATAACGAAACGCAAATATGTCAATTTATTTTTTTAACTCAGATACACTCATAAAAAAGTTAATCACTCAGACCCAGACAATCCATTTGTGGCTGGAGACGGGACTTATATACAATAAATTGAGTCGCAGTGAAGAGCAGTCAAGAGGTTTTTCAGAAAATAAAATAATAACTATATCTATATCAAGTAAAGAGCAGTCAAAAAAGTCACATTACATAATTTCATTTACCACTATCATAGCAGAATTTAGGGCAACCAGACTTTATAGATAAGATTGGTCGAATCGGTTCTGAACCGAATTAGCACACCCCGACTCCTCGTAGTCTTGTCTGCCCTACCCCTAGAGTGTTTTTGTAGAGCCGTAGGCACGGAGTGAGTAATCGCAGGCACCGATGGCTGCGGAGACGAGCATGGGTGCCTGTGATTTGCAACGCAAGGGCGAAGATGCTGCAGAAGTAACTTTGCTTCAATATTCCTGTATAAAAAGTGAGGTTATGATTTTTTTTAAATTTTACTCATAAACTATATACATTTCTGTAACAGGGGAAGGGTAGGGCGGCTTTCCATGACCCCCTCTCTTCCCCCTCCCCTTCTCAACACCGTACGCGAGTACCGGACGTGTATAGTTTACCCAAATCTAAACCTATGATAATCTTATAACTCCTGTTACTACAAATCTTTATATTTTTAAATGTTATTTTTATAATGTAACCCTGAACAACGCTTCTGTAAGTTGTCAACTAAAATTTAAAGCCCACTACCACACCATTCCGTTTATCTACTCGTGTGCAACTGTTCCAGCTCGGAATAAAATATCACTTTTAGCCCAACTGAATATCCAAAGTTAATATTTTGCCCACTTTTAATTGACTGTACTGAAATAAAAAATGTATTACGCTAGTTTGGCAAATAACTTTAAAAGTTAGCGCATTTCCAAAATGTTATGAATGTTATTTTAGACATTTTATGCTTAAGATCGGTCGAAAATAATATAAGTCGTCTTAAAAATACAATCTACCTTGCGATGAACTATATAATATCCAAACAAACACAATATTTTCTCGTTTTTTCTAAATTGAGTATTTAACCTGGAATTAAAAAAAAATTATAGCTAAATTTAAATCCATTTTTCTTGGGTATCAATTTAAAATCTTGATAATGTCAGATACGATGATTTAGCACATACATTAATTGCGCAGAATCTAGTCTACATATCACATAACATCGTAAATATTTACTCGGTATCATGGACGTCGTTTTCTCACAACTTTCTGTCTTAACACGTATAAACTGATGTTAAACTGTAAAGCATAAAATTTGGTTTGACTGTGTGTTAATATTTAAATATAACGAACAACAACTTATTATAATTATAAAAAATGGAATGGCCAGCGCCCACATGGCAAAAAAACAACAACGTATGGGAAAGAATAATTCCTGTGCTACACGTCTCAAACGGGCTTTTGGTCAAGATAAAATTGTCTCTATAGAATATTAATAATTCGAGTTTAAAAATATATAAACCAAGAGAACTATATTACTTATTAAAACTATTATTAGTTTTTCATGACTGTAGATTGTTCTAGGAAATTATTGATCTTTAGAATAGATTAGAATCATTTTATTCAATATAAATTACAAGAATACTTATTGAAAGTAATTTAAGCTTTACCATTGCGCGAAAAACCTCTGTCCAGGAAACATCCAGCAGCAAGAAACGTTTTAGAAATAATAATTTACCATACAATGTTTTGTACAATTAGTAGGAAAACATTAAGAAACAACATGGTAGCGATCTAGGTTGGGGTTACTACTAATTATGTACTCTTTAGTATAATATAAAAAGTTAATAACATTTACTAAATAATTTTTGCTTAGTAAAAATTTTAAACATTTTGATAAATAAGGTCTGCATATTTTCTTTAATGATATTCTTATAATGTTTTTATAAGATATATAAGATAATAGTAATTCTCTTATTATATACTCTTATTATGTACTCTCTTAAAGATAAATTACACGTACTTCCTGTGAAGGTAGAATCTGTTACATCTCTTCTACTACCGGTACAGAGAGTTGTTGTTTTCTCAACTGTTCAGCCCTTAGTAAGTTCTGAAAAACCTCTCCCAGATATGGTTGAAAATATTGTAATGATTTCTGTAGCGGAACCGTCTGATGAAGCTATACAGCCAGTTCAGCCGTTCCCTGCGATACCAGATGCGTGAAAAGTACCATCTGCATCAACTGAAAATACTACCACATTACCTACGATTTGCTATGTGTCAATAAAAAGTAAAAAATACGTTGTGAAATGTTAATTAAGTTACTTAGGTTAAGTACCTATTCTAACTATGATTGACTGACCATATTTTCGCACCTATGTGAGTTCTGTGATGCCCAACGCATGCAACTTGCAAGTCATTTGCACAGAAATTGCGATGATTAGCTCAAAATAAACGACAAATAAACCTTAAATAGGATTCCTAACTAAGAAAAAAAAATATTTCGAAGATATGTGAAGTTCGCCTACACGTATTGGGGCAGCGTGGTGGACACTTCCTTGCCCTAAAAACCCTCTCAGAAATGAGGGGAGGCCTGTGCCCAGCAGTGGGACGTATATAGGCTGTAACTGTAGGATTCCTAACAAAAATGTGATTAGTTAAAAATCTTGTTAGTAAACAAAGTTTCATTTTCGGTATTTTGTGTTATCATAACTTAAAATATTTTAATTACAAAAGACAAGTATAAGTAATCCAAGTAGATATTTGGATAGTGAAGTAAATTTCAACTAAGTTTGGTAATAGAGTACCTTCGTAGGTAATACTTTTGTAGATAAATTATTACTTAATTCTTTTTTGCTGTATGTACCTAAACATGAAATAAATTCACCTTTCAAAACTTCCTACAAAAATGCTTAAGTCCTACTTTAAAGAATAATATATCTGAAACCATTTGTTGGTCATTTAGCATCTATCCACGCAACAGTCGTAGTAGGAACGAATTTGCGCCATTAAAATTAATCAAACAGGTGAAATGCATAATATATATCATTTTGAAATACCGTTAAAACTTTTCAACTGTTTTATCTTACAACTAAATATACCAAACAAAAACTATTTCAACAAGTATTAACAAAAAACTATTTACGTAAACAGTGTTTAAAAACTTTAGCATTCAATTGCCTACAACGCGCTAACCCCGACTGCGTTTGCTCTGGGTGCCTCGGGATTGTAGGTAATTATTTCTCACAGGTAGCAAGAGTGACAGAGGGTTGATATGTCCGGTATTCTGATAGGAGAATGGAGATGGCAGTATGAGCTTATGAAGCTCATGGGCACATTACCTAAGTACAAAGTCTATCGAAACCTTTGGATCTGTTTTCTATAAAAAAGTAAGTAAGTCCATTTGCTTAGCATGCCGCACGATGCTACAAGATCCTTCGGCATGCCGAAGTATGCTTTGCACGCCATGCGATGCCGTGCCGTCTGTGAGTTCAAGCCCTAAGCCGTTACATAATAGTTTTAAAATGTTGTTACGTTGAAAATATTTATTTAATTCATGGTGTTCATGAGTTCGTTGTGTTAATTTAAGTTGTAATATGCTAATCAAACAATGACACAAAATTTAGCAGGTTTTTCGTTCATGTTGGACATCTAGCCAGTTGTTCTTAAAGTATTAAATGATGGTTATTCATACATTAAATTGTATTTAAACCAAAATTATTAAATTGCACTGAAATTAAAAATACTATTTTGTTTCAAATATTTATTAAAAATGCTTCATAAAATATTCAAATTACAAAAATTGTATTAAAAATATATTATTATCTATCTATTTACATGCTCTAATAGTAACTTACCTATTAACTTAGATCGTTCAATATTAAAAAAAGAAACCATTTAAAGGATAAATAATAACATTATTAGAAAAAGTTTAGAAAATAAATATGCATAGGTATAACTTCAATACATTCATAACGTGATACAAACTTAACATAACGATTTTAAATCATCGTCATTGTAACTTAATTTAATAATATATAATGATAAAATTACGAAAAAAATATTCACATTCGTCATAAAACCTTAACCCAATATATAATAAATAACCCAATTAAGGGAGGCAGATACAAATTAAACTGTTAAGGCTGATTATTTAAAATTCTGAATTAATTTGTTTTAAAATAGTTCCTTGCTCAGTATATTGTTGTCTCATTTATATTAGAGATAAATTTTATTATACTGACACTTAAAGTTTGAACATCATCGTGTGTCTAATATCATAGTAAAATAACTGGTAATGTACTCGTATAGCAATAAATAATCCTCGAAATAGTTTAACTGCCAAATATTTAAACGAAGTCAAGACGAACTTTATTCAGTGTTATCTGACAAGTGCTGCTAGAAGTTAATATAACAATGGCGGTGATTAAAGTAAGTTAATTTGTCATCGTCTATAACTTTTGCTTAAAATTTACACGTGTATCACTTGGAAGGAAGTCCTATACTTATAATTTACAATAAATAATAATTCCAAATAATGTTTTCAAAATCATAATACTTAAGTAATTTTGTACCAATAATGTAATGAAAGAATATTATAATATTTTCCGTCATCTTTGTTACAGACAATTCTTTCAATAGTCGCTATCACATTACTTTTAGTTAATGTGGTAGCTAGCCATGGTGATTTCGGTTACGGAGGAGGGTACGGTGGACACGACTCCTATGGTCACGGAGGCTACGGGCATGGTGGATATGGAGGAGGATATAATCAAGGCGGCTTTGAACAAGGAGGGTATGGTCATGGCGGATATGGTCAATACGGGCATGGTCAATACGGACACGGTAATGGCGGCTATGGACAAGGAGGATTCGGATTTGGAGGTGGTTACGGACGTTAATATATTAAATTAAAACATTGATAAAACAGTGTATATGTGTGTAACAATTAAATCTTAAGTTTGTCTAGCTTTGCCTTTTTTTTATAATGTTGTAGCACTTTGTCCTGAGAAATCGGCAAAAGTAAAACGACCACCGGAAAGATATTGCGATAGCATACGTAGTAACATAGACCCAAAATACATGGCGAATCTTGAACCTCTTATGATGAAATTCGGATTCTCCTCCCTTGGGATTGGCAGGCTCGCTTTTTGTTTATCTTTTCCTTCAAGTGGTGACATATTCAGTGTTCGGAGAATGTTAGTATAAAATCCAGGCGGTAGATTAACTGGAAGTAAAATAAGTGCTATACTCGAAGGTAATGTAGTAGTAATTTCAGTTGATGCAGATGATACTTTTTTCTCACCTGGTATCGCAGGGAACGGCTGAACTGGCTGTATAACTTCATCAGATGGTTTCACAACAGGAGTCATTACAATATTTTCAACCACATCTGGAGGAGGCTTTTCAGAACTTACTAAGGGCTGAACAGTTGACAAAATAACAACACTCTGCACCGGTAGTGGAAGAGATGTAACAGATTCTACCTTCACAGGAAGTACTTGTGATTCTTCTTTAATATTAGAAGGTGGAAGAATGTTACCATTTAAATCCCTTTTTTCAATTTTATGCTTTATTCCAAACAATTTAAATTTTCCAAATTTAGACCACTTTTCAAAAATTAACTCTAAAGATTTAAACGGAGCAGGACTAAACTCTATTTCAAAATGTTTCTTAAAATTTATTCCAGGTAACAGTTTTACATAAACAAATTGTAAACTTAAGAATAATACTGCCATCTGTAAAAAATAACACTATTTTAATAACTTTTTCCACCTATTATCAAATTATTAAAGGTTCTTACGTCAAATATGTAATACCTCAACAAAATATTTCATTTTTCACCAATGAACTAAACCGATTGAAAATCAAAATAAGAATGAATGTTGGATAAAAATATCTTTTTATTTAAATTTACTAATAATCTAAACAATGATAATAATGGCCAGTATCAAAATGGCCTTAACCAGAACACGCTAGGACATTTCAGACTTCAATAACTAGGACAAGGTATCTTATACCACATTTTCATAATTTTTTAGCACTAAGGAAAAACAGCCAATAATGTGGACGACTAAATAGTGGGTTATTCAAGTTTGAAACCCAAGCCGGTGGCAACATCTGAGCAAAACAAAACTTTAGACGTTTATTCAATAGCAATACAATATGAGTTCCTATATGAAAAAAATTAATTAAAACAGTAAACTTTACACGTTGTATTTAAATGTCAATTACATTTAAACAGCATGATGTGTAGTGATGTTGACACTGCATACGATCCCGTCTTCGCTCTTATCTCCTAGGTATTACATCAGACCTGGGTAAATCAAAACGACGAATTTATTGCTTCTAAGTTGTTTAGTGTACCTATGACGGTAGTTACATTAATATAATAAATATTTCATGCGTACTGAAGAACTTTAATCTTAATTGAAAGTCGTCACCGTAACCCAAAAAGGACCGAAGTTGTTCAACCATGTCGCTTTAACCTATTGGGCTGGAGGGTTATTTGACTATGATAAATTCCCTATGATAAAACCTATAGGTTGTATGGGTTACCGAAGATAGACAAACCAAACGCTCCACTACGTCCCATAGTGAGCCAGATCGATTCACCAACTTATAAGCTGGCACAATACTTAGCAAAAATACTATCACCACTAAGAGGACATACCAGAGCACACACAAAGGATTCATACCATTTTGTGAGTGAGATAAAAGACCTACATCTCGCTAACAATGAAACTATGGTCAGTTTTGATGTTCAGTCACTATTTACATGCCTACCTATTGTGGACTGCATCTCAATTGTAACTAGGAAGCTAGAAGAAAATAACATGCCTCAAGAATATGCAATACTACTTGAACATTGCCTCACATCTGGCTATCTATTGTGGAAGGAGGAGTTCTACAAGCAAGTAGATGGTGTGGCAATGGGCTCACCTGTGTCTCCCATAGTCGCCGACATATTCATGGAGGACTTTGAGGAGAAAGCCCTTCTTACTGCTCCTGTAAATCCAAGGTTCTACAAGCGGTACGTAGACGACACCTTCACAATTTTACCATCTGACAAAGTAACTGCATTTTTAGACCACCTTAACTCCATAAACTCTAAAATACAATTCACAATGGAGTTAGAGGCAAATAATTCTTTAGCTTTCCTAGATGTTTTAGTCATCCGAAATCCTGATAACACTATTGGTCACACTGTGTATAGGAAAAAGACCCATACCAACCGATATCTAAATGGTGAATCTCACCATCATCCTTCACAGTTAGCTACCGTGGGTAAATCTTTGTTTCAGAGAGCACGAGGGATCTGTGACAGAAAACATCTGGCCGCGGAGCTTCAGCACGTCAAGCAAGTATTGCAAGACAACAAGCTTCGGGTCCCGCGCCTACGTCACAGTGAACGAGTGAAGCCGGCCACAGTCGAGCGCGCGCCTGCTCTACTACCATATGTTAGAGGAGTCACGGACAAGATTGGCTACATCTTGAAGCGAGCGTCCATTAAGACATACTACAAGCCGCTGAAGAAGATTAGTCAATTTTTACCATCCATCAAATGTAATATTCCTCTACAAGATGCAGGTGTGTATAAGCTAGATTGTGAATGTGGTCTCTCTTACATAGGTCAAACAAAGAGATCTATAAAAACCCGCGTGAAGGAACATATAGCTGATGTGAAGCACCGACGCTCTGGGAAGTCTGCAGTCTGCGAACATGTTCAAGATCGTCCCCACCATTACATTAGATTTGATAAACCACAAATTCTCGCAAAAGAACACCGATTCCTACCAAGGATGATACGCGAGGCTATTGAAATTAAAAAACATCCAAATTTCAATAGAGAAGATGGTTGGGTGCTACCATCTGCTTGGGATCCTATAATTAACAAAATTAAACCCAAACCCAAGCATACCACTGCAAGACTTCATGATACTATAAGCTCGTTTTGCGTAAATCGGACCAAAAATTAATATTAAAAAACTGAAGGTAGCCGGACTAACTATGACATTGGGACGTCAAACATCTCAGCCCCCCCCCCCCGTGACCATGGGCGCTGTAAAGCACCCGAAACGTCGGGATAATAATAAAAATAAATTAAAAGTAATTAAACGCGATAAAATCCGTAAATAATAGTTTTATTCAATGTGTAGTGTTCGCGTAAATTTAAGAAATCATTATATGATAAATTCATCTTTTTTCAATAAAATGAATTAACCTTCACGATACTTAAAAAAAAGTAGATTGTCAACATACTTTAAAACGTCTTGCTTCGAGAATACGTAATAAGATCGAAACAATGTGAAGTTTTCGAAAGCGAAATAACTGGTTATGTAAACACGTTCGGAATATCAATTCGTCACCTACCAGCACATATTCCTTTGCAGACGCTTATCAATGAGCTCCACCTACAATCCAAGTTTCGCATACTTACTAAACTAGCCTAATACTTTTATGACAGTGCTTTTCATATTAGTGAGTAATATATTCAACTCAGCTGGGCAGCGTTCGGGAAATTACGTTACATCTTCTCGTCAGGTATACCTCAAAACCTGAAAACGAAATTGTACAACCAGTGCGTGTTGCCAGTGATGACATATGGAACTGAGACGTGGTCCTTCACTGCTGGACGTATGAGGACGCTCAAGGTCGCTCAGCGAGCTATAGAGGGGGCTATGCTTGGGGTTTCTCTGCGTGATAAACGCAGAAATAAGGATATCCTCAGTAGACCCAGAGTGACCGACATAGCCCAACGGATTAGTAAGCTGAAGTGGCAATGGGCCGGCCGTATAGCTCGAAGAACCCACAACCGTTGTGGAAAAAAGGTTCTCGAGTGGCAGCCTCGTACCGGTAGGCAAAGTGTAGGGCGACCCCCCACTAGATGGAGTGACGACCTGGTAAGACATGCAGGAAGTCGATGGATGCAGGTGGCTCAGGACCGTGATTTGTGGCATACCTTGGGAGAGGCCTATGTTCAGAGGTGGACTTGTGAAGGGCTGTAATGATGATGATGATGATGATATTATGTGTATGTCAGCAGCAAGAATATGAGCAGCAAAAAAATTTATATACTCTTTTCATATTTTTTGACACTAGAATAATATTGTACATTGTTATGGTAGCTGGATATTTACTGATAAATTAAAAAAAAACTAAATAGTTGCATATCAATCTAAATATTTTTATTCACTCAAAATGTAATTCTCTCAAAGGATTCATTCCTTTGTCAGTCAGTCAGTCGTCACTCGACGTGATTTCACAATATGATTTATAATGATATTAAAAAGAGTAAAAGTACTTTTGACCGCTACTTTTAGTGACACGGTTTGTTCACAGGTAACAGTTTTAATTGATTTACTAAATACAAAAAAAAATAAGTCAATTAAATATGATGTATAGGAAGTATAATTTATTACATCAAAACCTTAACCGTACGGCCCAGTATACTTATGAAAGCAATCACTAAAATTAATTTCGCCACATTTTAAAGCATTAAAATTGAACTCTATAACAGTCTTGTATTGCTATGCATGTAAATTTAAAATTGCGTAATTATTTCTTTCACTACTTAGGAGAGATGGAAAGTTACGCTGGTGGTCACATTTGAGGCATCGCGTGCAACCGTTCGCAAAGGACGCAGTGTAAGGTTGACTAGCGATACCAATGTCAGGCAAGCGTCGTAAAGACAGTGCTCTGTGAAATTATGAAAGTGCATAAAATATTGCATCGTCGTTGCGTGATTTTTGATTAATAACTAGACTTATAATGATATGGTAAGAAACAAAATTATATTTAATTTATCAAACTAATTATATTAAGGTTTCAAACAAATTATACCATTATTTAAGTTAATTTATATTAAATACCATTTAACCAGCCGATAAGTATCTAGCTGCATCTCTTCAAAATTACTTTTCTTTTACATTGCTTTAAATTTTTTATAGTTTTTTTTAGTAGTTTATATAAAGGGTATTAATTCACTACTGTTGCTTGGGGAAAACGGCTAATTTATTAACAAACATTTTAACACACTGGTCAGATAAGTATACAAACGTTGAAAGTGAATTTATTCTACGCTACAGAGAGATTTTTTTTTAACTTTTTTGACATGGATAGTGAATCAAAAAGAGCAATAATGAATATTATGTAATTAATCAGAGCATGCACCGTCAACTAACACCTTGATGCTACGTTTAGCAAGGAAAATAGGGATCTAATTGCACAATTTCTCGGGAAGTCCATAGCTTCAAAAGAAGCGTTTTGTGCCAGACCGATCAAAGGCCTTTGCTATCTCCAAATGAACGGCCAATGCCTCCCTAATCAGCTGGTGATCCTCAAGGTACCTCATGAGCTAGCAGTTTGGAGTGGACTCCATTATTTTTTGAGAACAAGGAGGTGATGGTGATAGGCTTGTGGTTGGACGGGTCTGAGTGGTCGCCCTTTTTAAGGATCGGGTGGACCGAAGTTGTCTTCCATGAATTCGGGACTACGCCTTGGGAGTAGGAGTACCGGAAAAGACACGTTAAAACCGGTGCCAACTCCGAAGCACACGTCTTTAGCACAATGAGAGGAACTCCATCAGGCCCAATGGACTTGCTGACGTCCATGAAGAAGAATGCTTTACGAACCGTGCGCTGTGTAAACCGCACCTCCGGCATGGAGCACTCACACCGCGGGATAGTCGGCTGTGTGTTCCCTCCGTAATTATTATTTGTCACAATATACAAGACGTATATGACTATAATGTGTTTTATTACAACTTCAATTACATTTCATTTGCAATTTATCAACAATATTTAGTTTTTCTGTTGCGTGTCAATTTATGCATCAGTAAATAGGTAATAAAAAGGCACCTAAATGTAAAGTAAAGTCTCTTCATCCACATCGTCATCATCATCATAGTCCATCACAGGTCCACTTCTAAACATAGGCCTCCACAGGGAACACAACAAAGCGCAGTCCTGAATCACCTGTCTCATCTCTCACCAGGTCGTCGCTCCATTTAGTGGGGGTCATTTAACATTAAGTCAGATTAACGATATTTATATTATTATAATCTATTCATACAAGCGAAATTATGTAATTAGAGGTGACTGAATCACCTGTATCAAACACACTCATGTAGAAAAACGTGTTTTCGAAACCTGAAAAACTACTTGTTATTCGAGTCGAAGTGTCGTCAATCACAAGCCTGCTTGTTTTGATTTTGAACCAAAGTTTTTACTTTTATTTATAGTTGTTATCAGAAAGACGCTGCTACTCTTCTCCTATTTCATTTTTCTATCGCCACACTGTCTATGTCCACAGGATGATATCACATATTTGGTTGTGGATTCTGTAACTCTGTTGTTACACGGCATCGTACATAAATATTTCGTTGCGCTTGAAAGTATATTATTTAGTTAGTTATGGTTATGTTCACCAGGTAAGTTGATCACAAGAAGTGTAATTTGCAGTTTTTAGTACCTACTGACTGTAGGTTAAATATTAGAATAACATAAGTAGTGTGTAAACACAGAATAAAGAGTAATTAATACTCAAGGTTAGTTAAAACTTTGATATGGAAATACTGTATGATCTTTTTTACCGTCCTAAAAAAATAGGGTGTAACATGTGAACAGAGTAGAAGCCTATGGCACTGATATTTAAAAAAAACTTTGAATTAAACGTTTAAAAAAAAGCTTTTTGAATAATTACTTTGTCCTTTGCCCTTGAGCATGTGACCCTGCTAAGTGACAACGTCAAAGATGCCAACTAAATTTATTGTCTTATTGCCGTTCGTAAAATAGGGTGGATATGATTTTAATTTCGATAGATTTTAATTAATTAATTAATTTAATTTAAAATTTTTGTTTTTATTTTTTGTAAAATATCAGTACCATAGGCTTCTACTTCGTTCACATGTAAAACCCTATCTGTTTCCAGACGGTAAAAAGGTCATGCAGTACATTTTATTAACTTAAAATGCTTGTATTATAAATGGTATACCTACGTCTATACTATACGACAGTAATTGTCGATTGGTAGATTCGAACTCACAAGTTTTGAGTTGTATTGCATGCCCTCAACATTAGGCTTCTGTTTGTTGAATAACAAATGGAAATTAACAGTAAATGAACAGATCCTTATATTAAAGAAAAATCTTTGAAACTATCGCGAAACCTTATTTTATATTATACTTTAAATGTGCTTACGAAAATTAAAAATAATAAGAAAGATAAAATACGAAAATTAAAAAAAAATTTAAAAAAAATTAATGAGGTGACAAAGGCAAGACAGGAGATAGGCAGTAGCGTCTTCCTAATAATAACTAATAATAAAAAAAACTGAGGTTTAATCGTGGCAACTATAGCAAATATCCCTCTTAAGAGGTAATCTAAGGGGGGGGGGGGGGGGGCATATGTTCAGCAATGAACTTTAATAGGCTGTATCGGTAACGGTAACTGTAGGCCCTATTGTTTTTTTTTTGAATTCTAAACCTCTCATTAAAATGTTAAAGGAATTGACACGTGCAGCGATGCTAATAAGTAAAGTACGTAAGTATATTTGTATTACCCACTGATGTAAAAAATCGGTCGTTTAATGGTGACATATTTGACACTATTAAATTACTGTGGTCAATATTTAGATTTCCTCTTGTTCGGTTCATACTATAAGACCTACTTCCGTAAACATTTTTGATGTGAATACGTCTTTAAATTTGCTTCCATGGTGAGAGGCAATACGGAAAACTAATGATAACAAAATCGGGGATACAGTTTGGTGCTGTAGCTACATATCTGTCATCATTTAAAACTTATTTACACCACTCGATAGCTAAAGGCAGTGTTGCCGTTTTAACGACTTTCTCGCTAGATCTAGCGGATTTTAACAATGTTTAGCGGATAAAAAAATCGTTTTAGCGAGAAATAATTATTTAGCGACTTCTAGCGACATTTGGACTTTTGAGATGGCGACTTTTTTATAAAGTAATTCATTTCAAATAAGTCATTTATCATATTATGTTCAATTTTGTAATCTTCCCGAACATAAACTACCAATTTAATGTCGTTCATTCACTTTCATATGTTACGACCTTAGACCATGGTCTAAGGTTTCGACATACAAAAATGCAGCAGAAGTAAACATATTCAAACATTTATGTAATTTTGCAATAGTAATATTATCACTACCGCACTCAAATGCAGAATTTGAACGAGTATTTGGTGCACAATATTTTTTTTTATTTTGTACATGAATAATTTTTGTTTTGGTGTTCATATTGTGACGAATCCCCCCCCCCCTCTCTATATAATAAAAAATTTATAATATTAAAAATATCCCCTTTTCAATAACATTATATATATGAGACCAGGATTAATGAATTATGTTTAGATCTTTCTAAATGATCTTTCTAAAGGTTTAATAATAGGCCGTTTGTAATATTTTGGCGTGATCGTATTAGTTAGGACCCTTATTTACGTTGCGTTTGTTAGCAACTTAGTTCTTTTAGGTGTCGTTTGGAAGAATGAATATTCACTAGAGCAATTGAAAGCTGTTGGCAGTGCCCCATAAGCTAAGTGAACCCCGTTCGCGAAGACAGGGCTCGAGAAAGGTTTAGAACATAAAACGTCCCTATTCCACTTGTATCAGGTTTACATTATTAATTTATTATCATTTATCCCTTCCCGCTTGGAAAAGGCTCACAATATATTTATACAAAAAATACCCGATACAAGGGCTTCGCTCTCCTACATTTATTTAAAAAAACGGCCACGGCCCCACACACGCCGTGCACGGTGAGTGCCAACCATTTTGATGCACTCCCCCCGAAGGGAACGCTAATTCGGGAACTGGACCGTAGTCCACAGCAAAATAACTGGCGAACCAGTAAAAGAGGCTTGGCCCCTTGTTAGTGCGTAAGCACAAACATCGACCGAAGTCGCGCATGTCAATGCGTGTAAACGCCATACAGAATACGAACGAATCCAGCCACAGTGAATGTACGTCACACGGTTTAGGCAAATAGGCACACTGGCCGTAAACCCTCCGTGAGCGCCACCACCTGCCAGACCGCCGCTCCTGCAGACGTGATGTAAGTGTATGGCATCACCACCAATTGCATGATCAGCACGGCCACTAGCCGCAGAGCGTGTCATGAGTCTACCGCTCACCTCAAGGGAATGGGGTCCCACGTTGTGCGGCTTTCGGCCGCAGCCTTGAGAGTCTCCTCAGATCCTCCCGCCAGCTACCACCCGCATGAGGTCGACACATATGCTCCACCAACCAATACAACGGCAGATATAGCCAAAAGGCAGTTATAAGATAAGAGTAATAATTCGCCATCAGAAAGGGTTTGTGTCACTGACGTTGAGTAAATGCATTTTCGATCATGTTTGTCTCACCCACCAACAAGTTGCCTTCAATCATTCAAAGGTGGGAAAGTTACAGAGATATAATATTATGTTGTTATATAAAACATCGTGGAGGGCAAACAGTCTGCAGCCCCGCAATGAAGGGACCCGACTTGGGCAAAGCTACTTAGGTGTGAGTCAAACCAAGACGCAGAGAGCGCCATTGAGAATAGCGTCCCACCAAACAACCATCGCAGAGACGCAATGCTGCAGAACGCAACAAGCATCAATACGACTATCGTCGGGCTTACACCATTCCAAGGTCCCCCATACATCCCAGCAGACATCACCACCCGTATACCTCCATCGACCAGAACCACAGAGAGCGTCGAATCAGGCGCAGCACACCCGTAGATCCATCACAAGACGCAATACCGCCAGTAGCAGTAAGCATCAATGCAACTATCATACGGATGGCGCCCCCTCACAATACTCCCAACATGATCCCTATCGACTTTGGTAACAAAGTTGGTATTGTTGTTATATAAAAATATCACCAACGTATCATAGTAGCACGCTACTAAGACGCCAATGAACAAAACTCCACGTACCATAGCGTTAATGCACTAAGACATGAAGCTGAGTATGCCTGTTACACTTAAAAGTGCTACCAAACACACTCATCATCCCCATCCGAAAGATAGACGACGCATCGCTATGCGCTACGACGCCGCCCACAAACGGTATGGGTGTGCAATGTCCACGGGAAAGCCGTATTGCTACAACAAACCCGCTTACCACCGACACTAAGATGTTAATTGTATACCTCCATCGACCAGAACAACAGGAATGCGTCGAATCAGGTGCAGCACACCCGTAGATCCATCACAAGACGCAATACCGCAAGAAGCAGTAAGCATCAATGCAACTATCATACGGGCGGCGCACCCTCACAACACACCACATGACTCCTATCGACTTTGGCAACAAAGTTAGTATTGTAGTTATATAAAAATATCACTAACGTATCATAGTAGCACGCTACTAAGACGTCAATGAACAAAACTCCACGTATCATAGCGCTAATGCACTAAGACATGAAGCTGAGTATGCCTGTTACACTTAAAAGTGCTACCAAACACACTCATCATCCCCATCCGAAAGATAGACGACACATCGCTATGCGCAACGACGTCGCCCACAAACGGTATGGGTGTGCGATGTCCACGGGAAAGCCGTATTGCTACAACAAACCCGCTTACCACCGACACTAAGATGTTAATTGTATACCTCCATCGACCAGAACAACAGGAATGCGTCGAATCAGGTGCAGCACACCCGTAGATCCATCACAAGACGCAATACCGCAAGAAGCAGTAAGCATCAATGCAACTATCATACGGGCGGCGCACCCTCACAACACACCCACATGACTCCTATCGACTTTGGCAACAAAGTTAGTATTGTTGTTATATAAAAAATATCACTAACGTATCATAGTAGCACGCTACTAAGACGTCAATGAACAAAACTCCACGTATCATAGCGCTAATGCACTAAGACATGAAGCTGAGTATGCCTGTTACACTTAAAAGTGCTACCAAACACACTCATCATCCCCATCCGAAAGATAGACGACGCTTCGCTATGCGCTACTACGCCGCCCACAAACGGTATGGGTGTGCGATGTCCACAGGAAAGCCGTATTGCTACAACAAACCCGCTTACCACCGGCACTAAGATTGTTGTTATATAAAACTGCACCAACGTATCATAGTAGCACGCTACTAAGACGCCAGTGGACAAAACTTCACGTATCATAGCGCTAATGCACTAAGACATGAAGTTGAGTATGCCCGTTACACTTAAAAGTGCTACCAAACACACTCATCATCCCAATCCGAAATATAGACGACGCTTCGCTATGCGCTACTACGCCGCCCACAAACGGTATGGGTGTGCGATGTCCACGGGAAAGCCGTATTGCTACAACAAACCCGCTTACCACCGACACTAAGATGATATGTCTAGGACACATCGGTTAGCGAGTCCAAGTTTACCTCGGACCAATTGCTCGTGAAGCAGCACACACGCCACCATAATATTCCTTTTCAAGTCCCTAATAAGGACTAGTCATTTTGCTACAGCACTAGGAGCAGTCAGTCACCCGACCACCCCATACAATGCTTATGCATCAAAGAGACCTCCTATAATATTGCTTTTGTATCATAGACCTTACTTTCATAAGTCATTCATATATAGGATTCGAACCCACGACCCTACTATTGTAATGCATATTAATCATAGAGACCTTCTATAGTATTGCTTTTGAATCATAGACCTTACTTTCATAAGTCATTCCTATATAGGATTCGAACCCACGACCCTACTATTGTAATGCATATTAATCATAGAGACCTTCTATAGTATTGCTTTTGAATCATAGACCTTACTTTCATAAGTCATTCCTATATAGGATTCGAACCCACGACCCTACTATTGTAATGCATATTAATCATAGAGACCTTCTATAGTATTGCTTTTGAATCATAGACCTTACTTTCATAAGTCATTCATATATAGGGTTCGAACCCACGACCCTACTATTGTAATGCATATTAATCATAGAGACCTTCTATAGTATTGCTTTTGAATCATAGACCTTACTTTCATAAGTCATTCCTATATAGGATTCGAACCCACGACCCTACTATTGTAATGCATATTAATCATAGAGACCTTCTATAGTATTGCTTTTGAATCATAGACCTTACTTTCATAAGTCATTCATATATAGGGTTCGAACCCACGACCCTATTATTGTAATGCATATTAATCACAGAGACCTTCTATAGTATTGCTTTTGAATCATAGACCTTACTTTCATAAGTCATTCATATATAGGGTTCGAACCCACGACCCTACTATTGTAATGCAAATTCATCATGGAGACCTTCTATAGTATTGCTTTTGTATCATTGAGTTTAATATCATAAGTCCCTAATATAGGACTAGTCATCGTGCTACAGTACTTCAGGCAGTCGGGCTCCCGACCACCCCATATATATGTACAACTGCAGGTATGTATCTCCGGCACCTCATCCATACAAGACGTCTATACGTGAACACCTTCCATAACTTAGGAAAATTTTCTTTAATACATGAACTCGTTCAACAACTTAGAAAATTTCATCTATACGTGAACTCCTTCCACAACTTAGAAAAATTTTCTTTTATACACGAACACCTCCCATGACTTAAACAATTTTTAACAAATTTTCTAATTATCTTATAAACGTTATTTAACTTAATTTCATATTATTTTTTGACTTGTATTTCTATTATTTATCTTATTTTAAATATTTTTACAAGTTTTTATAATAAATTTACTTATTACGAGAAACAATAATTTTGCCTTTAATTTGCTATGTTATTGGGATAATGTCTGAAATATATATTAACTTTATGTTTATTAATTTAACTTATTGCTTAATATATATCTTTTAAAACTATTTTGACGCCCCTTTATATTGAATTTAATTATTAATAATAATATTGAGCCGTCACAATATCATTAACCTACACCATAAATAACTAATTTATATAAAATAAAGTCCGCTCGAATCGAATTCGATGTCGAATTTATAGATTTATATTTTCGGTATTAATTGAACATTTGGCAAGATTTTTCAGTTTCAGGTACCACGAAAATATACCTAGGGACATCTAGCGGATTTTAAGAAAAAGAAAAATCCTATTTCTGGCGGATTTTTTCTGTTGTCTCATCATCATCATCATCATTACAGCCCTTTACAAGTCCACTGCTGAACATAGGCCTCCCCCAAGGTATGCCACAAAGCACGGTCCTGAGCCACCTGCATCCATCGACTTCCTGCATGTCTTACCAGGTCGTCACTCCATCTAGTGGGGGGTCGCCCTACACTTCGTCTACCGGTACGAGGCTGCCACTCTAGAACCGTTTTTCTGTTAGTCTAGGGACTTTAAAATTTGTAGAACGGCAACCCTGGCTAAAGGCTCAAAGAATTCGTTACGTGAGGCCATAATACTCATACTACCATATCGCTTAGTACTACGCCTGCCGCGCGTGTTGAGTATAAGCAAATCTAAGGATGTTATGTATTGATGTTGCAGTAAACTTTCCTGGTTCGGTTTAATACTAACTGCATTTTCTCTCTTTACAGAATGATGATTCCGGTTAGAAAAATTATATTAGTTATATTATTAACGGCGCTAACAATATGTCAAGGAAATGAAAACTGGCTTGAAAATTTGTTTGAAGTATCCAACGCAGAAAAGAGGAGCATGTCCGACGTCATAGTCGACTTTCTAGATTACGTATTCCCCAAAGACGATTCTGAATCATCGATAATGAAAGAGATTTTCACAATGTTCGCAGAAGACGGCCCACCTGGAATACAAAGTGGATTGGCGGCGTTGGACTACGTAATTGAGCGATAAAATACTGTTCATTTAGTCGAAACGTTGCAAGAGTTTCTAAAAGAAATTATTTAATTGCAGCTATTTCGTAATTAGATATCTTCACAAACATAAATCGTCGTCAAAACGTCGTTTAAATGGGTACTCTTGCTTTAAAATTAAGTTTTGCTAATGTTAAATAAACTGGCGAAATCTTTACGGCGTAACCAAAATTTTACAACGATGTATCTTAAAATTTTAATACGCAAATTTATTTATTTATTTAATTAAATTTAATCAATTTTAATGACAATGTTTGTTTTAATGGCTGATTATTAAGCCATGTGATCACATATCTACGAACATAATAGGAGGAATGAAAAAATTTGATTAAACAAATGATTTTTAATTTTTAGGGTTCCGTAGTCAACTAGGAACCCTTATAGTTTCGCCATGTCTGTCTGTCCGTCTGTCCGTCCTCGCTTAATATCTGTGACCGTTAGCACCAGAAAGCTGAAATTTGGTACCAATATGTGGATCAATCACGCCGACAAAGTGGTAAAATAAAAATTGGAAAAAAATGTTTTATTAAGGTAACGTCATAGTTTCCGCCGCCGCCTCGTACGACCCCCCTTGTGCCAGTACCAGCGTGTCGTCAGCGTAGCAAACTACGCTGACGCCGGTAGGGAGGTCGGCGCGCAGCACCCAGTCGTACCCGATGTTCCACAGAGGTGGCCCCAGAACCGAACCCTGTGGGACACCGCACGACATCTCTCGCCGGTTCCACTCACCGTTGCGACCGGGGTAGATGACGGCCCTGTCCGTCAGATAGTCCCCGACTATACGACTGAGATAGGTCGGCACCCGATGATACCGGAGTGCCTCCCTAATGCAGCTCCAGGGCATGGAGTTGAAAGCGTTGGCGATGTCGAGAGACACCGCCAAGACAACCCCCCCTCTGACCACTGCATCCCCCGTCGTGAGGGCTCTCACGCGCATGATGGCGTCCACCGTAGAGTGCCTCTTGCGGAAACCAAACTGGTGTTCCGCAAGATCCGGCCCCGTCCCCGCAAGGTGCTCGGCGAGGCGGTTTGCAATGACTCTTTCAAAGAGCTTGCCCACCTCGTCGAGCAGCACCACGGGCCGGTATGCGGACGGAGAGTCCGCAGGGCGCCCCGGCTTCCGAATGAGGACCAGCTTCCCCGTCTTCCAACGAAGCGGGAATTGGCCTCTCTCCAAGCATGCGCTTAGGAGCCCCTCCAGTCGGGGCTCGAGAGCCTCCGAGGCCAAGACCCAGGCTTTGCCAGGCAGGCCATCGGGTCCTGGGGCGGTATTCCTGGCCTTGAGCCTACGTACCGCCACTCTCAGGTCTACCCCGGTCCCTTCCGGGATGTCGTCGTCGTCGTCCTGGTGGTCCGTTTCCGGCACCGCAGGTGGCGGAGCCATAGGCGGGGGTGAATGTTCCCCTCGCGCAGGGAACAGAGCGATCACCACGTCCTCCACGAGCTGGGGCCGGAGACTCTGCGTCAGCGGGGGGGCCCAGGTGCGGAGTTTATCCCGCACCATCTTGTAAGGGCGCCCCCACGGATCTCTGTCGAGAGTCTCCAGCATCTCCTCACGGTCCCGATCCCGGGCCCGCAGGACAGCCGCCCGGAGGGCGGTCTTCGCCGCTCTGTATCCCTCGTACAACTCCGCCTCAATGGCTGCCGCATTCGGTGGACGAATGCGGAGCCTGCGGTGCCTGGCGTACAGGTGCCGCGCGGTGACACACGCCTCGCGCAGAGACTTCAGCTCACGCGACCACCAATACACCTGACGCCGGGCGCTTCCTGGCCAGACGCGGGGCATTGCCACGTCACATATCTCGGACATGGCCTCCTGGAACCACCCTGCCTCATCATTGACGTCATCAGGCCTGTCCGGTGATGACACCCAGGCCTGCACGATCGGGGCTTCCAGGAGGAGCTCCCGGTCCAGCTGCTTCAGCGCCCAACACGGACCACTCGGGGCCTGTTGGACTGGTGCGCTCGAGGGCTGGGTGGAGATGTCAAACCGGATGTACCGGTGGTCGGAGTAGGTCTCCACCCCCTCCATGACACGCCAGTCAATGGCACGCGGCGACAGAGCGGGGCTAGCGAACGAGATGTCCACCACCGACTCGCCCGCATCCGCACACACGTGGGGACAGAACCCCGATTTAGGACGACCAGGCCTGTCTCCAGAGCCCAGTCGGCTCTGGAGACAGGCTTCCACCATCCTACCCCGCACATCTGTACGACGATTACCCCAAGCCAAGTTCTTGGCATTGAAGTCCCCGAAGACAAGTACGGGGAGGGGATAACTTCCGACGACGACTGCTCTCAGCTCTGTAAGAGAGTTTTGGAGCTCGGCGAGAGATCGGTTCGGGGAGAAGTACACCCCCACAACGACTAACTCCCCGAACCGTGCTGCTACGCTCCCCTGACCCCTCCTGACACCTTCAGGGGTCGGGGTACCGGCGGCGGCCGAAGAGATGATGGCAACTGAGCCGTTAAGCTCCGCCACCCAGTCCTCCCTAGGCCAGACAAAATACGGCTCAGCGACCACAGCGATGTTAATCGACCACTGCGCCATGCTCAGGAGCAGCAGATCCTGAGCGCAGGCGCAGTGGTTGATATTCGCCTGGAGGAAGCTTAATGGGGCCGTTATAGGCATTAATAATAATAATAATATTCCACAACTATACACAACGCCATCTAGTCCCAAGCTAAGCAGAGCTTGTGTTATGGGTACTAGACAACTGATAAACATACTTATATATTTCTAAATACATAATTATTATAGATAAATTACACCCAGACACAGAACAAATGATCGTGCTCATCACACAAACATTTGTCCTGGGTGGGAATCGAACCCACGACCTCCGGCTTAGCAGTCAGGGTCACTAACCACTAGACCAACAGGCCAGTCCATTTCAGCTTTCTCCACGGGGGGGCCCTCTGCGGGCGTCGGTGTCGCGGCGGCGGCGGCGGCGACAGTGACAGCGGTGGCAGCGGCAGTTGCGGCTGCGGCGGAGGCCACAGAGGCGGTGGCGGCGGAGGGCCCTCCCCTACCCGCGGCCTTGGCCTTGGCGGGTGGCAACTGCGCGGCGGCCTGCTGTTTCGTTTAGGCAACGCAGGGCGCTTGCGCGAATGTAATATAAATTCTTATGTTTGTGTACGATAACGCAATAAATAAATATTGTATTCTACCACATAAATGATAGTACTTTTATACTGATAATTAAAGCAATTCGTGCAAAATTATTCCATAACCATTCCAAATATCAAAAATGCACAACGTTAATATTCAAGTTTTTACTTCTGCCGGCACTCCCGGAGTGCAACCCGTCGTTTTTTTACACTAATATCGTATCTAGTGTGTTTCCTGGTTTCATGAAACATAGTGAAGTAATAACTTTATTTAAATCTAGTAGTACATTTAATCCCACCAATTTCACACCTGTCTTTTTACTGCCAACACTTTTTTATAATTTAAAAAAAGTCTTGATCAAATGCTAATTTTTTTTAATATAAATAATTTACTTCAAAAAATTCACTTCGATTTCCTAACGGGTTGCTCGACTATTGACGTTGATGTTGAACTGATTAAACATACTTTCTATGCTATAGGTAAATTTTGTAACTTGAGTATTCTAAGTTTGTGACCTATCCAAAGATCCAAAGCCTTCGATTGTGTTCACCGTGAGACATTAATCAAGAAACTACAACAATGTGGTGTAAGAAGTATGTCTCTTATATGTATTATATCACAATAAAATAACAGAACGCAAAAAGTGTTTATCACGGTACATTGAGCTATTATGTACTACGTACTAGAGGAGACACCGCATTCAGCTACTCTGTTCCACTCAACTGCGGTTCATGCACTGCACTTTAATCAGTCACTCGCTAGGCGCTTGTAGAGTTGTCACGTGTTGTGTTGATTTAAAAAAAATCTCTTGATAAAAATATGCCGTCTTGTGTACTTAGATATTGCACAAATAATTCAAGAAATGTCAGTAAAAACCAAGGAATTACTTTTCATCGGTTAATAAGATACTTATTCAATAAAAAAGTATTATAAATTAATAATAAAACAAATTATTCCTAAGACGCCATCTCGTGTCACTGAATATAGATTATGAAATTAATATGTTCAGATGCGACATTTCCGTGGGTACTTAAGTATAGGACGAATATATTATTATACACATTTTTTTTATAGAAACATATATAAGTTATTATGATTTGGCAAAAATTTCCATGTTTAAATCCGCTTATTATTCTTTTATTTTATTTTTAAGTTTCCACATCAAAGTCAAAGTGGAATAAATTAACCATTTTTAACTCTCGCGTGCCCAGCATTTATGAACGATTATTTACAACATTTATGATTCTAATTTAAATAAATATATTTGTAATTTAAATTTTATGTTAATAAGTTTTGTTAAACATACATTTAGTACGTTTTTTATATTTGACATAGATACCTTTTAAAATATTCAGATAAAAATATCATTAAAATGTAATTCTGACATAATATTATGTAATATTATATTAAATTAGCACATATACAAAATAAAAAACAATTTAAAAAATTGTACTCGATATAATTAACAATACAATATAAATAAACAATTATTACATACTGACCATTCTACTTACGTATAATCTATAATAACAAAAACTGACCGCGCAAGCGCAATGCGCGTTTATATCAACTGCGCATGCGCGACTCTACTATTACCGCGCATGCGCGAAGACATACGAGTAGTGCACAATTTTTGTTTGGAATAGCTTCTCTAGTACGTAGTACATTATAACTCAATGTCACGGTATGAGTTATTTCAATTCGATAATACAAATGCCTAGTAAATTGGTTTAATGTCGATAAATTTCATTTAAATGGCACTAAATATAAATGTACGAGATTAACCCCAAATGTCAAACATCCAAATACCAATGTAATTTTAAATGGGGAGGAGCTGAGTTTTCTTGATACTACCACCATTTTTCTTCAAATCGTATTAGACACGAAGCTTCAATGGGGCCGCCATATATCTAAATTAACAATCAGATTTTGTTCTGCATCGTATGCTGTGAAAAAGATTACAAATCTTTCGAGCGTTGAAACAGCTAGATTAATTTATTTTAGGTATTTCAATTGCTCAATGTGGTATGGTGTTTTGCTGTGGGGACACGCGACTGATAATATAATTAAATTTGTTTGTCAGAAGAGGGTCATCTCAATCATCATCATAAAACGGATTTAAATCATATAGTCTCTAACTCAATAACATTAAGATTAATATTTTTAACACATTTACGCAACTGTAATGTACGTGCACAAAAAATAAGTGGTTTTAAAAAGTAATGGTCGCCACACACAGTCAGTTAAAGTGATCGGTTGAACTGATATCAGTTCAAACGGATTTAAGCCAAAAGGAAGTTCCTCACACACGGTCACTTCAACTGATCATTCCAACTGATCGGTTTAAAATAGGACTGTTAATTTTTTTTAAATATCGGCTTTTCGATATATCGATTATTATAAATGTATCGTTAATGGAGTTTTATGTATCGAAAAAATATCGACATATTAATACATCGGCTTTATTTAAAAAAAAACAATCGTAAGTCATTTAGTTTAGTTCATTTATTATATTTATAAAGCAAATTAAATTATAAATATACCAAAATATTAGATTGTATTTCTTATTAATCATTGTTTAGTTTAAATAGGACGATTATGTGTACCAATATTTTTCAGTGAGAGTTTTCAAAAATACTCGTTAATTTATATGTTCAACTGTTTTATATGCTTAGAATCATAGATGCTACAGACGTAGCTGAAGAAATGAAATATTTAGTAGCTGTTTCTGATGGAACGGGAGTAAACTGGCTATCCAGCGGACAGCCGATAACGATGGTAACTCAAGTTCATAAGATGTCTAAGCGATCAAATTATCTTGAGGTTTATATTAACATCAAAACATATGTTTCATCGATTTCGTTGTCTCTGTGTGTCGATTTTACGTATTGAGTGTCTGTGCATGTTAACTATTTCACATACGCAGACACTTAATACACAAAATCGCATCACTATTACGTATCAAAATCCACTTCAAACCATTATTTAAATGATAAAACAAGAGCAATAATCCGTTCACAGTCAAGTTCCCGCCAAAACACACAGTAAATTAGTACTCAGTTTTATAGATTATAGTTATTTTAATACCACAGAGATATACTCTACAAAATTTAATTTAATTCTTTTTAAAATAATAATTAAATAATTAAACTGGGGAAAAGTTAAAAGCATAATATAATGTACATAAATAAAGTACAGTAATTTGGGTAGTAGAAGTTTAAATGATTTACGAGAAAAAATAAAACTTTTTATTTATGTTTCAAATTTATATTTCAACAAAACAAAAAAGCAAACGTAACCATACTTCTTTAATGAAAATGAAAATTTAAGCCCCCCACCAAAGAGCGAGAAAAGACAAGAAAAATAAAGAAAACTAAACGAAATATAGTGTTGTACATGCGTTAATATAATACGAAAAAAAATATTATTTTATAAAACTTAACGTATTTGATTATCAAAGAATACAAATAATTATTTCCTTTTATTACATTGAAGTAATACGAACTTACGTACTAAAACAGCTATTTCAAACAAAAAATGTGCGCTACTCTGTGTTCGCGCTGTTGTTTTTTTATCACATTTACTAATTAATACATAGAATAAACATAGGTAGAATGATCAGTAGGTAATAATAGATTGTATTGTTAAATAGGTAAATTATATCTACAACAATTTTCAAATTTTGTCATTTATTTTGTATATAATATTTTCTTACTTAATATACAGCATATCATATCACAATTACATTTTAATGATATTTTTACCTGAATATTTTAAAAAGTATCTACGATAGGACACACTGAAATGATCGGGAATAGAATATTTCGGATTGACATAATGATTTCTTAAGTTTACGCGAACACTACACATTGATTAAAACTGCTTTTACGGATTTTATCGCTTTTAATTTAATTTTAATTATTTTTAATTCCCGACGTTTCGGGTGCTTTCCAGCACCCATGGTCACGGGGGACTGAGGTGACTGACGTTCCGATATCATTGTTAAACCCGGAGTACCTTCAGCTTTTTTAATTATTGTTTATGGTCCGATCTATGCAAAATGAACTGACTATGTCTTGAGGTCTTGCAGTGTTATGCTTGGGTTTAGTTTTAATTTTATTGATTATAGGGTTCCAAGCAGGTGGTAGTACCCAGTCTCCTTCTCTATTGAAATTAGGATGTTTTTTTTATTTCAATAGCCTCATGTATCATCCTAGGTAGGATTCGGTGTTCTTTCGCGAGGATTTGTGGTCTATCAAAACTGATGTAGTGGTTGGGGCCGTCCAGGATATGATCACAAACTGCAGACTTCCCGGAAAATGTGAAGCATCAACGTTCCAACATCGGGACGTTAGTCACCTCAGTCCCCCATGGATGCTGGAAAGCACCCGAAACGTCGGGAATTAAAAATAAAAATAATTAAAATTAAATTAAACGCGATAAAATCCGTAAAAGTAGTTTTAATCAAATTCGGATTGAGTTACAATAAAACCTAAAAATACTAAAATCTTAGAATCTTAATGACATTCAAACAATCAAAAAAAAATTTAAAAATAAAAACTATGTTGGTCTAAAGTTGACACGTCGTTAACGGAAATGGAGCTCACGCACGAACATTTCCGTGCTATAATTTATCACAATTTTTGTCGCGGCTTATCTCAAGTTAAATATCTCAGAGAACTTGCTTCGATTTATGATGTTAAAGCACCGAGTCAAACGACAATATACCGCTGGTATATGGAGTTCCAACGTGGCCGTGTGTTGCTCAGCACTGATTCTTCTGCAGGTTGACTAAAAACAGCGGTCACGCCTGAAAACATCGCAGCTGTGCGAATTATTATATTACATGACCGTCATGTAACATACGAGCAGATTCGGTCTGTTATCAGTATTTGAATGACTGCAATTCAGTCGATATTACATAATGAGCTGTGTGTAAGAAAGCTAGTATCCCGCTGGGTTCCCCACAATTTGTCCGAAGATCAAAAGGCGGCTCGTGTAGATTGGTTCCGGATTACTCTGCAACGATTCAACGGACGGAAGTCAAATGCCGTTTGTAATATCGTCTCAGGTGACGAACTATGGATTTATTCATAAGAATCTGAAAGAAAACATCAGTCAGCAGTTTGGGTCTCCGAAGACGAGGTCAAACCAACGCAAGTAGTTCGCTCCCGCAGCGTATCAAAGAAAATGGTCGCTAATTTTGTCTCGGAAAAGGGGCATGTTCCTACAATTCCTTTACAGAAACGCAGAACAGTTACCACTGAGTGGTATATCACGCTTGTTTGCCAGAAATGATAGCCGAACTCCGAAAAAATAACTCGAAACGTCGTATCATCTCACATCGTGATAATGCGAGCTCCCATACGGCTCGGAAGACAAATGATTTTTGAAGCAGGAAAACGTTGAGCTGATGAGCTATCCTCTATACAGTCCTGAACTGAGCCCGAACGATTTCTTTACATTTCATAGAATGAAATATTTATTACGCGGTCAAAGGTTTGAAGACCCCGACCCAGTTGTGGAAGCGTATAAATCAGCCATTTTGTCAACATCAACTTCAGACTGGAATTACTGTTTTAATGATTGGTTTGCACGAATGGAAAAGTGCGTTAATGGAACGGAGAATACTTCGAAAACAATAAAATACAATTAAGCTATACCATGGTTTTACTTATTCCCGGTCATTTCAGTGTGCCCCTCGTATGTCAAATATTTTAAAAAAACTTACTAAATGTATTTTTAATAAAACTTATTAATATAACATTTAAATTACAAATAAATTTATTTAAATTAGAATAAGAGTCGTTCATAAGTGCTGGGCACGCGTGAGTTAACAATGGACGAATTTATTCCACTTTGACTTTAATGTGGAAACCTAAATATAAAATTAAAGAATAGTGAGCAGATTTAAATATAAAAAATTTAGCCAAACTACTCAAAACAAAACTCATATATGTTTCTACAAAAAAATGTGTATAATAATATATTCGTTCTGTACTTAGGTACCCACAGAAATGTCGCATCTGAACAAATTAATTTCATAATCTATATTACATGACACGAGATGGCGTCTTAGGAATAATTTGTTTTATTATTAATCTATAATACTTTTTTATTGTCTAGTATCTTATTAACCGTTGAAATGTAATTCCTTGGTTTTTACTGACATTTCTTGAATTATTTGTGCTATATCTCTAAGTACACACGACGGCATACTTTATCAAGAGATTTTTTTTAAATGAACACAACACGTGACAACTCTACAAGCGCCTATCGTTTCTGTATATATTACTCTACTCTATGGTCTAGCGAGTGACTGGTTAAAGTGGGGTATAAGCATCTCTAGTATATATACAGTAATCTATGAGCACCGCAGTTGAATGGAACAGAGTAGCTGAATGCAATGACGCCTCTAGTACGTAGTACATAATAGCTCAATGTTTTACTATCTAGTCTTTTGTTCATTTTATCATTTTTGTAAAAAAATTGCCGCGTGACTCCTATAAATTAAAAATATCATTTCCTATCTATTTAAATAAAAATTATATTAACACTTCAAAAGATATTTTCATTAATGATAAGATAAGTATTAAGACAATAATTTTAAGAAATGTACCAGATATTGATGTGGTTCAGATGTTGATCCGGTGGTGATGGTGGTTGATGCAAAGTCTTAACGCTGAATGATTGGTGAATCCATATGAAGAAGTGAAAATGGTTGTCACTTACGAGGTGGAAGAGTAGAGTGTGGCTACGTAAATGGACCTTTCACAAACCCAAGAAGATCACCTGTAGTGGTCAATGCTTTATTACCAGATGATGGAGCAACTGATTCGATAATAAAAAAAATTACTGGTGGAGCTGGCAATAAGGAACCTATAAATAAGAAACCGCTTTAGCTGCAAACACAAAAAAGTAATTATAATGGTACAACAAGTTGTTTAGAGACACGAGATTCGTTATTCTGAAGAGTCTGTACTTCTTTTGCAATGGCCCATATAACAAACTTAAAAATAATGTTTATTATATTTTAAATAAAACACAATTAACATAATCTTTGTGATATTATATTTCTCAATAACAAACAGATACTTTACTTTTATATCAAATAATGAATTCCATAAACAGAAACGCTAGGCCAGTGATTTATCAGTTTTATTTGACGCCTGAAAGAACGTTATAGTACTCGTATTAATAATTTTGCGTTCATATTTATAAAAGGAAATACTGTTTTAACATTTTTTCACAAAGTAAAAGGTATTATTTGACATAAATTAAGCGTTAAGCATTATTGGAGTGAAAATATATATTCACCTTTCGTTTTTGTAATTTATTCGATACATCTTTGTGCCAAAATAAAGAAAATTGGATTAGCTTGCAGTATTTTACTTTTGTTGCAAACGGAATTGCGTTATTCTTGAAACTTCTGCGGACATAGATAAAACCACAGAACACAAATACCCTTCCCTTAGGCGGGAATGGAACGCCTCACAGCCTGTAATTAAACTGGCAACCCTTCACACTGGAACGCAGTGCAAGCGCTAGAAATAGATTTTATTTAATATAAAAAATGTTATATTCGTAAATTGTTAATCACTTCATCAGCCACGCACACACACGCACGCATGCACGCACTCACGCACGCACGCACGCACTAAAATATGCTTACCTATTTACGAATGTTATGGATAAGGAAGAGCGAGGACTTCATATATAAATTCCTTAATACTATATACACCCTTTTATACACTCTTTGTTTAATAAAGTTTTTGAATGTGTTGGAGGATAAACTTTATATATTTTCTGGAATTTTATTTTAAAATTATACATTGCCCTAAGAATAAATTAGAGTAGACTCTGTGGATTCGAGTGACTACTAGCTCGTGTCTGTTCTTAGCATTTACAGGTGAATGTCATTTATGGTCGCCACACACGGTCAGCTAAAATGATCAGTTGAACTGACGTACATCCAAAAACGGACCATGAGTGTGAAATCTTAAGCTGAAATTTTTAACTAATGGAAATCGCTGGCTTCAATTCGTTTTATTTACTGGTAAGTACTTACGTTCTTAGTAGCTACTTACATTATTTCTATGCTGTTTAGATTAATGATGATGGAGACTAAGGTGACTGTGATGATGTCCCCTTCCTTATGACTGATGGAGAAAGTGGGTATAGAACCTCAGTGATGCTACGTAGAACCATCGTGTTACAACTCATTTTCAAAGGGTTCATGAAGACCTAGAAGACTGTGATGATATCACCTAGCTAATGGTGGACTCCTAAGGTGGGTTTAGGATCTCAGTGACGTCACTCCATAGAACCATTGTGTTTAGACTAATTTGAAAGGTATTCATAAAGACCTAGATGACTGTGATGATCTCACATTCCTGATGGTGGAATCAATAGCGGGTAAAGGATTTTAGTTGTGCCACTACGTAGAACCATCGTTTTTAGACTCATTTAAATACCAAGGTTCCCGTGATGACCTCATGTACCTGATGATAGTGAGCTCCAAAGGTGGGTATAGGATTTTAGTGACGGTTGTAAGCAGAACCACCTTTTTAAACTAATTTGAAAGGGCTTTTAAAAGACCTAGGTGACTATTATGATCTCACTTTTCTGATCGTGCAATCTGAAGGTGGGTATAGGATCTCAGTTACGGCACTAGATAGAACGATCGTGTTTGAACTCATTTGATAGGATTCATAAAGACCTAGGTGACTTTTTTAATCTCACTTATGTGATGATTTAATACAAATATGAAGGTGGGTTTAGGATCTCAGTGGCTGCACTAGATAGAACGATCGTGTTTGAATTTATTTGAAAGGCTAACAAAGGCGTAGGTCACTGTGATGATCGGTAAGATCATCACAGTGACCTACGCTTATGTTAGCCACAGTTACACATATTCATGATGGTGAACTTAGAAGGTAGGATAAAAGATCTCGGTGATGTCACTACGAACCACCATCGTGTATGCGTTCATTTGATATGGCTTGGGTAGACTAAGATTGAGTAAATATGTCACGATTTTAATTGTTCGCTAGATGACGGAGCAGCCTTTCATGAGTAGCTAATTCTCTAATTAGGCCGCTCACTACCTGCGGTCGGCCAGCGGAACACCGCACTTTGGATTCCGCTATCCTCCACAACCAATCACACAGTAACACCTGACGCTTCGCAACCGATTCACACACACAGCGCTACTGTTCGGACCCATTCTTCATTCCTCATTACCTCTTAACTTTGTCAATATGTGTCTAAAAAAGAAAAGTATAGCTAAACAGCGGTTGCACGTCCTCTCATTAACAGTTCACCTCACTAATACTCGAGGATTGTACGACAATCTGGGTGATAGTAAAAACAGATTATGAGTCCTTTCAAATAAGTTCAAACACGAAAGTTTTATCCAGTGTCACAGAATAAATAACAGTACTACGCACATAAGTGGCACTCCTTTGATGTTGACTGTTTGCCGACGTTTAATAGCCTACATAATTATTATTAATTAGATAAAACTTAAAAGCTCAATAAAACTTTATTGCAGCGCGTGAGTGTCCATATTACTTCGTATCTTTTCCCTTTCCTACGTCACGACGGACTTTCTGTGGTTACTAAGGGCTATCAATATAGAGTAGTAAAATACATTGTGAAGTGTTAATTAAGATTAACTTAGATGAAGTTCCGCTAAGCCGGCAACCGGCTCCTGTAGAGTCTTTCCTAGAGTAGTGGTGTTGGGAGTAGTGGTGCTGGGATTTGAGTGGTGACGGAATTAGTGCATGCAATTGTGGGAGGGCGAGAGGTCCTCTTCAAACTAGGTAAGACACATCATTTTATTTTATTGAGCGGATGGTTTGCAAGGTAACTATTAATATTTGTATAGTGAAGTGAATTTCAACTAAGTTTTGTTATAAAGTACTTAAGTATTACTTCTGTAGATAAATTATTACTTAATTTATTTTTTTCTAAAAGTATCTATCTAACAAAAAATGAAATAAATTCACCTTTCATAACTTCCTTCTAAAATCCTTCGGTAACTGAAAGAATGATATATGGACGCCTTAGAGTGAAATCCTCGCGGTGTAAAAGAAGTAATTTTTCAGGAGGAAGCAAAAACTGCATGCTGTAAAATTTTTGTACGGTGTCTTTTATGTTTTTTTATTAATTAATATGTAAATTTAACCCACTTTTATATCCAGAACTGTTTAATACTATAAGATTGTCCGAAATGCATAAAATGGTACGTAGGAGGTATTCGTACCAAAAATCGACAAAGACATGCAAATGCTAGATTTTCACAGATAAAAATCGTTTATTTTATTAAATTATTTATATTTTGGGGGTTACATTTGTTTTCTAAAAAGGCACGTTTTTGTGATAAACGTCTTTAAAAACCCTATAACGTTGATCACGATTACTGCGCGGTATTTTGTTTGTCTAAGTAACAGTGTGTGAACTATAACAATTAAATCCAGAAAATAAAAATAAGACGTTCCTTGAACTAAATGAGACACAAATCGTAGCATTAAATCTTACTTGAGTCACTAATTTATAAACTATCAATAAATCTTTGGTAGGCAGGTGGGAACACTTGGTTGTTCTTGGTAGATAAAAATCGATAAATCTTATTTTAGTGCTCAACCCTTATTACTAGTTTGAGATCTACAATTTATCATAAATTCCTTGAAATATTTAACAAGCACTATGAAAAATATAACATTTCTTTATATAGATAATCAGTACAAAACTAAAATTGTACATTGGCTAACAAAATATTTACATTTATTATAAGTAATTTCAGTCATAAATGATCAAGTTTTTATTTAACTTTCTAAGCACTAAGATTTATAATGATACTCTTAATATTAAATTGTTAACTTACTAAGGCAGTGACAACCCTTACAACATAAGACGTCAGAAAAACTACACGTTTGAGTCAAATAAAAGAAAAGAGGTAAATGGTGTTGAGTCGCGACGCGTAATGTACCTGAGCGACAAAAAATATTTGTGATCAGTTCAGTCGGCTTGAACCGCGTTTATAAATATGGTTATTCCCTAATCTCTTAAGTAAAAGAATTCAACAGCTAATGCCCTATCAACGCTACACAATTTCTTATGAATTAAAGTGTCAATAAATTTTATATAACAATGTAAAGTCTAACTTTAACGCCGCACATTAGTAACAATTACTCTGTAAGTACTGCTTTTCCGCAGGTACAAGTATAATTCCGTCGTTGATTACTACATTTGTGAGGCAGTTGGTCGTAGAATGAGTGTAATATCAGTGGGCAACATAGCCTTCAATTCTTGTAAATAAATGTACTTGCTTCGTGGGATTGTGAGTCTACTGTCATATAACAGCGGAATAGAATCGGAGAGATCTGGCATTTTAATCCTTCTTGTTAGTGGTGCAGAATATTCGTCGTGTACTGTTTTATAAAAAATGTCCCATCACTGTGGTACTCTACCAAATGCGGTACTCGAGCAAATTAAACACAGGTGCCTCCCTAGCTTTCTTTCCAGGTCTAATGGAGTTGAGGTATGGCATAGAGCTAAACTTGTGCAAGAAAGTGTACTGTAAGTAGTCAACGTAGTACGGTTATGTCAGTCTAGCAGTTTAACAAATTTCGACCTACTGTGCTGGTGAATAAATCTCACCAGCATAGTACGTCGAGCCAAACCACTGAAATTGTATGGGTTCCCAAAAATACACAAACCGAACGCTCCATTACTTCCAATAGTGAGCCAGATTGATTCACCGGCTTAGAGATTTGCTCAACACCTAGCTAGCAAATAACAAAAATTTTGGCTGCATTAGCACTCGTATTGCTAAATTAAAAATGTGATAAACATATGAATAATTAATAGGATCAGGCGTTACTTTGCGGAGTTGTATAAATAGCAGCTGTTTCGGCTCGCCACAAACTTAGCCTTCGGCCACCGCAGAGTCTACTTCACCTGAGGATGCTTCGAGTAGAGGCGAAACACGTATTGTATTATATGCTTACTTCATCGTGATCCCGACGAATAGCTTTGCAAGTTGCATGCGTTGGGCATCACAGAACTCACAGTAGAGGAAATTTAATTACCATTTTGTTCGGAAGGAGTAGGTATATATTCTAAGCAACAAATAAACCTGAAAAACGATTCCTGACAGAAATATGATCGTATTCTAGTTAGTTAAAACCTTGTTAGTGAACAAAATTTTAACTTCAGTATTTTGTGTTGTTTATAACTTAATATATTTTAGTTACTAAAGACAAGTATAGATATGTAAGTAGGTACTTGGATAGTGAAGCGAATTTCAACTAAGTGTTTTTTAATAAAGTACTTGGGAATTAATTCTGTAATTAAATCATTACTTCTTTTTGCTATAAGTACTTTAAAAATAAAATATGAAATAAATTCACCTTTAATATCTTCCTACTAAATCCTTAAGTAAGTTAAAGAATGATATATCTGAAACCTTTTATTGGTCATTTAGCATCGATCCACGCAACTATTATAGTAGGATCGACGTTTTACCATTATAGTTTATCAAATGGGTTATATCATATATATATATATATATATATATATATATATATATATATATATATATATATATATATATATATATATATATATATATATATATAATTTTTAAATTTCTAAACTAACTACTAATTAAAACTAACTATTTCAAAAAGTATTTACAAAAAACTATTTACGTAAAGAGCGTTAAAAAAACTTTAAATTAAATCGCCAACAACCCCGACTGCGTATGAAACCCGGGGTGCCTTGCAATTGTAGGTAATTATTTCACGTAGGCAGCAAAAGTGAAAGAGGCCTGCTAGTGTCGTCACTGAGATCCTATACTCACCTTCGGATTGCACCATCAGAAAGGTGAGATCATAATAGTCTCCTAGATCTTTATGAGTCCTTTTAAATGAATTCCAACACGATTGTTTTATCTAGTTCTGTCACGTATAGGATATACGCACCTTCGAATTACAACATCAGGAACTCTTTATGATCCCTTTCAAGTGAGGTCAAACACGATCGTTCTATATAGTACCGTCACTGTAATTCTATACCCACCTTCGGATTGCACCTTCAAGAAAGTGAGATCAAAACAGTTACCTAGGTATTTATGAGCCCTTACAAATGAGGTCAATACGATCATCCTATCTAATGCCGTAACTGAGATCCTATACCAAGCTTCGGATCGCACCATCAGAAAGGTGAGTTCATAACAGTCACCTAGGTCTTAACGAGCCCTTACAAATGTATTCAAACACGATCGTTCTACCTAGTACCGTCACTGAGATATACATACTTTCGGATTGCACCTTCAGGAAAGTGAGATCATAACAGTCACCCAGTTCTATATGAGCCCTTTCAAATGAGTGCAAAGACAGTGGTTCTATCTAGTGCCGTCACTGAGATCTTACACTTATAGTACCGACTGCACCACCAGAAAAGTGAGATCATAACAGTCACCTAGATCCTCATAAGTCCATTCAAATGAGTTCAAACATGATGGTCAAACCTTCGAAGTCCAACATCATCATGTAGGTGTGATCATCACAGGCACCTTGGTATTTAAATGAGTCTTAAACTATGGTTGTACGTAGTGGCAACTGAGATCCTTTACCCAACTTTTGAGTCCGCCATCAGAAATGTCAGATTATCACAGTCACTATGGTCTTTATGAGTCCTTTAAAAGGAGTCCATACACAGTGTTCCTATGGAGTGACGTCACTGAGATCCTAAACACACCTTCGGAGTCCACTATCATCAGGTAGGGGGGATAATCACAGGCACCTTGGTATTTATACTCACCGGCACGGAAACTTGGCCACTCGTGAATTTGCTGATTATTTGCACTGAAACGTTTTTTTAACAGTTAATTAAGGGTAGATGCATTCAATAAGTGTCTCTAATGGTTTTAGAACATAGAAATTTAATGTTTACTTCACCGAAATTTTTCTTTTCAAGATAACATGTTTTCACTAAAATTAACATCTTTCCATTGTCACTTTAAAAACACTACAAAGTTAAAAATTAAGTCTGTTTCTTTATTGTCTATCAGTTTTAATATCGGGTGTTTCCTCCTCTAGCCCTGATAACCGCTTGCATTCGATCTGGCATGCTTTGAATGATGTTTCTGACATCAACTTGCGGTATGCTGTCCCAAGCGGCCAGCGCTGCATTTCGGAGCTCATTTAGAGTTTGTGGCGGTTTGGAGCTGGACTTTATCTTTCTTTTGAGCATACCCCATACATGCTCAATTGGATTTAAGTCCGGGCTACGAGCTGGCCACTGTAATTTTTGTATTCCAACCTCTTCCAGATATTCCTCTACACAATGTGCGACGTGCGGGCGTGCATTATCGTGCATGAGGAGGAATTGGTCGTGTCCAATGAATCCCGAATAAGGCATTACGTGCTCCTGAAGAACTTCCTCGATGTATCGAGTAGCTGTAAGCCGATTATCGACGATGACCAACTCTGTACGTGCGTCGGAACTTACACCTCCCCATACCATTATTGAGCCTCCATGGAAACTCACAGTTTGGGTGGTGGTAATGGGTAGAAACCTCTCTCCTCTTTTCCTCCACACTCGTTCTCGACCGTCTGGAGCACGCAAAGCTATTCGACACTCATCTGTGAACAACACTCTAGCCCATTGCTCGTGGGTCCAATTGACATGTTCTCTTGCGAACTGAAGTCGGACTACTCGGTGCTGTCTGAGAAGTTCTGGACCTCGTGCTGGTCTACGAGCTTTTAAATTCACTTCCTCCATTCGTCTTCTCACCGTACGCTCACTAACATTAACGCCTCTTGCGATTCGGAGCCGCTGGCGTATCTCAACAGCGGTCAGGTAGCGGTTTCTCAAAATCTCCATAACAATAAGACGATCGTCCCGGGCCGATGTGCACCTTACGCCCCCACTGCCTGGCCTGCGGGTGTAGCGGCCTGTCTCCTGGTATCGTTTCAGTGAATACTGCATTGAGGACCGTGGTACGTTAAGCACAATAGCAACTTCACGCTGTGTCAGCCCTTGGTCAATTAATGCTACTGCTTGTGCAACTTGTGCTGGTGTTAATGGCATTTTTATTGGCTTTAAAGCACCTTTAGTTATTTAATTAAGACACAAGATCACAATAATTGAATAACCTCACAGTAAACTTTTCACAACACACAAATTTAAAATGTGAACTTAGTCGCTCAAATGACCCGATTCAACTAAAAATTAAAGAATTCGTCATGGTGCACTTAAACATAATGAATTACCCTCTTGAACTTGAGGGTAAACATTTTTTGACATACTTGCATAACAAACATTCATCAGAAACACTTAAAGCTTTTGCTATCGCGAAATAACCGCTTGGCCAAGTTTCCGTGCCGGTGAGTATGAGTCTAAAAACGATGGTTCTACGTAGTACCGTCACTAAAATCCTATACCCACTTTCGTAGTCCACCATCATCAGTTAGGTGAGATCATCACAGGCATATTGGTATTTAAATGAGTCTAAAAACGATAGTTCTACGTAGTGGCATAACTGAGATCCTTTACCCAGATATTGAGTCCGCCATCAGGAATATGAGATCATCACAGTCATCTAAGTTTTTATGAATACCTTTCAAATGAGTCTAAATATAATGGTTCTATGGAGTGACGTCACTGAGATCCTAAACCCACCTCAGGAGTCCACCATTAGCTAGGTGATATCATCACAGTCTTCTAGGTCTTCATGAACCCTTTGAAAATGAGTTGTAACACGATGGTTCTACATAGCATCACTGAGGTCCTTTACCCACATTCTCCATCAATCATAAGAGGACATCATCACAGTCACCTTAGTCTCCATTCTCCGTCAAACAAAATTCCCTGAATATATAAAATAATAAAAAATCTAAATAGCATAGAAATAATGTAAGTAAACGAACTGAAGCCAGCGGATTACAGTGCGCGCGGAAAACTCCGTGGAGTGCCGTCAGTTAAAAATTTCAACTTAAGATTCACGATCTGTTTATGGATATACGTAAGTTCAACTGAGCAATTTAACTGACAGTACGCCCGAAAACATCCGTCAGTCATAACAAACATTTGTAAATGCTAGAAACAGACACGAGCTAGTATTTACTGAAATCCA
This sequence comes from Parnassius smintheus behrii, assembly GCA_036936625.1. NCBI lineage: Eukaryota > Metazoa > Arthropoda > Insecta > Lepidoptera > Papilionidae > Parnassius > Parnassius smintheus. Next base: position 22,285,279 of record JAUPFT010000013.1, on the reverse strand, counting down.
CAGAGTGTACTGTAATTCTTTCTTAAGGCAATGGGTAATATTGAAATAAAATCCCAGAAAATATACAAAGTTTGTCCTCCAACTCGTTCAAAAACTTTATTAAACAAAGAGTGTATAAAAGGAGTGATCATAGTATTGAGGAATTTATATATGAATGTCGGTTGGCGCGCGTATTTACTTGACTATTCTGGAATATTCTGGATGTTTTCGTGGAAGAGCCCTATATAAAGGCGCTGCAATACGCGATTGGGGAAGTATTGGATTTGGTGAGACAAGCGAAGCTTCGGAGCGGAATAAAGTGAATCAGTGTGATTTATTGGTGTTTTAAGTTTTAATTTGTGTAAAGAAAATTAAAGTGTTAATTTAGGTAATTCTATCGCCAATTTTTATTGTCACGAACCTCAAGCTCGTAACAATTGGTGTCAAAAGTGGGATAAAATCATGCCGATATTACCTAAAGAGGAAACGGAGGGTGTCCGTACCCGAAGTCAACACCAGCAGGAGACGGACCAAAGAAGATTTGGTGGTGCAACGCCGCAGACGTCGGAGGGCCAGCCGCCAGCTGCAGGCCCGTCAGTAGCTCCTACATCTGCAGCACCTGACTTAGATGCTCTGATGGTGATGCTGCAGGAGCAGGCTCGCCGACAGAAGGAACAGGTCCGTCATTTGGAAGAGCAAATGCGGGGCGGACAAGAAGAACAGGTCCGTCGTTTGGAAGATCAGCTGCGGGGCGGACAAGAGGAACAGGCCCGTTGGTTGAAAGAGCAGCAGGAGGAACAGGCTCACCGACAGGAGGAACAGGCTTGCCAGCAGGCGGAACAGGCACGCCGATTGGAAGAGCAGCTGCGGGGCGGACAGGAGGAACAGGCCCGTCGGTTGGAAGAGCAGATGCTCCTCATGAAGGACCTTCACGCTACCTTCGGGAAGGAGATAAAGGAGGTGAAGGATAGGGTTGCTCAGCATGTCAACCGCCTATCGGAAGCTGAAACCCAAATCGCGAAAGCTGAAAACCGAATCGAGAAAGCTGAAACCCGAATCGACCAAGTAAACAATCGGTTTGACAACGTAATGGCTGACATGAAGAAATCACTGGACGAACTCAAACTTGGAGATTGAGCTACAGCTCCCATAGTAGCTACAACACCCTCGCTACGTGGGTTCAAGGTGCCACCATTCGACGGTACCTCTTCCTGGTCAGCCTACAAAATCCAGTTCGAGGCTGTTATGAAGGTGAATGGCTGGAATAAAAGCCAGGCCATGACTGCTCTCACACTAGGCCTGCGTGACCAGGCCTTAACAGTTCTGGAAGCTCTCGGTGATGAAGTGACTTATGAGCAACTCCTTGAGGCATTGGAGGCGAGATATGACGACGCTCACCTGGAACACGTCTTTCGTGCGCAGCTTAAAGATTACGTGCAGCGCATCAACGAAAACCTGCAGCAGTGGGCTCTAGAGGTGGAGAAGCTGGTGCGAAAAGCATACCGGTCTGTACCTGCACTCATTGAAGGGAACCTGGTGCAGACATTCATCGACGGCATCCGCGACCTTGAGGTCAGAGCTGCTGTGAGGCTGGGGCACCACGAGACGCTTAAGGACGCCTTGGCTCATGCACTGGAGGTGGAGGCCGTGCGGCAGGTTCCCATCGCGTCAGGGAGGTTGCAGCAGCTACAGTTCGCGACCGCAACAAAGGATACAGCCCTAGGTGCTATGGCTGTGGGGAAAGGGGCCATCTTCGATCCAGCTGCCCTAAGCGAACCGCAGAAAGGGAAAGTGAACGATATCAGGAGGGTAGTGCAGCTAACGGCACCGCCTGGCGGTGGCAGCAACATCATTCCCCTCACGCTAGGGAGGTTACAGCAGTTCGCGACCACAATAAATGATACAGCCCTAGGTGCTATTGCTGTGGGGAAAGGGGCCATCTTCGATCCAGCTGCCCTAAGCGAACCCTAGAAAGGGAAGGTGAACGATCTCAAAAGGGAAGTGCGGCTAACATCACCGCCCAGCAGCAGCCGGGATACGACTTTACTATCAGACATAGCAGCGGGAAATCTCATGGCAACGCAGATGCATTATTAAGAAGACCTTGTCCTGAAGATTGGAAACATTGCACTAGGCAAAAGAGTAAGGAAGTGGTATCCGTGAGGATGCTCAGGACAGACCATCTCAGCAACGAGTGGAAGGACAGCCTACGACATGCACAGCAGGAAGATCCGGACATCAGGCCGATTCTGGAATGGATGAAGGCCCGTACTACCAAGCCTAAGTGGAGCGACGTCTCAGCGATGAGTTCGACCACTAGAGGCTATTGGGGCCAGTGGGACGGCTTGCTGATTCAGGATGGAGTCCTGTGCCGTAAATGGGACTGTCGTTTGCAAATGGTTGTCCCTAAGGCTAAAGTGCCCAATGTTCTACAGCTGTGCCATAATGATCGTTCAAGAGTCCATCTGGGAGTTAAACGAACTCTGCTGAAGGTCCGAGAACAGTTTTACTGGGTCCATTAACGTGACGATGTCGAGGCTTGGTGTCGTAAATGTACAAGTTGTGTGGCCGTGCGGGGACCTCAGACACGTAGTAGAGGAGCACCGAAATTGTACAATGTTGGTGCACCATGGGATAGAACAACCCTTGACATTGCGGAGCCGTTACAGAAAGGCGCAAGAGGGACTCCTAAGATCGTCCATGTGGATCGCCTGGCGCGATATTATGGGGCCGATAATGCTCGGGACGAGCATGTCTTAGGAGGGGGCAGTGTCACGCGCCGAAGTCGACGGCACTAGTGCCATCTAGTATCGAACAGAAGAATTAAGCTTTCTGGAAGCCACACACTTGAATTTTCTGCGCTTGGTTGGTTGACGCGCGTATTTACATGACTATTCTGGAATATTCTGAATGTTTTCGTGGAAGAGCCCTATATAAAGGCGCCGCAATACGCGATTGGGGAAGTATTGGATTTGGCGAGACAAGCGAAGCTTCGGAGCGGAATAAAGTGAATCAGTGTGATTAATTATTGGTGTTTTAAGTTTTAATTTGTGTAAAGAAAATTAAAGTGTTAATTTAGGTAATTCTATCGGCAATTTTTATTGTCACGAACCTCAAGCTCGTAACAATACGAAAGCATTTTTACGTGCGGGCGTGCGTGCGTGTGTATGTGTGTGTTTATGTATGTGTATGCTAATTAAAATGATTTACAATTTACGAATATTACATTTTTTTAGATTAATTTAAAAAACTATTTCTAGTGTTTACACTGCGTCCCAGTGTAAAGGGTTGCCATTTTAATTACAAGTTGTGAGGTGTTCCATCTTTGTCTACAGATGCTTGAAGAATAACTCGATGCCAAATTAATAAAAATAAATAAGTTAAAATGCTACAAGTGATCCGATTTTCCTTATTTTGTTACGGAGCAGTATCGAAGAAGTTACAAGAAACGAGAAGGGTGAATAATTATTTTCCCACCAATAACGTGACTTATGTCAATCTAAATTATTTAATTAATATACTATATTATATTATAAATAACTAAATTATAGGTACGTTGTGAAAAAATATTAAACATTATTGCCTATTATACATAAATATGAACGCAAAATTATCAATACGCTGTAATATAACGTTATTTCAGGCGTCAAATAAAACTGAGAAATCAAGCTCTATTTATGACATTCATTATTTTAAATAAAAGTAAAGTATCTGTTTGTTCTCGTGAAATAAAATATCACAAGGATTCTGTTAATTCTGTTTCATTTATAATATAATAAACATTATTTTTAGGTTTGTTATATGGTCCATTAGAAAAAGAGTACAAACTCTTCAGTACAAATGACTTGACAAAAAGGATTTATACAAAAAATGATTTTAATATGGTCGACAAACTATACGATCTCGTATCTCTAAACATCTTGTTGTACCATAATAACTTTCTTTTTGTGTTTGCTGCTTGAGCGGTTCCTTATTGCCAGCTCCACTAGTATTTTTATCTATAATCGAATCAGTTGCTCCATCATCTTGTAATAAAGCATTGTCCACTGCTGGTGGTCTTCTTGGGTTTGTAAAAGGACCATTTACGTAGCCACACTCTACTCTACCACCTCGTAAGCGACAACCATTTTTTAAATCCACAAATTCGTCGCTGTTTTGAAAACCTCCTCTGTTCCTATTATATCCGCAAAGTAATCTATCACCCACAAACTTACAAAGATTTGCGTCGAAATCATAGGGACAACATCTGGATCTAGGTTTAACCGTAATGTCCTGATTGACTTCTTTATTTAGAACTTCCACGCCATTACTTTTATTTTTATCAGGAGCAACACATTTTGCAAGTGCTTCATTGTTTGCTAATATAAAAACCTAAAATTTGAAATTAATTTTCGTAAATCCCAGTTTATATCCAATCCATTTTATAAAAAAAATAGTTGCTGTCGACTAACCACGATAAATCTGAATGCCATTGCTTTTATCTGGAAACCACTAAGTCGGTGCATTTTCAATTATAACCAATAATGTACTGTTATCGCAAAAGTTTAAACATGTAGTTTTTCACATATTATTCGCATGAAAAATTTACTTAACGTAATCATTCATCCTGACCCTAAAATAGCTGAGTAAGCATATCCACTACTTTATATCGTTCCGACGAAGGGACATAAGCCATGAGATGTTTAGCAGCGTCTTCTTAATAACAACTTAAAACATTAATTAACTGCGGTTGCCAACCCTCCCACCCAGCTTGGCAAATATCCCCCCTATGTGGCAATCTATGGGAGGGGCCTATGTTCAGTAGTGAAATTTTACAGGCTGTAACGGTAACTGTAACTGTTAGACATTTATCCCTCAAACACGAATTTAAGGGAAAAAAGAGATAAAAGTACCCACTAATATAAACAGTGTCCGCCATTCCAATATCCGGAACATAGTAGTAGTTCCAAGTAAAAAGAGAAATATTTGCCAAAATTGTCACTTTTGGCAGACAGAATTTTTTTTGTTATTTTTAAATTTTATCAAGTAGATGTTGCTTGCCCATTTCCTATTATAGTTACCCTCTTTCTTTGGTTAGAATTGCTTTGGGATACGGACAGACGAACAACAAAGTGATCCTAAAAGGTTTTCGTTTTTTCCTTTTGTGGTATGGAATTCTAAAACGAAAAAAACTATTAACTTTATTTAACAGAGATTAACTTTTTAAAGTACATAAGAAAGAACAAATACTTAATTCAGAAATTGTTTCAAAAACTGAACATACTGAAATGTTTGCTATCCCTACCACCTACAACTGCTAGCCAGATTAATTTTTTGAAATCACATTTTTATGTACCAATCAATCAATTTTATACATTAATGTACTTACAATGACGTGGTCTTTATCGGTGAGTTCTATATTCTACTCCATACACATAACATTTAGATTTAAGTATATCAAAAGGCAATAAAAAGTAAAGTTTCGGCCTAAATACGTCCCACTGCTGGGCTCGTGCTTTCTTTCATATGGAGATGTACGCTCTCTACGCTGTGCTGCTTTAATAACAACCAAAACCAAACTGTTTGTGTTTTTCGAAAATACCGCCTCTAGCTAGGATTCAATCCATAAACCGATCGCAAAGTAGCCAAGTTCACCGGCGTATTGATCACGAGATTATTATGTATCGTATTAAAGATGCCGTCATGGATATGTAATGCTTAAGACCGTCGTGACCGCCGTACTGATCCGAGTAAATACATAATTTCTATAAAAACTTGTAAAAACGCCGTCATAAGGTCTAAAATTGCGTAGCGCCCACGACGATTAAAAGCGCTTATAAATTGTCAGAATCTTAAAATATTTTTTTAAATTATTGATTTAAGTAATCAAAATAATGAGCAAGTAAATTATGAATATTGATGTTATGAATACATTTGAGTGATTCCCAAGCATATAGATTAAGTAACTTCGTTGTAATTTCAACTACGGTGATTTTTTAGAGGTGTTTTCGCAAATAATTATGATCGAGTCAAAATTATACAATCGTGTCTTTGAATAATCAATTCAAGATAAAGACATGAATTTACCTATATCAAAATTCCACTTTCGTTAGTGGTGTCATAATCCTTTACTATTCGATGAAAGGAGGTCCATTTTTTCACGGCGTCGCCTTAATCGAGCAACATCGGACATAATACCAGTATACTTTGTAATTTACTTAATGTTTATTTATATCAATCAGTTGAGTTTAATATATACATCGTTACTTCCTTGTTTTTATTTAAATTATAATTTGCTGTCAAACCAATAAAATGCGAATTATTTTTATTATTTCAATATTAGATATATTTTTAATCTAATAAATCGATAATAGTCTTCTTCATATTTAACACAAGCTCTGTTAACTCTCAACAAATTATCAATCTCTTCTTCATTTTGTCGAACTTTTCAATTTAACACCAAACCGTCTGCTTCCTCTTCTTTTTTGCACAAGTATTCTCTGATTCCAGAATGGGTGGTGACTAAATCTAGTTCAGTTTAATGCCATCATGAATGAGTAATGTCTAATCGAGCAACACCGAACATAACTCCAGGATATAAGTTTGTAATTTACTTAGTTTTCATTTATGTATATCAATCAGTTAAGTTTAATATATCCTTTGTTACTTCTTTGTTTTTATTATAATTCACTGGGAAAACTATCAAAAAAATTTATTTGTAATCTAATAACTAGACCGATAAGTCTTCTTCATATTTAACACGAGCTCTGTCAAGTCTCAAGAAATTATCAATCTCTTCTTAACTTTGTCCAACTTTTAAATTTACTGTATAACACGACACCAACTCCTTCATCTTCTTTTTTATTAAAGTTAAAGGTGCAGCTTATATACGTACCACTCCTGGACATGGCCTACGATAATTTCTGAGAGGGTTTTGGGGTCACTGGGGCACTGTCACGTTGGCGAATTTCACATGTCTTCGAAATCATTTCTTTTTCTTTTTTCTCAGACATGCAGGTTTTCTCACGATGTTTTCCTCCACCGCCGAATATGTGGTAAATCGCTCTTAAAATTGAGGTTAACAATTTCATTGGTGCCGGTGAAGATCGAACTCGTTTTGCTCGCGTACTATGAAAATTCCAGCGTGTGCTACATCTGAGCTACCGCGGAGATTTTCATTAGTAATAGCCTATAATCATCCTACATGTTCACACAGACATCCTCTAATTCCCGTATGGATAACGACTAACTGTAGTTATTTTACCCTCAAAACGCACAAGTTGGCGTGTTTACCGCTAAAAGAAGCTCGTGTTCGTATCCTCTTAATTTCATGCCACTCTTCATGTTGCCTTAGCCAGTATCGGAATACTTAGCGTCTACATATCATTTGGGAAACAGTTCCGTAGTCACTTGGAAGCGAAGGTTAAACTGGCCACATAAAAACTTGGTGTGCTTGGTAAAACGAGTGCAGCTTTACAAAGCGCAGGAATATTCTATGAACCCGAATACACCAAAACCAGTTCGCAGAGCGGCCCGAAACGACGACGACCAAGTTCTTTACTATCGGCTCTTTGTTGCATTTTTATTCTTTTTCTACCGCATATACCAAAGTGGGGAATTTCAAATGACTTAATTATAGCCGAAAGCCTATCCTCATCATCTCGATGGTTGGCGATCCACTACACCTTACTCGGAATTTTCTACCGCGAGTGGAATTTACTGTCATTGGCAGGTTTTTTTTTCTCGTGGATACTTCTTATCCTGTGAGTCGTATGCTCGTTTACTTCCTCATTCATTAAACATTTATTTTCATAGCAAGAAAGAGTTCCATTCCGATTCGCTGGTCTATTTGAGATCGCAATAACCAATTTTTGTGTAACGGTGTTTATCAAATTAGGAGGAGACTGGAGGGGAAGGGTTTAAGTTAGTGAAAACCTTTTAGAATTGAATTACCCGTTTTCAATTGTTTCGTGCGATATGCAAGTAATAATCAAAACGAGCCAAAATCCTTGCTTTAAAATTCTCCTCGATCAATAAATTTTTATAATTTGTGTAAGTAGCACTTGCACATCTGACTTTATTTTCCTAAATGTTTCAATTTCACTACCTTATTCTCTGTCAAGATTATTATTCTATTTTCCTCCAGCATTGAATCGTGGTGCAAAATGATTTACCTGAATGTTCAAAATGTTTTATTTTACAGTTATGTTTGGCGACGATTAAACTATTTATTATTGTGGAAGGTGCTCCAAAAATAGGTCATATATTGTTTGATCCATTAGCTTTTGAAGCCAATGATTCGCTCGCACAGATTTCACGTGTCCATAAAAGTACAAAAAAACAAGTAAGTACATATTTGCGATCGAACACAACCGCAGAAGGTTATTCACATAAAGAATATAAACAAAACAGTTACGATTTCGACGAAACTATTTGTAAACAAAAAGGTGACAGAGTTCTCTGTGGCTATAATAAGAATAAAGGCGAACTTAATACTAAGGAGGAAACCGCAGATTTAGATAATGGATGCCAAATACGAGGTGACAGACTGGAATGTGGATATATTATTGGCCCGTTTACTAATCAGCGACGCCCACCTGCAAACGATAATGTGCTTAAGGAATTACATAAGATTTTGGCCACTACACAGCATATGTTACTTGGTAAAATATATTCAACTGCAACATCAAAAACGCATAAAACAATTAAAAACGCAAATACGAAAACTTCTACAGCCACATCCAAAAATATCACTACGTATGAATCAGTTTTATCTACATTATTAAAGAGTTCATTTGTCAACAATTCCACACTGAAGACAACTGAACAAGTAGATTTATCCTCAGCAAATGCTGCAAGTAAATTTAATATAAAAACACCATCTGTATTAACAACAACAATATCGTCAATAAATAGAACGAATACAACTTTAACAGGTTTTAGAAAATGTGTTGAGAAGAACGATCGCATATTTTGTTTCTCTTGAACACCTAAACTGTCTAAACTTAGAATATTTGTTTATACATTTATTTTGCATAATGTGTGTTTTACAGTTGTTATAAAAAAATGACATTAACCAAATGTAGAAAATGATTATAATTTATAAACATTAAGTATTTTTAATTACATTAGAGATTACAAAATAATTAAAAAAATCATATTAAAAAACACTAGAAAGCGATCCAATAAAATAAAAACATTTACTACTATTTGGTCTATCATATCATTAATATTTATATTTTCATGTCACAATTATTAAAATATTATTATTTTTAAAAATTGTCCAAAATCTAAAGATTTTGTTTTTCCAACAACTCACTAACCGAATAAAAAGATTTTTGCCACTTTTTCAACTTATTCCCGAAACGTTTATTTTGTTGTAGGTTTATGTTACTGGATATTGCATTAAAAACTTTTATGCACATTGCATAGCAATTGTTATGATAATTAGCTATTTTTGGTATTCAATCACTATTTTAAAACCATTGTTGCTCGCGGTGAAAATAAACTATAAAAAGGTCAGTTTATTTCAAATTTACTCAGTTCTATCAGTTATACTTAACTCAATTAGTTAGTCATTCATTAAATTTGAAACTACTGAATTCGCTACGTACGTAAACTTAATTTAAGTTTCCAACTACGAACTATACTTGGATATTAACGTTTCAGCTACAGACAAGAGAAAATTAGATACAGGTACATTTGTTGTGCTTTAAATTTCAACATGAAAATGTTTTGTTTTAGATATACAAGCATATTCACATAGATGCGAAACAGTTATTTGTAGGGCATACAAATAATATTTTCGTGTGAGGTTTGAACTCGAGACCCAGAGGGCTGCAGCCAAATGGATAGCCTCTACGCTACCGAGCCGTTGAATTAAATTGTGAAAATGTGTGATTTTTTTTTGTAAAAATATCACTTTTGTTTTAAGTAAAGTTCGTAAAAAAAACTACTAGATGTATATCCTTGTATTTTAAATAAAAAATAGGTATAAATAGTTATTACCTCATTATTTACCCTACTGACGCGTCCTTAACTCTCCCTCATAACCTAATATTATCGCAATTGTTAAGCAGTAATTAATAACACATATTATGAACTGTAGGAAATGATATTTACTTATTAATAAATAACAAGTTTTATATCAAGTTACTAGGTACCACATATTATATTAAATTTTAATTTTAAATGACCTCACATCACATCAACAAAATTAATGAGTAATGTAAGGTAAACACCGCACATCGCTTTAACGAAAATGTTAGAGGAACTTAACTTCCAAAGGATCTTAACCAGTAGTGTTTAATACTGTATTCACATTGATACCATTACTAAATCCTCAGGAAAAGCAACTTAACTAATCTTAACGGACGAGCGGAGGGACAGACGGATGAAAGGATGTTTCTCTCTTTTGAGATGCAGAGCCCTAAAATACCTGTCAAATACTAACAGTAAAAGGTAATACTATGGAACATACAAAGACATTTAGGAAAAACAATGTAACCAAGCTTCATCAAATACAACGGCTAAAACAAACAAAAACGAAAATAAAAGCATTAATAAATAAAGTATAAGTACATGGAGATATATATTTTTTTGTTCTAATATTTATTTTATTTTTTATTTATTTTTATTTTATAATACAACCTTTTTGCTATCGTCATACGTTCACTAGTTCCCTGGCCCTTGAGCTAGTATTACCATGTTTTAGGAACTAGTTCTAGTTCTCTCCCTTTAAAGAAAGCATAGTCCAAGGGTAAATTTTAATATAATAATTTAAAGTTATTGAGTTAGTTAATCCGTGCAGTGTCGGGCAAAAATACCCACTTCCCCGTTTCTTTCCGTGAATGTCGTAAGAGGTGACAGAGGGAAACTAAGGCAGAAGATGGGCGGCAGCATCTTTCTGATAACAGTAAAATAATAATAAAAATTGCAGTTGCCAACCCGCTCGCCTACGGCAATATACCCCTTACGAAGAGACTTACCCCAGTCCCCAACGACCTCGCTATTCCTGGCTACGGTGGCGACTATTGCAGCGGTGGGATAGGGGGTGCTCAGAATCTCCGCTGAAGGTTCGGTTGCCACCTAAGACCACTCGACCCGGCAACATATCACGCACGCACCCTGAGGACTGAGGAGAAGATCCTGGAGCTGGAAGAAGAGATTTACAAGAGACAAGTTGCGCTTAGATATTATAGGATTATCCGAGATGCGAAGAGGGGGTTTGACACGGTTATCCTCGAGTCCAGCAAATTGTTCTATAATTGGGAGGGCAATCATCTGTTCCAAGGAGGTGTCGGATTTATCGTCCACAAGTCTCTCGTTAACGACGCTGTAAAGATTGGGAGTGTGTCGACAAGGGTTGCGTACCTTATACTCAGAATCACCAAACGATATTCGCTGAAGGCCGTACAGGTTTACGCACCAACTTTGGTACGTACGTTGATATATCTAGAACCATGCATTCCTCCAAAACCCGCTTTAAGGTGTTAATGGGAGCCTTAGACGCAAAACTAGGTACAAGAGAAAACGGTGAGCTAAATGTGGGATATTTGGAATAGGGCAGCGAAACGTCCGGCAGCTGGCTGACTTCATAGAGAGTGGCCTCACAGAAAGTGGACCTGTTCGAGCCCCGACGGTTCCATCATATTTTAAATTAAGTTATAATACATATTCGGAGCCATCAAGGCAGGGCACAGTTCGATCCAAAAAGAACAATTTGTATTTTTGAATAAACGATAACTCGGACTTAAATGAACCCAGATATCTCGGTCAGCCAGGGCCAGGTAATCATACCACCAGGCCGCGATCGTCATAGCACCGACAGGTCGACATTCCTGGGTAGGCCCTGCTCATTTTTTTATAGAATAACTCTGACTCGTTCGTCGGCGTTTCTAGCCGTTCTTCGGTCAAGTGGAAGGCCCTAATACTTTAGTGTCCCGGTCCAAAGATAAAACAATACTACATATGAACGAAAACTTCCGTCGTGTAGGGTTGCAGAGGGGAGCCTCTAATAAGGGTGACAAACCAGCACACAATTCACCTAATAAAGTGGATGCTGTGGCCCATCGACATTTACATTTATCCTCGACTAAGAATCGAAATACAGATGCGTTTTCACCCCTGAAGACTAAAAGTGAATGCCTTATTTCTAGTAAAAAGGATTTCTGTGAGAAGGTGGTCCTACCCCGGTCGAGCCGACTCATTCGTGCTACAACCATAATGTAGCTGCAGCGTGGAGGAAACGCCAAAGATTTTTTCTGCGGATAAAAATGAATTTATTGAATGATGATTCTTTATTCGAACTCGTGTAAATTGAAATCAGAAACAGATACCTCAAAAGAAATAATTAAAAATGTAAGTTGTACTCCAAATGTAGTTCATATTATCTGAATACACTAAATATCATATCAAAACGTAGGCATTATAGAAAACTCTTTTAAGAGAAAGGTGTCTTTAAATGTTTATGGTAATAACATGATTACTTAGCTTAACGTTCCTTTAAACCTTTGACCTGTAACTCACCAAAACACTTTATTTATTTCATTGAAGACGAAAAACACATAACCAGTTATTTTCCTATAAACAGAATCGCTCTAAATTTAAATCAGTATAAATAGGACTGTATGGATAGCTACCATCATCATTGTTAAAGGAGACTTGTCAACATGAATACTGTAAGTCTACATACTCTAATTATTTACATCATAATATTTTCTGAAATATAATTGCGGCAGAACCAATTATATATTCATTAAACATTATTATTTTATTTATTTTTAAAAAACAAGCAAAAAGCATTTTACTAAACAAATGGTATATAAAACTGTTGTTTTTTTTTTAAATATAAATACTGTGATAAACGATCACACGGTCCATCTGAGGGTAAGTGGATATTGTGACCCATAGACATCTAATATCAGTGAAGAATTAAATTGCAGGTGCGTTGTCATGTCAACCCTGAGGAATATGACGGAATGCCTCATTACCAGTTTAAAGGGACTCAGGTTCTTGTCACTCACCGTACGAAATACAGCAGCATTTCCGCTATTTTACGCTGGTATATTGTGCAAGTGGGTTCTTCTTCCCCGATTCAGCCGACCCATTCGTGTAGGAATAATTGTCGACTCCGTGCCGCAGTGGCTTAGCAATGAGTGGCTGCGCTGGGGTCGCGGTTCGAATCCCGCACGGAACAAGTATTTGTATGGCCTACAAATACTTGTTCCGGGTCTGGATGTTCGTCCTTGTGCAATTTATGTTTGTAAACTGCCCCCACGATAAAGGAGAAAATCCTAGGGTAGGGGTAACGTTTTTTAAAAAAAAATAATAAAGTGCAGCGTGGCTTAAACACTACAATGTTTATGTTGTTACATATTCATCGTAAAAGTTTTTAGATATTCATAAAATTCTTTTACTTACAGTTCCAGTGTTTTGCTCTTTTGGTGTGTGTATGCTTGGCATATGCACTAGCGCTACCGTACCCGGATGAAATGATAGTTCAGCTAGAAGGCCTACAAGGGGAAGAATCCAGAAATGGAGGTTGGGAACGTGGAGGAGGTAGCGGGGGACGCGGCGGCGGCAATGGACAAGGAGGAGGCTATGGCCAAGGCGGTGGCCGGGGAAACGGCGGCGGTCGGGGACATGGATAGGGACGCGGCTGGATAACAAAACTACCTGGCGAATTTTATGCATTTGTGCCATTAAAATTTCATTCTTTTTTATTTGTCATTATTTTATTCTGTGATTTTATTTTGATTAAATACTCATATTATTTTAATATATTGGATTTCTTTACCTCTATCATCTTTAGTGTCGTAAATATATTTTTAAAATATGTTTTGATTCCCAGATATGAAAATTTAATATTTTATTTTCACTGCCGAGAACACGGTAATTAAAAGTTAAGGGGTGCCAGCGTGGATCAAATTTGATTTTCTTACGTACTGTGAAATTGACGTTTGGACTGGTTCGATTACCGGGTTTAGCAAGTGATTTTTTAAATTCTATCCCTGCCTTAACTTACAGTTATATACCCATAGAATACTATAGTATATTGCATATTATAGTATTCTATGTATATACCTGTGTTTTATTAAAATTTGTTTTCTTTGATATAAATTGTACTTTTACCCAAAAGCCTGTTGATTTATAAATACTGTCACAAAAAGCTTAATATTATGTTTGAAAATATGAAGCTATCTTAATAAATGGCAAACTGTTTGACAGGTCTCATTAAAAGTAAAAAAGCAAAGTAGCAGCTTAAAACGTTTCTCGACTGCCCTGCACTGCCTCGACTGGGCTGCTCGTTACCCGTAATGTAATGAGCCCAGAGCAGGAAATAGCCCATGTGTAATAGCTCGTTCAGTTGTCGATTTTTTTTAAGTACTTAGATATAGGTTTCCCCACGAAGCTATTCTACACCACTTCACTTCCGAAGACGTAGAAAATCAGTAAATAGAATTTCCTATAATAGTTTCATTGGTCCTCGCAGGAATCGTACACGTTTGCCTCTTGTTAAATAAAGTTGGTAAAAACTAAAAAAGCTTCTTCACGACTGTGGACGCCATATACCTAGTAATTAAAAACAACGGGCAACTATAGCAAACTTTGACTTGGACACTGCTCTTTAACAATTATGGTTATAAATAAATGACACTGCTGTCCGTATGAGGAAGCTCAAAATCGCTCAGGGAGCTATGGAGAGGGCCGTGCACAACGTTTCTCTGCCTGATAAACTTAGAAATGAAGATATACGCAGCAGAACCAGAGTAAGTGACGTATTAGTAAGCTGAAGTGGCAATGCTCCGGCCATATAGCTCGAAGAACTGACAACCAATGGGAAAGAAAGGTTCTCTCGAGTGGTAGCCTCGTACCTATATGTGAATTTTAAGGCAGCCCACCACTGTTGTTGACGAGTACGTTTACCTGGGACAAATAGTCCGACTGGGTAAGTCCAACTTCGACCGAGAGGTCAATCGACGGATTCAACTAGGCTGGGCAGCGATCGGGAAATTACGACACATCTTCTCGTCAGGTATACCTCAAACTCTGAAAACTAGATTGTACAACCAGTGCGTATTGCCAGTGATGACCTATCTAACTGAGACGTGGTCCTTCACTGCTGGCCGTATGAGGACGCTCAAGGTCGCTCAGCGAGCTATGGAGAGGGCTATTCTCGGGGTTTCTCTGCGTAATAAATGCAGAAATGAGGATATCTGCAGTAGAACCAGAGTGACCGACATAGCCCAAAGGACTAGTAAGCTGAAGTGGCAATGAGCCAGCCATATAGCTCGAATAACCGATAACCGATGGGGAAAAAAGGTTCTCGAGTGGCAGCCTCGTGCCGGTAGGCGTAGTGTAGGGTGACCCCCCACTAGATGGAGTGACGACCTGGTAAGACATGCAGGAAGTCGATGGATGTAGGTGGCCCAGGACCGTGCTTCGTGGCATTACTTAGGGGAAGCCTTTGTTCAGCAGTGGACTTGTGAAGGGCTGTAATGATGATGATGATGATGTTGAGCCGCAGCGTCCACTTACACAGATCCTCTACTGGAGGCCGTATAAAGATGCTCGAAGTCGCTCAGTGAGCTGTAGATAGAATCATGTTTAGAGTTTCTCTGCATAATAGATCTGCATAATAGAATCAATAAACCGATGTGACAATAGGCTGGCCATATAGCTTGAACAAGTGACAGCCAATGGGGAAGAAAGATTCTAGAATCTCATACCGATAAATGAAATGTAAGGCGGCCCCCCACTAGATTGCAGTGATGACCTGATAGGAGATATAGGATATGAGTGAATACACGTGGCTCACGACTCAGCTTTGTGGCATTCCTTAAGGGGTGGGAGGCCTATGTTACACGGTAAACTTTTAATGGGTTTTTATTCATTCAGAACTACTGGATACACCAGCAATTACGTTAATAAATATATGTAATTTTCCTTGATCAATAAATAATCAATAATAACGTAATATCCCATTTTAAATTGTTTCGATATTTAAACAAAGCAAGAAGGAAAATAAATATGATGAACGGATCAAAAAAATAATGTCAGTTTGAATTCATAGCTCCGTTATACATAAAAATATTTTTATAAAGGCGCTAGCATAATATATAATATTATATACGCTGATTTATTAGAATTCAAGGCCAAGTATAATCCAACTGTTTTCTCACCAAACTCGATGATAAAATCAAGTTCAAAACAACAATACGAATACAAAGCAAATTCACAGTATATTTTTCCGGTAATGGTACAGCTATTAACGAAGTTGTATTTATAAGTTTTTGTTCTTGTAAAAGATCAAACATTTTTTTATAATCTTTCATTAAGACAAATATAAAAAAATGCGATGTTAAATTTTGCGCAGTATCCTCAGACCCACAAAGAATGAACAAGCGATTTTTTAAATTTTGTGTTTAAAAAAATTTAATACACCAAATTTTTCATATTCCTACATAGTCATCCGATTCCGAGCTATGATCAAAATTTCAAGCTCATCGGGAACTGCTAGAAATTTTAGTTGCAAGATTCCACATGGAACGAGAGACAGACAAACAAAAAAGTGACTTCGAAAAATGTGGTAAAAATGGAGCGCTATATATACATTTCAAGTGATGCAAGAGTGGTAGAGCCATGCTGCAGCTGCATCGTTGCGGCACGAATGGGTTGCCTCGACCAGAAAGAACCACGCTCTCACATAATACCAGCGTCAAATAGCAGCTAAATGCTGTTGTTTTTTATATAGGAGAGGGGGGCAAACGAGCATACGGCTCATCTGATGGCAAGTGATGGCTGCCCCTGGTGTTGCAGTTGTTCATCAACTGCAACACCAGGGGAATTGTAGATGAGTTGCCGGCCTTATACCGACAAATATCTGGTGGTAGTCGCTTCCACAAGGGAGAAAACGAATTCCGCGAGGAAGAAAACTTCGTTTAAATCGCACGGTTGTGGACTGCCAGTCATCCAGATAGTATAGATGGTATCGCGAGGTGCGATGGTGAAATTGTGCGGCTGGAATTATTCCGAATAATTCCTCTGAGCACTCCACGTGGTAAATACGGTAAAATACGCAAAAAGATGCAGCATCTCTTCACAGTGTCAGTGTGTCGAGCCGATCGGAAAGAGCTCAGTCGCCGACAATTCGGGCAGCTCTACGCTAGATGCGATCAAATGGAAGGAGCTGGCACTGGGGAGCCCCAGCCCAGAGATGGGAACAGTATTCCATGTGCGGCTGAACTTGCGCCTTATAAAGTTTCAGGCGGTATGCTGGCATGGAATACTGTCCCACTCTGCTGAGCACGCTAAGCATTTTAGAGGCCAATTTGGCCTTCTCTTCCAAGTTCCAAGTTCCAACCACGAAACTGCACGTCACTCGATATGTCGACGCTGAGGATTCCGATACTGGCTGAGGCAACTCGGGGAGGGGTTCTTTTTAGCGGTAGAGCGGTGTGTAGTAGAAAACCGGAGACCCTTTTTACTGGAAACCGGGCATTTGATCTTAGTCCTCAGGGTTGACAACACATCTGCATTTTGATTCTTAATTGAGGATACATGTAGAGATGTATGGGCCACAGCATTCACTTATCATAAGTTGCAGTCAATTTTTATGGGCTGGTAAATAAAGAAAGATGTGTGCGTCACTAGGTAAAAACATTAGATACTGTTACGCGCACAAATCGGCGCACTAGCGCCATCTAGTCTCGCACCGAAGAACTAAACTTCTTGAAGTTTAAAACTCGAACTCTCGGTACCTTGCGCGTGTTTACTTGAACATTCTGGATATTTTGCTAATTTATATAAATAGGCGCTGCAAGATGCGATCGAGGAAGTGTTGAATTGGCGATACGAGCGAAGCTTCGGAGCGGAATTAAGTGAATTAGTGTGTTTAATTATTAGTGTTTTTAACTTTAATTTGTGTAAAGTAAATTAAAGTGTTAATTTAGGTAATTCTATCGGCAATTTTTATTCTCACGAACCTCAAGCTCGTAACAATTGGTGTCAGAAGTGGGATAAAATCATGCCGATTTTACCTAAGGAGGAAACGGAGGGTGCCCGTACACGAAGTCATCGCCAGCAGGAGACGGACCAACGAAGATTTGGTGGTGCAACGCCGTAGAAGTTGGAGGGCCAGCCACCTGCTGCAGGCCCGTCGGTAGCTCCTACATCTGCAGCACCTGACTTAGGTACTCTGATGGTGATGCTGCAGGAGCAAGCTCACCGACAGGAGGAGCAGGTCCGTCGGTTGGAAGAGCAGCTGTGGGGTGGACAGGATGAACAGGTCCGCCGACAGGAGGAACAGGTCCGTCAGTTGAAAGAGCAGCTGCAGAGCGGACAAGAGGAACAGGCCCGCCGACAGGAGGAACAGGCCCGTCGGTTGGAAGATCAGCAGGCGGAACAGGCTCGTCGGTCGGAAGAGCAGATGCTCCTCATGAAGGACCTTCACGCTACCTTTGGGAAAGAGATAAGGCAGGTGAAGGATAGATCGGAAACGATTGTTCCGGTTAGTCTTCCCCGAAACGCTGGGCTAGCTCACCGTTGTGTACATGTGGAAAGGGTAAACAATGACCTTCCATGGAAAGTAGCTCGAACCTTGGTCAGAACCACTGACATCTCAAGAATACGTGTGCTGAACCTTTGCGACCGGGAACAGATTACAGAAAAAGGCACACTGGTTGGCACTTGTGAGGAAGTGGATTGGTTACGTCGGTGCCAATATATATCGAGTGGGACCCCCAGCAAGGATTCAGAAACGAGAGTGACCACACTTTTGGAAGACTGTCGCAGTGTTCTCTCCCCGAACGAATTGGTCAAGGCGAAGAAGTTGTTACTCAAGTACGCCGATGTGTTCTCGTCAAACGATGCTGACATAGGAAAGACTGGCTTAGTTCAAGAAAAAATAAACACAGGAGAGGAATTGCCTATCCGTCAGCGGCCAAGAAGATTGCCTGTAGCACGTGAAAAGGAAGTGGAAACCATGATTGAGGGAATGGTGAAGGATGGTGTTATTGAACCTTCATCTAGTCCATGGTGTTCACCGGTGGTGCTGGTAAAGAAGAAGGATGGCAGCATGCGGTTCTGTGTTGATTACCGCCGTCTGAATGACGTTACAAAGAAGGACAGCTATCCCTTGCCAAGAATTGATGACACGTTGGACATACTTACAGGAGTAAAATGGTTTAGCACGCTGGATCTAAAAAGTGGCTACTGGCAAGTTGAAATTGACCCTAAGGACAAGAAGAAAACTGCGTTCTCGACGAGAAAGGGTCTGTGGCAATTCAAAGTAATGCCGTTTGGGTTGTGCAATGCTCCAGCAACGTTGGAAAGGCTGATGGAACTTGTACTTACCGGGCTAAATGGCGATGCCTGTCTGGTCTACTTGGATGACATCATCATCGTGGGCCGTACGTTTGAGGAATACCTTGAAAACCTGGGACGCGTGCTCAGAGTGCCAATCTCAAGCTGAGTTCGAAGAAATGTTCACTGTTCAAACGGCAAGTCAACTTTTTGGGTATGTAGTGTCGGAAGAAGGTATCCGCACGGATCCAGAAAAAATTGCAGCTGTAAAGGATTGGCCGGTTCCAAAAGACAAGACGCAGGTTAGAGCATTTTTGGGTTTGTGCTCCTATTACCGGCGATTTGTGAAGAACTTTGCAGAGATAGCCAAACCTCTGCATAAGCTAACCGAGGATAAGCGACATTTCTGCTGAGATGAAAGTTGTAATATCGCATTCCAGGAGCTCAAGGACCGTCTGTGCAAAACACCTATTTTGGGATACCCTGATGCAAGCAAAGAATTTATAGTTGACACAGACGCAAGTGATATAGGGCTTGGCGGTGTGTTGTCTCAACGGAATGGTGACCAAGAGGTCGTGATAGCGTACTTAGCAAGTCGTTGTCAAAACCGGAAAGGAACTATTGTGTCACAAGACGCGAATTGCTAGCCGTGGTAAAGTCGTTGCATCATTTTAGCAAATATCTTCTGGGGCGAAAATTTCACTTACGATCTGACCATGCTGCACTAAAATGACTATTGCAGTTTAAAAATCCAGAAGGACAAGTTGCGAGGTGGATTGAACTACTGCAGGATTACGACTTTGAGATCGAACATCGCAGCGGGAAATCTCATGGCAACGCAGATGCATTATCACGAAGACCTTGTCCTGAATATTGCAAACATTGTACTAGGCAAGAGAGTAAGGGAGTGGTATCCGTGAGGATGCTCAGGGCAGACCACCTCAGCAACGAGTGGAAGGACAGCTTTCAACGTGCACAGCAGGAAGATCCGGACATCAAGCCGATCCTGGAATGGATGAAGGCCAGTGCTCCCAAGCCCAAGTGGAGCGACGTCTCAGCGATGAGTTCGACCACTAAAAGCTATTGGGCCCAGTGGGACAGCTTACTGCTTCAGGATGGAGTTCTGTGCTGTAAATGGGAAAATGTTCGGGGAGACAGCTGTCATTCACAAATGGTTGTCCCTAAAGCTAAAGTACCGGATGTTCTACAGCTGTACCATAATGATTATTCAGGAGGCCATCTGGGAGTTAAACGAACTCTACTGAAGATCCGAGAACGGTTTTACTGGGTCCACTGTCGAAACGATGTCGAGGACTGGTGTCGCAAATGTACCTGAGACTCATAGTAGAGGTGCATTGAAGTTGTACAATGTTGGTGTACCATGGGAGAGAATAGCCATTGACGTGGCGGGGCCGTTTCCGGAGAGTGAAAGCGGTAACAAGCATTTCATGGTTGTGATGGATTACTTCACTAAGTGGCCAGAAGTCCTCGCCATTCCAAATCAAGAAGCTTCAACAGTTGCTGATAAGCTAGTTCATGAAGTCTTCTGTCGTTTTGGTGTACCTTTAGAGATTCACAGCGATCAAGGAAGGAATTTTGAGTCTCAAATATTCCAGGAAACTTGCCGAGTTATGGGTACTCATAAAACAAGAACGACTTCTTATCACCCGCAATCTGATGGAATGGTAGAACGATTTAATCAGACATTGGAGAGGTACCTAGCAAAAGTTGTAGACAATCGGCAACGAGATTGGGACAAGCACATACAACCGTTTTTGTTGTCATATCGAAGCGCTGTTCACGAAAGTACAGCAGTGACACCAGCTTTCGCAATCTTTGGAAGAGAATTACGGCTGCCTGCAGACCTGATCACCGGGATACCACCTGATGCAGTATAACCGATTATGCAAATGACTTGCGGAACAAAATGAATGACGTTTATGAGCACGTCAGACAATCGGGCCAGCAAATGTCTGAAAAGATGAAAACCCGGTATGATCGCAAAATGAACAACAAAGGGTTCGACGAAGGTTCACTTGTGTGGTTGCACAATCCAGTCCGCAGCAAAGGGAAATCTCCTAAGCTTCAAGCTAAATGGGACGGCCCGTACCGGATTGTGACCAGGATCAACGATATAACCTACCGGATACAGAAAGGCGCAAGAGGGACTCCTAAGATCGTCCATGTGGATCGCCTAGCGCGTTATTATGGGGCCGATAATGCTCGGGACCAGCATGTCTTAGGAGGGGGCAGTGTTACGCGCTCAAATCGGCGCACTAGCGCCATCTAGTCTCGAACCGAAGAACTAAACTTCTTGAAGTTTAAAACTCGAACTCTCGGTACCTTGCGCGTGTTTACTTGAACATTCTGGATATTTTGCTAATTTATATAAATAGGCGCTGCAAGATGCGATCGAGGAATTGTTGAATTGGCAATACGAGCGAAGCTTCGGAGCGGAATTAAGTGAATTAGTGTGTTTAATTATTAGTGTTTTTAACTTTAATTTGTGTAAAGTAAATTAAAGTGTTAATTTAGGTAATTCTATCGGCAATTTTTATTGTCACGCACCTCAAGCTCGTAACAATACTACCAGCGAGTTGGCATACAGTTTTTATGTTTGGTGCAGTTATTCATGAATTGTTGGACCAGTCGCTGCTTTAGAATAGCTCACCGCTAAACCCTCTCTATAAAAATTCAATGAATTGCATCATTTGTTTAGATGTGAGGTCTTTTACTTCCTCTGAGCTTAGTTAGTAATTTAATAGAAGGATGCTACATTATGTTCGCTATCAATACTCGTAAGAATGTACAGATGTGTTTCGTCTACTAACTTTAATGCTTCTGTCGCATTTACAATATTTCAACAGATTTTATCAAAATTTATTGGGGGATGAATCGCTCGCGTCCGTAGGCTTCGACCACCAAACCTTAGGCCCACCCTACGCGTGTCCCCCGGGTGGTGTTAAACGAGCGACCAAGCCGAAAAAATAGACTGGGCTTCCCGCTGTGTGGTAGTGGCGTAAAATCTACCACCACCCCTTGTTCGCACCATGAGTCAGGAGATAAAAGAAATGGCCCCGAGTTCCTGGCGCCCCTTTAATGGGGCAGGGATGCGAAGAATCACCGAGAGAAAAACCGGCGACGAGGTTCGCCACCCGTCACGTTCTGTCTCCCGGAGGGGCGAAATGTGGATTGCGGAAGCCCGTCTGGCTACACTGAATGTATGTGCAGCAATGAATGATAAGATGGATGAAGTATGCGAAATGATGAATGATAGAGGAATAGATGTTATGTGTAAATGAGACTAAACGAAAGGGAAAGGATGCCACCGCACGTGACACGTATACCGCGTATTGGTCTGGTGTAGACGAGACCGAACGGGCATGCCAGGGAGTCGGTTTCATCCTTTCAGAAGGAATGGATCAATATGTGAAAGAGTATGAATGTATAAGCCCAAAACTGCTACGGATACGAATGAAAGTGGGCTTAAAGAAGCTGTTCTTGCTAGGGGTGTACGCCCCAGACATGTCTAAGCCCACTTACATCCGAAAGCAGTTTTGGGACATGGTAAGGATGGTGTTGACAAAATGTAAGGAAAATGAAAATATTATTATGTTCAGAGACTTTAATGGTAGGATTGGGGTGAAGAGGTCTGGTTATGAAAGGATATTGGGAACGTTTGGTGATGAAAGTATAAATGAGAATGGTGAAGACCTCCTCACCGTATGTGTGGAAAAGAATCTCTTTGTGACGAATACTTTTTTTCGACATAAGAAGATTCATATGTATACATGGGAAAGAGGTGATGATAGAAGCATGATAGATTTCGTAATTGTGGATGAAAGAATGAGGAGCGCAGTCGTAGATACAAGGGTTTACCGGGGGTCCAGCGTAGGGACGGATCATTACTTGGTATTATGTCGAATTAATGGTCTTTTCATGCGTTGGCGGCATCGGACATCTGTGTCTACCACTGCGTTACAGCATATAAGAATAGAGAAGTTACAAGATGAAGATGTGAAAGAGAAGTATAAATGCAGACTGAGAGAAAATATTAGGTGTTTGAATGAGTTGTGTATGAATGATTTAGACTTGAATACTGTGTGGGATAGTATTAAGAAAAGTTTGGTGGATGCAGCCACCGAAGTATGTGGTGTAAGTAAGAGAACAAATGAAAGGAAAAGGAATACGTTGTGGTGGGATGATGTGGTACGGGTGGAAGTTGAATCAAAGAAGAAAGCATGGTTAGATTTACTAGCAACTAAAGCTGGTAATTCTGATGATATGAATGATGAGATTGAAAGAAAAAAGGCAGAATTTAGACGTCTAAATAAGAGAGTAAAAGAAGTAGTTGAAAGGAAAAAGAAAGAAAGAACGGATAAGAATGATAGAAGGATATGTGATAATTTAAAGGCTAATATAAAAATGTTCTGGAAACTCGTAAGAACTGCCAGGGGAAATACAAAACAGCCTATAATTAATGCTATAAGAGGCGAGAATGGATGTATTCTGAATGATGAAGTTTCGAATTTAAACAGATGGAAGGAATACTTTGAAAGCGTGTTTATTAGTGAAGAGTCGTCTGAATTAAATGAACAAGAAATTCCGAAAGAAGTGGAAAGGGGTATGGAGATAAGTGTAGATGAAATAATGAAAGCAATGAAAAGCATGAAAGCAGGTAAGGCAGCTGGGTATGATGGAGTATCACCCGAGATGCTAAGGGCTGGAGAGGGAGTAGTGGCGGGCCTGCTGTACCCCTTTTTTAATTTGTGTTGGGAATTAAAACGAGTACCGGATGACTGGTGTAAAGCAGTTATAGTACCAATATATAAAGGAAAAGGGCCACAGCAGGACTGCAAAAACTACCGTGGTATCAGCTTGCTTAGTATTTTGGGTAAACTGTATGCTAAGGTGTTAATTGAAAAACTTATGAAAGAAACTGATGGAAAAATTTAGGATGTGCAAGCGAGTTTTCGAAAGGGTATGGGGTGTACAGATCAAGTATCTTCCACGCACATGATTGCGGACAAGTTTTTGGCTAAAAACCAGAAAGTTTTTTGTGCGTTCATGGACTTGGAAAAGGCTTATGACAGAGTGGATCGGAATGTGTTATGGCAAACACTGAACTCATATGGGTTGAGCGCTGGTTTGATACAGGCATTGAGGTCTCTTTATAGGGATTCTAGTGCTTGTATGCCGATGATCAAGTCATATTTGCATCATCGGCGGCTGAGTTGCAAATGATGGTTGCATTAATGAACTGGGCATTAAAAGAAAGGGGAATGAAAGTGAACGCAAGTAAGACGAAAGTGATGGATTTTGAAAGAGAGGAAAGCAAAACGGTATGTGAAATAAGAATAGAAGGAGAGTTAATTGAGCAAGTGGATGAGTTTGTGTATTTGGGATGTGTATTTAACAGGGATGGTAGATCTGATAAGGATATAGAGCGACGAATAAATGCAGGGAATAGTGTGAATGGGGCACTACACTCTATTGTGAAGAACCAGAATGTATCAAAAAAGGCACGTATGGTAATTCATAATGCTGTGTTAGTCCCTACTTTAATGTATGGTAGTGAAAGCTGGATGTGGCAGAAGAAGCACAAAAGTAGAATAAATTCTGTAGAAATGCGGTCTTTAAGGAGTACGCTAGGGTTGAATCTGAATGTCAGGGTGAGAAAGTGCGTGATAAGAGATAAATGTGGTATGCAAGATGATGTTTTGACCAGGATTAAGATAGGAATGCTTCGGTGGTTTGGTCACGTAGAAAGAATGAATGAGGAAAGAGTGACAAAGCAAATTTGTATGGCAGATGTGAACGGCAGAGTCGGGAAGGGTCGCCCTAGAAAAAAGTTTGTTGACCAAATTGGCGATAATTTGAAAATGGGCCACGTTAAAAGTACCCTTAACCGAGGAGCATGTATGCGTAGATATATGGATGTAAAGGAGGCGAAAGAGGTATGTCAGGATCGTGTCAAATGTAAGTCCGTTGTCTCTGCCTACCCCTCTGGGTGACAGGCGTGAGTGTTTATGAATTATGAATTATGAATGAATTATTGGGGTAGAACTTTTCTCTTCTGACAATTTAGTGATAATGCACATTTTTCAATGATTAAGGTTGTTTTAGATTCTTTCATCATTATCGCAGCTTATCATAAGTCCACTGCAAAATATAGGCTTGCCTTGCATAGATTACAGTAGTTTGTTTAGATTTTTTAAACTTTTATATTAATAATTTTTTTACTTTTATTTGAGATACAAAACTTAAATGCACTAATGTAACAATGAAATTAACATACTATATTATTTAACTTTGTTTTCCACAAAATAATAAACACAATGGCAAAACTTGCCATTCGCATAGTCCTTTTTTGTATTTATCTGAATAATCATTGGCCATGTAAACATAGTTGCAGATTCGCTCTTTGTAAATTAACTTAAAAATATGTATATGCTGTGTATTTCAAGCCATCATAGTTGTTTTCATAAGGAAATAACATAAAGACTCATAACAGCTTCACATAGCATATTAATATGTTTTCCTTGTTTTACTAACTTTTTAACTTTTATATTTCGTGGTTTCTTTATGGCCCATCGTATTATGTCGCATTGCACAAATGCGACATAATACGATGAATTATTTACTAATGCGGTATGTGGTATATGGTATGAAGTAACGCAGAAGTTTAGCTTTAGTTCCATATACTAATATTCTAATCTTAATATATATTAATATTTAGATTAGAATATTATAATATATATTAATATAGCTTTGCTATAATCATATTATGCGTTCAGCACGATAGACACAAATATTGACCTTTTCACTTTGAATTTATGATGATTGTACCCGTGTTAATGACGCTAACTTAGTTGAGCGAGCGTATCGTATTGTGTCACGAAAGGTCCATGTTTTTTTTTTAATGAGGAAACGGCTCAAAAAGTTTAAGAACATTAAATCGTCCCTATTAAGCATGTATCAGGTTCACATCAATCAATTCCTTATTAATTAATCGCTGCCCGCTTGGAGATGGATTATAATCTTAATATATATTAAATTACGTGTCACGTTATTTGTCCGCGGTGGACTCCTAAACTACTTAACCGATTTTATTCAAATTTGCACACCGTGTGCAGTTTGGTCCAACTTTAAAGATATGATAGTGTTTTGTTGCCCGTAAGTGACCCACAATTTTTTTGCGAATTTAAGGATTTTTAGTAGGACATAACAGGGTCGTCGCAAAGGGCAGAACAACGTCTGCCTGGCAAGCTAGTATTTATATAAAAATTCCCGATACAAGGGCTTCCCACATTTTATAAAAAATGTGGAGGAGGCACACGGCGCCATACACGCCGAGTGCGGTGAGCGCCCAGCAACCAACGCGCTCCCCGGGAACGTTAAGTTAAGAACTGGATCATAGTCCACAGAACGTAGTCATCAGTAAAAGAGGGCTAGGCTTTTTGGTAGTGCGTAAGCGCAAACATCGACCGAACTCGCCCATGTCAATGCGTGTAAACGCCATACAGAATACGATCAAATTCAACCACAGTGAATGTACGTCACACGGTTTAGGCAACACGTTGAATAATAGGAACACTGGCCATAAAAAGCTCACTGTGAACCCCACCACCCGCCCGACAGCTCCTGCAGGCCTAATGTAAGTGTAAATAATCACCGTTTGCATGATAAGCACAATTACTAGCGGCAGAGCCTGTCATGAGTCTCACGATCACCACTCATTGGGGCCCCGTTAAGCGATTTTCGGCCGTAGCTTTGAGAGTCTCCTCCCTCCAGCGACCACCCGCATGAGGTCGAGACATATGCTTGACCAACCAATATAACAGCAGATACAGCCAAAAGACAGTTATAAGATAATGGTAATAATACGCCATCAAAAAGGGTTTGTGTAACTGACGGTGAGTATATGCATTTTTCGATCATGCTTGTCTCACCCACCAACAAGTTGTCTTCAATCATTCAGGGGCGGGAAATAGACAAAAGATTTATTATTATATTGTTATATAAAACATCATGAAGTTCAGACAATCTGCAGCTCCATCATGAAGGGATTCGCTTTCGGCAAAGCCACTTAGGGGTAAGTAAAACAAGACGCAGAGTGCGCCATTGAGAATAGTTACCAGCCAAGCAACCATCGCAGAAACGCAATGCTGCAGAACGCAACGAGTATCAATACGACTATCGTCGGGCTTACATCATCCCAAGGTCCTCCATATAATCCCAGCAGACATCACCACCTGTATACCTCCATCGACCAGAATCACAAAATGTGTCAAACCAAGAGCACACCCGCATATCTATTACAAGACGCAATACCGCACGAAGCAGTAAGCCTCAATGCA
Organism: Parnassius smintheus behrii; assembly: GCA_036936625.1. Classification (NCBI taxonomy): domain Eukaryota; kingdom Metazoa; phylum Arthropoda; class Insecta; order Lepidoptera; family Papilionidae; genus Parnassius; species Parnassius smintheus. The sequence goes on along the minus strand of JAUPFT010000013.1, from coordinate 22,257,656 downwards.
ACTATCATAAAAACGTCTCCCCTTCACAATGCACCCACACGATCCCTATCGAATTTGGCATCAAAATGGGTACTGTTTTAACTAAAAATAGCACCAACCTATCATAGTATCACGCTACTAAGACGTCAGTAGCCAAAATCCACATATTGCAATAAGACGTGGAGCTGAGTATACTTGTTAAAAGTGCTACCAAACACACTCCTCCTAATCGAAAAGGTAGCCAACGGATCATTGTTATGCGCTAAGATGCCGCCTATAAACGGTAGCTATGTGCAATGTTCGTGGGAAGTCGTATTGTTACAACAAACCCGCTTACCACATACTACACGGAGATATCCGTTAGCGAGTCCCAGTTTACCTCGGTCCCGGACACTGTGAAGCAGTCTACACGCCACTATAATACATACTCGTAATAATGTGCTCCAGACCGAATTTCGACCATGGCGGCCCGCCTCAACGGAGGCTAGCCATCGGTGCAGGACAGGATTATAGTGCCCAAGTGTATGCGCAAGCATAGGTGCACTCTCTATTCCCTCACTCTCATAATCCGATGGGACGGTAAACCGACACGACAGGAGAGAGATCAGGCTCAGGACCAACGGCTTTACGTGCTTTCCGAGGCACGGGGGTGAGACACCGTCAACTTCCTGACTCCGGGCAGTTACTGAGAATTTCTTGACGGAAAACCCAATAATTGATTTTTTGGCCCGACCCGGGATCGAACCCAGGATCTCATGATCAGCAGTCGTACCACTACAACCACTAGACCAAGGAGGCAGTGCAATAATACATATAATACAGTTGTCCCGCAGTAATCCGACAAACGTTTGCAAGGCGATGACGGATTATCGAATTTGTCGGACTATAGAGTGCTGCCACAGCCCCCTGGTAGTCCGGAACTTTTTGAAAAAGAGTACCTTGTAATGTGATAGATTACATATCAAATATAATATAAAATAAAAAATATCATGTGATGCACAATGAATACCTAAACAGTAAATAATACCCTAGTCCCATTTGAACTTAGACAATACGCATCAAGCTAGATTCGTGGTGACGCGAACTAATTTGTTTGTCCACGTATTCGCGAAAGACACTTCTCCCCCTGGCCAAAGAATATATACACTACGCAAAAAGAAACGACACTTAAGCATGTGTGCACGTAAAATCGCTTGCGGCTATGTCTGGATGTGTGCGGGGGCCTTGAGAGGCGCGCGGGGCGTGGAACGGGCAGTCGCCGACTGCCCTGGCCGAGGGCTAGTAGTAATACCGATATTTGTCAGTATTAGTTAATATGAATATATTCGTCAAGTGATATAATATTTCAATTAATATATGAATATTACTGATATATTAATGTACATATTACTATTCCATTCATGTAGGTATTAAGTTTATGTTACCAAGTAACGTTATTAGTTTTTATAGTCGTGTATGCTAGGTTTATATGCTTTGATAAATATTAATGTTGTTATTAAATAAACGATATTATAGTATATGTATAAGTATTACTGAAAGTGATTTTAAGTGATTAGAATTTAAATAAATTCCACTGCACAAAACAAGGGCCCTTGTTTTGTTAGTTTAATTTTTAATAATGTTTTATGATACCTAAAAATATGTGAACTCATTTTAATGAAAGTCGATATGATCTTAACAATAATTATAGGGAAATGCCATGACAATAAAACTAATATATCGCCAATAATTTTATTATATTACATTGACTGAAATATACACTATTAAAATACCACTAGAGAGTCAAGAAATTTTAGATATCTATAAAGAGTTTTGTATTTGTTCATTGTTGTATTTGTGGATTATTTCATTAGAAATAGAAATAACTTATCTCATCAACACATAGGGAACAATTTGTTGTCTTAAGTCCCAGGAAACCTGCATACCTTTGGATTTTCTAAAAAAAATATACATGCTACGAATTTTTGCAATTGTTAGAAATAATAATGAAAATTAAAAATTTATCGAAAAATTCAAAAATATATAAGAGTAGATTATTTTTAAAGGATAGTAGTAATACTGATTATTGCGTACTGAAATACTAAGTGTAGTTAATTATTTAAGATTACCATGAACTGTCGTATGTTCCTCATTTAATAAAAGTTGATTTAAAATTGAACGTATCTTTCACTACCCAAATACATAAGTTTACATAATATATAACACATACCTACCATGTATCTTCTTTGGTACAAGTCTGTAATATTCCATTTCGGTTTGATATCAACCCTAGCGTTACACGCGTCGACTCAAGGTCGCCGGCGCTTAAGCTCTCACGTACAGGGAGTGTCATCGCTGTGCCCTGGCGGATACATAGCGTGACTCGAATCTACCCTCAAATTAAAGACATGTCGGATTACAAGGGGGACGAATTAGCCAGAGGTCGAACTACCTGGGGTCCACTGTAATCCTTTTCAAATTCCATTTATGTCAACATATTGCTTTTACATATTTGAGACCTTCCACATATTTGCTTTATTTCATAGATATTGCCTGCGATTAACAATACCAAATATTGAAGGACATTACTATTATATGACTTTTATACATAACTTCAATACACAACTATGCTATTATAATGTTTACGCATTAAAGAGACCTTCCATATTAATGCTTTTGTATCATAGACTTTAACTCTATGTGACTTAACAAGCTTTGGATAATAAGCTGAATTTTCGTATATACCTTCATTATGGCGTTCTAAGAGTTGGCTCAAAAGTCTCATAAAATCTCGTGTCTGCATCGTTCAGTTATTCCAGGACAAAGATAAAAAAACAGTTTTTCACAATTATCTCGGTTTCTATTGCTAACACGATGTTAACACCTATCATAATAATTGTAGAGCATAAAATTTGCGACAAATTTTATTTAAAACATTTTTTCATGGGCTCAACCGTTTGCTCATACGTAATATAATGCAAGTCAATCGTGAATATCAGTAAATACTACCTTGATTCCAATACCTTACCAAAATTAATTCCTGGAGCTAATAACAATACTACCACCAGCAACGCAGTGTTGCCAGATGCCTTCAACCTTTTATCTGTATTAGAAACTGCTAAAATCTGTATTAAATCTGTATGGTATTTAAACTTAAAATCTAATAAACCAAAATAGAATAATTTATCATCATCATCGTTGTTTCTTTTGAAAAACAAGGAATAACTACCAACGTGATGAGCTGATAAGATTTGAGTATCGTTATTAAATAAAAATATATATTTTTGATGCTGTGAATGATCAAAACACAGCTGCGATGTCACGCCTGAAGACTAAGATGGAATGCTTCGTTTCCGGTAAAAAAGGGTCTCCGGATTTCTACACTATTCTGTGAGAGCGTGGTCCATTCGTGCTGCAACCACAACATAGCTGCTGTGTGGCTCTACCACGTATAAAATATACACTATACCAAAAAATTTTATATAGCAAAATTGAAAACATTAAGCAAACAACGTATTAAAATTCAAACATTTGCAACAAACGAGCATATTATTACTTTATTATTTTCAGTCATACATATTTGATATATATGTACATATTTTATAATACACTTGTAATTCTGCCATACTAACTAATTACGTTGTGAAAAAATAAATTAACTATAAAGATAGAATCGTGCAATGATGTGTGTAACGCGGTATCTAGTCACTTATTTTGCTTCGTTCTGTTTTAAGTTGAATATTATGGTAATCTATTCAATTGAGTTAGAAAACTGTATAAAAATCTCTATCCAGTGCTAATCTGTATCACACACCGTAAATCTGTATAAATACAGGGAAATCTATATATATATATATGGCAACACTGAGTGACAGTGAGGAAGTGAGAACATTTGACGCTGAAATTCTGAAGGGTCTGGAAACAATTCAGAGCAACGAAAATGATGACGAACAGAAATTCCCGATGAAGATCACGATGAAGAAGAAAATTAATACTTTTGCTCTTTAAATTATTAAAGATTTGTAGATTTTCACTGCGATTCATTGAAGTAATATGTACTTACGTACTAGAACAGCTATCTCAAACAAAAAAAAATGTGCGCTATTCTGTGTTCGCGCGGTTGCTTTTTTTATCATAGAATAAACATAGGTAGAATGATCCGTAGGTAATAGTAGATTATATTGTTAAATAGGTAAATTATATCGCGAACAATATTTAAATTTTGTCATTTATTTTGTATATTATATTTGCTTATTTAATATAATATTACATAATATTATATCATAATTACATTTTAATGATATTTTGATCTGAATATTTTAAAAGGTATCTATGTCGAATATAAAAAACACACTAAATGTGTGTTTAACAAAACTTATTAACATAACATTTAAATTACTAATATATTTATTTAAATTAGAATAAGAGTCGTTCACAAATGCTAGGCACGCGAGAGTTAAAAATGGACGAATTTATTCCACTTTGACTTTGATGTGGAAACCTAAAAATAAAATAAAAGAATAATAAGCAGATTTAAACATAAAATATTTAGCCTAATTATAATAACTTGTATATGTTTCTACAAAAAAAATGTGTATAATAATATATTCGTCGTATACTTAAGTACCCACAGAAATGTCGCATCTGAACATATTAATTTCATAATCTATATTTCATGACACGAGATGGCGTCTTAGAAATATCTTGTTTTATTATTAATCTATAATACCTTTATATTGATTAAGTATCTTATTAACCGATGAAAAGTAATTCCTTTTTTTTGTACTGAAATTTCTTGAATTGTTTGTGCAATGTCTAAGTACACACGACGGCATATTTTTATCAAGAGATTTATTTTAAATCAACACAACACGTGACAACACTACAAGCGTCTAGCGAGTGACTGATTAAAGTGCGGTGTATGCACCGCAGTTGAGTGGAACATAGTAGCTGAATGCAGTGCCGCCTTTAGTACGTAGTACGTAATAGCTCAATGCTGCGATTCAATTTAATTCGTCAGAAATGTTCAGCTGCTGAATAAGGATAAAATTAAAATATATTAACTCGTTTTACTTCCTTTAAAAATTTACTTTGAATAAATAAATATAACTTTAAGATATATAATAATATATTAAGTACCTATAATATATTACATTATATCTAAAAACTTACACATTTTAAATATAAAATATTTTATTATTTTTCCAAAACCTACATTCAATAAATACATTAAGCATTTCATTTAATGAGTTTTTAATTACACAAAGTAAATAGGAAGTATTGTTAAATGAATATACCTATTAGAAATATATAAAATGTTATTAAATGCAATGTTTTAACTGATAAATAATAAAAACTATTCTAAATTAAAGGTATATTCAAAGATCTTCACAGTTGACCTCTCGTTACGGTACGTGTCTGAGTGCTACGCGCTCACCGCCCCCTATCCCAAGAACGGTTGAGCACATGAAACAATGTTTTATATAAAATTTGTCGCAAATTTTATGCTCTATAATTTTTGTAATTAGATGTTAACATCATTGGTGTAATAGAAAATAAGATAATCGCGAAAAACTGTTTTATTTTTACTTTTGACCTAGAATAACTTATAACGCAGGCACGAGATTTTATGAGATTTTTGAGACAACTCTTAGAACTTCATAATGAAGGTATACACGAAAGTTCAGCTTACTGTCTCTCATTTCAAGGTTTACCCGTTTTTACGCTAAAGTGACTGGACTACGGTACTATCACTGAGATAAAAGATGTATGTGGCGTATAATATTTAAACGTAAAGTAGTTCGGTTTTTGGAAATGAGGCGTATATCCCAGTGCGGCATCTATCCCGGATTTACCCTGTACGTTCCGTGTGAGATTCTAACTGGAGGCCCATAGCGCTGCAGTCAAATGCTTAGCCCCTGCCCTGCGCTACCGAGCCGACGAATTAATGAATATTTTTTAGAACAATCTGCTCCATTCTTTATTTAACCGTGGTTAGTTCTCAGCAATATGAAATCCATCAACGCAAATCTTAGTTAACTTTTGAACGAACTGAGTTTCTTTTGTTGTCTGATTTATAGATTAGGACACTGACCTCCATATTATAATGTATGTAAATGAGTTTGAAATAATGATTTCTTAGTTAAAATACTATTTTTATTCGTATGATGTGTTTTTGTAATAAAATGTTGTGTACATGTCCTCGTATTTTAATAACAAAACACTCAATAAGAACAAAAATATGCTTATTTACCTCACCGACGCATCCTTAGTTTTTCCTTGTATCTAATAAGTAAAACTTGAACTCGTTAAAGTAAACCTTGATTTATAATGAAAATATACTATATGTAATAATATTTAATTATGACTAAATAACAAGTTTCATATAATCAAGTTATTAGATTCCACCCATTACCCTATTAATAGGTATTTAATGAACTACCTGTGAAATTTCCGTTCTGTATTACTGGACATATCAAATCAAAATAGCTTTGCTTTAGTAAGAACTCTAATTTCAAATTAATTTGAAAACGTGGAATTCGTTTTTTTTTTTCAAATTAGTCATTTGTTTATTGATTAGCGTTATGTTTCATTGCATATGAATAATTTTCGTTATCATGAATACGTTAAAAATTCCAGTTATTATATGAGTACCGTCGTAGCAGTAAAGCGGCACACGGTTACGAAGCGAATACTACAAACAAACGCACCACCTGTTATTGGTTTACCCGCTTCCGTTCTGCAAAATTCGATTTGAAAAATGAACCCCGTGACCAATTAAAAGCAACTGTGGAAGCTGATATCAATCTACGGGTGAATTAGCAGCAAAACCAATATTGGTCCATTTGCGTCAAATTGGAAAGGTAAAAAAGCTTGACAAATGCGTGTCCCACGAACTCAATGATTAAAGCACGAAATACTCGTTGAGACGTGCCTTGCACTGCTCAACAGGCACACATACGAAGGAATTTTGAACCGCATTGTAACCTGCGACGAAACATGAATTTTGTTTGACAATCACAAGCACTCAGCAAATTGTTTGAATCCTGGTCAGCACCCAAACAATGCTCTAAACGAAAGCTTACCCTTAGAAAATCGATAGTCTGTTTGGCGGTCTAGCGCCAAACACCAAACGGGATGAGCATCACTGTAGATACCTACTGTGAAGAACTAAACAAATTTACGGAGAAGTTCGCACGTCTCCAACTAGCTTTGGTCAATCGCTCGTCCCCGCTGCTTCTGCACGACAACGCGCGTCCTCATCCTGAACAACAGATTGTCTCCAAGTTACAAGAGCCCGGGTTGGAAGCTCTTCGTCACCTGCCGTACTCACCAGACCTTGCGCCTACAGACTTTTACTTTCTGTAGGGAATTCAATACCCGAAAGATTACAGAAGTACAAAATGCCATTGAAAAATTTGTTGTCTCCCGTACAGCTGATTACTTCAAGAAGTACATCAATAAACTGCCACTGCGATGGCAAAGATGGCGATTGCATGGGTGATTACTTTGAATAATAGAAATATAAAAAATACGTTAATTATTTCATAAAAACACGTCAGTTTCATAAGTACGAGTAAAGACCTAATATATTAAATTATTTTAATACATAAAATATTAAATCAAAACGTAGTCATTATAAAAACTCACTGAAAAGAAAAGTGCCAAAGCTGTGAGACGTTTGAAAATAGCGACAAATCTTCAAAAAATAAGTCCATTATTGGACCTCAATTATAATTTATAACTAATGACGAAGATTATAATATATGTAGTTAATAAATATATTACATGCATTCCATTGACGGCTATATAATATAATATATATATGTGTGTGTGTGTGTATATGTATTATCGTCTATATGGGACATTATAATACCTAGATAATAATGAATAAGTTTAAAAGTCTATTTGAGTGTTTATACCTGTAACTTACTAAAAAAAACATTATTTCTTTTAATCGTAATAATATGATGTCATAATATGCGACGAAATTATACATAACCGGTTATTTTTCTACAAAACACTTAGACAGCGACAGAAGTGCATTGATCTTAAAGCGGTATAAATAGGGCTTCGTGAAGAGGTATCATCATCATTGTTAAAGGAAACTTGCCAACATGAATACTGTAAGTCATCATACTCTCATTATTTACGTTATATTTATAGTTATATTCTTGGAACTGTTTATTTTTAAAAACGAAGAAAATATATACATTAAAAATTACATTTTTAATATTATTACTTTTTTAAATATGTAGAGGAAGATAATAATTACTATAAAAATTAGAATTTTGTATATTATTACTATATTTTATATAAGGTGATAAAATATATAGCGTGATAAAAGAGCACACAGTTCATGTCAGGTTAAGTGAATAATGTGATCCATAGACATCTATCGTCAATTATGAATTAAACTGCGTGTATCACCCCCGAGAAATAAGAAGGACGCCTCGCTACCAAATCAAATGTCTCCGGTTCTCTTCACTCACCATACAACATTGCTGCTATTTCACGCTAGTATTTTTATTAGTGTTTAAGACAACCTATTCGTGCTGCAAAAATAATAGAGAGTAGCGTAACTCAAACAGTAAAAAGTTATTGATGTTAGTTACACTAAACATATTTCGTGTTTGTTTTTAGATATTCATTAAACTGTTTTACTTACAGATACTATGTTTTGCTCTTTTGGTGTGTGTATGCTTGGCATATGCACTGGCGCTGCCGTACCCGGATGAAATAATGGCTCAAGCAGAAGGCCTACAAGCGGAAGAATCCAGACATAGAGGGTGGGGCGGAAACAGTTGGGGTCGCGGTGGAGGTGGATATGGACAGGGCGGCGGCTGGGGACAAGGAGGAGGCTATGGCCGCGGCGGTGGCTGGGGACACGGCGGCGGCTGGGGACGTGGATAGAGACGCGGCTGAATAACAAACACAACCTGGACTAATTGAATACATTTGTGCCATTCAAAATGGAATTCGTTTTTATTTGTCATTATTTTGTTCTGTGATTTTAATTTGATTAAACACTAATATTACTTTAATAAGTTGCATTTCATTACATCTATCTTATTTAATGTAAAATATTATTGTTATATCACCTACTTCCTAGACGGAGGGAAATTAATCAGAATATGTAGCAGCATCATTTAACAACTCAATATGATAAAAATTTCGGTTGCCAATCCGCCAGTCAAGCTTGGCACTGGCAACTAAGACAAATATTCTGTTTATTTGGAAATCTATGTGGAATGCAAATATTTAGCAGTAGACTATTGATAGACTAGAGAGCCGTGGTAGCTCAGTGGTTAACGCTCGCTGTAAATATAACAGAACGCGAGTAACCCGGGTTCGATCCCCGCCTGCACCAATGAAATTGTTAATTGCAATTTTAGGTGCCGATTTACCACGTGCTCGGCGGTGAAGGAAAACATCGTGAGGAAACCTGCATGTCTGAGGAATAAGAAAAAAAAAATATTTCGAAGACATGTGAAGTTCGTCAACACGCATTTGGGCAGCGCGGCGGACACTTCCTTGCCCTAAACCCTCTCAGAAATGTGGGGAGGCTTGAGCCCAGCAGTGGGACGTATTATAGGCTGTAACTTTACTTTACTTTACTATTGATAGACTGTAATGATGACGATAATGAGTTCTACTTATCTTCGCTACTTATATTTACGGCAGAATGATAACATTTTCATACGTGCTAGAGTTACGCTACAGCTACCTTTTGGTTGTAGTACGAATCGGTCGGCACGACTGGGGATGACCACACTCTCACAGAATACCAGCGTAAAATAGCAGCTTAATGCTGCTGTGTTTCGTATGGGGAGTATAGAGATCCGGAGACACCTTTTTACTGGAAGCGAGGCATTCCATGTTAGTTCTCAGGGGTAACAACGCACCTACGTTTTGATTCTTAATCGAGAATAAATGTGGATATCTATGGGCTACAGCATGCACTTACCATCAGGTGAACTGTGAGCTCGTTTGTCACCCTTATTCTATTAAAAAATGTAACATTTTCAAAAATATAAATTGAATATAGTAGCAGTCTAGATACAGAATGACCGACTTCTCATTTTAAAATATTTTCTGAATAGATTTTTTTATTTCTCAGATTTACAGGTTTCCTTGCGATGTTTTTTTGACAGGCTGGAGGGGCTGTTGAGTAAATGTACAATGTATATCAAAGGAAACAAATCATACTAAAATAGTAAGCAATTCATATTCGATCGACGCCGACACCACATCATCTGTCGACCACGTTTTCGGCGGTGGAGAAAAAAAAACATCGCGAGGAAACCTGCATATCTTAGTATATGTGAGTGTGTGATATATATATATATATATATATATATATATATATATATATATATATATATATATATATATATATATATATGTATACGTTCACTTGCAGATAGCTGATGTTGTAAGGGGTAACTTATAGGGTTCTGCGCAAAAATATTTCACGCAGGCGAAGTCGTGGGAAACAGCTAGTTTATAATATATAACCTTAATATGTTTGTAAATACGAAAGCTATCTTAATAAATGATAAACGGTTTAATAAAAATCATTAAAAGTAAAACAGTGTAGCCGCAGTTTACAAACATCTCACCATTCCGCACAGGCCTCCTTATTACTTGTAGTAGTTTGTGGGCAGAAAATAGTCCGCCGCAATGCTCCTTGCGTAGTAGCTCAGGGTCCAAGAGCTTGCTGTAAATTTCAAAGTGCGAGCAACCTGGATTTGATCCCTGCCGGCAGTAATGAAATTGTTAATTGCAATTTTAATTGCTGAATTACCACGTGCTCGGTGGTGAAAGAAAACATAAATCGAACAAAAAAAATATTTTGCACGTTTCAATTGAAGTTCGGCAACTCGCATTGGGCAGCGCGTCGGATATTTTCATCCCCAAAACCCTTTCAGAAAGGAGAAGAGGTGTCGGCCTAGCAGTGCGACGTATACAGGCTTGACTTCAATGCTCATATGCGTAATAGCTCGTTAACATTTCCACGAATTTTTGTAACTACTTAGAAATCTAGGTTTCCCCACGAAGTTATTCTTCGCCCCTTCACCGTCAAACACGTGCTAAATGAGCACATAGAATTTCCTATAACAGTTTCACTGGTCTTCGCGGGAATTGTACACGTTCTGCCGCCATATCCTGATATCTTACGACGAGCTTCCGCACAATTGTAGACCACAAACACCCAATTATTAAATACAACGCGCAATTAAAGCAAACATAATAGCTACACTGTCATAATTGCCAGACGGATTTGTGGTCATAGTACGCTGACTTGGACGTTACTCTTAAACTTTTTTTAATGGTTATATTTAAAGTGTAATATTGAAGTCATTAGCATCGATTGAACCTATCATTATTCTAAAGTTAAGGAATATATTAAAGTAAATTGCGTCTTTATTTCATATGTTCCATATACATTGGCATCACTCTCGACTCAAAGCTTCAGTGAGCCCCCATACATCCAAACTAGCAACCAGACTAAGCTCTGCAGCCTATGCTGAAAAAAGATAAGAGATCTCACTTGTGTTCAAAACAGCTAGATTACTTTATTTCAGCTATTTCAATAACGTCTTATGGGATTTTGCTACGGAGAAATGCGGCTGATTTAGAAACTATTTGTATTTTGGAGAAGAGTTTACAACCTAAAGCCGAGAGTCTCTTAGAGAAAAAATTAAAGAGATAAATATATAATAAACTTTGGAACAAAGGTAGTTTTAGTAAAAAAAAAACAAACACAAGCTAGTGATACCAGTTTCTCGACTCCACAGAGTCAGTAATTTATTTTTTGGGCAATGTATACGCTATTACAAATAAGCATAAATATACAAAGTATCTCTATTACCAAGTTTAAATATTTAATTAAACAAAAACTCTATAAAGAGTGTTATTATAATATAGATGAATATATGGTTGATAATAACCCTTCAGAATAAGGTGGTCGCTTCTAAGCTGTTTCTAAAATAAATTTTGTAAATAGTTTGTAACCATTCATATTGTGTTTTTTTTAAAGTCCCGTTGTGTTTCTTGCTAGTTATTCTCAAGACAAAGGTTTTTTTTTTTCAAACCAATGGTAAAGTAAAAAATGAGTTTCAATGAAAATAATATCTAAAATACAAAATATAATATAAAATATAAAATATCTAGATATATAGAATTTAAAAAAAATATTCTATTAGTGCGAACTTAAATTTTTCTTGTTTGAGATTTTTGCCAATTTTGAAAGTTCACAATTTATGATCCACAATTGCACGCCGCGGGACTTACCTGACCGCAATACAGCTCGTATTGAAGTAGTGATTGAGGGAAACCAAGATCCCGAAGCCTTTGCTTGAGTTCGGTCAGCTAAAATATGCAACTGCTCTAGTGGACAACAGACTGCGGCATCGTCATTTCTAGACACCTGAGAATTATAGTGAAATTGAGAGGTTCTCATCATCTGCACACATCGTTGTTGTAGCTTATCTATTTGGAGTTTATCTACGTGATAGATTTAGTAATGATAACCACCGCAGCAGAAATAGAGTAACCGGCATAGCCAACGTATTAATAAGCAAATGTGGCAATAACTCGGCCATATAACTCAAAGAACCGAGAGGCGATGGGTGAAAATTTTTCAAGTCTCGATAATGGTAAGCGAAGTATAAAGCAGTCCCCCACTAGATTGAAGTGTCGACATGACCAGAGATGCAGCAAGTCGACGAATGCAGGTGGCTCAGGAGGTGTAGGTTTATTACATAGTTTTTAATAGCATTAAATTTGCTATTGTATGTATATATAAACAGGTTTTTAGAATTCAAGGCCAAACATCACTGTTTTTTTCATAAAACTTGAAGATAAAATCAAGTTCAAAACAATGAACATAGTTGAAATACTCAGAAAATTCACACTATATGTTTTTGTTCTTGTTATAGCTGAAATCGTTATTAATACAGAAGAATTAACAAACAGCTGAATTGGTTGTATTGGTTGTATATTATAATATAATATTCTGATGGCCGAGAACGCACTGTATCAAATAGATAGTTGACGCCTTTACCTGTGATTCGAATTAGTGAAGAAGAAAATGGAACTGACCAAATTTTTGGAGATAACTGCCGCACCTTCAGTGTCTACAGTATTTACAGGTAGGTTACCACTTTTGCAAAGTGCCCTTTCTTTGAACATAATTGACATATTGAATAAAAATTTTATGAGTTGATGTAGACTTTAATTACCACAAAAAAAACATCGCTTACGTTGATTTATTTTATTATGTTGCTGCAGTGGCTATGCTATAATTCTCCATGTTTCTTTCTGGCTGTTCGTTATACAAGAAAACAAGTTGCAACAACACTGCTCACTAGACTAGTTCTAGTCGTGCGGCTGAATCGAGGTCCTGCAAAAATGCCGAATTGTTTTGTTTGTTTCTGCAAAAAGAGATCTGTCTGTTTTAAATTTAAAAATTACAATAATGGTCGTGTTTTTTCGAATTTGTTTACCAAAACAGGCTGCTCGTCCTCAAAGAATATTATACAGATCAGTCGGGCGACTGATCCGAGTCTGTATCTGAGTTGTCGCTCTCACCAAGCGATACTGTTATAAATTATAATGTATCTATGTTTGTGTGAAGTTATTAGTTTATTTTTTAAATTTTTGTTATGTTTTAGTTTTGTTGTAACAGTCAGTTGTTTTTGTGTGCGCAACATCACATACATCGAGAAAACACGTTTTTAATTAAAGTTACAGCCTCCTCTAATTACTGAGAGGGTTTTAGGGCAAGGATGTGTCCGCCGCGCTGCCTAAACGGGTGTTGGCGAACTTCACATGTCTAAATCTGCATGTCTGAGAAACAAAAAAATATTTTGTTTGTTTCTCAGACATGCAGATTTCCTTACGATTTTTTCTTCACCACTCGAGCACCTGGTAAATCAGCATTTAAAATTCCAATTAACAATTTCATTGGTGAAGGCAGGGATCGAACCCGAGTTGCTCGCGGACTGAGTGAATTTACAGCGAGCGCTAACCATTTGAGCTATCACGGTTCATACGAACCTAAAATCATTTGTCACCAAAAACATGATGTGAGGTGCATATTTGTGTTTTTAGCAGTCAACTTTTATGGCTGATATGAAAGAAAGGAAGAAATATGTGTGAGAGCTCGCCTCAAGAAGGATGATTTTGGCATCACTTCAAATGTGATTGTATACGTGGTAGCGTCACGCTGCAGCCTTATGTTGGTACTCATGTCCCTTATTTATACTGATAAGGTCGGACAATTTGAATGTTTAGTTAATTTTTGACAGCTGTTTTGCTTGGATGTGTTTTGGGTCGTTTTCGATTTTTGCCTATTCCAAAAAATGGATCAAAGCATCTCTATTAAATTTTGTGTGAAAAACAAAATAAAGTGCGCAGACGCAATCCGAATGTTGACTGTGGCATATGGTGAACCTACCGTGGACCAAAGCAACGTTTATCGGTGGTACAAAATGTTCTCAGAGGGCCGAGAAGATGCGAACGATGAACAGCCTGCCAGACGCCCGAGCACGTCAACAACACACGATAACATTGATAAAGTGAAGAAACTATTATTGGCTAATCGTCGAATCACCGTTATAAAAGTTGCTGAGGATCTTAACATATAGATTGGCTCGTGCCATTCGATTATAAGTAACTTCTTGGGCATGAGACGGGCCGCCATGAAATTCGTGCCAAAATTGCTCAATTTCGACCAAATACAGTATCGCGTTAACATTGCTCCGGAGATATTGGACTCGGTCCGTAACGACCCAAATGTGCTCCGGAGGGTCATAACTGGTGACGAATCATGGGTTTATGGTTAAGACGTGGAAACCAAAGCTCAATCATCCCAATGGAAGCTGCCGCATGAGCCAAGACCGAAGAAAGCGCGAAAAGTTCGGTCGAACTTGAAGGTTTTGCTCACACTTATCTTCGATTGCAGGGGCGTGGTGCATCATGAGTTCTTACCATGGGGTAGTATGGTCAGTAAGGAATATTACCTGGAAGTTATGCGCAATTTGTGAGAAGCAATCCGCCAGAATCGCCCGGATTTGTGGAAAAACAAAAACTGGCTTTTGCACCATGATAACGCCCCTGCTCACACATCGTTGCTTGTGCGTGATAATTTATTCAAAAATAACACAGTAGTGATCCCACAGCCACCGTATTCCCTAGACCTGACCCCCTGTGACTTTTACCTGTTCCCAAAACTGAAGAGGTCCATGAAAGACAACGTTACGCCACGATTGAGGAGATAAAGACGGCATCGAAGGAGGAGCTGAATAAGATCACGAAAAATGATTTTTTAAGTGCTTGGAGGATTGGAAAAAACGTTAGCACAAGTGCATTATATCCGAGCGAGGATTATTTTGAAGAGGACAAAATAGATATTCATAAATAAATAATTACTTTTTGAAAAAATACAAAATTCGCGATACTTTTTGAACAGAACTATGTACATACCTATTTAAATATAAACAACACGATACTATATATTCAATTAAATTATTTTCACAACCATTGCTCTTATAATGGAATGCTCATGTCTTTTGTAAATTATCATAAACGCGTCGATTAGCACATTAATGTTTTCCTTGTTTTATTTTATTTTATACCCGATCATACGAGCTAGTCACACTGCTGCGAATTAAAGTAAAAAGGTTCACGCTCTCCACAATATCTATTCCCAACGAATTTAGTTCTAAGCAACTTTTATATATTAGAAACTGATATATCAGGGATATGAGTGTATTTGTCGATGAACAAATAGTTTTTAATTATTTGATTACGGTACCCTCCGTATATAGGTATCCCAGAAGTCGACGTCCGGAATCTGGTGATTGATCAAGTCGTAATACTTAACAGAATAATATAAAAAATCTTTACTATGTATTTCAAAAACTACAGGCATTTATAAAAATAGAAAAAATCTGTATGTATCCTGTGAGCGGCCTTTTAACTCCTGTTGCTACAAATTTTACTTTTATTATGTAATCCTGAATAATGCTTCTGAAAACTGTTACTTAAAATTTACAGCCAACTGCTCCAGTCCAGACGGAAGTGTATTTTTTTCCAACTAATTATTCAAAATTAATACTGAAAAAACTTTTAGATTTATATAAATGTAACCTACATTTATATAAATCTAAAAGAGATACTGTCTAAATCTGATCACGGACAAAAGTAAGACCATCTTTCTTCTGTTATTAGTATTATACTTATCTAAATTTATAATATGTATTGTAGGTAATTACAAGACTATATTTTTTGAAAATAATAAAAACGGGTTGGCAAAGGCAGTATCCGATATGCGATTAAATATGCGATTCACTCTCGATCTCATGACTTTGAGACATCAAGGTCAATGACCTTAATAGTTATCTCCCAACGAATAAGTCCTAAGATGGACATCAACAAAACAAAGGTCATGTATAACGTCCACGTCACACGCCATACCAACACTCCTCTTCCCTGACGATTCCACCTCGACTACAGCGGTACAGGGAGAGGAATCTCCTGTAGCCGCAGCCCACTAACGCACATCCAACGTTGCTCGACATCATCAGGCGACCTTTCGACACTTGGCTATGCCCCTTGAGTTTGGGGGAAAATGAGGAAAGAAGAAATATAAAAAAAGACGTGTACCACTCGGGGACTGCCGCGGAAAAGCTATTGCATAGCATTTTGTATTTACTTTTGCAATTATAATTATTTATTTATTTTATTTATGCAGTATTTCTTTTTCTTTGATATTAATTCAAGTTACACTTTTTGAGTGTGGTGACCGATAACAAAACAATTTTTTTCTTTTATTAAATAAATAAATAATAAATGCACTTTGTTCATTCATATTCAAAATACTTTATACACAAATTTTACAAGTACAGCTACTCACTGTTGTACATAAATACCTATACACCTATATACTTTCTCATAAACAGCTGCTTATGTATTCGTCCGATTTCGGAGCAGCTCGTCTCGATTCGTGCGAGCTTCGTAGAGTCGTACAATACGTCTAGTTGCACGCACACAAACACCGTGTCGAAGACTGCCGAAAAGAAACGACGTTAGACAATGCACGGCCTTCAAGCCACACCTCCGTGCCCGTCGGAGTGGGGAGCGTGAGGTTTTTTCGTTACGGAATAAATTTCTGGATTCGGTCCCCGCGCTCAAGGCCCGCGATAGAAGCTATGCAATCGCTTAAAAAACATTCGAAATAATAATTTAATACTTTTATAAGGTACTGGTACTACCAGAAAATATATTCCAAATACTGCACTTTTTCAAAGTGGTGCAGTTCTGATGTCTAATAAAACAGTCATCTGAGAAAAGTTCAGAACGAATTTTCCAGATTACGCACACTCTCATTGTTATTAAAAATAATTCTTTTTATGTAACTAATATTACACACAAACAACATAAAATACTTTCGTTTTTTAGTTTAAAAGTTCAAAATACAGATTTTTTTAAATATGATATTTTAAATAAGACAACAGACCTAAATAAATAAATAATAAATAACGTTTATTAGCAACCAAATATGTCTAAATACAAAGGAGCTCTGTCTCCTGAACTAGGTTATCACCTGTATCTCAGGAAACAGTGCCTTCACTAATTCTTAGTTCTAGGTCTATATTCGGCAAGTACATATATAGCCGTTACTGTTACATACTGTTTAATGTGTTGTTTATTGTTGTTGTGCATATATGCGGAACTGTGGTGTGTGTGTGTGTGTGTGTGTGTGTGTGTGTGTGTGTGTGTGTGTGTGTGTGTGTGTGTGTGTGCGTGTGCGTGTGCGTGTGCGTGTGCGTGTGCGTGTGCGTGTGCGTGTGCGTGTGCGTGTGCGTGTGCGTGTGCGTGTGCGTGTGCGTGTGCGTGTGCGTGTGCGTGTGCGTGTGCGTGTGCGTGTGCGTGTGCGTGTGCGTGTGCGTGTGCGTGCGCGTGCGCGTGCGCGTGCGTGCGCGTGCGCGTGCGCGTGTGCGTGTGCGTGTGCGTGTGCGTGTGCGTGTGCGTGTGCGTGTGCGTGTGCGTGTGCGTGTGCGTGTGCGTGTGCGTGTGCGTGTGCGTGTGCGTGTGCGTGTGCGTGTGCGTGTGCGTGTGCGTGTGCGTGTGCGTGTGCGTGTGCGTGCGCGTGTGCGGGTGCGCGTGCGCGTGCGCGTGCGCGTGCGCGTGTGTGTGTGTGTCTGTGCGTGTTTTAATGATTGTATTTTATTTAGATATTGTAAGAAGATTTTCAGTTTGGACATGGTCAAGATTTTGCAGCCATTTCAGTACATATTTTTTTAAATCTATTGGTGCTTAGAGCTAAGTATAAGGCTAACAATATTCTCGGTGGGAATTTTATTATATATGTATGGTGCTATGAAATTGTAGTGTCGTTGTATAAAGGTGATTTTGGTAATGGGTATAGGGCACCGAAATCTTCTTTTACTGGTTCGTGGTAGTGAGTAGGCAGTTACACGGTGGTATCTTAGGAGAGCTTGAATTATAAACAACTTGCGTACTGAGAGTACCTGAGTCTCGTTGTAGACTTTACTAGTAGGATGTCGGTACGGTAGGTGCATTAGTACTTTTAAAATTGCTCTTTGCGCACGTTCAAGGCATGTTATTTATGTCAATTTTAGTTTTCAAGACGACCGTTAGGGGTGCTTCAAATTGGCACAGACATTTTGTATGGTATAGCCAGTCCAGCGTACTTGTATATGTAGAGGTCAGTTTGTACAAACTGAAATACCCTATGTCACCCTCAAAGGGTTTGGGCTCCAGTAAGAGGTCCAGGGCTATACGTCTAAATACAATTATTTTTTTCATATAAACTGCACCCTCGTTTTAAAAGGTTTGTAGAAATAAAAAATGGATATTTTATTACCTTAATTCAAAAGTATTTGCACCAACTTTAAAACAAAAAAAACAGTTTATTTTTTCTTCAAACACATTTGAACAACCTCTACCCCTCGCCTCCAACCCCTCGCTGAAAGATTATTTTGAAACATCCCAAAATGCACAACCATTATTTTTTACAGAGTACTTTCAGTAAGGTTAGTCAACAACTCCATATTGTGTAACTCCATTACAGTGGGTGTAACGTAAGAGGAGATAGAGTGAAACTGAAACAGGAGTTGGACAACAGCATCTTCCCGATACCAACTCAAAAATTACTGTGGATGCCAGGACACTTGCCAAGTGTGCCAATTACAGCATATTTATGGGGAGGCCTATATGCTGCAGTGGAATTTTATAGGCAGTAGTAGATCAATATACAAAAATTAATTCTGCTATATTTATAAACGAGTAAGCATAGCACAGAGTCAGGTAATATAGGATGTAGCATAGATATCAGTCGACGTGAGAACTACATATCTACTTGTTTGCCACCCTTATTCTATAAAAAAATATGCAAAAATGTTGGCTTAGATTTCGATTCTTAATTTAAATTCTTAATTAGATTCGACGCCAAACCTATAATTAAGTTATAAGTTACTCTGAACTTGGAGGCACATGTTAGCAACTAAATGTAGGAACGTTACCAAATATTAAAAAGGTCCATTTTTCGACAACCATTTTTTGCAGTTTAATACCTAACTTACCAATTTTTAAACTTCGCAATTTTGTTTTTGTGTGCATATATACAAAACTTAACCGTGGTGAATCACTGAGCTTAGGCTACGTACAGTAAATCAACACAAAATATTTTTGATATCTTAATCAAAGGGGAGAGTCCGAAGTCAGAGTAGGTTTGCCTATTTATAGAACAGTACGCCGGCAAGAATCTGGAGTAACGAGTTGAGGGGCAGGAGCACACAACAACGGCAGCCAACTTCGAAGCCGCAACACACAGTTTGAAGGAATGAAGGAGTAACCACAGCAGGCTCCTTCTGAAGTCTGTTTTTTAAAGTACTTATTGGAAACTAAAAACCACAATTAGTAATTTAGACGGCCTACTTTCGCAAAGGTAAAATCTCGAGATAATTATTGAATATCACCGAATTTTCTATTTACTTTGTCACCATGTTTAAGACTGACATTCCAATTTTTCGTTAAAGTATTAAAAACATACCTTTTATACAAAAATGAAATGCATAAAGCAACACAGGCCACCGGCGCGTGATGAAATGCAATACTCAGTATGCGAGTATAGACAAAAACGATGTTCTGTACGGTCGGCAGATTGTATAATTAGTCATTATACACAGAAGTCGTCTATTTGCAAATGCTCACGGGGTTGTAAAACGCCGAAGGCAAACTTAAATGTCTGCGGCTTACCACAACCTCTTTCTGCCGATATTTCTTGATAGATGATTTCGTGATTTTGCCAAAGTCAACATTATATAATATAATTCTATGTTCAACAGAATAGCTACGACTTATTAACAAAGTAGTTGTTATTATATATTATTTTAACACAATTATATATAATAATAATTAATTACCATTTTTGCCTTATATCATATTATTTTTGCGTTCAGTACATTATAAGTTCTTTTATATTATAACGATACTAAATATAAGATGCGTCGGGCATTAAAATTATAAATCAATGCTGTACAAGTACCACCACAATACACAATCATAGTAACTTGTTATTTTATGGAAAGAAGATGGTAAAAATCAAAATCCATCTTTTCTGATTCCATCTCTAAGCTGGGTGAAACACACAATTTCGCTATTTCTGCAAATAAAGAACAAATTTTGTCATATGTTTCAGCAATTATTCAATATTAATTTATTTTATACTGATTATATTTAATGGGATTAATAAATGACCTTAAAAGTGAAAAAAGGCATTCCTTCACATATTTTTATTAATTAGAGTCGTAGATGTGCCGCCCGCCTAATTGTCGCCGATGCAGTCCGGTTCTCCCATGATCTTTGAGTTTGGTTTAATACTCAAAGCCAATGATATTCTGCGTGGCTAAGTAGTGTCAGTCTGGTAAGGAGTCGTCAATGAAGTTAAAGAAGGTTACGGGGATATTAAGATCTTGTGGCAGGAGGAAAATTTTACCGAAGCACGTTGGGTCCCAATATAATAAAGTGACAAAACATAAATAACTTATTCTTAATAGAGTATATAAAAGCCTGCTTATAAAACGTCTACGGCATGATTTCGATGAATTACGATCGTTTAATAGAATTTAATAATTTAATAAAATTATAAATTGTCAATTAACATTCAATAAAATAATATATATAAAATAGCGGACTTAATGTCTTATGGAATTGCATACCAGTCAATCCTGGATGATTTGAGAAACTGTGGCAGGTGTAAACAGTCAAGGTTTTATATTTATTGTTGTGTTGCAGTTAAATATAAAATGACTGATATCTGTTAATATTATTATTTTTTTTTGATATTTTTGACCATATAATAAATTATTAAATCACTTCAAATTTTTAATAAATGAGTAATAAACAAATGCGATACAATAAAATAACACCATACATATTAACATTCATATACCAAATATCTACTTATAAAGTGAAAGATAGAAAAAAACAATAGTCGAATAAGTCAGGTATTATTCTTTTGATAGAATTCTCGAAATAGTCTCTTATAAGAATTCTTGTTACTAGTTGTCTTGATATCAACAGGCAAGTCATTCTAGAGCAGTATAGACTGCACAGTAAAAGGCGAATTAAATAAAAATATCTCAATAAACTATTTCAGGTTATTACATATCTAAACGTTCCTTTAAACCTCTTACCTTTAACTTACCAAAAAAAAACTTTTAAAACAGGTGGAAAACCGATACTTAATTCTTCAACAGATCATCAATTACATATTGGCATTACTCTTGTACTTTGAGTAACGTGAGATTTTTGTATTGAAGACTACAGACCGATTTACTTTCTTAGCACCTACATGCATTTTTCAAGAGTCATTACAAAACAGATTACACGCTGACTTGATAATTTCCAAACTCCCAAACAAGCTTGTCTCTGAAAATACTTAAATACCATAGACAACAAAGACACCTTTTGGCAAACTGTACAGAAGATCTGCTACTTGTTCTAGTGTATGATGTAGAGTATGAGAAAGCCTTTCATTACGATGAAATTCGGGCGATAATACAATTCCTTTTGTGGTGCCAAGTTGACTGTCGGTATATTCAAGTTCTAAAGTGTTTGTTGAAACCAGAGTACGAAACCTAATCACCTACAGAAAGATGTAAGATAGAGTGACGGTATATTCCCGAAACCTTCACCGCTCTATGAAAGAAGTTTTCGAACTATTGAACTGGCAAGAATACGGTATCAACATCAATGGCGAGTACATCCTTCACCTTAATGTAGTGACCTTTGTATGAAAGAAATTTTCGAACTATCGAACTGGCAAGAATACGGTATCAACATCAATGGCGAGTACATCCTTCACCTTAATGTAGTGACCTTTGTATGAAAGAAATTTTCGAACTATCGAACTGGCAAGAATACGGTATCAACATCAATGGCGAGTACATCCTTCACCTTAATGTAGTGACCTCTGTATGAAAGAAGTTTTCGAACTACTGAACTGGCAAGAATACGGTATCAACATCAATGGCGAATACATCCTTCACCTGAATGGTAGGTTAAATAACATAGACGAAACAAAGGTCATGCTTAAATTCCATGTCAGACCCATGCTGACAATCGTTGGGAGCACTACTCTTGAAGTTGTAAACGAGTATTTTTGTCTTATCTCTTACTACTTAATACTTCGTATATATATATAATATATATCGTATGTATATATACGAATATATACATAATACGAAGTATTATGTATATATTCGTATATATACATAATACTTCGTATATATATATATGAAAAGCTCATTAGATAATGCTCTACTGGATATTTTAAATGACAAAGGTAGAATTCTTGAGCTCGTTCTCTCCAGCACGCTGAAGGTCAGTGGTGTGGTGCGTGGTGACTCTCTTCTGAGTAACCCTGACTCTCACCACCCTCCCTTAGTTCTAACAGTTTCATGTTGTGATCCGCCAAGTTTATTGCCTAACGCTCAAAGCCAAAGATATAACTTTTATAAGGCGGACTACGATAAAATCATAACACATTTGAATTCAGTTTCATGGGACCGTATACAATCTTCATGTTCGGTTGATGTCATGGTAAGAGAATTTTATGCTATTTTAACAGACACGATTACTAAGTACGTTCGAAAATGTAAACCCTCCATAAAAACGTTTCCAGTATGGTACATAAAGGAACTCATACATCTCCTCAAGGAAAAAAACAAACTTCGTTTGAGGTACCGTAAATACAAAAATCCGCTGGACAAACTTGCATTACAAACACTTAACAAAAGATGCGCCGAATTAACAAGCACCTGTCATAAAAACTATGTCGCGGATATGGAGGGAGCACTTTCCAAAAATCCAAAGTTATTCTGGACGTTCATAAAAAATAAAAAACGTAATAGCAATGCTTACCCTACATCCATGACCTTCGGAGATGACAAAGCAGTTAATGGTGACGGCATATGCAATCTCTTTGTCTCATTTTTCGCATCTGTGTATAACACTAGCTCAGTACTGTCTGTGACCAAATTTGTACTTCAAATAATCTTGCTAATCTGCTCTTCTCACAAGATCAAGTACTCAAAACTCTTACTGGTCTAGATCGGGCCAAGGAAGCTGGACCTGACGACATACCCCCTTTGTTTGTAATCAACTGCCGCAAAGCGTTATCCTTGCTTTTAACAACCATTTTCAATATGTCTTTAAAAACGGGTACTTTCCCTTCGGTCTGGAAACAGGCACGTATTGTCCCAATTTATAAATCAGGAGACGCAGGATCCATCAGAAATTACAGACCAATATCCATATTGTCTGTCTTCGCTAAAGTTTTTGAATCATTAGTTTGTGCTGTTTACATAAAACAAATAATCTCACCCCAACAATCGGGCTTTTTAACATCTCGCTCTACAGCTACAAATCTCATTTTGTTTGTGGACTATGTCCCCAAGTCTCTCGATTCCCGCTTGTCTGTAGACACCATCTACACAGACTTCAGTCAGGCGTTTGACATTGTGGATCATAACATCTTACTTCACAAACTCTCAATTTTGGGCATCACTGGCAATCTTCTCGGATGGTTCTCTTCATACCTCAGGCAGAGAAAATCGAGAGTTGTGGTAAATGGTTACTCCTCAGAACCATTTCTACCTACGTCTGGTATTCCACAGGGTTCCCATCTCGGTCCGATCCTTTTCAATATTTTTATAAATGACCTAGCGTCTGTTTTTAAATACGCGACCTGCTTTATGTACGCAGATGAAATTGTCCTTGAAAATCAAAGACCACAGTGACTCACTCCTATTGCAAGAGGATTTGGACCGGATGTCTTTGTGATGCATTAAGAACAGACTATTTTTGAACCTCGATAAGTGTAAAATTATAAGATTCTCAAGGTGTGTAAATGTTCCGACACCTATGTATAATATTGATGGTCATCCTTTGGTAGAAGTGGACCCTGTTCGAGATCTGGGTGTGATTCTGGACAAAAAGTTGCGGTTTCATAAGCACGTTGATGGAATTGTTACAAGGGGTCCTCAAATGTTGGGGTTCGTGTTGCGTAATTCTAAAGAATTTAAGAGGACCTCTACAAAAATATCCTTGTACAAGTCTTTAGTCCGTTCCTCGAATACTGTAGTCAGGTCTGGTCTCCATTTTATGACATTTACGTGAAACGCATAGAGCGTATCGAGAAGCGTTTTTTGTGGTATCTTTCGTACCAAACTTACAAAATGAAGGATCTACCCTCATACGAAGACCGACTGACGTATTTTAAATTAAGGACCCTGCAACAGCGGAGGCTTTTGCTGGATTTCATGTTGCTACACAAAATCGTCAATGGAACCGTAGACTGTCCACACCTACTAAGTGCAATAAATTTCAAGGTACCTTTTAAGCTAGTGCGTGTGAGCCGATACGTCCCATTTTCAGTTAAAGGCAGTAAAACTAATTTGGGTCACCACGCCACCATAAACAGGTTACAGAGGCAATGTAACCAGCTCTGCAAGACATGTGACGCTGATATTTTTGCTGATAAGCCTCAAAAATTCAAACGAAAAATTATGCAGTCCTTTACTTTTAACTAACATTTAGACCTAGTTTTAAGTTTATAGTTGTAAGTTTTGAAAAACATATTCGTTGTCCACATTGCATGCCGTGGCAACCTTTAAGATGACACTTAGATATAAACCTTCCTGTAATTTGTAGTATTTACATTGTGTTCGTGTACTTCTTGTTGGTTGTCCTAAATAAATCGAAAAAAAAATTAAGAACTACCTTTCTGACAAGAAGTCTGTCTATGTACCACTCTTATGCCTTTCTGCCGCCAAACAAAATTGCAGGTGTCCATAGACTGCAGAAGCCACTTACCGACGGGTGGACTGTGAGTTAGTCTGTAACATATTTTTTAAATAGACTAAAGTAATTGTTCGACTAGGTAAATCAGGCTGTGCGTGTTGCCAGTGATGACATATGAAGTAAAACGTGGACGTGGTCCTTCACTGCTGGCCGTATGAGGAAGCTCAAGGTCGCTCAGCAAGCTACGGAGAGGGTGATGCTCGGAGCTTATCTGTGCGAGAGATTTCAACAAAAAAAACTAACTATAAACCGAGTTATCGACATTTTTTACTGTAAAGTATAATTGTAAGCACAGTGTAAGGAGGCCCCCACTAGATGGAGTAACGATCTGGTAAGGCAATTAGTAATTAAGTCTATTGCTTTCACACAGGTAGTATAATTGGATATTTTCACAGGTAGTATAATTGGATATTATCACCGCACTGTCGGTAAATCTTGGGATACTTCCGAGGACCATCGACCGAATTTTCTGTTTACATTGTCACATCATAAATATCATATAATTTGATACTCAAGGTGTAGACAAAAAGGATATCATCTGAGGACGGCAGAGTGTACGATTCGTCACTAACACACGGCCACATTTGTTTGCAAATGCTCACAGGTTTGTAAAATGCCGGCAGCAAACTTTTTGCCCGAATTTATATAAACGTATAGGTGATTTTGTGGTCTTGACAAAGTCAACAGAATGGCGTAATATTTGATTTTTTATAGAATAAGGTGGCAAACGAGCACTCAGTCCACTTGATGGTAATTGGATGCTGTGGCTCATAGACATCTACATTTAATCTCGATTAAGAATCCAAATGCAAATACGTTGTCACACGTGAGGACTAAGATGAAATGTCTCGTTACCAGTAAAATAGGTCTCCGGTTCTACATTCACACCTTCACCATGTTTACACCAGGCCTACATGTTTTATGCATCCTCAAGTTACCTCATGAACTGGCAGTTTACAATAGACTCCGTTATTTAGGAAAACAAGGGGGTGATGGCGATAGGCCTGTGGTTGGACGGGTGTGAGCGGTCGCTTTTTTTAGGGATCGTGTGGGCCAAAGTTGTCTTCCAAGAATTCGGAACTACGCTTTAGGAGTAGAAGTACCGGAAAGACCCGTTAAAACCGGTGCCAACTCTGGAGCACACGTCTTCAGCACAATGGGGGGGACTGCATCAGGCCCACTCGACTTGCTAAAGTCCAGGGAGAAGAGTGCTTTGCGAACCGAGAGCTGAAAACCGTACATCCACATTAAAACGACATTTGGTTCCAACAAGACGGCGCAACTTGCCATACAGCGCGTTTAACCATCAATTTATTGCAAAATCAATTTGGAGACAAATTTATTTCCAGAAGTGGTTCTGTTAACTAGCCCCCTCGTTCATGCAACTTAACGCCTCTCGATTTCTTTCTATGGGGCTATGTTAAGTCATTGGTTTATACCATCAAAACCAGCAACGTTTGAAGCATTAGAAGCCAATATTCAAGCCACCATTGGCCACCACTAGCTATACGGCCAGATTTATTGGAAAAAGTGGTGAAAAATTGGACTGATCGAGTGGATTACCTACGTAACTCGTAGCCGCGGAGGACAAATGCCATAAATCATAATTAAAAACTAAATGCCATGAAAGTATCTACCAGATTATAATAATAAAAAATTCATTCCAACAATATTTCTGTCTTGTATTATTATTTAAAGTTCTCAAACTCTAAAAGAACATTCTTTATATATGATATGAATAAATAATATTTAGTGTAACTTTTAGTTTTATTTTTTAATTATGGTCGCGGGTGTATTGCCCGCCTAATTACCGCCCCCGCAGTCCGGTACTCCCATGATGCCCTGCCTGGACAAATTATGTTAGCCAGGTTAGAGGTCGCCAACGAACTTGAAGGTGACGTGGATTGGCCGTGGATCTCGCCACAAGTGAAAAATTTTACTGAAGTTCATTGAACCACAATATGGGGTGACGACTAAATAAAATAAACTCATTCCGAATATATTCTGCTTATAAAAGGCTTACGGTGTGCTTAGCTTACGTACAAACTTGTCCCGAGCAATATGCAAAATAAAAAATAAAAATGGAAGTTAACATCTTTATATAGGTACCTAAATACAATTGACCTAAATAAAACTAAATCACCGAGTATCAACGGAAGGAAACAGTCTAGTGAATAGATGTCCATTAAACTTTTAAAACAATTGTATATTGAACTATAAGTAAACTACACTTTAAAATTAAACTATTAGGATAAATGTAACTTACATTATAAAGATCACGTGTAACATGGTGGCTTAGCGATTTTAAAGTACACCAATAGTAATTACATGTTGTGCGCCATAACATTTTTTTACATTGATAAAAACACAAGAAACTCGTTGAGATCTATAGATGTAGATCTGAACGAGTTTCTTGAGTCTTTTTTTACTAATAGTAGGAGAGCTGGCAATAAAAATCGATAAGTTTTGTAATGGCCAATAATTTAATATGATTTAGCATTGAGGGCGTACATGAGTCAGCATCCTCACGGAAGGTCAGGTAGTGGAACACCTGGCGCTTTGATGTATGTGAAATTACAACATGCTCTACAAGTGCTTTGTAATAATTGAAAATTGGGAGTAAGTTAGTTTATAGTACAAAAAAAACGTAGCAAAGCAAGCAAGTAATTTTGTAGAACGCAGCGAATCAGCACGCTGCATAATTTGCGCCATAGCGATGTCGGTGCAAGAGTTTTGTAATGGCTGAAAATTCATTCACTGCTCAATTATTATACATAATTTACGAAATAAATAGTCAGACCACAGATTAATGGAACAGAGGTAGTCAGCAGTCGCTCAGAGTATGGATATCGAGCGCGCGCCGCTGCTCGAATAGACCATTTTGCGAGAATTGTCAGACAATATTTAAATTAAAGATACAGAGACAGGTGGATTGGCCTTGGGGGGCCCATTGCGTGGCTGCCACAGTTCCCCGACTTGAACATTATCGATTTCTTCGTCTTGTATATTATAAAAAATTGGTTTACGCCAGACAAATTAGCAACGTAGTTCAATTACGATAAAAATTGAGACAAGCAGAAGAAACAATAAAAAACAACGGAATAGCGTTCATACAACTAAAAGAAAACTTTTAAGGCGATGTAGGATTTGTGCCGAGAAGGAAGGTCAATATATTTAAAACTGTTTGTAGTAAAATAATAACTAATTAATAAAATTACTTTTGTTTCTCTTATTAAAACCTCCAAAGCTACATTAAATATTAGTTTTCCTGCAGTCATTTGTTAATTTCCAACTGTTTAAACCATAGCTATTCTACATTCAGTTTTGGTTAGTTAACAACGTCATGAACAATGAACAACTGAAGCATGACGTGTAGAGGTAAGGAGAAACGTCTCACATGGAGAATAGTTGAAAAAGTGTCCCTCTGTAGACAGTAAATAACAGTTCAAAAACTCTCCACAACAGCGCTAGAATAGCTAGAGGGTATGAAATGAACTTAGCAATTGTCGACGGAGTGAAGTGTGTTGGGTTGAGTAATTTAATATTTGTAGTGACTAGATTAGATGGAATTGCAGTATTTAAAACCTCAATTACACACAACGTCTAAAATAATTTGGTAAATATAACCTAGAAAAAGTGTGTGAAACACTTAGAAAGTGATTTTGAAAACAAAAATTTTGAAATCAATAAAATAATTACTATAAAAAAGAATTACGGTGAAAGTTTGTGCAATAAGAAATTATAAAAAGTTCTTTAAATTTTACCCCTTAGCTTAGTAGTGGCACCACTCTGACACAGAGATGGTTCTCCATAGATCAACACTCCATGAACTGAAGCTTCGGTTCGGCCCCTGTTGCCAACAGGTCACACCTGAGAGATAACAATAGTCCGGTTTCTTATCATCTTGATTAATTGCAGATAAAAGAGTTGCGCCTTCATTTACAACCCATGATCCGCAAAAACGAATTACGCAAAATTAATTAAACTTAAATTAAACATAAAAAACGCCAAATGTTTGAATCCTAGCTTTTATGAAGTCATTTTTGGTTAGTTAACAGACTAACTAACCTTAGAAATAATGATTTCTTATATTTACGCGAACACTATACAAGCTTGATATGTACTATGAAGCTTATATATGTACAAGCTTGATTGTGATTGTGGTCTCTGATATAGGGCAAACAAAGAGATCAATTAGAATCCGCGTAAAAGAACACATAGCTGACGTAAAGCATCAACATTCCGGGAAGTCTGCAGTTTGCGATCATATCCTAGATGGCCCCAACCATTACATCAGATTTGATAGACCACAAATCCTCGCGAAAGAACATCGATTCCTACCTAGGATGATACGTGAGGCTATTGAAATTAAAAAACATCCTAATTTCAATAGAGAAGGAGGCTGGGTACTACCACCTGCTTGGGATCCTATAACTAATAAAATTAAAACTAAACCCAAGCATACCACTGCAAGACTTCAAAACACAGTTAGTTCATTCTGCGTAGATCGGAGCAAAGACAATAATTAAAAAGATGAAGGTACTCCGGGTTAACTTTGACATCGGGACGTCAGTCACCTCAGTCCGAAACGTCGGGTATTAAAAATAAATAAAACGCGATAAAATCCATAAAAGTAATTTTAATCAATAACCTCAGAAATGATGAAATAGTCAAAACAATTTTTAATCAGATGGCTAATTTTAAGAATTTTTCACCTTACTTTCCTTGAAGGCCTATTTTAGCTGAAGTATCTCATGTACTACTGTTTTTAAAGATTATGAAAGAGCCGTGGTAGCTCAGATGGTTAACGCTCGCTGTAAATATAACAGAACGCGAGTCACCTGGGTTCGATCCCCGCTGGCACCAATGAAATTGTTAATTGCAATTTTAAGTGCTGATTTACCACGTGTTCGGCGGTGAAGGAAAACATCGTAAGGAAATCTGCATGTCTGAGGAATAAGAAGAAAAAAAAATTTCGAAGACATGTGAAGTTCGCCAACACGCATTGGGGCAGCGCGGCGGACACTTCCTTGCCCTAAAACCCTCTCGGAAATGAGGGGAGGTCTGTGCCCAGCAGTGGGACGTATATAGGCTTTAACTTTACTTTACTTTACTATGAAAGCTCAGAGTCCGGAAAATTCTTGATACCTACTTAGAAACCGTCAAGTTAACTGTTTGGCTTTTAATTTAAAGCTGCAAATTTAAGTCATATTTCACCAAATGTAAGTTCACTTTACACCAACACCATAATATTCATCAAAGTTAAGGAGCTGATTATTTTAAGCATAAAATTACAGCTCATGACGATTCAGTTACAAAAAAATATCTTGAAAATGCCTTCTACTTTTTTACACTTTTTTACATACGACGAAATACGAAAGAAAAACATAACTTGAAACCTATAAAAAATTGCGGAACATACATGGGAGTGATTTAGGTACCCCGAAGGGTGCTGTATCTCGGGACTTCCGCTTGACACTATTTTTGGGACAACCTGTATATTACAAAACAGTTGGGCATGTTGTAATTTTACATACATCAAAGCGCGGCGCCGCCAGGTGTTCCACTATCTGATCTTGCGAGTGGGTGTTGACTCATATGTACACCCTCAATACTAAATCGTATTGAAACCTATTACAAAACTCTTGCCGATTATTGTCACCAACTCTTGGACTATAAGCCAATTAATATATTATTCTTCGGCAGCGCTTAACTACAATCCCACCTAATGGTAAGTGGTGATGTATCTTAAGATGGTGAAGCGCACTGACTTAACAAAAGCTTATTCACTCTTGTCTTGAAG
This sequence comes from Parnassius smintheus behrii, assembly GCA_036936625.1. NCBI lineage: Eukaryota > Metazoa > Arthropoda > Insecta > Lepidoptera > Papilionidae > Parnassius > Parnassius smintheus. Next base: position 22,226,494 of record JAUPFT010000013.1, on the reverse strand, counting down.
ACAGCCACATTGTAATCGGACGGACCGACAGATGCTGGCAAATTATTCCATTCCTTTCCTTTTAACACCTTTTTCTTTTTAGCCAGTTTAATATCGACCGTCGAAAATAGATTTCCAGTGCTCCTCAACTGACATTGACCTTTAAAATAATTTATTAATTATCCGTTTTAGTTTTTGGTTTATTAGAGTTTTAGTGGAGCATAATAGTTCGTCTAAGAATTTATGAATATTACAAATAAATAAAATTGAAGTGTATGTTTATAATTTCAAATTATTTACTATGCATCGACTTATACGGCAGGCCGTATATCCTTTAAATGTTGGATTTTATGTATATTTAAATTGACGTTAGCGGTAGAATTTTACTTCCTGAACGCTTCTCTTTTGTTGTTTGTTCTTTGTTCATAAACTTCCATTACAAAATTCATCACATCACAGTAATTACAAACACAGTTCAAAGATATTAAATAAAAATAATTTTGTGGATTTTATCGCGCTTAATTTCAACATTTTAATTCCCAACGTAGTAATAGATCAACGTGAAGAATAGACGCTCCGGGACGTCTGCAGTATGTAAACATGTTCAGGATCGTCCTAACCTTTGTATCAGATTTAATAGACCACAAATTCTCGCAAAATAACACCGATTCCGATCAAGAATGATTCGCGAGGCTATTAATTTAAAAAACAACCTAATTTCATTAGAGAAGATGGCTAGGTGCTACCATCTGTTTGGGAACCAAGCAAACCCAAGCATACTACTGGAAGATTTCAAAATACTGTAAATTCGTTCTGCGTAGATCGAACCAAAATTTAATAATTAAATGATGAAGGTAGCTATCGTTAACTATGACATCGGGACCTCAAACACCTCAGCCCCGCCCAGTGACTATGGGTGTTGAAAAGTGCCTGAAACGTCGGGAATAATTTTTTTAATCAAACGCGAAAAAATAACCCGTAAAATTATTTTTATTCAATTTGTAGTATTCTCGTAAATGTAATAAATCATTACATACAGTTCAAAGACATTGAGTGTCATCCTTTTTAATTTTATTAAAAACTCATCAAGCTTGAAATCGATAATCACGATGTTCTCGGACTTTACCTCAAGTAAAACATCCATCATTTATTAAAATCAAATATGTTTGATCCCACAGAGGCCGTAATGAAAACCCACCTTAATTATATATACGTATATATGTGAAATACTAGCTTTTTACATGCGGCTTCGCTCGCGTGAGCTTGAATCTAGAAACATCGATAATACTATTTCGTAGTAAAATTAGCAAAACTATACCACTTGTAGAGAAACGTCGGGATCTGTGACTATGTTGTCAATATCATAGGTTACAGAAATACATGTCAGTTTATCATAATCGTACACAGGCATGTCTTACAATGTGTCTTTATGAAGGGAAAATTGTCCTAGAATCGGAAATGCTTTATTTACATAATGTTCATTACTAATGTTGATATAATTTTGATAAAATAAGATTTCATTTCTTTTAAATTAATGTTGGTGCCATTGAATATTGAATAGCACCACATGGCAGTATTTTTTTACGTTCGAGTAGACTTCAAAATTTCGTAAATGTAGTTCTTTTCACGGTGAACGTATGAGAAGAACAAAATTTTATGAACAGCAGTAGAAATCTACATAAGATGGGCAGCAGCATATTCCTGACCATAGCTCAAAATAATAAAAATATGAAGTTGGCAACTCGCATGCCAAGCGTGGCAACTATGGCAAATATCCAACTTATTTGGCGGTCTGTGGAGAAATCCAATTGATGAACGGGAGTAGAAATAATATATTGGACATGTAGAGGCGGCGGAAAAGAAACCACCACCTACCCAATTTCGTTCCGTGGGTGTCTTAAGAAGCGGCAGAGGGAAACTGAAACCAGAGAAGGGTAGCATCTTCTTGATAACAGCGCAAAGTAATAAAGAACTGTGGTTACAACCCGCTTACTAAGCATGGATACTACTCAACGATTTAAATAGTTAGATGCGCCTTCACCTCAAAAACTGTGGCATTATTTTTGAATGTGTTCGTTTGCAAGACGCTAACGCGCGCACACTAATGAAATAGTGTCATCTCTTATTATCTTACAGAAATTGTGTATACTTCTTTCTCTGTCGCACAAATGAGCACTGATTGCGAATGAGTGAGCTCACTCATTTGAGTATGGACACATTTCGGAGCGGTCATACTATGGTAAGGGCGCATCTAACTATTTAAATCTGTGATACTACTGCAAATACCTTGTCTATTTGACAAACAATGGGGGAAGCCTATGATCAGCCGTGAATAGCGCTATAAAAATTAAAAAAGTAGTAGCCTAAATACATCCCACTACTGGGCACGGGCTACAGCGAGGTTCAGGTCAAAAAGGAGTTGAGTTACTGTCTGGTAGGTGGCAACAAGCCCTCGGTTCGTAATTTTTACCATATCATCATTATCTTTATACACGGTAGAACCACTATACTACTACTACTAGCTATATTATGATTGTAGCACGAATGGGTCGGCTCTACCGGGGAAGGACCACGCTCTCACAGAATACCAGCGTACAATAGCAGCTTAATGCTGCTGTGTTTCGTATGGTGAGTGTAGAGAACCGGAGACCCTTTTTACTGTAAAGGATGCATTCAATGTTAGTTCTCACGGTTGATAACGCATCTTTATTTTGATGCGCAGTCGAGGATAAATGTCTATGGGCCACAGCAACCACGTACCATCAGGTGGACTGTGTGCTCGCTTGTCACCCTATCCTATGAAAAAAATTGCATAATAATTAATCGACAAACAATTTATCATTCAAAAGCACATTATATTAGTTGAACAATACTAGCAAAGTGATCATTTGAATCGATGTTAAATCAAGTTTATACACGGTAGAGCCATGCTGTAGCTATATTATGGTTATAGCACGAATGGGTCGCCTCGACCGTGAAAGGACCAAAACAGCTCAATACTGCTGATTTCGTATGATGTGTGTAGAGCACCGGAGACCCTTTTACTGAAAACGTCTTACCTTCGTCCTCAGGGCTGACAAAGCATCTATATTTTGATACGTAATCAAAAATAGACCTATGGCCCACAACCCCGCTGGAATGCTTAGTTTAAAATCAACGGCACTCTAGCCGTTGATTTTTAGTATGGGAAGAGAATAAAAATTAAAAAATAAGCTGAAAGTAAACTTAGTGCCAATTTTATTTTGAAATTATCTTTATTTAACTAAAGTTTAAAAAACCTTTGGTAAATCCAAATGTGCATGCCTTAAGTGCTTATGTTATGCGTCAATTTTTAAAGTATTTTAAACAAACACAAGTTTTCACAAATAACCTTATTACTATATTTCTAATTATCCTATAATTTTATGTCAAACGTCAACAAAGAAAAGTTTGGAAAATTCAAAAGTGCACGACTCGTAATGCTTATATAATCGTGAAAAAAATATGGAAAAAAATTCTCAATCAACAATAGAATTATTTTTTAATTTTACAATGTTGTTATGATTAAGATTCAAAAAAATATTACTGTTAATTGAAAAATTTTAACAGAATTATCTTAAAACGATCCAAAATCAACTTTAATATTACTTTAATTTTTAGCTAGCATTATCGCAAAAACTAGTTTTTTTTTTACCTGACACGTTAATAATTTTTTTCTAATCTATTTCATTACATTTCCGAAAAGTTTTTCATCTACACTAATGTACACCTTCAGGTCACTATATCAAAGGTCTCATCATAACTAACAAAACGAGATCAAACTCGGCACACCTAGTTCTACTCTTCGAGGAGTTCCAGTAGCAGGCAGAGGCAGATTATACGGCGACAATGCCCTAGGTTAGCCTAGCACCTCATCGGCGCCCCTCTAGCGGTCTTATTACATCTTTTGTAAATTAAAACTACTCATTTTGCAAATAAATTATATTATAATTTATAATATAATTAATTGAATAGTTTCAAAATAATACCTTTAACAGGTGGTCATAAATGAAAAATGTGTACACCTGATTCAAGTCAATTCATAAAGGCCAAAACGCATAAGTTTATTTATATATAATTCCCACGTGCTTTTAGCAAAACAATACATTGTAATAAAAATCTGTGATTATGAAAATAATAATAATGTCTTACATTGGTCAAGTATGTATCAAATTTGGTTTTTGGAATATTTTGTATTTTTACAGCGATCGATCTTTTTCATCACGAGCCGCTGTAGACGAACGATACCATATCCACTCACAACCGCGGCCAAGCCCGGAGTGAATCAAAGTGTATCTGTATTTAGTAAAATATATTATTGTAAGGCTGCTCAAGACACCGAAAATTTCAGAATTTCTCAGCCAAAAAAAATTAATTATACCAAAACAAATCAAAATTAAACTGCCATTTACATTCCATGGCTTGCCATATGATACATGAAGAGATTACAAAATAGATTGAGTTGAAAAAACGATATTTTCAAATGTTAACGTGTTTACCCCTTCATGCGGACTTGATATATCCACACCATAAGCCACTAAAACCACTTTTTGTGTAAAAATAGCAACTAATCGATTCAAAAAGAATTATAAGTTCTACAATAATTTATCTTTCTAACAATGTGCTTTTAATATCATTTTCATGTTCAATATTGTTACGAGCTTGAGGTTCGTGACAATAAAAATTGCCGATAAAATTACCTAAATTAACACTTTAATTTACTTTACACAAATTAAAGTTAAAACACTAATAATTAAACACACTAATTCACTTAATTCCGCTCCGAAGCTTCGCTTGTGTCGCTGAGTTCAACTCTGTCTCGATCGCATCTTGCGCCACCTATTTATTTAAATTAGCAAAATATCCGGAATGTTCAAGTAAACACGCGTAAGGTACCGAGAGTTCGAGTATAGATTTTCCAGAAACTTAGTTCTTCGGGTGGCGCTGTCGGTCGAAAGATCGGTGATGTCATTCTCTGCAAAGCTCCCCTCGCTCTCGTTCCTGACACTAGACGGCGCTAGTTGACTTATTCACACAACACTGCCCCCTCCTAAGACATGCTCGTCCCGAGCATTATCGGTCCCATAATAACGCGCCAAGCGATCCACATGGACGATCTTAGGAGTCCCTCTTGCGCCTTTCTGTATCCGGTAGGTCACATCGTTGATCCTGGTTACAATCCGGTACGGGCCGTCCCATTTAGCTTGAAGCTTAGGAGATTTCCCTTTGCTGCGGACTGGATTGTGCAACCACACTAATGAACCTTCGTTGAACCCTTTATTGTTCATTTTGCGGTCATACCGGGTTTTCATTTTCTCAGACATTTGCTGGCCCGATTGTCTGACGTTCTCATAAATGTCATTCATTTTGTTCCTCAAGTCATATGCATAATCGGTTATACTGCGTGGGGCATCAGGTGGTATCTCAGTGATCAGGTCTGCAGGCAGCCGTAATTCTCTTCCAAAGTTTGCGAAAGCTGGTGTCACTGCTGTACTTTCGTGAACAGAACTTCGATATGACAACAAAAACGGTTGTATGTGCTTGTCCCAATCTCGTTGCCGATTGTCTACAACTTTTGCTAGGTACCTCTCCAATGTCTGATTACATCGTTCCACCATTCCATCAGATTGCGGGTGATAAGAAGTCGTTCTTGTTTTATGAGTACCCACAACTCGGCAAGTTTCCTGGAATATTTGAGACTCAAAATTCCTTCCTTGATCGCTGTGAATCTCTAAAGGTACTCCAAAACGACAGAAGACTTCATGAACTAGTTTATCTGCAACTGTTGAAGCTTCTTGATTTGGAATGGCGAAAACTTCTGGCCACTTAGTGAAGTAATCCATCACAACCATGAAATACTTGTTACCGCTTTCACTCTCCGGAAACGGCCCCGCCACGTCAATGGCTATTCTCTCCCATGGTGCACCAACATTGTACAACTTCAATGCACCTCTACTACGAGTCTGAGGTCCCTTTACAGCCGCACAACTTGTACATTTGCGACACCAGTCCTCGACATCGTTTCGACAGTGGACCCAGTAAAACCGTTCTCGGATCTTCAGTAGAGTTCGTTTAACTCCTAGATGGCCTCCTGAATAATCATTATGGTACAGCTGTAGAACATCCGGTACTTTAGCTTTAGGGACAACCATTTGTAAATGACAGCTGTCTCCCCGAACATTTTCCCATTTACGGCACAGAACTCCTGAAGCAGCAAGCTATCCCACTGGGCCCAATAGCTTTTAGTGGTCGAACTCATCGCCGAGACGTCGCTCCACTTGGGCTTGGGAGCACTGGCCTTCATCCATTCCAGGATCGGCTTGATGTCCGGATCTTCCTGCTGTGCACGTTGTAAGCTGTCCTTCCACTCGTTGTTGAGGTGGTCTGCCCTGAGCATCCTCACGGATACCACTCCCTTACTCTCTTGCCTAGTACAATGTTTGCAATCTCCAGGACAAGGTCTTCGTGATAATGCATCTGCGTTGCCATGAGATTTCCCGCTGCGATGTTCGATCTCAAAGTGCAGTAGTTCAATCCACCTTGCAACTTGTCCTTCTGGATTTTTAAACTGCAATAGCCATTTTAGTGCAGCATGGTCAGTTCGTAAGTGAAATTTTCGCCCCAGAAGATATTTGCTAAAATGCTGCAACGACTTTACCACAGCTAGCAATTCGCGTCTTGTGACACAATAGTTCCTTTCCGGTTTTGACAACGACTTGCTGAAGTACGCTATCACGACCTCTTGGTCACCATTCCGTTGAGACAACACACCGCCAAGTCCTATATCACTTGCGTCTGCGTCAACTATAAATTCTTTGCTATTTTGGGATACCCTGATGCAATCAGGGTATCCCAAAATAGGTGTTTTGCACAGACGGTCCTTGAGCTCCTGGAATGCGATATTACAACTTTCATCCCAGCAGAAATGTCGCTTCTCCTCGGTTAGCTTATGCAGAGGTTTGGCTATATCTGCAAAGTTCTTCACAAATCGCCGGTAATAGGAGCACAAACCCAAAAATGCTCTAACCTGCGTCTTGTCTTTTGGAACCGGCCAATCCTTGACAGCGGCGATTTTCTCTGGGTCTGTGCGGATACCTTCTTCCGATACTACAAACCCCAAAAAGTTAACTTGCCGTTGGAATAGTGAACATTTCTTCGGGTCAACTTGAGGTTGGCACTCTGAATCTTCATAAGCACGCGTTCCAGGTTTTGAAGGTGTTCCTCAAACGTACGGCCCACGATGATGATGTCATCCAAGTAGACCAGACAGGCATCGCCAATTAGCCCGGTAAGTACAAGTTCCATCAGCCTTTCAAACGTTGCTGGAGCATTGCACAACCCAAACGGCATTACTATGAATTGCTACAGACCTTTTCCCGTCGAGAACCCAGTTTTCTCCTTGTCCTTAGGGTCAATTTCAACTTGCCAGTAGCCACTTTTTAGATCCAGCGTGCTAAACCATTTTACTCCTGTAAGCAAGTCCAGCGTGTCATCAATTCTTGGCAAGGGATAGCTGTCCTTCTTTGTAACGTCGTTCAGACGGCGGTAATCAACACAGAATCGCATGCTGCCATCCTTCTTTTTCACCAGCACCACTGGCGAACACCATGGACTAGAGGAAGGTTCAATAACACCATCCTTCACCATTCCTTCAATCATGGTTTCCACTTCCTTTTCACGTGCTACCGGCAATCGTCTTGGCCGCTGACGGATAGGCAACTCTTCACCTGTGTTTATTTTGTGTTGAACTAAACCAGTCTTTCCTATGTCAGCATCGTTTGATGAGAATACATCGGCGTACTCGAGTAACAACTTCTTCGCCTTGACCAATTCGTTCGGGGACAGAACACTGCGACAGTCTTCCAAAAGTGTGGTCACTCTCGTTTCTGAATCCTTTCTGGGGGTCCCACTCGATATATATTGGCACCGACGTAACCAATCCACTTCCTCACAAGTACCAATTAATGTGCCTTTTTCTATAATCTGGTCCCGGTCGCAAAGGTTCAGCACACGTACTCCTGAGATGTCAGTGGTCCTGACCAAGGTTCGAGCTACTTTCCATGGAAGGTCATTGTTTACCCTTTCCACAAGTACACAACGGTGAGCTTGCCCAGCGTTTCGAGGAAGACTAACCGGAACAATCGTTTCCGATCTCGGCGGAAGAACAATCTTCTTAATGCTGTACACGTTCCCTGGTAACGCACCTTCCATAAAAAGTTCCTCCTGTCCACATTTCAAAACACCTTGCTTAACGTCGATCTCACAACAATTATTCCTCATAAAGTCTAGGCCTAGGATGCAATCGTCCATTATATCAGCCACGATGACATTATGCAGGTAGATCACGTTGCCAAGCTTCAACTCCATCTCCTTCTCTCCAGGGACGGGTATACGCTGACCGGTGGCTGTTACCAAATTAATGCGTTCTCGGTTGTATGCGGAGTCCCCAAGGAACTGACTTATAAGTTGGGAACTAACAACCGTACGAGAGGCTCCAGTGTCTATGGTCAGTTTACACGGCATTCCGTTGACCTCGCCCTTGATGATTAGACTGTTCCCATCATGGGTTTGTGAGATCGAGATCCTTGGGGCTCTTTTAACATCAGCCAGCACCCGCCCCGCAGTTCTGGCTTTTACTCGTTTCCCTGCTGCTGCTGGGCGGTGCTGTTGGCCGCACTACCCTCCTGGGATCGTTCACCTTCCCTTTCTAGGGTTCGCTTAGGGTAAGCTGGATCGAAGATGGCCCTTTTCCCCACAGCCATAGCACCTAGGGCTGTATCCTTTGTTGCGGTCGCGAACTGTAGCTGCTGCAACCTCCCTGACGCGATGGGAACGATGATCCTGCCGCACGACTTCTACCTCCAGTGCATGGGCCAAGGCGTCCTTAAGCGTCTCGTGGTGCCCGAGCCTCACAGCAGCTCTGACTTCCAGGTCGCGGATGCCGTCGATGAATGTTTGCACCAGGTTCCCTCCAATGAGCGCAGGTACAGACTGGTATGCTTTACGAACCATCTTCTCCACCTCAAGGGCCCACTGCTGCAGGTTTTCGTTGCTGCGTTGCACGCGATCTTTAAGCTGCGCGCGAAAGACGTGTTCCAGGTGAGCGTCACCATATCTCGCCTCCAAGGCCTCAAGAAGCTGCTCATAGGTCACTTTCTTACCGAGAGCTTCCAACACAGTTAAGGCTTGGTCGCGCAGGCCTAGGGTGAGTGCAGTCATGGCTTGGCTTTTATTCCAGCCGTTCGCCTCCATGACGGCCTCGAACTGGATTTTGTAGGCCGACCAGGAAGAGGTCCCGTCGAACGGCGGCACTTTGAATCCACGTAGCGAAGGTGCTGCAGCTACTACGGGAGCTGTAGTTCCATCCCCAAGTTTGAGGTCGTTTAGCGTTTTCTTCACGTCAGCCATCACGTTGTCAACCCGATTGTTCACATGGTTGATTCGATTGTTCACATGTTCTTCGATTCGGGTTTCAGCTTCCGACAGGCGGTTGTCGTGTTGAGCAACCCTATCCTTCACCCGCCTTATCTCCTTCCCAAAGGTAGCGTGAAGGTCTTTCATGAGGAGCATCTGCTCTTCCGACCGACGAGCCTGTTCCGCCTGCTGACGGGCCTGTTCCTCTTGTCCGTTCTGCAGCTGCTCTTTCAACTGACGGGCTTGCTCTCCTGTCGGCGAGCCTGTTCCAGCAGCATCACCATCAGAGCACCTAAGTCAGGTGCCACAGACGTAGAAGCTGCTGACGGACCGGCTTCCGTGGCCGGCGGCTGGCCCTCAGACATCTGCGGCGTTGCACCACCAAATCTCCTCTGGTCCGTCTCCTGCTGGCGTTGACTTCGGGTACGGACACCCTCCGTTTCCTCCTTAGGTAAAATCGGCATTATTTTATCCCACTTCTGACACCAATTGTTACGAGCTTGAGGTTCGTGACAATAAAAATTGCCGATAAAATTACCTAAATTAACACTTTAATTTACTTTACACAAATTAAAGTTAAAACACTAATAATTAAACACACTAATTCACTTAATTCCGTTCCGAAGCTTCGCTTGTGTCGCTGAGTTCAACTCTGTCTCGATCGCATCTTGCGCCACCTATTTATTTAAATTAGCAAAATATCCGGAATGTTCAAGTAAACACGCGTAAGGTACCGAGAGTTCGAGTATAGATTTTCTAGAAACTTAGTTCTTCGGGTGGCGCTGTCGGTCGAGAGATCGGTGATGTCATTCTCTGCAAAGCTCCCCTCGCTCTCGTTCCTGACACTAGATGGCGCTAGTTGACTTATTCACACAACACTATGATAGTACGCATCAAATCATCAGTGTAATATTTAATACACTAATACAAGTTACAACATTGCAGCTTCACTCCTTTCACAAAAATTTGTACATTTCTATTAATTTAAGAACCTTTAAAAATTATACTTTAATAAAGTAATTAACTAACCAATAAATAATAAGTCTAACCTGGTCACACAGCTAGCCATACTCCCTTTTCATTTCTGAGAAAGTATAAGCATTTTATTGCTTGTTGGCAGACCAGACACTAACGTTGACATCATCGCCTAGCCCGTGGTAAATTAGCACTTAAAATAGCAATTAACAATATAGACAGATTATAGACATTAGCATATGGCGCTGGCGGGTATAAAACTGGTTTGCTCGCATACTATGTAAAGCGGGCGTTTATTCTTTGAGCAACAATGTTTCATACAATAGAGATTACATAGTTATGTACGAAATGTATATATTAGATTTGTATTTACTCCTTTGCACTGTTCCTCCTTTTTTAGGAATCTTTTACTGTCACTCCTGTGCATTTATGGAACTCTACCGCTCCACATTCTTACTAAATTTCTTTAAGTTTTCGTTTAAGTATTGTTAAATCGTTTTACTTAGAACCCTATTAGATAAATTGCTTAACTTTTCGGATTTTTTCCAATTAAATGCTTTATCGAATTAGATATTATTTGGCCATTCTATAATTATATGAACTTAGATCATTAGGGTTCCGTAGTCAACTAGGAACCCTTATAGTTTCGCCATGTCTGTCTGTCCGTCTGTCCGTCCTCGCTTAATCTCTGTGACCGTTAGCACTAGAAAGCTGTAATTTGGTACCAATATGTGTATCAATCACGCCGATAAAGTGGTAAAATAAAAATTGGAAAAAAATGTTTTATTTGGGTAGCCCCCCTATATGTAAAGTGGGAAGTGATTTTTTTTTAATTTCAACCCTAACGTGTGATATATTGTTGGAAAGGTATTTAAAAATGAATAGGGGTTTACTAAAATCATTTTTTGATAATGTCAATAATTTCGGAAATAATCGCTAAAAAAGTTAAAAACAATGTGCCCCCCCCCCTCTAACTTTTGAACCATAAGTTTAGAAAATATGAAAAAAAATCTGAAAAGTAGAACTTTATAAGGACTTTCTAGGAAAATCATTTTGAACTTGGATGGAAACAACAGTACCCACTACCGGGAGCAGTTGCAGGAGCGCGGAGCGCTGCTGGAGTGCCAACATAATGGATACCCACCTTTAAACTCATAAGTGGGAACACTCATTGTGACGGACGCGAAACTACGGAACCCTACACTGAGCGTGGCCCGACACACTCTTGGCCGCTTTTATTTTTTGTACACACCCCTCTAAACCATTGTTTGCATCAGACCTCTACGCAGTTTGTCTGGAAGAGATAACTTTCGCAGTGATAACCACCTATTATACACATTATTATACTTTAAATTGTACTCTACTTATTTTTCTGTATGTAGGGTAATAGAAAATAAATAAAATAAAATAAATACGAGTAATATATCGAAACTTTACAACCGCATGTTATTTACTTACTTACTTAATAAATCAAGATAATTTTAATGTGTGTACGTAGTACTTACATAAAAAAGTATAAAGTAACTAAACTAAGTATTACTACTTTAAACTTTTTAATACTATATATATATATGTTCATTACGTTATAAGTATTAGGTATTTATTTATTAGTGCTACACTACAGTAGTATAATAAAAGTTGTTTTTTCAACCTCTTTTATAATTTTTCCTTCTACTTACTCACGGTGCATCTGATGTAGATAGATATAGATTATTTATTGCAACCTTTGAATATTAATGTTCAAATATTACGATATTGTTATCTTATTAACTTTTATACTTTTTTCGAGTATACGACACCCACGGGAAGAAATAGTGTTGATAGATTCCCTTATGGCAAAGAATTTATACACTACGCGAATGCTGCTTATGGTGACATTACACGACAAACAAATCATACTCAGCGATGAATAAAAACATTCTAGGGAATAATTTTCATGTCGTAATCTACTCTGCTCCAGTACCATCTCAAAAAGAAGTGGAATTAAACTTAACTCATTTAAACACATTTATTGACTTTCATTTTTCTTATACATATACGAAAAGTCGTCGAATATTACAAGAAATAACTAATGAAACAAATCAAAATATTCTAAAGTCAAGGAATAATAAGAATTTCATGTCAGTCATGAGTAATCATCGTTATTAATTTTTTTGGACACGAAATACAAGCTACGGAATAAAAAGGACTCAACGTCGAATCACTGCTATCATTATTCAACGAATACTGCCAAAATGAAGACGGTAAGTTTCATCGACAAGCTTGTGGTATTTGTTTTGCGTGTTCCTTAAAATCTTTTTTAAAATTTATTAACCTTGGACATTATATTAATAAATTAAAAGTAATAGTGATGAAACAATACCTTTTATTTGAAACATTGTAGTATTCAAGACTCCGTTGCATTTTAAAATACGAACTCAATACTTTTTAAACGATGGTCGTATTCTTATTTCAAATAAAAAAAGTTGTTTCGTTCCGTATTAACAATTCATTTTTCTGTTGTTTTGCAGTTATTACATTTATGTTTAGTAGTATGCATTTGTTTGACATACACTTGGGCTATGCCGGCACCGGAAGGTAAAGAAGAAGTGAAGTCAATCATTGTCACAGAAGATCTAGAACCACAAGAGAACAGATGGGGTGGCAGAAGTTGGGGTAGCCGTGGTTGGGGTGGACAGGGCTATGGCGGTGGACACGGCCTCGGATACGGCGGCGGATACGGTGGCGGATATGGCAGTGGATTCGGCGGCGGATACGGCGGCGGCTACGGCGGCGGATACGGCGGCGGATACGGCGGCGGCTACGGCGGCGGATACGGCGGCGGATACGGTGGCGGTTACGGCGGCGGATACGGTGGTGGACAAGGCTATGGCTATGGTAGATAGTGCTAAACACTTCATCAACGTCAGTGTGTTGCAGCCCATTGCTGGGCATATGACTCTCTTAAGGCGCGCCTCTTAGCCCCAGTCTTCGGCTACACTCATTCAGTTTCTACGAGCCACCTTGTACAGTGCTAAACACTCGTATCGATATGTTTTTCTCGCTTCATTTTTACACGCCCAACCCATAAATTAACAAAATTATGATTGTGCGCAAATTTCTCAGACTTTATATAAAGATGGATCACCATGTGTCTGAGGGCCTAGATTAGGTTTGGAAGGTGGTGGCTTTCCAATTACTATTAATAATTTAACAATAAACGTTTGTACTTGTTACTGTGCAGTTTAATTTAGGTATATCATTATATTCTAATATTTTTTGATGTTACACAAAAGTGACTTTTGCCAGCAAACGCAATTCACTAAGACCTTGTAACAATAACTGAAATTATCAATAAATATTGTCACCACTTAACATAAGTTTTTTTTTAACTTCCATTAACTGTCCCTTTAAATAAAATCATTTTAAATAAAATACAACAAAACCGCTTATCCACATCTCTCTGGGTAATCATTAAAAAAATTATTAAAACTACCTGTTGGAATTTGCGGTTCACCGTCATTTGAATAATTACTTGAGGAAGAGTTTCGTGTTTATTAGACAAAAAAGTTGGTATTTTGCGATCAAGTCGTAAAAAATAACACCACATTGATGAGTCACAACCATGAGAAGCCGAGGCAGGTCGCTTGAGCCACAAAAATATAATTAAATAATCTATTTTACGCCTGTAATATATTTTAGAAAGTATTAACAGTATCATATTAAGTGAAAATAATATTTAGCTCGCGTTATTATTATTAGTATAGTTAAACGAAAAGCTTTAAAATTAAGCTTTTCACAAATCCCCTTTGCAGTTAGTAATCATAATATTTTTTTTAACCTTGTACCTAATTTATAAAAGCAAGAATTTCAACTATTTTACCTAGATATTACTATAACTATAGTAATATGTGTAGTTATGAAATATATTCAACTAAAATATCAGAATGTGTAATATGAATTATACTGTGTGATTTTCTTTACCGTCTGGAAAAAATAGGGTGTAACAAGTGAACGGAAAAGAAGCCTACAAAATAACATATGAAATTGATCTATCGATAAATACTAGTACTAATTGGGTGCGTATTTTTTATTTCGATAGTTTTTCATTGATTTATTTACATATTTAGTTCAAGTTTTTTGTTTTATTTTTTATCACCGAAAGTTTCAATTTAGTAATATGTTAATGTAAACGCAAAAAAATTGTAAAATATCAGTGCCATGGGCTTCTATTCCGTTCACCTGTTTACACCCTATTTTTTCCAGACGGTAAAAAAATCATCTGGCTTATTTAATTATAAATTACTTGCAAACATGAACAATGTGTAATTGCTATAGACTTGCTCTCATAACGATATGTAATTGTAAACTTACTTTTCCTGTTACCCACAACACTGTAAAAAGATTGTGCATATCCACTCCATAATAGACCGTTCACAAGTACCTGCCGTTCTTCATAAGTTCATGTATTTATTATCTAAGATTAACTTGTTATTTCTCATGATAAGTGAAGTGTATTTTTTCCTTTTGAGGAATAAAGGTCTAATGTCTAAACCCAGAACATACACTACCCTATATCGTCCCGTGGGTGCCGCAAGAGGTGACAAAGGTAACAAATCAGGAGATGGTGCAGCACCGTCTTCCTAATAGAAACTGGAGAAAAAACTGATGTTGCCATCCCACCAGACAAACGTGACAACTATGGCATATTTCATAAGACAACATATGAGGAGGTTTATGTTCAGCAGTGGACTTTCATAGTCAGTAATAAATTAATAAATGACGATATTAACTTCGCGTCTTCCTTGTCCAATAAGATAAAAGATACTTCGGAACATCCGAAGTATTCGAATCATCATCATCATTTCATTACACCGTCCACTGCTGAACGTAGCCTGCCCCCAAGGAATGCCACAAGGTCGCTGCAGGAATCCAGCACGGTCCTGAGCCACCTGCATCAATCGGATTACCGCATATCTTACCAGGTCGTCACTCCATCCAAGTGCCCGAACAGTCAGATGAAAATATTGCTGATATTCTCCTGGCTGATTTCGAATAAGATGTCAATTTCACGCAATCTGAGGTTTCTTCGCAATCTTGTTTCCATAAAAGGTAAAGTCAAAGAAAAAATTCGTCGCATGGTCAAATGAAGATATAGATGATGTTCCCTTGGCAGATTTTGATTAAGATCACAATTTGAATTCAGACCATAATATGTAACACAACAAGGTCTAATGTAGGCTACAATGCAACAAAAGCGCACTTAAAAGAAATAAAGCTTATATTAATATGCACAAATAAAGATGCGGAATTTATTAAATAAAAAAACGAGAATTGGTTTTTACACTAATGCTGGCTCCGGCTTGAATTTGAATTTAGAAGCGATGGTTTCGTAGTGATATATATACTGGTATCGGCATACCAAAATATCTGTACAAATTTTGAAAATATCGGCATTCTGGGGTTGTTATCGAGAGAAATAAAATTTAAAAATAAAAAGTTTTATTAATTAAGGAGTTACAAAAAAGACTTAACACTGTTAACACATAACTAATCTAAGTTCACTTAATTTGTAAGTTGCCACATCTACATGGGGCACCCAATAAGTTTTGAGATATACAAAAAGTATTCTAGATACTATTAATATTTACTTTACATCTTTTCAAAATATTCTCCATCATGCTCTATACAAAGTTCCATTCGTCTAAACCAATACTGAAAACACTTTTGCCAGTCTTGATCTGACAGGTCGGAAATTGCTTCTTCGTAGGCAGCCACGGCTTCTTCGGCACTTGAAAAAACTTGCCTTTTATTTTATTTTTGTCTCTTGGTAACAAAACAAAATTACAAGGAACTAAGTCAGGGCTGTAGGGTTGAGTGACTTAGGGTTTCGACACCAGATTCCTCAATAAATGCTGTTGTTCAAAGGGAGGTATATGAAGAGTCGTTATCGTGATGCAGAATGATTCCCCGAAGCCCGGTCTTTGGTCTTCTCTCCCGCACAGTTTGAAAAGCTTTGGGTAATGCAACTGTAGTATACCATTCAGAGTTGATTTACAAGTTTCCAGCATTGACGTCGACAAATGTCCGCTCCGCGAAAAAAAAAATTAGCCACCACTTCTTTGCAGATTTGTCGGTAACTGTCCTTCTGAGTAGACCCTTACCAATGATTGCCTTTTATTTTCCGGATCATGTTAATAGATCTATGTCTCATCACCAGTAACAATTTCTGAAACACGCCTAGATGCCCCGATTTCAAAACGTAGATGCATTTCAAGGCATCAATCCACACAAGTCTATTTTTCGCTTTCGGAGAGCAAACGAGGGATCCATCGACAACAAAGCTTCCTCACTCAAAGATGTTGATGTGGGATGGTATAAATGCTCCCCGAACTAATGCCTACAATCTTTTCGATGTCCGTATATGTGATTCGTGGGTCTTCTCGCACCAACATTTCCATAGTCCATACAATTTCTGCCGTTACTGCTGTTTGCGGGGCCCCGGTTCTTTGGTCATTTTTAAGGCTAATTTTACCCCTTTTGAATTCAGTAAAACACCTAAAAAATTTTGCGCGTGTTGAAGCTTAGTTGCCTAATGCTGATTGTTACCGGTGTAAACTTAATTGTTCGGTTAAACCAAATTTAAATTCATAATAGATCATAGTGCGGAAATGTTCACGATTAAGATTCGCCGTTTTAAATGTAAAACGCGGGAAGCGTTGCAGGAAAATTAATAGAACTTTGTTTTTTTTTTAAATATTGAGCAAATGGAGTTCTATTTTTAAATAAATTTTCTTTTTAGAAACATATCACACGGGTGCGTTTCATTTTTAAATATCGAGCATCTCAAAACTTATTTAGTGACCTACGTATTTGGCATTGGACTTTACTAGAGTTCACCAATTTGGATCATTTAGTAGCATTGAGAAAAGATTTAAAATTCAAACCATTTACTTAATAGTTCAGTCTTATAACTAACTCATCATCTTTTATTAAATCAGAAGCCATACGTTAAAAAGTAAAACGTAAAAGATGTTTGTGAGATTATTTAAAATTTCGGAGAATCCAGACTAATCCGGACCATCTGGACTACACAGGCGAGGCAAGAAACTCTTCTGTCTATATTTCTCTCCGGATTTTTAAAGGTATATTTATCAGCAAATTCCACCTCGAGTAATGTTGGATAAAGGTGGAAAAACCGTCTTATAGACCCTTTCACCTTTAACTTAATAACTTTAATGTTCTCCAGGCTGAATTTCAATTCAGCGCCGGATTAGCCTATAATATAGAGTAAAGTAACTAAAAAACCCATAGCTATTGCTTAGAACATTACGTCTCTGGAGCACCATAAACAGAACCGAAAAACTGTAGTCTATCGCTGTATTATTTGACTATAGTAACAAATGATATGTCGTTGACCCACAGTTAGATCTAACCGGTGCGTTGAACCCGCGTAAAAACTCGCGCTCATTCTTTTTGAGCCGACGATGATTCGACACAGTGAGTTTAGTTTCCAATGTCTGACATATTAAAAGAAATTTAGAGGAAATGTGTAATCCATCAATCTACAGTGAATTTACAAGAAAGAGTATAAAATGAATACATTGAGCTTAAAGGCAGTTCAATATATTTTATATTTATGTGGAAGTATAAAACGTAATGCAATTCCGAAAAGTATCCAATTAGTCCAGGCAAGAAAAAACAAAAACCTGTATTCAGAATTAAATCATACATTTTTATAGGGTGTGTACACGCGATGTAATCACAACACAAATCTACTGTAGATTATACGTAGGATTTCTAAAACGAAACAAGTTTGAAACATAATAGTTGTAATTCCCCGACACACGGATGACTCTCGTGATTCATTAAACGGATAGTCGTTCAGTGATATCATAGTCGGTACAAATATCAAATATCATTAGAAGGTAGTATTTCAAAAAAAACATTGTTATGCTAAACACAAGTACAGATAATATAGTATGTGTTTACTGATGTAGTATAATGAACTGCTACACTGTTTGTAGTTAATTTATTGTTTGTTCTATTGAAAAATCTATATATCTACTACCATTCACTGCAGTCAATAAAAGTCATAGGCAACATAGTTCTATTCCATAGATTACCTCATTGGCAGGATTTTGGCATAATTGCCACGCTTAGCAAGCAATCGCACTTTTTTCTTATTTTGAGTTAATATCATCAGAAAAATGCTGCTGCCAATCTTCTATTTTATTTTCTCTTTGTCGCATTTTACGACACCCACGAGACGAAATGAGGTTGTGGATATTCTTACACCGCCAATAAATCTAAAGATATAAATAATATTTTATTGAATAGTTAATATGTGTTAGAGCTACACTACAGGTATATTATACTTGTAGCAGAAGGACTCTCACAGAGTAGCAGCTTAATGCTGCTGTGTTTCGTGAGTGTGAGTGGGTGTATATGACTGTAGAAAACCTGAGACTTGTTTTACTGGAAATGATGCATTCCATATTAGTCTTCAGGGGTTACAATGCACCTGTATTTTGATTCTTTGAAAATGTCTATAAGCCGTAGCATCCACTTACCCTCAGGTGTACTATGAGCTCGTTTGCCACCCTTATTCTATAAAAAGTTCTAGTGCAAAATATTCAGTCTAACATAATACTTGCTTTTGTAACAAAAACACCAAAGGGCAGTTAAGTTGCAGTGACAGAGCCATTTTGAAACACTAGACAACACCCAAAAAGAAACGCTTTGTGTTTTTGGGTGCGCAAATACAGGCTCCATCTGAGATTCGAACCCTAAGTCCACGACTCAGTAGCCAGGTACGCCGGCCGATAGGTCACGAGACTATTACGTATCATATCATCGATGGCGTCATAGATAAGTAATGTTGTCTGAAGTTTTATTCTATATCAGATAGATGTCTATGGGCTACGGCATACACTTACGATCAGATGGAATCTGTTCTCTCACTTCTGAAAAGGATTTAGGGCAAGGAAATGTCCGCCGCGCTGTCCCAGTGCGCGTTGGCGAACTTCACATGTCTTCGAAATATATTTTTTTATTTGTCAGACATACAGGTTTCCTTAGGATGTTATCCATCACAGCCGAGCACGTGGTGAATCAGGACTTAAAATTGCAATTAAAAATTTCATTGGTGCCGGCGAAGATCGAACCTGGGTTATTCGCATACTATGAAATTTACAGCGACCGTTAAGCCCCTGAGCTACCACGGCTCTATAATAGCTTTATTACCCTGTACAGGTATAGAGATAATTAATCCTTAGTTCAAGTAAGTCATAGCCAACGATCATACGTAATAAACGTAGTGATTATATACTCTGTGATACGTAAGGCCGTTGTTTGTTACACATGACAGTTCAAATAACATTCATTAGAATTTATAGCACAGGAAAAATCAAAAATTAATTAGAAATATGATTAATGTGTTTGTCTGTGATTATAATGGTATTACTAGTATTGACCACTATGTAATGTGATTTTACATAGTGGTCAATACATGGGTATTCATCGTCATCATCATCATTACAACCTATTATTAGTCCACTGCTGAACTTAGGCCTCCCACATAGATTTCTACAAAGGTACTTCCTCAGTTTAGATGCTATGCTTCCGCGTTTCGTCTGGTGAGTGCAGGTGGCCGGAGGCCCAATCCCCCCCCCCCCCTCCACCCATCAACGTGGTAGCGGAATTAAATGTTAGACTACCCCAGAAGGGTACCAGCACCCCTGGAGAATCCCTCGCTGAGCATCCACGACCAAGCTACTCTACTCCAGAGCGCAGGTGCTCAGGCTACCCCGCGTATTCTGGAGGGGGCAAAATTCCGTTCAAGACAATAACTGCTCCGGACTAGCTGAGCAACAAGACCAAGGCAACCCCTGCCACGCTATCCCTGAATTTCTGCAATATCAGGGGACTTTACTCAAACCTATACGCCGTCCACTACCATCTCAAGATGGCGCAGCCGGCTATGTTCTTTCTGATCGAGACGCAAGTGTACTCTCCGGCTGATGTTTCGTATCTCTCCTACCCGGAGTACAAACTGGAACACTCCTTTGTTCCTTGGGCTGGAGTTTGCGTATGCGTCAGAGAGGACATCTGTTCTCGACACCTCGGCAGTATTGAAGGTTCGGACCTGTCCATCCTTTGGCTACGCGTAGACAGCGACGACCATCCACGCGTCTACGGGTGCCTCTATAAATCCCATAGCGGTAATGCCGAAACAGACCGAATCTTCGACCACGTCCAAATGGCCAGATTTGTTGCTAAAGCAGATCTCCTCCACAGAGATCGTGATCCTCGGCGATTTTAACGCCCACCACGAGGAATGGCTTGGTTCACGTTTAACAGATCATGCGGGGAGATCTGTTCATGATTTTGCCTTGGCATATGGTCTGACACAACTGGTTACTTCACCTACGCGGAGGATCGTGCAAATATTTCTCGGGAAAACGTCTCCGAGTACCGGGACAAACTTGTGTCTGAAGTCGAGTCTTTGCTAAACAAAGTCTCAGATTGGGGGCGACTAAATCTAGTCCAGTTTAACCCTCAGAACAAAATAATTATTTTCATTACTTGTGTTGCTTAGCTCATTAGCAGTAATTTCCTTAGAGTATAAGTTGTTGGAAAAGGGGAAACCCCTCAATATTATAGTAACAATAAAAAATAAACAGTCTTATTATATGAGTATACCTTACATTCAATGACGAGTCTAACATAATTAGTGTTGGTAGTCGCGTAGATGCTACAATTTGCCTAGGACAAAAAAATCATCCGCGTGTATCGCATCACTAAGTTAAATTAAACTTTGAATTTTTTTTTCTCATAAAGGTTGCGTTTACCTACATTCCGTAAGTTTTCCTCACGGCGAGGAAAGCCAACAGAAGTATACTGCAACAACGGCCACAACTTTGTAACAGGTGCAAAATATATTTTTAACAATTACGAAGCATCCTTTCCTGATTTTGCTAACGATGCAGATATCTTTTATTCACCTTCTTACTCACCTCATTTGACGGTGTATTCTTTAAGGCCGGGGTAAAATCTGCGAGATTCCATCTACCTTAATCATTTGTGTTTTCCCTTATGTGGAATCAATTCAACTCTAATTTTAAATTCGACTCTTTATTATTGACTGAACTCATTGAACTCATAAGGTCTTTCAAGTTCCAAGGCCGATGGCCTTAAAATTCCTTTATAGCGAACATTTTCAACTCTACAAACGAATACAACAAATTCATCATCATACCTATTACCAACACGCAACAGCGTTACGATTGAATATCAATTTCACTTCTTCTAACAATGGATATCCAACGGTTTTTCGCAAATAAATAATGCACCAACTCTTAGCCGACGTTTTAGGCCCCTACGGCGATTATTTCCAAGTCAATACAAGATGGCCCAGGTAGCCGACGCTTATAGGTACTATCAAGCGATGCGTTCCCTGCTATTTATTCGTTTCACTATGCACTCTACTTACAGCAGAAGACTGCAGGAATCAGGACCAGGAGTTTGAAAGCATTCGCCTTTCAACAGAATGAAGATGTCGACGCCTATTGCTTATATCGAGCAATACTACGGCACACACTTCGATGTGGTTTAATTTCATGAGGCATTTACTTTGACGATCTTTTTACAAATACATAGTAGCTTACTTAAGCTTATTTTTCGTCTCGGGTTTCTTTTTACAGTAAAAATAATGGTAATTTAAAAAAAATATAAGCCCTGCTTTATTGCTAGTTCAGTTAGTATGCAAAGTTTCATGATGTAATTTAAGGTACTTTATGAATACCAGCGGTTTATATTTCAGTTTGGAGGTAACTTTGGATTTTTTTTCTATCGAGAAATTTGATGCAATCGTGTTTTCGTCTAACATAGTACTTAACATTAATCCTCAATTCAACCATATATTTATTTCAAAAGTAATGCTTCAATATTTTCGGCATAATGGAGGATCTTGCTAAGCCATTTGAAGTAGTATTTTTACTATTTCCTCTTAAAGAGTTTTTGTCACGCAGAAAGTCTCTCAGCTGTAACTCAATAGTCTTCGTGAAGTCTGACATTAGTTGTTAAATTCCAACCATATTATACGTTTTAGGTCGTAAAACATTTTTCATGGAACTTCAGAAACAGAATATAGCTTAAACCTGAGACATATTATAAGCAACTTTCTGTAATGCTACAGCCTAACCTATTGCGAAGACATTCATAACGGAAACACAAACTTTTTTTGATATAAATTATAAACAATACCTAGTGAAAGTCATTTTCTTTTTGATTTACCACTGGTTCGGAAAAAAACCTGTGTCCTGGGAAGAACTAGCAAGAAACCCAGCGGAACTTTTTTTTTTATTACAGCTCAACACAAAACAAATAGCTTGGTAGCGATCACCCTTTCCAGGGGTTATTATCATCCATAAATTCCTCAATATTATAATAACCCTTTTTATACATACTTAGTCTAATAACATTTTTTGAACTTTGTGTATGTCAAATTTTGTATATTTTCTGGGATTTTCTCGTAAAAGCGTACACCGCCCCAAGAATGAATTACTGACTCGGTGGAGTCGAGTAACTGGTACTACCGACTAGCTGTGTCTGTTCCTAGTATTTGCAGAATGAACCAACAGACCAACAGGCCAGTCATTCTATTTTGTGTACATAGATTACATTTTCATAAATGTATTGAGAGGCCAAAGTAAATATATTAATTTCCTTAAATTTTTGTCTGAGCGACTCTTTAGGCTTTAAATTATAGATTGCTATAATGGCCCTCTTCTGTAAAATAAATATAATTTCAGTATCAGTCGCGTGTCCCCACAGCAAAATACCATATGACATTATGCTATGGAAATAGTTAAAGTATACTAGTCTAGCTGTTTTAACACTGGTAAGATTTCTAATCTATTTGCAGCATATGCTGCAGAACTAAATCTGTTACCTTGTTTTGATATCGTGCAGGGTATATACTCTTTACTCCACGAAAAATGCATACATGGTTACACCGCTATGGAAATCCGTCTTCGCGATGTTCTGTCTGAATATAAATGGTAAACTAGTAATGTTTATTTTCTGAAAAATAAAGATTGATTTTGGTTTATATTTCATAGAAGGTACATGAATTTATTATTACATAATTATATTTTTTAAGATGGCTCAATTTGGAATTTTTGAACATTAATAATAAAAAATATTATTATTGAAAATGAGTATCAAAAATCTTACAGGCTAACACATACTTGGTATGATTTTCATATTTTTAATACTTAGCTAAATTAAAGTAAGATCTTTGTGATTGATCTGAGTGTTACGAATACGCCGCGATTGGTACAATGGGTTGAGGTTTGAGTCTAGTTATGATTCAACATTAACCTAGTGAATTTTCTTCGCTTATTTTGTACACGGTAGGGCCATGCCGTGGTTATGTTATGGTTTTAAGGTGAATGGGTCGGCTCGTCAGGGTACTGCGCCCTCCTTTCTGCCAAGGAGGGTCGCATTCGCATACGGCTTAGAGATCTCTCGTCAGATCGGTAAGCCAATCCTTAAAGGTGGGGTTTAGTGGGTAAAAGTCTCCACATAACCACGCAGCCGGCTGCGTGGTATACTATGAGCATTCCCCACCTCCCTCCCCCGCTTTCCGGAGGATTGCCCATATTTGCTTCAGGCGCAAAAAAATCGTCAGGGTAAGGGCCATGCTCTCGCAGTATAATAGCCTATCGTACGGGGAGATATAGAGAATCGGAGATCGTTTTTACTGAAAACGGGCATCGGAATAATTTAATCAAATTTATCTAGATGTCTATATGCTACAGAATCCACTTACCATTATGTGGACTGTGCGCTCGTTTGTCACCCTTATCCTATAAAAAAAAGATCTTATTACTAAATTCATCTCTGATACAAAACAAATGTAATATATATATATATATATATATATATATATATATATATATATATATATATATATATATATATTCAGTAGATGCTAGATAATCTTAACGAAATAGATCGCCTGCCTAAAATACGTATAAAGTTTGCTAAAAGATTCGATTCCAACGTCACTTAATAAATTGCTCATTGTAATTTAAAGTGTTGATTTACCCCGTGCTCAGCGATAAAAGGAATCATCGTGAAGAAATTCACATGTTTGCGAATTTAAATAAATTAAAGGCCTGTGAAATTATACACCATCGTGCATCAGAGCAGCGCAACAAAGTCTGTCCTGTTCCAAAGCCATTTCAGAAATGAGCTGAGCAGAAATGGAGGCTGTTACTTTTTACTTTTATTTCCAGAATATATTAGTAAATATCTGCGACCCTAGGAGTGGTAGTGAAAAGGATCGAAACTAATCTTATGGCTTTTAAGACTTATAAGTTAGAGAGTTTTCACCTTGACATATTCTGGAAATTCCAGTCAGTTACAACAATGCATCTGTTTATTATCTCATCAGAATTTATCACTGCCCAAAATAGTTCTCTCTATTGATGTTGCTCTAGGGAGCATAAGATTGCAACTAAAACTTTGTGAATAAATAGGTAATATTATTGTTACGCGCTCAAGTCGACGATATACTAGCGCCATCTAGTGTCAGGAAAGAGAGCGAGGGGAGCTTTGCAGAAAATGACATTACAAATCTCTCAACCAACAGCGCCATCCGAAGAACTAAGTTTCTAGAAAATCTATACTCGCGTACTCGTCCCTTTGCGCGCATTTACTTGAATATTCGGGACGCTTCTTTGCTAATTTAAATAAATATGCGCTGCAAGATGCGATCGAGCAGAGTTGAACTCGGCGACACAAGCGAAGCTTCGGAGCGGAATTAAGTGAATTAGTGTGTTTAATTATTAGTGTTTTTAACTTTAATTTGTGTAAAGTAAATTAAAGTGTTAATTTAGGTAATTCTATCGGCAATTTTTATTGTCACGAACCTCAAGCTCGTAACATTATTATATCATATTTGATGACAAACAAGCCTACTATCAACTTTAAGGTAAAAAACCACGACTGACCATGAACATCTGCAAACCATCCAATGTAGACGTGTTTTCTAGGGTTGCCACTCGTACTATAATATATAGTATCATACTATATCTCAGTCAATTGATCTATATATTGTAGAAAAACAATACAGTACGAAAAATACTATATTTTTATCCCTAATTCAACTGTCGCGCAATTTTATATTAACTGTGTTTGGAAATCTGGAACAAGTAAGTTTTACGGAAAGAATTTTTTCCATCACGAATGTAAAATTGAAAGAAGAAAGAAAAAGAGCATTTATTAACTTAGTTAAAAATTAATTGTTAATTTATTTTATTTACTAAACCTAAACTCAGACTCCTGCAATTATTTTAAAGGTAAGATAGAATGTAAGGTGATTAGATCATTGATTACCAAAGTATGCTGCTAATAAGAAATATATATGAAACATACATAAACATTAAAAATTAATGTGTATTTTTTACTTCTATATTTCTTAACAGTACTATATTTTTGCATTTTTTTTTTGGAAAAATACTATATTTGTTCAAAAAAGGTGAAAAAAGACAAAGATGAATGCCCGAACTTTGTTATGCACTAATATAATAAATATTAATCAATGTTAAGTTACGGAATCAATCAATCTTAGATCATACCATAAATATAATACAAAGTTATGTAACTTCTTAAATTCATTTTCTAAATACCTTGACCTTGTAGTGACAATGTAAGTAATCTACCTTCATCAATCAATTCAATCATAATAATAATAATAATAATAATAATAATAATAATAATAATAATAATAATAATAATAATAATAATAATAATAATAATAATAATAATAATAATAATAATAATAATAATAATAATAATAATAATAATAATAATAATAATAATAATAATAATAATAATAATAATAATAATAAGAGGCGGTCCGGAGGGCCCCGAACTGGAAATGCCCGGGGCTCGACGGGCTGCATCATTACTGGCTGAAGGGGTTCATAGTGTGTCACGCTGTGCTCGCCCGACAGTTTCAAGAGACACTCGACCAGAAGTCACTCCCGAGCCTCTTCACTACTGGGATCACTCACTTGGTTCCTAAAGATCAGGATACCACAGACCCGAGCAAATACCGCCCCATCACGTGTCTACCCACCATATATAAGACACTGACATCCATTTTGAGCGCGAGAATCACTCGGCACCTGGAGCTAAACCAGGTGATGTCACGCGCTCAAAATGGATGTCGGGGCGGTGGTCGTGGAACCAAGGAACCACTCCTCATTGACGCGGTCATAGGCAAAGTGGTGAAACGCAACCGTCGGAACTTCTCTGCCGCCTGGATAGACTACAGAAAGGCGTTCGACTCGGTGCCCCATACATGGCTAAAGAGGGTCCTCGAGCTGTACAAGATTGACTGTACAGTTAGAGACTTCCTCGAGCAGTGTATGGGGCAGTGGAGTACGATCCTTTGTCATCTGGGCGAGCGGATGATGGCTGCGGAGAACCACATAAGGATAAGAAGGGGTATCTTCCAGGGCGATTGTCTGAGTCCAATCTGGTTCTGCCTCTCTCTGAACCCTCTCAGTACCTTACTGGAGGGCTCCGAGAGGGGATTTCAGCTACGGAGAGGAGGGACAAAAGTGACCCACCTTTTCTATATGGATGACCTCAAGTTATTCGCCTCCAGTCGCTCCCATCTGATGGACCTGCTAAACATCACTTGTGAATTTAGCAGTTCCATTGGAATGGAGCTGGGGACGGATAAGTGTGCGGTCCTCCATGTTGAGAGGGGAAGGGTTGCTAACTCTGAGGGCATAGACTTGTCTATGCCCGTCAACTTAAGGACCCTTTCCGAGGCTGAAACATACCGATACCTGGGTATGTCACAGAACATCGGTATCGATGAGGCTGGTATGAAACAGTCAGTTTGCGACGTGTTTTATGCACGCTTGACCAAAGTGCTTAACAGCCTTTTGTCCAGTGTGAATAAGACACACGCATATAACGGTTGGGTCATGCCTGTCCTCACATATACTTTTGGCATACTCAGGTGGACTCAGACCGAACTTAACGCCCTGGATAGAAAAGCCCGCACTACCATGACGTCCCATAGGATGCATCATCCGAGATCGTCGGTAATGAGGCTGTACTTGCCGCGAAAGCATGGTGGGCGTGGTTTTCTGAGCGCGCTCACCATGCATAATCGCGAAGTGTGCAGCCTCCGTGATTACTTCCTGGCGAGATCGGATGATCCATTCTATAATGACGTCATTTCTAGTGATAAAGGGATTACCCCTCTATCCTTAGCCCACGAGCAATGGCAGGACCCAGCAGTGCTTAGCATTTCCGATCGGGAGACCGTATGGAAGGAGAAGGAGCTCCACGGGAGGTACTACAGGGCTCTTCATGAGCCCTTCGTAGATACAGTCGCCTCCCTTAACTGGCTACGTTTCGGTGACCTCTTCGGGGAAACCGAGGGTTTTGTCTGTGCAATACAGGATCAGGTTATTAAGACCAACAACTATCGGAGATACATCCTAAAGGATGGCACCGTCGACGTCTGTCGAGCTTGTCGCCATCCCGGTGAGTCACTTAGGCATGTCATCTCCGGTTGTTCGGCGCTTTCTAACTCTGAGTACTTGCACAGGCACAACCTAGTAGCCAGAATTCTACACCAGGAGCTCGCTCTGAAATACGGTCTCGTGGACCGGAAATTGCCGTATTACAAGTACTTGCCGGAAGCCGTGCTCGAAAATGACCGCGCCAGACTCTAGTGGGACCGGGCCATCATCACAGACAGGACTATTCTTGCGAATAAGCCTGATATTGTGCTGATGGACCGGGTACAGTCAAGGATATTTTTGGTCGATATTACCATCCCGTATGACGAGAACCTCGTGAAAGCCGAAACAGATAAGCAATCAAAATATCTGGACCTGGCTCGCGAGGTGACCGACATGTGGGGTGGTCTGCCGACCGAAATTATTCCTGTAGTCGTCTCTGCGAACGGGCTAATCCCAGTTAGTCTCTCTGGTCATCTGAGGCGACTGGGACTCCGTGACGGACCGCTCCGGGCTCAAATGCAGAAGGCGGTGCTCCTTGATACTGCCCGCATCGTCCGCCGGTTTCTTTCCCTTTCCCCCTAACCCTTGGCCGTTTGGTCTCCCCTGCCGAGGGCTTCCATCTGGTTGGGCTTTTATTTATTTATGTAATTTTGTATTTATTTTATTTTATTGATATTTATGTATATTTATATTTTCATTTTCATTTATAATTATATATTTATACATCCCAACCAGATGAGAAAACTATATAGATACCCCACAAAATAATAATAATAATAAATAAAAAAATAAAAAAAAATTAAATCAGGTGATGTCGCGCGCTCAAAATGGATGTCGGGGCGGCGGTCGTGGAACCAAGGAACCACTCCTCATTGACGCGGTCATTGGCAAAGTGGTGAAACGCAACCGTCGGAACTTCTCCGCCGCCTGGATAGATTACAGAAAGGCATTTGACTCGGTACCCCATACATGGCTAAAGAGGGTCCTCGAGCTGTACAAGATTGACTGTACAGTTCGAGACTTCCTTGAGCAGTGTATGGGGCAGTGGAGTACGATCCTCTGTCATCTAGGCGAGCGGATGACGGATGCGGAAAGCCGCATAAGGATAAGAAGGGGTATATTCCAGGGCGACTGTCTGAGTCCAATCTGGTTCTGCCTTTCTTTGAACCCTCTCAGTACTTTACTGGAGGGCTCCGGGAGGGGATTTCAGCTTCGGAAAGGAGGTACAAAAGTGACCCACCTTTTCTATATGGATGACCTCAAATTATTCGCCTCCAGTCGCTCCCATCTTATGGAATTGCTAAACATCACGTGTGAATTTAGCAATTCTATTAGAATGGATCTGGGGACGGATAAGTGTGCGGTCCTCCATGTTGAAAGGGGAAGGGTTGCTAACTCTGAGGGCATAGACTTATCTATGCCCGTCAACTTAAGAACCCCTTCCGAGGCTGAAACATACCGATACCTGGGTATGTCACAGAACATCGGTATCGATGAAGCTGGTATGAAACAGTCAGTTTGCGACGTGTTTTATGCACGCTTGACCAAAGTGCTTAACAGCCTTTTGTCCGGTGTGAATAAGACACACGCATATAACGGTGGGGTCATGCCTGTCCTCATGTATACCTTTGGCATACTCAGGTGGAGTCAGACTGAACTTAACGCCCTGGATAGAAAAGTCCGCACTACAATGACGTCCCATTGGATGCATCATCCGAGATCGTCGGTAATGAGGCTGTACTTGCCGCGAAAGCATGGTGGGCGTGGCTTCCTGAGCGCGCTCACCATGCATAATCGCGAAGTGTGCAGCCTCCGTCATTACTTCCTGGCGAGATCGGATGATCCATTCTATAATGACGTCATTTCTAGTGATAAAGGACTTACCCCTCTATCCTTAGCCAACGAGCAATGGGAAGACCCGGCAGTACAGAGCATTTCCGATCGGGAGACCGTATGGAAGGAGAAGGAGCTCCACGGGAGGTACTACAGGGCTCTTCATGAGCCCTCATGAGCGACAAAACCCTCGGTTTCCTCTTCGGGGAAACCGAGGGTTTTGTCTGTGCAATACAGGATCAGGTTATTAAGACCAACAACTATCGGAGATACATCCTAAAGGATGGCACTGTCGACGTCTGTCGAGCTTGTCGCCATCCCGGGGAGTCACTTAGGCATGTCATCTCCGGTTGTTCGGCGCTTTCTAACTCTGAGTACTTGCACAGGCACAACCTAGTAGCCAGAATTCTACACCAGGAGCTCGCTCTGAAATACGGTCTCGTGGACCGAAAATTGCCGTATTACAAGTACTTGCCGGAAGCCGTGCTCGAAAATGACCGCGCCAGGCTCTACTGGGACCGGGCCATCATCACAGACAGGACTATTCTTGCGAATAAGCCTGATATTGTGCTGATGGACCGGACACAGTCAGGGATATTTTTGATCGACATTATCATTCCGTATGACGAGAACCTCGTGAAAGCCGAAACGGATAAACGAACAAAATATCTGGACCTGGCTCACGAGGTGACCGACATGTTGGGTGGTATGCCGACCGAAATTATTCCTGTAGTCGTCTCTGCGAATGGGCTAATCCCAGTCAGCCTCTCGGGTCATCTGAGGCGACTGGGACTCCGTGACGGACCGCTCCGGGCTCAAATGCAGAAGGCGGTGCTTCTCGATACCGCCCGCATCCTCCGCCGGTTTCTTTTCCTTTCCCCCTAACCCTCGGCCGTTTGGTCTCCCCTGCCGAGGGCTCCCATCTGGTTGGATCTTATTTATTTATGTGGTTTTTGTATTTATTTTATTTTATTGATATTTATGTATATTTATCTTTTCATTTTAATTTATAATTATATATTTATAGCACCCAACCAGGTGAGAAAATTATATAGATACCCCATAAATAATAATAATAAAAAGGCGTAGCGAAGTGACGACCCCATCGCCCGCTGACGTAACAGCTATGTGACAAAACTACTACGTCGGCGCAGTCAGTCAGCGCCCTGCCAAGAGGTGTGAGCGCCGTGCCTAGGCAAAATTATGGGTGCAAAGGTCCGTTTGTGCATATGACCGAACCACGAAACGGTGTTGGGCTTGGGCGTCTCCCGTTATTTGGATGATGGTACAAAGAGGAACGCGCATAGGGCCGCTGCCTGGGGGTCGCCGGGGCGCGTCTGGAGCTGGCGCTGGACGCGGCAGCATGCGGGCCGCCAGCCGAGCGCGAGGAGCTGTACGATCACCTAGCAGCCCTCCGCATCCATCATCCCCACCAGAAGGCTTGGTGTCGGCTGGGTCTCGGACTCAGCATACGGCACCCGCCGCTGGTGGAACACGTCGCATGCGTTGGTCACAAACAATGAACGCAAACGCACTGCGGGCGTACTTTAGGGCAAAAGAGGAGGAAACCGGATGTTTGGCATATCGGGCTCGGATGCATCGCTTTTTTGCAGAGCTGGAGCCATCTCTATCCGTCACTGAGCAAAACCTGGCAGACCGAGTTCGGTACATCCTGCGCTCCAACATATTTGGTGACGCCGAACTCGAACGACTACGACGTGAGGCTGTTCCCTCATCGGATGGAAATGCTACGGCTGGGAATGCGGCGCCACTAATTGCGCAGCAAACTGCAAATGTGGACGCTGCCGTCAATATTCCATTTGTGGTTGATTCAGACGATGATGGAATAGTCCCCCACGAACTAGAGAAAATGAGGAGCATATTGGAAGAGTCGATGCTGGAAACGCGCAGCATGCCTCTCGAAAATCGACCGCGACTTCCCCGCATACCCCTTAGCAAGCGAAATCGGGCTGTCATGCGGGCTCTTAACCCAATGCTGGTGACCTATTTGGAAGCCAGCCGGGACCTTTACGAGACGGACTCAATTCTTTTTGGCGCCGCACTGGCAGTATGCCGTATTATTGGCGCCAAACTTCCCATGGCTGGACGTGCTACTCAACAAGGTAGTGCCATCCCAGCCTGGAGAAAAAGAATCGAGGACCGTATCGCAAAGGCAAGGGCCCTTATCGGCAGACTGACAAGCTTCAGGTCGGGTAATAACAGACCGAGATTTGTGCGCACCGTTAGAATGGCGTTTGCTGGGACAAATATTAGTTTGTCCCAGCCGGATATCACGCAGAAACTAACAGAGCGCATAGATGACCTGAAGCAAAAAATCGCTGCTTGGGGGAAGCGGATTCGACGATTTAGCGAGAGGTCGAGGCGGTTCAATCAGAATCGTCTCTTCCAGAGTGATCAGAAGAGGCTCTATAAATCATTGGAGCGACCAGAGGTATGTGTAGCGGGCCCAGGACCGGATCAGGCTGACACTGTCGCATTTTGGCGTGGCCTGTGGTCAGAGCCCGTAAACCACAGCGAGGGCCCTTGGATGGAAGTTGTGGCGAGCCAGAGTGCAAGTGTTACGCCTATGAACCCCGTCACCATAACGCCTGAAGACGTGGCTGAGGCGGTCCGTAGGGCCCCGAACTGGAAAAGTCCGGGGCTCGACGGGCTGCATCATTACTGGCTGAAGGGGTTCGTAGTGTGTCACGCTGTGCTCGCCCGACAGTATCAAGAGGCTCTTGATCAGAAGTCGCTCCCGAGCCTCTTCACTACTGGGATCACTCACCTGGTTCCTAAAGATCAGGATACCACAGACCCGAGCAAATACCGCCCCATCACGTGTCTACCCACTATATATAAGACACTGACATCCATTTTGAGCGCGAGAATCACTCGTCACCTGGAGCTAAATCAGGTGATGTCACGCGCTCAAAATGGATGTCAGTGTCTTATATATAGTGGGTAGACACGTGATGGGGCGGTATTTGCTCGGGTCTGTGGTATCCTGATCTTTAGGAACCAGGTGAGTGATCGGCGGTCGTGGAACCAAGGAATCACTCCTCATTGACGCGGTCATTGGCAAAGTGGTGAAATGCAACCGTCGGAACTTCTCCGCCGCCTGGATAAACTACAGAAAAGCATTCGACTCAGTGCCCCATACATGGCTAAAGAGGGTCCTTGAGCTGTACAAGGTTGACTGTACAGTTAGAGACTTCCTCGAGCAGTGTATGGGTCAGTGGAGTACGATCCTCTGTTATCTGGGCGAGCGGATGATGGCTGCGGAGAACCACATAAGGATAAGAAGGGGTATCTTCCAGGGCGATTGTCTGAGTCCAATCTGGTTCTGCCTCTCTCTGAACCCTCTCAGTACCTTACTGGAGGGCTCCGGGAGAGGATTTCAGCTACGGAAGGGAGGAACAAAAGTGACCCACCTTTTCTATATGGATGACCTCAAGTTATTCGCCTCCAGTCGCTCCCATCTTATGGAATTGCTAAACATCACTTGTGAATTTAGCAATTCTATTGGAATGGAGCTGGGGACGGATAAGTGTGCGGTCCTTCATGTTGAAAGGGGAAGGGTTGCTAACTCTGAGGGCATAGATTTATCTATGCCCGTCAACTTAAGGACCCTTTCCGAGGCTGAAACATACCGAT
The DNA here is from genome assembly GCA_036936625.1 of Parnassius smintheus behrii. NCBI lineage: Eukaryota > Metazoa > Arthropoda > Insecta > Lepidoptera > Papilionidae > Parnassius > Parnassius smintheus. The sequence goes on along the minus strand of JAUPFT010000013.1, from coordinate 22,193,075 downwards.
ACCTGGGTATGTCACAGAACATCGGTATCGATGAGGCTGGTATGAAACAGTCAGTTTGCAACGTGTTTTATGCACGCTTGACCATAGTGCTTAACAGCCTTTTGTCCGGTGTGAATAAGACACACACATATAACGGACATATAACGGTTGGGTCATGCCTGTCCTCATATATACCTTTGGCATACTCAGGTGGACTCAGACCGAACTTAACGCCCTGGATAGAAAAGTCCGCACTACCATGACGTCCCATAGGATGCATCATCCGAGATCGTCGGTAATGAGGCTGTACTTGCCGCGAAAGCATGGTCGGCGTGGTTTTCTGAGCGCGCTCACCATGCATAATCGCGAAGTGTGCAGCCTCCGTGATTACTTCCTGGCGAGATCGGATGATCCATTCTATAATGACGTCATTTCTAGTGATAAAGGGCTTACCCCTCTATTCTTAGCCCACGAGCAATGGCAGGACCCAGCAGTGCTTAGCATTTCCGATCGGGAGACCGTATGGAAGGAGAAGAAGCTCCACGGGAGGTACTACAGGGCTCTTCATGAGTCCTTCGTAGATACAGTCGCCTCCCTCAACTGGCTACGTTTCGGTGACCTCTTCGGGGAAACCGAGGATTTTGTCTGTGCAATACAGGATCAGGTTATTAAGACCAACAACTATCGGAGATACATCCTAAAGGATGGCACCATCGACATCTGTCGAGCTTGTCGCCATCCCGGGGAGTCACTTAGGCATGTCATCTCCGGTTGTTCGGCGCTTTCTAACTCTGAGTACTTGCACAGGCACAACCTAGTAGCCAGAATTCTACACCAGGAGCTCGCTCTGAAATACGGTTTCGTGGATCGGAAATTGCCGTATTACAAGTACTTGCCGGAAGCCGTGCTCGAAAATGATCGCGCCAGGCTCTATTGGGACCGGGCCATCATCACAGACAAGACTATTCTTGCGAATAAGCCTGATATTGTGCTGATGGACCGGGCACAATTTTTGGTCGATATTACCATCCCGTATGACGAGAACCTTGTGAAAGCCGAAACAGATAAGCAAACAAAATATCTGGACCTGGCTCACGAGGTGACCGACTTGTGGGGTGGTCTGCCGACCGAAATTATTCCTGTAGTCGTCTCTGCAAACGGGCTAATCCCAGTCAGCCTCTCGGGTCATCTGAGGCGGCTGGGACTACGTGGCGGACCGCTCCAAGCTCAAATGCAGAAGGCGGTGATCCTCGATACCGCCCGCATCGTCCGCCGGTTTCTTTCCCTTTCCCCATAACCCTCGGCCGTTTGGTCTCCCCTGCCGAGGGCCTCCATCTGGTTGGACTTTTATTTATATATATATTTTTATATTTATTTTATGTTATTGATATTTGTGTGTATTTATCTTTTCATTTCCATTTATAATTATATATTTATGGAGCCCAACCGGATGAGAAAATTATATTGATACCCTCACAATAATAATTATATTCCACAACTATCACACAACGCCATCTAGTCCCAAGCTAAGCAGAGCTTGTGTTATGGGTACTAGACAACTGATAAACATACTTATATAATTCTAAATATATAAATATTATAGATAAATTACACTCAGACACAGAACAAATGATCGTGCTCATCACACAAACAATTGTCCTCGGTGGGAATCGAACCCACGACCTCCGGCATAGCAGTCAGGGTCACTAACCACTAGACCAACAGGCCAGTCAATCACTTCATATAGTTGTTAATATTTTAAGTTACCTAACAAATATGGGAAACACCTTCGTTAGAAACACCAGAAATATTTCTTAGCGACCGAAAAATGGCGGTGTTGGTAACTGACCTTCCATATTTTACGCGCTTTTAAGGGGTTCAAGTCCTGCAGTTCATTGTAACTAGCTGATAGTAAAGAATGGCAAGATGATGAATTTAAAAAAGTATATATGTAACTCCAAACTTAAAAACTATTACATTTATAAGTAAACATAAAACATTTTGCACACCAAAGCCATAAGCATCAAATAACATCCACAGTGCGTACGATTTATGAATGTATTTTTTTGTTAATGTTTTACTCTGTAACTTTTACAAGCTTTTATTCAATTACATTCAATTATGAGCGATTCAGGCCTATGTTCAGCAGTGGACTTGTGAAGGGCTGTAATGATGATGATGATGATGAGCGAATCATTATCATAATTACCATTACAGTCATTTACAAGTCTACTATTAAACATAGGTCTCACCCTACGAATGTCACAAAACACGGTGCTGAACCACCAGATCCCGATCACAGATAGAGATCTCCTCCACGATAAGAATACCGATACCAGATCGTTATTCTTATCGTGGAGGGCCGTCCTAAACTTCGTTAAGAGGCTGCCACTCGAGAACCTTTATTCCCCAAATTGCTCTTTTTTAAGTAAATATTTTGCACCAACAAATACATAATATTACAGCCTATATACGTCCCACTGCTGGGCACAGGCCTCCCCGCATTTTTGAGATAATTTTTGGGCAAGGAAGTGTTCGCCGCGCTACCCCAATGCGTGTTGGCGAACATTACGTGTCTTCGAAATATTTTTTTCTTTTTTCTCAGACATGCAGGTTTCTTCACAATGTTTTCCCTCACCGCCGAGCACGTGGTAAATCAGCACTTAAAATTGCAATTAACTATTTCATTGGTGCCGGCGGTAACTAAAATATAAGCGACAGTAGTCTAATGGCAGGGCGCGGACCGCGAACTCAAAAAGGTCGTGGGTTCGAATCCGCCATTCGACTACTGGCGTGAACCACTCGTAACACAAGCAATTTAAGCTTACCACGAGTGGTTAAAGGGAATATTAGTAATGCTTATAGCATTGTTAATATTCTTTTTTAATAAAATGGTTAGCGCTTGCTGTAAATACATAAAATTAAAACCAAAAATGTGGAATACATAATTATTGGCCTAAAAATCCGTTCACAATTTTTTTTTAAAATACTATTTATGTACCTATGTAAAACTACATTATTACAACAGTGCATACTAAAAATATTATTACTTATGGATTAACTGGAAAATATATAATATTTATAAAATATAAGATATAGTTTTATTCAGCATAGATTACTAGCAATATTTATTTTATTGAAAGTCATTTACTTATTTATCACGGGTTAAGAAAAATCTCTGCCCTGATTTACTTTTTTGAAACCCAGCTGCACTTTTTTTATTCATAATTTAATGATAAATTCACAATAACCAAAACAGTTCACAATAGACTACGATTGAATTAATTCATTAGAACGATCACCTCAATCCTAAGGGATAATATGAGATATTTACGTTTTTATCGATGTAATATATTAAAGAAAATGATCCATCTATAGAACTTTTATACAATAAAAACTATTTGATTTGTATTGATTAAAACCACTTTTACGGATTTTATCGCGTTTAATTTTACTTTTACTATATATATTTCTATTTTTACTATTTTTATTTTTAATTTCGGACGTTTCGGGCGCTTTCCAGTACCCATGGTCACGGTCACGGGGGACTGATTCTGTATATTTGATATGTATTTATTATAGATTTTATCTTGCATATTTTCCGGGACTTTGTTGTAAAAGCGTATACATTACCCCCCAGAAAGGAATTACTGATTCGTTAGAGTCGAGTTACTGGTATTAATAGCTTTTTCTGGTATTTACGGAATACACATCACTATTCTTAATAAAATTATTTTCGTTTTTGTATACATACATTAAATTTCAGTAAAAAAAAATTTCAATTGTCAAAGAGACTCCATCGGACTTAAATTATTAATATCTGATTTATTACTAATATATGATCTTATGATTCTTCTGTAAAACAAAGATAGTTCCAAATCTAATATCATTCTTATTACCCCGTAGCAAGATTCCATATCACATAATGCTATGGAAATTATTGAAATAACTTTATCTAGCTATTTCAACTCTAGTTAAGTTTCTAATTTTTACAGCATATGCTGCTATACTTCACATTTACTTCACATTACAGCATATACTTCCGATTATTTGTAGAATAAATTAAACCAGAAAGGTCAATCAATTGTTTTAGCACACAAGTTAGTGACACATAATGATCTTGCCGCTAGAAATGTGACATTAGTCTTAGATCAATAATCAGTCGAATGACGTGTTATATTATTTGCTGAGCGATTTTCAACTTCCTAATAAATAGAGTCCGACTTGAATCATAGCCATCATTGTTCAACAAGATCTGCAAAAATGAACACAGTACTCGTAAGTTTCATACCTCAATTTTTAACGTATTCAATATAAGTTTTAAAATATTGCCATAAAATACAAATAATATTACAATATTTGTTATTAGTAAAAACATGTTTTTTCAACATTCGGTTCAAATTTTGTAAATTTAGTTGGACTTATTGGTAACCTGAATCTGGTTAAAACCAATCTTACCAGCCTCAAACACAGACGAAATGTAGCCAGCCTTTCGATTTTCTACAGGATGTATTTCGAAGAGTGTGGACAGGAATTGCATGACTTAATTCCTCCCTCTCTCTTTCACCATCGGACAACCAGACGTGCAGCCAGTCGTTGTCATCTGTCTTTCCATCCGATTACAATACTTCAAGACAAGAGTGAATAAACTTTTAAGTCAGTGTGCTTTACCATCTTAGGCTACATCACCACTTACCATCAGGGTTTGTAGTAAAGCGCTAGAATAGTAAAAAATGTATTGTTATGCTTTTATTCACAGACTTTGTATACAACGCTAGTAATATGTTGCCTTGCCTACGCCTTGGCACTTCCCATGCACGAAAATGAGGAACCGCAGTTACAACCCGCTGCTGACATACTGGAGCCACAAGAATCACGATATGGTTTTGGTGGCCCGGGTTGGGGAGGGCGCGGTTGGGCCGGTCGAGGCTGGGGAGGCTATGGCTGGGGAGGCAAAGGCTACGGTTGGGGTCCCGGGGGTGGCTGGGGCCCTGGAGGCGGCTGGAGACCTGGTGGCGGCTTAATAGGCGGTGGAATCATCGGAGGCGGAATCGTCGGTGGCGGTTGGGGATATGGACGCTAAACAACATTAAAAGGCGCTTAAAAAGTATTAAATGAATGTGTTGAATTTATCTGTGATGTCAAACTGCGTCGCTTGTTAGGAAGTGCTGTTTAATCCTCGTTTTATCGTAATATTTTAATAAAATATTTTATTATGCACTACGATTTTTACTTCAAAGTTTGCTACTTTTTATAAGATTTTTAACTCTGGGACTATTTTTATACGCAGTAGAGGCACGCTGCAGCTAAATCATGGTTGTAGCATGAATAGGTTGGCTCGATCGGGGAAGGACCACGCTCTCACATAATACCAGCGTAAAATAATAGCTTAATTCTGCTGTGTTTTGTATTGTGAGTGCAATGTATCTGTATTTTGATTCTTAATTGAGGATAAATGTAGATGTCACTGGATACAGCATCCATTTTCCATCAGGTGGACTGTGTGCTCGTTGTCACCATTGTTCAATAAAAAATATATGATCAGCAGTCGAGCATTAGTGGAGGAGTACACGATCAAGATCCCAGCCGATAGTTGGTTTTTGAATTTGTGTCTGATCGAGCGTCCATGTATCTTTGACACGGACGGCTAAAAACTTCATTGGGATTAACTTACAATTACTATTCTTCTTCTAAGCCCGTAAAATTCAATTTCGGACATGGGAAACTTATGTTTTGGAAGGGATTCGAGAAATCGTCACGCTACGCGGACATATTGACGATCACAGAAGCTAATGAGTCGCAACTTCGATTCTACTCGTCGCTGGTAATTTTAAATACAAAAACCATAAACAAATTGACGTAGCAATATTTTTTTTCCTATTTTCTCCTTGTCCGTATTAGTAAAAGTGGCAGTATCAGTTATCATTATTATTATTGTGATTTTTTTTCTAAACTGACATTATTATATTAATAATTAAACATTACGTATTCATGTCATATATCACACATCAACAGTCTTTTTTCAAGTCCACAAGTGAGCATTTATTTCTCCACGAATACTACAACTCGTATGCATATGTCAGGAGATAATATTTGCCCATACTCACTAAGGAAATTTAATGGTTTTAATTCGTCGATTATATAGCTGATAAATCAAAGTTAACAATCACCTAAGGGCACGAGAAGGCTGTCGGTTAGCGAGTGTAGAGGTGATAATCGTACCGACCACGCTAGGGCTCCACAGGACAGGACTGTTTGTGAGTGTATTGTTGATAGGTCACTCACAGTAAATGTACTAGGTGCTCTATGTACATTTAATGCAGTAAGGCAAGGCAGGGTTGTCAGTTGGTGAGCGAAGTGCTGATAGGGGCCATATTTGCCACGGTTGGGCACGACAGGGCTGTCAGTCGACGAGTGTAGAGCTGATAAGACATGTTGGTAATTTAAGTTAAGCGTTTTTTGTAAGGAGTTTTCTTCATCAGACGACTGTCATGGCCGCGTACTACAACAACAGGGTGCACCATGCATAGGTAATGTTGGCGAAATACTTACTATTACAACACTCTATGTACACCGCGACACAAAAAGCCATACCAAATACAAGTATTAACTGCCCATCCTCTTTTGCTTTTTTGGAAAACACTTACTTTAAACGGAGCTTTTAACTCAGCGCGAATTACGCCCTCATGTTTCGTAAAGGTATTTATTAATTATTTGAAATCGTATAATAAAAAAGAAAAGCGATTTTTAAAATGCGTAATACGAGCAGTAGTCGAAAAGCCCAATCGGTTTTGGAATTAAGTCACCTTTTTAATGTTACCGCCTGAGACCCAAGTCTCATAGACCTGCATAAGCCGCTGTTATCTACACTAGTGGCTTACTTAATTTGAAGACTGGCTCCACTGATATGTCATGATGTATGATATGTCAGCCGAGCCAGTGGTATGTCAGTGTAGATACTCGTAGCAGTGGGTTTATGCTTAGGCCCATAAGGATAATTGAATATTAGAAATGAATCCTCAATGATATGTTTCAGCCTAGAAAGATAAGAAATGTTAAACCGATATTCTTTTGGCACTGGGTGGCTAAGTTTCCTATCGCTTCTTTATATCTTATCCACCCTCGCCATCTAATTCGGTTCCCACATCCTTTGCTATATGAAAACAGCTGTGATATTGAGATATTATTTGAGTGTATAGATAGAGAGGTAAAGAACTAAGACATTAGCCAATTTGGACATTTTATAAGAACTTAACATATTTAACAGTGCATATTATAATATAATATGTAGTACCCGGTTGACCGAGCTTTGCTCGGTATTTTTCGCTCGGTTTTTTTTTAATTCGTGTATTTTGGAAATTATATTTAGATACAAATTACATATTGATGAAATACGAATAATATTTTTTGATCTTAGCGACATAATAGAAAAAACTGAACTGGTTATTTGAATAAAAAATCATGATTGCAATTAGTTTAATTTAAATTTTCGTGTTTTTAAAAAATACTAAAAAAAGGGCTCGAAAAAATAGATTTTCTCAAAAAAGAAAGGAACTTGAAAAAAAATTAAAAAAGTCGGTCGGTCGGTCTGGGCTCGAACCGGGGTTTTAAGATTCTGTGACCGCACATTATACCAATTAAGCTATTTATAATCATTAACAATCTGTCAAAATTAACCTTTTTATTCTAACGATATTGTAGCAGTTTTTCATTGCCTAAAAACACGGACAAAAAGACATTTTCTAAAAATAAATCCTAGCTAGATCGATTTATTATCCCCGAAACTCCCTGGACACTAAATTTTATGAAAATCGTTGGAGCCGTTTCCGAGATACCGATTATATATATACAAGAATTGCTCGTTTAATAGTATAGGATTCTTAAAGTAATGTACAGATACACGGTAGATGTGTTTCAAGGCATGTGTGTGCGTGCGATTTTCTAACAATCGTGACGATTAATGAACAATTTTGTACAAATATTTGCTAACTCACAATACCAATACACCATGGGGTTTTTTCACAAGGCGAATGCATAAAATATGTAAACACGTACTACGTTGTTAAAAATTCCAATGATAATTTATTTACCATAAAAACGTTGGAAAGTTAGAATGAAAACTGTTTAGTAATCAAACAAATCTGGTTTTATATTACAAAAAAAAAAACAATACAATATGTATTATATGATTTGTATAAGAAAAAACGTTCAGAAAAATTTTCGTTGCTTGTAGTTTTAATCAAATAAAAATCCTTTTAATTATATTTATCCTGTATTATGGAGACAAACGTAATTACGTTAGGTAGGTACGGGTAGGTATATTTTTTTATTTGCCATACAATATACAACGTACCGTGCGGGACACGAAAACTTCTCAATTGCTCTCTCTAATCACAGCTACTCGTACTTTTCTCCACGAAACAAGCTGCACAAGGGAAATTTTTAAATTAATTAATTTCTAAAACTTTCTCTAATTTAAGTATAGCAATTGAGCTATGATTTGTACCAGGCGGTCCCATAATGAACTGGCCTGATATAGTTCAACGCGACATGTCGCTACATGTTGTGTTGCATTAAATAGTACGTTTATCGTGCACTTAATATAAGAAACATGCACCGACATGAAATGCTTAGTCTTAGTTTAACAGGCATTTGAATAACGAGAGTCGCGTATTTTTTCAAAATGTCGAAAACTGAGTATGGAAGTGTCATAAAGTTTCTGTTTAAAGAAGGTTTATCCCCTGTTCAAATAAAAGAACGATTGGATGGCGTGTATAAGGAGTCTGCCCTCTCCTATAGCACAGTGAAAAATTGGGTGAAAGAGTTTCGCCTCGGGAGAGAAACCGTCGAAGACTTTGGCCACGACGGTCGACCTGTGGAAGTGCTCACTCCCGAAACGATTGCTCTTATCGAAGAGGAGGTTCTAAGTGACCGCCGTTTGAAGATTAGAGAAATTGCAGCAAGGCTTGGGCTCTCTAAGAGTACCATTCATCGCGCGATCCATGAACATCTTCACATAAAAAACGTGAGTGCAAGATGGGTACCGAAACTTCTTTCAGCGGTACAGGGACAGGAAAGAGTGCGCTGCGCTTCGGAGTTTTTGGATCTTTGTGGCGAAAATGCAAAGACTGTGATCGAGCGGCTAGTGACTGGTGATGAAACTATGATCTTGTATTATGATCCACAAAGCAAGCGCGAGTCAATGGAATGGCGTTATAAGGGTGAAAAGCCCCCTAGAAAGGCAAAGGTGCAACAATCGACTAAAAAACTGATGTGCACAATATTTTGGGATTTTCAAGGCATTTTGATGGTGGATTTTAAAGAACGTAATACAGTCGTGAACGGCGAATATTATGCTTCTTTAATATATAAAATACGAGACAAGATAAAGGAAAAACGAAGAGGCAAGCTGTCTAAAGGTGTCCTGTTGCTCCATGACAACGCCCCTGTTCATACCGCTGGTGTTTCGAAGGATGCAGTTCGTCAATGCGGGTTCACAGAACATCAACATCCACCTTACAGTCCAGACATGGCCCCGTCCGACTATTATTTATTTCCAAATTTAAAGCGGGACTTAAGAGGAAGAAAATTTTCAAGCAATGAAGAGTTGCAGGCGGCCGTCTCATTTTGAGGATAAAAAATGTGATTATTTTTATAAAGGTTTAGAGATGTTGATTCACAGATGTCAGAAGTGTGTTAGTATTCATGGTGATTATATTGAAAAATAAAATTGGTTTCGTTTCATTTCCTTCATTGGTTCATAGTTAGGCCAATTCATTATGGGACCGCCTACGTAATTCCGTAACCTATATCCTACTGATTGACTTTTTTTTGGAATTCCGAGTTCAAGCGACAAACATCTTTATAGTATCCATTTATACCCACGCTCATTAAAATGGACTTTGCACCGACATCCATGCCCAATATTTATACTAAATAAATTAATAAGAATTATATTATTTATACGATTTTATCAAATTGTATTATTTATATAAATGCAGATACATATTTACATTGTATTTTTAATCATTTTTATCAATGACATACACTTGTACATTGAGTTAAATATATAAATCAATGCACTTGTAGCAATATCTAAATGAATATTGGAGAGTGATATCTATACAAATAAACAAAATTGAAGTGTCTGCTTATAATGTCAAAATTATAGCTTTTTTACTAAATGCTTATAAAAGTAAAAACGGTACTTTACAACAAAAACACTTTTTTTTAAATTCTATCTGTCTGTTTCTTCCGGCTAATCTCCGAAACGGATGAACCGGTTTTGACGGGACTTTCACTGGCAGATAACTGATGTTATAAGGAATAAGGCTACTTGAAATTTATAAAAGGAATAAGGGTTCCGCGCAAAAATAATAAAACCGTATAGTAATAAATTGAACGCAGATGATGTCGCGGGGAACAACTAGTAAAAAATAAATGAACAACTAAACTACTGAGAGAGTGACGATAAATATTGAATGCGATTACGAGTAGGATAAGGCACGGATAAATCCGCGAACATGTATCATCATCATCATGCCACAAAGTACGGTCCTGAGTCACCTGTATCCATCGACTTCCTGCATGTCTTCCTAGGTCGTCACTTCATCTAGTGGGGAGGTCGCACTACACTTCGCCTACCGGTACGAGGCTGCCACTCGAGAACTTTTTTGCTCCATCGATTGTCGGTTCTTCGAGCTATATGGCCGGCCCATTGCCATACCAGCTTACTAATACGTTGCGCTATGGCGGTCACTCTAGTTCTACTGCGGATATCCTCATTTATAAGTTTATCACGCAGAGAAACCCCAAGCATAGCCCTCTTCATAGTTCGCTGAGCGACCTTGAGCCTCCTCATACGGCCAGCAGTGAAGGACCACGTTTCAGACCCATAAGTCATCACTGGCAACACGCACTGGTAGTACAATCTTGTTTTCTGGTTATGAAGTATCCACGAACATGTATAGATACATAATATAACAAAAGATATAAGTATATAGAATTCAATTCAAATTCAAAATTCAGCAAGATTTATACGTGGTAGCGCTATGATACAACTATATTGTTGTTGTTGCGAGAATGGGTCGGCTCGACCGGAGAAGGACCACGCTCTCGCAGAATACCAGCGTAAAATAGCAGCATAATGCTGTTGTACTGTAAGTGTAGTGAACCGGAGACCCTTTTTAATCGAAACAAGGCATTCCAACTAAATCATCAGTGGTGACAACTCATCTGCATTTTGTTTCTTAACTGAGGATAGATATAGATATCTATGGGCCACAACGTCCACTTACCACCAAAAATAATTATTCTTGGTGATGTTTCGCTTTATTAATCAGCTCATTTTGAATAAAATACAGCTCAGTTTACAAAAAATGATAACATACCTAAATGTTTAATGTAAAATATTGTTGCCATAACAGAAAGTCGCTGAAATAATATTACGCTGTTGGTTTTAAATAAATGGTTAACAAAATTAGTGTTTAGTCAAAGTTTTCGTTTTCGGACTTTGAGAACACCACTGTCGCCGAACTGCAGTCACTTAGTATTTAATAACCAATATTCATTCATTGTTTAAAACCTTGAATTTGAATTTCGAGTCACTCGTTTAAATACTCTCCTTTATTTAATATGTATTTAACGCAGAATGTTAATTATGATGTTCTGTGAATAACGATGTACGTCACCTGTTAGAAAAGTATATATATATATATATATATATATATATATATATATATATATATATATATATATATATATATATATATATATATATATATATATATATACGACATGTAACATAATTAACGCACTTTGGGAAAGTAGTTAAGTAGTTTGTTCAGAATCGTTTGATGAATCGATTCCTATCATTTTTAATTTAATAAGTAATTTTTATCCCATAATAATCAGTGCCATATATATATATATATATATATATATATATATATATATATATATATGTATATATATATATATATATAGTAAACATAAAATTAGGATACTTAATGATTAAGTTTCACCAAGGTTACAAGTGTTAATTATTTATGTTTGTAAATTTATAATCAATTTCATTTAGTTAATTTATAAGTAAAACACATTCTGCTTCTTCTTCGTTAGGTCGTAAAATTAACTGAACATGGGCCTCTCCCGTTGGAAACAGAAACAGATATTTTTTTTAATTTAATATAGATTAAACAGAAAGTCACTTTTTTGTTTAACTTCCCCAGGTTCGTAAAAAAACTTCTGTCCTGGGAAAAGCCAGCAAGAAACGGTACTTTTTTAAATAACGGCTTACCGCCGCGTAGCACACGCCCTACTTCCCGAACTTAGACCATCCCAAGAATGGTCGAAGTTCCTGGAGCGACTGGCTGGAACTGTGGGTCGGAGCAGAATGAAATGGCATCGTGTACCATATTGCTAGCATTTAAAAATATAGCATAACTCGCCAGAAATTTAAACCTTATGGTCTTGCCTTTTACCTTACATCTAGCTTTTAAAATAAATAATTAATTAAATGTTTATGAGCGTACAAGTAGACTTATATATTATATTAGTGAATACTAAAATCTAAGTACAGCATTGCTCATCATTGATCAAATGTTAGTTGTCAATAATGTAAGTAAATATTATTGTATTATGTGTCGGGTACACACACCTTAAAAGTCAAATAGACACAAATTTATTTTTAGCAAAATAAACTATATTTATAGTTTTCGCTGCTAAGGACATTGTTGATAGTTATCTTATTGTTTATTTTCACAAAGATACAGAAAACGTCTCATCCCATATATTTGTTTACTGCACAGAACTATCACATCACAAGATCTTGATTATAATGCGACAGTAGCCTAATGGCAGGGCGCGGACCGCGAACTCAAAAAGGTCGTGGGTTCGAATCTGCTATTCCACTACTGGCGTGAACCACTCGTAACACAAGCAATTTAAACTTGCCACGAGTGGTTAAGGGGAATATTAGTAATGTTTATAGCATTGTTAAATGAGAACTGAGACAAATATATTTAAAAAAAATCACAAACGAGCCTACAATCCATCTAATAGTAGTTATCTGCTAGCTACTGCAGTTCATGCACACGTGCAGCGATTTACAAACAAAGAAGACTAGATGGAATGCCTCACAACACGTATCAAGCAATCATACCGACTCCCTATACTCTTTAGAGAGGAATACATCACGTGGAAGGAGCGGAGGAATTTGTACAAAACCCAACTTTCAAATGATAGATCTTTACCTATGAATTTGCCATTCTGCAGTACTGGCCATTTTAAATCAAAATAATTTTTACTTGGCTAAGAATTCTAATTACAAATGAATTTTATTTTAAAAACATGGTATTCTTTTTTCAAAATTAATCATTTGTTTATTGATTAGCATTATGCTTAAATCGCATTTGAATCTTTTTCATCATCATGGATACGTTAAAAATATTCGATTAATTATGGAATTTTGAGTACTGTCATGGCAGCGGCAACAACGCGGCACGCTACATCAACCGACGACGTTTACGGAGCTTATACTACAAACGGACGCACAACCTATTAATGGTTTGCCCGCTTTCGTTCTGGAAATTTGGACCTGAAATTGAACCCCGTCGTCGTTAGAAAATTTTTGTCGACAATAACGAATTACTGAACTGATTGAAGTACTGAAGACTTACATACAGAATCTCATTTCGGGATTCTGTTTCGGAGATCCGATTCGGGATTCTGAACGCAGCAAGTCTATATACAAAGGTCCCATCACTCACCTTCGATAGTTTTCCGTTCTAAATTTTGCGGGCAAAAGGGGATTCCTAAACGGAATTCCGTACGTTTTATGTGGCGGGCTTTAAAGCCGATTTTGGAAGCTGATGATACTCATGCTACGACAGCTTTCGACGTTAGCATCAAAACAATGCTGATCCACTTGCGTCAAATTGGCAAGGTAAAAAAGGATGACGAATGGGTGCCTCACGAATTCAATGATTGTCAGCGCAAAGAACGCATCAAGACGTGGCTTGCACCGTTCAACAGGCACACAAACGAACACTTACTCCTAGGAAAGTGGTGGTCAATGTTTGGTGGTCTAGCGCCGGTGTGGTTCATCACAGCTTCTTACCAAACGGGGCGATCATTACTGCAGATGTGTACTGTGAAGAACTGAATACAATGATAGAGAAGCTCGGACATCTCCAACCAGCTTTGGTCAATCGCTAGTCCTCGCTGCTCCTTCACGACAATGCGCGACCTCATACTGCAAAACGACGGTCTCCAAGTTACAAGAACTGGGGTTGGAAGCTCTCCGTCATTCGCAGTACTCGCCAGACCCTGCGCTTAGAGACTTCTACTTTTTCCAGAATTTGGATAACGTTATGGCGGGGAAAAAATTCAATACCCGAGAGGTAGTACAAAATGCCTTTGATGAATTTATTGCCTCCCGTCCAGCTGATTTCTTAAAGAAGTGTATCAATAAACTGCCACTGTGTAGCTAAAGACGCATCTATTGCATGGGTAATATAGAAAAAACATTACATTAGGTAACCTATTTCATAAAAAACGGCAATGTCATAGGTAAAGACCTGATATTTCGCAATGAACGAATTATATTTGTAATAAATGCAAAGCAAACGATCTTATACAAATATTTGATAAATAAACATTTTCGCGAGCTTGGATTTTCCAGAAGGTCATTCACACGCAAAACAGCAAGAGGTGCTTTTGATTCATATTTCTTGTAAATGTGTGCATAATTTCAAGTTTCAAACCGTTTGTTAATCGGAAAATATATTTTTTAAAGAAACTACCCTCACAGTACAATTCGACGAGGATTCGAACATAAATTGTACTAGGACAAACATCCACCAGGAACAATAATTTATAGGCCATACAAATACTTCTCTGTCTGTCTGTCACTAAAACATATAACTAAAATACAACCATTGAGTTACAATACCTATAGAGTCACAAACAGACAAATAAAATGTCCGCGCCAAAACTCGGCGCACGCTGCGAAGTGCGCAGAGTTTTTGTTTAGTTGTAAGGCGACCACAATCCTCGTACAACGTCCGCGATGCCAAAGTGTTCGGTGATTTCCTGCCCAAATAACAGCAGACACGTGCGAAAAAAGGATGGTGTTTCATATTTTAGGTAAGTATCATACCAAATTTACGTATTTATGTATCCACAGTGCATGTTTTCATTTAAATTTCAATAATTTTCATTTTATTAGCAAACTAAATCACTCACCGCCGACCGCGCGGCGCCGCGATAACGTGCCCTTGAGTGAATGATGATGACATTGCATACGAGCGACTTTGAACATTGTACAAGCAGGTTAACGTCTAAATTCGAGCAAATGTCATTTTGAACTATATAATATCAAAATATATAGGTATATGGAACGGCGCTCGGACATTTTTTGAGTATTGTCAGTTAGAGATTGTGACTCTATAGGTATTGTAACTCAATGAATACAACACAACAACACATATATAATTAAAACATTGTTCAGATTATTAACGATTTCGACGTATTGCGGTGTCCCGTTGTTATTTGGAACACGCTATTTCTGTATGGCCGTACTTCCTCATCCTCACGCCATATCAACCACATGTTGAACAAGTGTCCACTTCTGAGCAAAGACCAAAGACATCTTCGCCGCTCTGGATATATTATAAGTACCTTACTTATTACATATTAAGAGTTACTCCAGGCTGCTGCTGAGAATTTCTTGCCAGAGAATAACCAATTTTGGCCCGACGCGGGATTCGAACCCAGAACCTCATGATTATCAACTCTTTCGGCCACTAGACAAAGCGGCAGTGAATTGTGCCACTAGTATTTCCGCATTATAGGGAATTAAGTCCGGAACCAATTGTGATTTCGGTCAACTATAAATAGAAATTTTATTATTTTTAATTTTTAAATCGGTTATTAAATATAAAATTTAATCTTTATATAATAACTAAGACCAGGCAGACTGTTCTACCCTGTCAGACGACCTTTTCCTTTAAAAAATCGTTAAATTCGTAATAAAAATATTGATGATCACTTACTGGGATAAAACTATCTTATCTCTCAAGTAAACAATACACATTTACGAAATTCAATTAAAATGGATTGAGTGGTTTCGTAGTTCATTGCGGACAAACATTGTGACCCGTAATTTTTATATAATACCAGCGATCTGCTCCGACTTCACATTCGCACGGGTGAGCCACTTACCGGGTCCAACTATGCCCATAACCTTTGCGGTAGTTCAAGCAATATGTCTACCAAGTCTTACCGTAATCTGATGAACGGTACGGCAGCACATAAAATACGAAAAAAACAATTATGATTAATTTTTATATATTATTAGATTAAACGCACCTGCAAATGCCATTTACCGCGGTAGTCATTTACCATCAGGCGAGCTGCATGCTCTTTGCCCCCTCTTCTATAAAAAAAAGATTTGACGTCTCTGTGGTGCAGTGGCTTAGTTTTGAGCTACGGTGCCGAGAACCGCGGGTTCAAATCCAGCACGGAACAAGGATAAGTATGTCCCACAAATAATTGTTTCGGGTCTGGATGTTTGTTGTTGTGCATTTTATGTATGTTAATTATAAATATATCGAGTTTTATATATTCTTATTTATCGATATATCGAAAATCCAATATTTAAAAAAATATCAACAGTTTTAGTTTGAACTGACCAGTTCGAATGATCAGTTGAACTGACCGTGTGTGGCGACCATTAGATCCACCCGTTGTACCATTAGAATAAAGAATAAATAAATAAATATACTAACTTAAAATTGAAGATGAGGATGTTACATGAAGTTAAAAAATTACCTTATGAAGCGTATGAGTGTGCCAACACACCATCTTGCCAGAATACCTTAAATAATGACTAACGACTAACGACTACTAACCGACGAGGTGTCCTATGTCGCAAGCCCGAAAGGGCTTAGTAAATTTATTTTTGAAAAAATATATGTCAAAAAATTAAATAAAGCAGTTAAAAAATAGTAGGTATCGAAAACTTTCGTTGACCTTGACAATGGAGCAGCCTTTCACTTGCGTAATAATTTTAAACCTGGTATTCGACCTTGAATTATATCCGGAATTAAGGAGAAAGCCTTTCCCATGTTTCATCTTATAATACTCGCGGGACCACAGGACAGTGAACAGGTCGTATCGTTGTGTTATATGGAATATTTAAAATCGAATCATTTTTTAAAAGAGTGACCTGACGCAGTTCATAATGTTTGTAAGTAAATTAAAAATAAATGTAAATTATTTTTATTACAAACGCAAATATTTATTGATTGTTGAAAGTCTGTCTGACTATGATTTTAGACATTTTTACACACTGATTTAATTAATTTACTAGAAGAAATCTGATTTTTATTAAATTAATACTAGAACACATTGAGTAAAAGAATTTTTTAGAAATTTTGAACTTTTGAACTAATCTAAAGTCTTAAGTTTAGTTCGAAATTAAAATAAACTCGATAAAATCCACGAAAATAAACTTTCTTCAATCTGGTGTTCATTATTTTCGAGAGGTTCACTCTATTGTTTATAATTCGTTTTTTTTCGTGTGCTTTATAGTTTTTGAACGGGTTCCCGTAATCAGTTTGCACTAAAATCATAAAGTTTCTATTTTACTCGATTAAAACTAAAATACAATAAGTCGTGTTAAGAACTCATTGGTACTAAAATACCAAAACTGTATACTTAAATATTTTTTTATATTTCATGTCTTAAAACTTTATTTATAAACACAGTCAGACAGTCAGTCAGTTGTATTTATACTGGATGACCTTTTATACCGTCTGGAAAAAAATAGGGTGTAAGATGAATGACGGAGTAAAAGCCTATGGCACTGATATTTTGCAAAATATAAAAACAAAATTTTTGAATTAAGTTAATTAATTGTTTAAAATCGTTATACGTGGTAGATTCATGCCGCAGCTATATTAGTAGTATAGTTGTAGCAAGAATGTGTCGGCTTGACCGGGGAAGGACTACGCTCTCACAGAGTACCAGCGTAAAATAGCAGCCTAACGCTGCTGTGTTTCGTACGGTGAGTGTAGAGAACCGAAGACCTTTTTTACTGGAAAAAAGGCATTCCATCTTAGTCCTCACGGGTGACAACGCATATGCATTTTGATTCGTGATCGAGGATTGATGTAGATGTCTATGGGGCGCAGCAACCACTTATCATCGGGTGGACTGTGTGCTCGTTTGTGACCGTTATCCTATAAAAAAATCATATCCACCCTACTCTACGATCGGCAAGCTTACGCAGCGTTATTTTTGTAGCTTTGACCATTATTATTGTATTTACACCATAATATCACAACTTTAAGTTGTATTATTTGTCACCTAAATCCCTGGTCATGCATTCCGGGCAGTCTTCGGTGCCGGCGTTAGGCCCGTTCACACTGTTTGAGTGATTTATTTACGGATATGAAAGATAAAAAAATAAATTAGGCCTGCAATCTTCCTCAATCAAATTCATCAGTTTGTAAAAAGTCTGCCTGGACATGGGCCCCTTGCTCTGTATGGAGGATTGGCTCTATTATTGTTACAACCATAATAATAATAATAAAAATAACCGCTCCGGGCTCAAATGCAGAAGGCGGTGCTCCTCGATACCGCCCGCATCGTCCACCGGTTTCTTTTCCCTTCCCCCTAACCCTCGGCCGTTTGCTTCCCCTGCCGAGGGCTTCCATCTGGTTGGGCTTTTATTTATTTATGTATTATTTATTTATTAATGTTAGTATATTAAATATATATTTATGTATATTTATTATTTCCTTTTATATGTTTATCCAGCCCAGCCAGATGTGATTACTCTATCAATAAACCCCAAAAAAATAATAATAATGTCCTCCAGACCGAATTTCGAACACGGCGGCCTGCCTCAGGCTAGCCATCGGTGTAGGACAGGATTATAGTGCCCGAGTGTATGCGCAAACACAGGTGCACTCTCTATTCCCTCACTCTCATAATCCGATGGGACACGACCGGAGAGAGATCAGGCGCAGGACCAACGACTTTACGTGCTTTCTGAGGCACGGGGGTGAGACACCACCAACTTCCTGTACTCCGGGCGACTATTGAGAATTTCTTGACGGAAGAACTCAATAATTAGTTTTTTTACCCGACCCGGGATTCAAACCCAGGACCTCATGATCAGCAGTCGTACTACTACAACCACTAGACCAACGAGGCAGTCGTCATGTATGTATATAGTTACAGCATGACTCTACCACATATTACCAACTACATAGTATTTACCAACCTATAGATCATTTTCCTCGTGTAAAGCGATAGTTATATTATTATAAAGTGATAGAAAAACGTGTGAAGGTTTTTATTAAAAATTACGACGATCCCTGGCAATTGTTTGGAATAAAGCAACAGAAGTTGGGGTGCTTAAAAATTATTAGTAGTATTAACTAAAAATAATAAATAAAAATAAAACACAATTTACTGTTTCAGTTTATTATATCCTGGTACGCGATGGCTGTTTTCTGTGTTCTGGAATGTACTGTACTAGATCCGGCTTTGTACCTCTCGCCTAGTCCACCGATAAAGTTTTCCATCTCACCGGAACTCATGTGGTCTAAATTTTCTCAGTTATCAGTTAAAACCACTCCAGAAGTTGTGCTCGAAGGATGTAAGTGTTTACCAAATTTGGACATCGATATATTGGTTAATATTAATACATACATGTGCACATATTACATACATTATTTTTCAACGAGTAGACACATTTTAAACCTTAAATCAAAAATATAAATAATGATATACCGTTACTGCAGTTTTTGAAAATACAAGTAAAAGGCTTCTAATTTTATTTGAAATCATCCCAAATTGGATGTGATTTACACTTAGACCATTGAATTAATCTAATAACAACAACGTTTTTGTCTACCGATCGACCCTTACAAATGTGTGCGCGCGTAGAAAAATCATTTAAAATACTCGTAATGCATTACCACGCATTTTGAATTTAGAAGATAAAAAGGACAGAATGTTTGAGTTTTTTCTTTTTATTAATTTTACTTCATCATTTGCCTATATTACTTATTCTGAACCGTCTCGGAAAATTTGGCTGGTTATTGCAAAATAACCCTGTATAATCATTAACGACAACTGCATGGCTCAGTGATCAGTCATCAGAGTGCTATTAAGCGAGACCTACCACCCCTCTTCTGGTTGGGTGTCGGTAATAATTTCTTATATAATTTTGCAGTCAAGTTGCTACTGTATTCCGGTTTAAGTGGTAAGATAGTCAGTAGAATTAAAGTAATTTCCGTAGCCTTTTTTGTTTGAAGTAGTTGCAGGTATTCACGATATATATTCAAAACACATTATGACAAATCGTCTTGTCAATGATAGAGGTAAACGATGTCCCTCGATGATCTGTTCATAATGATGATCCGTCATCATAACATGTATGATGACGGTCTACTATAAGTGTGGACATTAAATTTGCACAAATCGAAGAATCTATAATAAAACTTTCAAAAATTGATTATAAATAACGCCTATTAAAAGTCATAAACATATTTTGTTTTTTCTGATAGAAACAAAAGCCTCTGTCCTGTGACCAACCAGCTAGAAACTAAACGGGTTTTTTTTTCTAGATCTATTTTTGATAGAATAGAATTTAGCATTTAATAGTATTGTATACCTATTCGCAGTACTTAACAAGAAAAAAGAAGTGACGTTAGCAAAAGCCCGACTTTTCTGGCCAAAAATACGAACAGATTACAGTTTGGGAAGTATTCATATACCATTAACATTCAGTCTTAGCGGTCACTATGGCAGATACGGCACTGGGGCATTAAGTGCTATTGGAACAAACTATGCAAGTATGAATGGAGTCGGAACGTCTAAATTAATATCCAGCCTCAGTAAGCCTCAACCTTGTCCCAGCTTTGAAACCATTAATTCTGGACAATCCATCGTACGAGTATATGGAGCCAACAATAAGCCAACTTGGAGCGGATGGGGCAATGGCAAGTGGGGACACTACGGCAAAGGATAAAGTTAGTGTAATGTATACTCTCTCTCTCTCTCTCTCTCTCTCTCTCTACTATATATTGAAACAATACAATCAAAACCAAAAAATAATTCTTAATAAAAAGTGGAAAATAAACTCTGAAATACTTTTTTCACTAAATCAAACCCCTCACTAAGAAATAGGAAATAACAATAGAAAATAACTAGGAAGAGTCCAGCCTCCAAAAAATTTTACGTGGTAGAGTCATGCTGCAGTTGTATTGTGGTTGCAGCACGAATGGGTTGCCTCGACCAGAAAGGACCACGCTCTCACAGAATACCAGCATCAAATAGCAGCTTAGTGTTGCTGTGTTTCGTATGGTGAGTGTAGAGAACCGGAGACCCTTTTTACTGGAAGCGGGGCATTCCATCTCAGTCCTCAGGGCTGGCAACGCATCTGCATTTTGATTTTTAATTAAAGATAAATGTAGGTGGCTATGGGTCACAACAGCCACTTAACATCAGGTGGACTATGTGCTCGTTTTTCACCCTAATACTATAATAAATAAAATTAAAAAATTGTTTCGTGTGGATATCGAACCCGATTCGGGTCTGAAGAGTATAGAGAGCTAAACGCTTTTAATATAATTATTGAAAAGGAACCGGGCGTGCTTAAACGTTCAACTAAGAAACAGAAGGGAGGAATCGAGGCTTCTCTCGATCCGGCCTCCTATAACGCCTACGTTGGGTTCGGGAACAACGTATGTGATCTCCGCAACGGAATAACACACAAGGGCGATAACCTCTTCCTTTTCAGAAAATAGGTTCAGGCGGGGATTACGGGTCTTCCGAAGCCGTCCCGGTCCCAACGCCTTCATTCTTCGATGTGCACTGTATAATTTTGAGGGACGAATTTCTTGGGAATAAAACAGCAATTATCTTCAAACCGTTCCGTGAGAGAGTAATTACTTTTCCCTATCACTTCCCTACACTTTTTCTTTCTTCTTATTGACTGCTGGTCTTGCACTTTTTCCCGAACTAATCCCGAAGGATTCCCGAACGAATTGCAAGAAAACTTGTTTACTGAGCTACCCCTGAGCTATACGCGAAAGTGAGCCGCGCCATTTGCGCACCTGCGCAACTCAATTACATCAATTTGTACTATCACTCTCTCACGGTTTTCTCAATAATTTATTTTGTATAAGACATACATTTATACAATTTACTTATAACGATAGCACAAAAAAATATCTTTACTACGATATACGTTACATTTTGATATCACAAAAAACCTTTTATTTATTTAACAAAATATGCCTATTTTACTCACATGTTCAAAGTTGGAATTTCTTAAATATTTAACATAGAAAGTTAAAACAATGTTTCCCACTTGAAATTATACATATCTTAACCAATACAATAGTTTAATTTACGTTTTCTCTATTCATTTCACTATTAAAACACTTTTAAATTTCTTATACAAAACTATCATTATTTCACTTATTCACGGGAATTTTCACATAAAAATAACACAGAATTCACCTCTTTTACACGTACAATCAATCTGAAAAGTTTTACAAGTCATTTTTACATAAATCGCTGAAATTGCAAATATCTAAATTTCTACATATTTGGCCTCCTAAGTACGTGGCTAGCGTGCGTCTATGATCTCACACTATTTGAACAACTAACTTTTGCACGGTTATCGACTATCAGTAAAAATGGAAAGTCTAATATCAACAATAATAGGTGAATAAATGCTTCTACACAATTCTCAAACTGTAGGAAACTATTTCTAATCAGATTCTTATCAGTTATCATGTCTCTTATCGGATAACATAGACAACATATTTCATGAATCAATACATTGAAAATAGGCATTTGTTTTCATACAAAACATATCAAACTCATATAAGACAATACTTATGCAATTAATTTCCATTAATTCTACTTATGCACAGCGATCATCTCGACCGGGGAACAAATCCGGTCTCTAACTTTATTTTAATATTCCCTTAAATTAACATCATTGGAAAGATGATTTCAACCGGGGAACAAATCCGGTAACATAATTTATATCTTAAAAATTCCCTATATGAATTTATTAAGAAAATATTACTAGGAAAACGATAAACTATTCCGGCCTGGGAGTCGAACCCAAGACCTTCATATCATTAATTCGATATTTCTTTAAGATTCAACTAAGCATTTTCTTATTAGAATATTGTTGCTCGATAATTTGCTTTTTAGAAGCTATTCGTAATCGGTTAACTAATAAATTGAAATATTCTTATAGGCGCGTCGCCAACAATTATAGATTTAGGCAATTCATCTTAGATATTAGTGATTACAGCGCATCTGTAGATTTCTTTGATTGAAGTTGGTTGCAGACGTACTTGAACTGCAGTAGTAACTTAAGTGTCTACTATCAGTTATCACTTCCGTTATATAAAAAATAAATATAAACTCTGAAGTCCGCCAAATCCGAAGTTTTGCTCCACAAATCTGGGTCATATATAACTCTACTTTTATCCCATTAGACAGGATTATAATTCACAAATTTAGGGGTTGGTAAGGAAATTATATGCTCGTCTTTTCCCGTGAAATGTCTTTACAGTCTTAGGTAGGGTTTCGGAAATAAAAATGTAGCTAAAACTATGCCATGTAACTATGCTAACTATGCTACATAACAAAGTAGTGCGGGGACGGGAAGCATAATCAGAGGTACAAGTAATCTTCAGTGATCTTCTACTGCGTTTGAAAATCAACTTGCTGAGCATTAAAGTAATATACTAGAACAGACACCAGAACAAAATTTGCGCGGCAGTAGTAAGAGGCACTTTTCTATGGTGCAAGCTAAATAAATTTGAGCCCACAGGCTCTAACGCGTACTGCATCCAAACAAGTCTCGGCACCTTTTCTATTATGCAATACATATTACTTCAATTATGCTGAGATGTACTATTACAGTTTCATGGTCAAAACTAATCCATTAGTCACACGAGTAAATATCATCATCAATACAAACATCAATACGCTAATATCATCATAATGCAGTATAAAAATGGGTGAAGTACATATTATCACTCATATCCGGAAACCTAGTCATTAAGGCAATCTCTAGTCTCTACAAGCCCATAGGTTAGTATTATGTTCAACGAAATCAGTGAAGTCTTAACAACAAGCAGATTTTGACTTTTATAATGTCCATTTCATAATTTCTCGAATATTTTTTACAAAGTCCTTTTTTCAACGGGCAATACCTAATTCATACTTGCCTGGAGCAAAACTTGGGCAATGTCGGATTTTCATCGACTGAAATTCAATGATCTCCCCAGTTTCACCGGATATCGGCCCGGCAACATGTAGTAAAGACAGTACTGAGGGCTATACAGGGTGGCCCAAAAGTCGTGGATCAAACGCAACTAGGGGTTAGATGGGGTCATCAGCTGCAAAAAGTTGTTCTACGGGAGGTCCTTAAAGTCAACCCCTGCAGAGTTATAATTTATTTTGTGTTTTTATGAGAAAATTGACTTTTTTTAACTAATTCTTATTAGAATGCCAAAAAATAAACATCCTCTATCTTTTTTATAATTTTCACTAGATTGGTACTGATGAGTCCTTGCGTTAGACATGCTATTTATGGTTGTTTATTGGGTGTGTTGAAGATAATGTTAAGTTTTACGATTATTATTTTTCTCAAATCATAACTTTTTATTTACTTCGGACCCCACTGTGAAAAAAAAATACTCTACCGAAAAGTGACCCTGTATTACAAGTTTTGGCGCATTTAATAGGGATTCTGAAAAGGTATTACACATGGTTATGCGTGGCTTTGATATCTTTTTAGGACGATTATTCATGGCAAGGCTAAAGTTAACCCAACCATAAAACTCGGTTAGGCTTATTTAAAAATAAACTAGAATTAATACAATTAATGACAAAGACTCTCTGCCTCTCTTTTACACTAACTATTTAATCCTTTGTCAGTAAAAGGCCGGTTGGCCCGTCAGTTCAGGTAGCGATATCTTTTCTAGGAAACAAAAGGCTGGGCCGGCAGGGGCGGGGGCTGGGGGATGCGCGTGAGCATGTTTCTTTAGAATGTTTAGTGTTCTTTAGTAACTCGCTTCCTGCCTGTGGGTACGCACGTGTTCTTTTTCTCGGTTTTACGACGACTTGTGACCAGTTTCTTTCCTTTGACCTACGCTTTGTTTTTCGGACTTGTGATAGATTGCCTACCTGTGATGCAGAAATGCATTACCTGTATGGCTTTTGCGACGGTAATGCCCGGGCTGCTGCCAGTGAATATCGTCAACGCTACCCTAACCGTGATCGTTTTCCGGATTACAGGGTCTTTATGCGCGTACATAATTCGTACATGGAGGGAGTCTTACCCGGTCAGCATGCTATGAGAGCAGGCAGACCAGTGATGCAATTTGAAAATGAAGATGAAGTGCTGAGAGAATTAAGATTGGATCCTAGTATAAGTCAACGCCAAATATCCAGTAATATCGGGATTCCAAGATCGACGGTGCAACGTGTCATTAACAGAAAAAAATATCACGCCTACCACGTGCAAAGGGTGCAAGCTTTGCTGCCCGGTGACTATGAACCTAGAGTGCGGTTTTGTAGAGAGATGCTAAGATATCACAGAGAAGATCCGCAGTTCTTTAACAAGGTTTTATGGACGGATGAGTTAACTTTTAGAAGAATGGGAGTATTCAATATCCACAATCTACATTTTTACTCCAGAGTAAACCCCCATATCATAAGAAATGATCGATTCCAGAATCTGTTTGGTATTAACATGTGGGCTGGTATAATTGGCCAGCAGTTGGTGCTGCATGAAATGCCAGCAAGGCTGAATGGTGCTCAGTATTTAAATTTTTTGTAAAATAATTTAAACCATATTCTTAACGAAGCTGAAGTTCCAGAAGAAAGAATAGCAGAAATGTGGCTGCAACATGATGGCGCCCCGCCTCACTACGCTCGAGCAGTCAGAGATCATTTGAACGAGCGCTTCCCCAACCGGTGGATTGGTCGAGGCGGACATGTTGCGTGGCCACCCCGGTCGCCCGATTTAAATCCATTAGATTTTTTTCTTTGGGGCTATTTTAAAGAAATAGTTTACCAAGGAGAGAACAATAGCGAACAAGAACTACGACAAAAGCTCGAGTTTGCTAGAGTACAAGTAACTAACAACAGAAGTGCATTCCGTAGGTTACGTAGGAATTTTATTAGATGGTGCAGATTATGTATTATGGTCAGAGGCAGGAATTTTGAGCATTTATTGTAAAATGTTTTGCTTAATAAAACAATTATTTCACAATCGTTGCTTTGTTTTTTCGTCCTAGAAAGATATTAGAGCCACTCATGGCCATGTGTAATACCTTTTCAGAATCCCTATTAAATGCGCCAAAACTTGTAATACAGGGTCACTTTTCGGTAGAGTATTTTTTTTTTTCACAGTGGGGTCCGAAGTAAATAAAAAGTTATGATTTGAGAAAAATAATAATCGTAAAACTTAACATTATCTTCAACACACCCAATAAACAACCATAAATAGCATGTCTAACGCAAGGACTCATCAGTACCAATCTAGTGAAAATTATAAAAAAGATAGAGGATGTTTATTTTTTGGCATTCTAATAAGAATTAGTTAAAAAAAGTCAATTTTCTCATAAAAACACAAAATAAATTATAACTCTGCAGGGGTTGACTTTAAGGACCTCCCGTAGAACAACTTTTTGCAGCTGATGACCCCATCTAACCCCTAGTTGCGTTTGATCCACGACTTTTGGGCCACCCTGTATGTTCGTTACTCTGGTAATTATGATTATAATAAATATATTCGTTACCATAGAACATAAACTTCTGTTCAGTATCTATTCATTATACATTCTAACACACAGAGAAACTTCATTCATAGGCCCATCTAGTTAGAAGAGAAAAAGTATCACGGTTGTCGCCAATTTCCACAACACAAGTAACACGGCTAAATATCTAATATACACACAATGAAATTAGATTCCAGTTACTGTCAGTATCATAACAATGGTACAGATACCTATAGAAACTGAACCAAATACGTCACTCAACTGTCGCATATAATGACCTTTATTTCCTGTGCAATCCCGTTTATATGGTAACAATACAATTTCTCGTACTACTTCGCGCTGGGCACCATGTTCGGAACAATAGTCTTTTTGATTATACCAACATTAATATCATGTGCTAGCGAAGGGAACATTCATTTGTTAGAGGAAGAAATAGCAGCTGCGATCAGAGCTTGTACGCCTAACGATAGTGAACAAAACACTAACAACACCAACAATCGTATTCGCCGTTCAAATAAGGCTACATGTGATGATGAATTCCGGCGCATTGATAGCAACACGAAGTTCACAAATCCATATGACCACCGGAGGCGTAATACAAGTGACATGATGGAACAGAAAGAAATTATTAATATTACAAACATTGATTTCATTGGTTATGAAAACCAATCCGCAAACGAGAATTTTAACAGTTCAAGTCAAAGTTACGATAATTCTGTTAACAGCACGAATACGAACAATTCTTCTTTAAATAGGACTAAAAGAAACGGACAACTTTTGGAGAAATCCAGAACAGATGAGGTAAGTCAAATGAGGTGCAAGACTTTTGAAAATGCGAGTGTCTATTATGTGATCTGACGCAAAATCAGAAAAAAATTGAGACAAATGCCTCGTGCAATAGATTAGGCGAAATGTCTAGAAAAAAACTTTTTGTTTATATAATATTAGATTTAAATACAAATACTTTCATTATGTTTATACGCACAACAGAAGTTATTGAGAACACTTAGGCCTAAGTCGTAATGAATATGTACCTATGTGCATAAAACAGAATGACTCATTAGGATAGATCAATAGATTTTGCCAACGCTTTCCTACAATCGAAATACCTGTGATACGGCTCTCGAGTAGCAGCCTACTGTACAGTGTACTTTGAATATGTATCGCGAGTCCTCACGACTACCTATGTAACCTAACTCTAAGTAACGATGGTAAGTGTGACGACGAAATGAAAAATACAGGCAAAATGCATCAGGACCGTGAGTGTGATCCAATGATCTGATTGGTCAATATCAATAAAAAAAATCTATAACGTAATATAATTGTTCGGGGTTTCTCTGTGTGATAAACTTAGAAATGAGGGTATCCGCAGTAGAACTAGAGTGACCGACATAGCCTAACGGATTAGTAAGCTGAAGTGGCAATGGGCCGGCCATAAAGCTCGAAGTTGAGGGAGAGTTGGGGAAAAAAGGCTCTCGAGTGGCAGCCTCGTACCGGTAGGCGAAGTGTAGGGCAACCCTCCACTAGATGGAGTGACGACCTGGTAAGACATGCAGGAAGTCGATGGATGCAGGTGGCTCAGGACCGTGCTTTGTGGCATTACTTGGGGGAGGCCTATGTTCAGCAATGGATTTGTAAAGGGCTGTAATGATTATAAATGATGAATGTAATTTAATTTTTCCTTTATTATTCACTAGCGATTTGCCGCGGCTTCGTTCCGGTGATTTTTGGATCTCAACACCAGCGCCATCTACCAGGTCCAATTGTGGATCTATACCATCCAGGTGCCCGGTCAAATGCACACACAAAATTTCATCAAAATCTTTCGACCCGTTTTCGAGTTTTAATGAAACTAACGGATAACAATTAATTTTTGCATAAACATACATAAACACTCACGCCTGTCACACAGAGGGGTAGGCAGAGACACACCTCTCTCGCCTCCTTCACATCCATACACCTACGCATACATGCTCGTCGGTTAAGGGTACTCCTAATTTGGCCCGTTTTCAATAAGTCGCCAATTTGGTCGATAAATTTTCGCCTAGGACGTCCCTTTCCGTCTCTGCGATTCACTTCTACAACATAAATATTCTTTGTCACTCTTTCCTCATTCATTCTTTCCACATGACCAAACTAACAAAGCATTCCTTTCTTAACCCTGGTCACAACATCATCTTGCAAACCACACTCTTCTCTTATTACACAATTTCTTACCCTGTCGTTCAGATTCAGCCCTAACATACTCCTTAACGACCGCATTTCTACTGCGTTGATTCTACTCTCGTGCTCCTTCTGCTACACCCAACTTTCACTACCATACGTTAAAGTAGGGACCAACACAGCATTGTGAATTGCCATACGTGCTTTTTTGACACATTTTGACTCTTCACAATAGAGTGCAGGGCCCCATTTACTCTATTTCCCGCATTCACTCGTCCTTCTATATCCTTATCATATCTCTCATCCCTGCTAAATACGCAGCCCAAATATACAAACTCATCTACTTGCTCGATCAACTCCCCGTATATTCTTATTTCACAAATCGTTTTACTTTCTTCTCTTTCAAAAACCATAACCTTCGTCTTACTTGCGTTCACTTTCATACCCCTTTCTTTTAATGATCTGTTCGTTAATGTAACCATCATTTGCAACTCGGCAACCGACGACGCAAAGATAACTTGATCATCGGCGTACAAAAGGCATTTGACGGTTAACTCACCCATTCTTAATCCGCATTCTTCAACTTTCAAATTTTACAAACAACTGTCCATAAATAGGTTGAACAGCCACGGGGAAGCCACACAGCCCTGTCTGACACCTTTATGGATATCAAACTAGTCCGAGTAGACCCCGTTGATCCTAACACAAGCACTAGATTCCCTATAAGGAGACTCTAATGCCTGTATCAAGCCAGCGCTCAACACAAATGAGTTCAGTGTTTGCCATAGCACATTCCTATCCATTCTGTCATAGGCCTTTTCCAAGTCCATGAACGCACAAAAATCCTTTTGGTTTTTGGCCAAAAACTTCTCCGCGATCATGCGCATGGAAAAGACTTGATCTGTACATCCCATTCCCTTTCTAAATCCCGCTTGCACATCCCAAATTTTTCCATAAGTTTCTTTCATGACCCTTTCAATCAGTACCTTAGCATACAGTTTTCCCAAAATGCTAAGAAGGCTGATGCCACGGTAGTTTTTACAGTCCTGCTGCGACCCTTTTCCTGTATATACTGGGACTATCACGGCTTTGCACCAGTCTACCGGTACCCGCTTCAGTTCCCAGCATAAATTAAACAGGGTGTGCAGCAGGCCTGCCACGACTTCCTCTCCAGCCCTTAGCATTTCGAGTGAAACTATATCATATCCGGCAGCCTTACCTGCTTTCATGCTTTTCATTGCTTTCATTATTTCATCTATACTTATCTCGTATCCTCTTTCCTCTTCTTTCGGAGTTTCTACTTCACTTAGTACACACGTTGTCTCCTCACTCATAAACACGCTTTTCAAAATATTCCTTCCATCTCTTTAAACTCAAAACTTCATCATTCAGAATATAGCCATTCTCGTCTCTTATAACATTCATCATAGGCTGTTTTGAATCTGTCCCCTGGCAGTTCTTACAAGTTTCCAGAACATTTTAATATTTGCCTGGAAATTATCCGATATTCTTCTATCATTCTTATCCGTTTTTTCTTGCTTTTTTCTTTCAACTACTTCTTTAACTCTCTTATTAAGATGTCTAAAGACTGCCTTTTTTCTTTCAATATCATCATTCGTACCGCTAGAATTACCAGTCTTTGTTGCTAGTAAATCTAGCCATGCTCTCTTCTTTGCTTCAACTTCCATACGTATCTCATCATCCCACCATAACGTATTATTTTTCCTTTTATTCTTTCTCTTACTAACACCACATACTTCGATAGCTGCATCCACTAAACCTTTCTTTACATTTTGTCATACATTCTCCAAGTCTAACTCCTTCATACATAATTCATCCAAACCACTTATGTTTTCTTTCAGTCTACATTTGAACTTGTTTTTCTCACCTTCATCTTGTAAACTTTCTGTTCTAATACGCTGTAACGCAGTGGTAGACACAGATGATCGATGGCGCCAACGCCTGAATAGACCATTAATTCGGCATAAAACCAAATAATGATCCGTTCCTACGTTAGAACCCCGGTAAACCCTTGTATCTACCACTGCGCCCCTCAATCTTTCATCCACAATTATGAAATCTATCATGCTTCTATCGTCACCTCTTTCCCAAGTATACATGTGAATCCTCTTGTGGTGAAAGCAAGTGTTCGTCACAAAAAGATGCTTTTCCATACATACGGTGAGGATACTTTCACCATTCTCGTTTATACTTTCATCACCAAATTTCCCAATATCCTTTCATAACCAAGCCTCCTCACCCCAACCCTTCCATTAAAATCTCCTAGCATAATAATATTTTCATTTCCCTTACACTTCATTAACACCATCCTTACCATTTCCCAAAACTGCTCTCGGATATAAGTGGGCTTAGACATGTCTGGGGCGTAGACCCCTAATACAAACAACTTCTTTAAGCCCACTTTCATTCGTATCCATAGCAGTCTTGGGCTTACACATTCATACTTTTTCACACATTGGCCCATTTTTTCTGAAAAGATGATACCTACTCCCTGGCATGCCCGCTCGATCTCGTCTACACCAGACCAGTATGCGGTATACATGCCATGTGTAGTGACATCCTTCCCCTTCCTTTTCGTCCCATTTACACGTAATACATCTATTCCTCTATCATACATCATATCGCATACTTCCTCCATTTTATCATTCATTGCCCCACATACATTCAACGTAGCCAGACGGGCCTCTGCAATCCACTTTTCGCCTCTCCGGGAGACAGAACGTGACGTGTGGTGAACCTCGTCGCCGGTTTTCCTCCCGGAGATTCTTCGCACCCCTGCCCCATTAAAGGGGCGCCGGGAACTCGAGGCCATTTCTTTTATATAGTTCTTCATGGCGCGAAATATGGGGTAGTATATTTTACGCCGCTACCACGGCGTGGAGCCGAGTCTGTGGTATCGGCTTGTCGCTCATTTAACACCACCCGGGTTACGTGTAGGGTGGGCCCAGGAATAGGTGGTCATAGCCTACGGACGCGAGCGACTTATCCCCCAATTAATTTTTATATGGAATTTTTATATTATATTATATTTTTTATATTTATATATTATTATTAATGTTTATATGTAACGTAATGAAACAAAGTATTACTTAAGTATTTGTTAGTTTCATTTATCCAGTAAATAAACGAATAATAACTGTTTTTATTAGAGTGGTCTTCCACGGTACGTCGATTCCCGTAATCAATAAAGCGAGGGACCGTACTGCCAAAATAGTAGCGCGAGCGATTCGCCGCCGCGTCTGTGATTTTCAGTTCGATGGGTGTTTGTGTAAGTGGAAGGAATTTGTCATCACATGGCAATAACTACGACATTTTAATAACCGGCCTTCGAAGGAGCGTAGCCTTCCATGGTCCACCCACCTTACTTATAGAGATATATCAACGACGCAGGTTATTCTAATTGTGTAAAAACCCGAAGTTACAACGGCTACATAATATTGCAAACTCATCGCATATCAATGTGTTAATGTTTTGCCTAAGCTTTGTACATATTATTTTTCCAGTGTCTCAGCCAGTGTGTGTTCAGTAATTTGCATGTGGTAAGTTTTTGCATAATATTTATTTAAAAATAAACACCATAGTATTTCGTCGTGTCATCTTTATACAGGTTGATTCACGGGGCATTCCGCGGGAAGATGACTTTTGGAATAAAGTTCAAACCTCCGTGACATCGCAACGGTCCCGCACATTAATACAAGATCTAATTAGAGCATGTTTTCAAGAACTACAATCTGGTAGATATTTAAATTAAATTTTAACTCTATTTACGTTACCGTTACAGCCTATTAAGTCCACAGCTGAACATAGGCTTCCCACATAGATTACCTCATAGGGGGGAGGGGAGGGGGATATTCGATATAGTTGCCATGATTGGCAAGCGGGTTGACAACCGCAGTTTTTTATTTTTAATCGTTATTACGAAGATGCTCCTGCTCATCTCCTTATTTGTTTTACTCTATCGCCTCTTACGACACCCACAAGATGATGTGGGGTATTGGTATGCTTACTTACTATAATGTAATGTAATGTCCTCCAGACCGAATTTCGGCCACGGCGGCCTGCCTCAATGAAGGCTACCCATCGGCGCAGGACAGGATTATAGTGTCCAAGTGTATGCGCAAGCACAGGTGCACTCTCTATTCCCTCACTCTCATAAATCATAATCCGACGGGACGGTAAACCGACACGAACGGAGAGAGATCAGGCGCAGGACCAACGGCTTAGCGTGCTTTCCGAGGCACGGGGGTGAGACACCGCCAACTTCCTGACTCCGGGCAGCTACTGAGAATTTCTGGACAGAAAAACTCAATAACTGATTTTTTGGCCCGACCCGGGATTCGATCCCAGGACCTCATGATCAGCATTCACACTACTATAACCACTAGACCAACGAGGCATAGTAGTATAAATATGTACGTACGTGTAGTTAGTGTACTAACGTAATCTATTATATCACCTACATTGTCAAATACAAATATGCCACAAAGTAATATTGTGGGACTGCCTTTCTTGAGTTGAAATTCAAAATTACTATGTATAGCGATTCGGGCTATGCCTTAGGCAATAGATAATAGATGAGTCAGCCACTCAGAACATCTTTTATAAAATAATATTTAAACATATATTAATTATAGATAGATGATGTTTTCATCTCTACTTCACACCATTATTTCTTACAGTTGTGTTTTAAAAAGAATAATTTGTGTAACTAAATATAAAGCAGCAAGTGGCAGCCTCGTACTGGTAGACGAATCGTAGCCCCCCCCCCCCCTGACTAGTTAGAGTGAGGACTTGGTAAGACATGCAGGAAGTCAATGGACGCACGTGGCTCAAGAACGTGCTTCTGCTGCATTCCTTGTGCGAGACCTGTGTTAAGCAGTGGACTTGTAAAGGGCTATAATGATGATGATGATGAAATATTAAAATATTGTTAATCCTTGGCCTTGCTCCATCATCAATATAATGCCGTTGCCTGGACATCAGAGTACTTGTCTTATGGCTTCTAAAATATTAGACACTACTTAATGATTTCTTATATTTCAATATTTATTATTTATTCCATAGATCTTACTTCCTGGATTCGCACCCATTCGATACATTTGTGCAGAATACCAATTGGTGGTTTTCACTTTTCACAACATGTCTACCTTCTAACGACTTTCGATTATTAGGAAGTCACCATGGCCAAAAATCGGCCGAATATATTATATCACTCCACGTCACTCCACGTGTTCCAAGTAAAGAAATAAATTTAAATAAAAACACAGTTCTATCGGATAAACTTTTATTTTTAATATTCTTTTTAGAATCTGTTCATGCTACTAAAGTTTAGTTTACGTAATTTAACATGTGGTTTTTGTATTAATTTTAGATACTGAAGAGGACGGTTGCTCTTATTCAAACAAGCTTGAACGCTGCTTGATGCTACGTTTCTCTGATCGACAGAAAGAAATCACAAAAAGCAAGAATTCAACATAATTATACTTCTAATTAAAAAAAACTATATATCCCTTACTCATATTAAAATGGTTATAAACATGTATGCCAATAAAATACTAACCATACCGCAAAAATATTTTAATAATTACTATGTTCCACTTTTTTAATTATATTTCGATTTGAAAATTTAACTGTTTGGTTAAATAAATAGCTAAATAGTTTGAGGCTTAAAAAACTAAATTAGAGGTACAGAATAACAGGATAATTTGGATACGAAAACGGCTGCGGGTGATATATAACAGGTTTCTCCAAGCTTATATTACCCAACTCGTGTGGAAGAATTTGTTTTGGCAACACAAATGCATTTGCAATCTGCAATGAGAACTTCTTTACAGTTAACATTAAATCCTTATTAAAAAAACATAAGTTTACAACAAAACTCTTACACACCTGAATATTCAAAAAGTTTATATAAAACAGAAGCAAGTACAAACAATTATTGAGCAACAACAGTGCGCACAATATGCTTTTACGTTTCATATTGTTGATAAGAAAATTGATAAAGAAAATGCAATTTGTACAATACACATTTATTCAATTTTTCACAAGTCAATCACAATTAAAATGAAGATTACAGTACGAGATGATTGCTCAGTGTACAACTGGAGCCAGAATTGAAAGTGTTAAAGTATGAAGTGGTAGCGGGGGCTGATTTGAACACACTCTTGGTTGAGCTTGTATGTGTTTCAACCATCTACAAACATACAATAACGATTCTTGTTCTGTAACACTCAGCCGCTCCTGTAAAAAAAAAGTGTCTTAATATTATATTAATACAGCATTAAATTTAAACCGTGACCCGTGGTAGCTCCGGGACTTAGCGCTCGCTGTAAATTTCACAGTACGCGAGCAACCGGGGTTCGACATTTTTCGGTTAGGTAGTTCGGGGTTGCGGTTAGGTAGTACTGATTTACCACGTGATGCTCAGCCGCTGAGAAGTAAATCAGTACTTAAAATGTTTCATGAATTGAAGATAAAATCGTAAGGAATCCCACATGTCTGAGAAATAAAAAAAAAATATTTTTGAAGACATGTGAAGTCCGCCAACGCGCATCGGGGCAGCGCGGCGGATACTTGCCCTAGAACCTTCTTAGAAGTGAGAGGAGGCCTGTGCTCAGCAGTGGGACGTATATAGGCTGTAACTTTAACTTCACTTTTGTATTAAAACTAAACTATAAATCTCTCACAAGCTACAAAGAGTTCATTTTATCGTCACAAGTTTTGCAGCATCTGACTGGAATACTTAGTCTCAAATTTTAATATGGTTGTTACCCGTATTTCAACGTGCCATGTGATGCAGCTCGGGTTGATAGATAGTCGGGATTCGTCTGGATTGTTCCGACATTTCAAATGGTCTCCAGACTCCCGACAAAACTCAAAATCTCCAGACAATTAGCATCTCGGAAAGTTAACGCATAGTCTTTGATTTAATAAAAGCTGAGTTGATAGTTATTACCAATTACTAAAGTTCAGTCTAATTAAAAAATTTAATGAACTTTGAAGTAAATTGTTAGAATTCTAAATCTTTTCTGAATACTACTAAAGGATCCCAATTGGTGGACTCTGGCAACCTAAAAATTAAGTATTGTTACTTAGTTTTGTTAGTACTTTCTGTGGCCTATTAATTAAAAAAATACTTTTTATTTTTAATATTTATTTCTTCCGACAACAACCCCAAAATCTCGATATTTTCAAAATTTGTCCAGATATTTTGGTATTCCTCTCTAGCAAACTTAAATGCAACGTGGATGAATCCATCACCCCTTATGCTCTAACTTTTTCTACCTCGTCCCGTGGGTGTCGTAATAGCCGACTATGGAAAAGTACAAGTATAGAAAGCGATATACAATCCTCGTATATGCTTGATGTAAAATAACCAGATTAACAAGACGGAGAAAAGAGTCACAAAGGTGTGTGACATCTATTATTGTGATTACCGTAAAGATAATTATGTCAAATACAAAGTATAACTTACTATTAAGGGATAGAGGACATGGTATGCAGCAATATCAGTGATAGTCAGAAACTGTCCAGTTAAATATGTATTGGCTGCTAATGTCTTGTTAATTCCCTGAAAAGAAATTAAAAGCATATTATTCACTCCGTAACTATTTCTAAATATCCCAATGTCTAATAAAATGATCATGTTTATTCAATCATGTCCATTAGTCACCTTGATCACTGGTACTGGGGGTCTGAGTCATTTATCCTAAATATAAATATTAGGTGAACAATAAACAAATACATAGAATACTATAATACACAATAGAATGGCTGTCAACCTTATTTTGTACAACGATAGGCGTCGCCGGGAGCACACATACAAGCAATAACGTCATATTATTACGACTACAAACCCGATTCGCTGTATTGACAGACAGATTTTAATACATATTTATTTGTAAATAGCGTGCAATTTGGCATTTTCTAAATAATTGGCATGGGAAATTTGGAAACGATTGTAATGTCAAAACACATCCCGTGTTGACATTTATACGTGTGAATTGACGTGTTATAGACATTTTAGTGGCTACACGGGCTCCGCCCACTCCCCCGTTCTATTATGTATGTAGAGCTTGTCTAAACTGAAATGACGCGCCCCACTACTTAATTAGTTGATTTCGATGTGTGAGTGTAAATATTAATAACGACGCTTCATCTGTGCAAAGGTTGTCTGGAAGAAATCACGTGTTTGAGCGTCGACTGCTCCGCGAACTATGATCTGTATGCCTACGTGACGGTCGACTAGTCGCGTGATAAATCCGACAACGCTCTCCTTAGGGAGCAGCGTTGGGGCATTGTATGAAACAAAACGTCCGCTCTCTGCCACCTTCAGGCAATTATGACAAGTTGGACAAAAAATCCGAAACCGACGCGTGCTCCTACGCTTGAGTCTCACCGACAACCGAATGACCAATTACAATGGCATTTGTATATGTATTGCGTCCATATTTTAAATTTGCTTGTGTGCGTTAATGCGATAGTGGGGCGCGTCATTTCAGCTTAGACGATCTATATATTAATATTCTAGTACCCGGACGACCGAGCTTTGCTCGGTTTTTTTTTTTTAAGTTACATTTACATACAAATTACATGAATAATAGTTTTTGATCTTATTGATATAATAGAAAAAACCGAACTGGTTATTTGAATAAAAAAGCATGAGTGCAATTAGATTAATAATAATTTTCGTATTTTTAAAAATACTAAAATAAAGGGCTCGAAATAATAGATTTTCTCACAAAAGAAGGGAACTTGAAAGAAAAAGGAAAAAAAGTCGGACTCAAGACGGGACGCGAACCACGGAACACCGATATCACGCCCGAACAACATCCCATCTGAGTTATTACGATCGTTAGTAACCTGTCAAAATTTACCTTCTTATATTGTAGCAGTTTTTATTGCCTGAAAACACGGACAAAGGGACATTTTCTAAAAATAAATCCTAGCTAGATCGATTTATTGCCCCCGAAACTCTCTGGACACTAAATTTTATGAAAATCGTTGGAGCCGTAATACCTAAACCAATTTGGTTATGGTTTTCAATGATGTATTAAGTTGAGCTTGGGCTAATATTTAGTTTTTCATCTCAATTTAGTTCGTTTTATCTGAATATGTTTTTTATCTGAGTATGTTTCGTTTGAATTTAGTTTGTTTCATTTAAGTTGGTTGCCCCTAAAAAACAGTATATAATTTTAAAGTAAATCTCCCGCGTTCTGATCTGACGCGTACACTAGTCTGAAGAAAAAGCACTGCTCGGCTGCTTATTTCATTATTTTTATAAATCCTTTATTAAAACCTAACCTAACCTTTATTAAATCCTTATAGAATATATAAGAAGATAAGTCATCAATGTCTGTTATTTTTTAAGTGATTTTCATTTGTAATACAAATCTCTCTTAGTCAGTGTTGACCGTGTGCAATCGCCAATTTTTAAGTTTGTTCTACCTACATTATGTTATATACTTTATGTATATATAATATAATGTAGGTACAACAAACTTTTCGTTGCTCGTATGTTGAAAGCATGCATCTCAAGAAATCTGTTTTAATTGTTAATTAAATAATTAACCAAACTCAAAAAATATACTATAATTGTTAATACAAATTAACTCTTTCTTGTATCTATTCCTATACATTGCTGTTTCTTATTTTGTCTGTCGTATAAATTATATAAATTAAAAACAGCTTAATTGAAACAAATTTATTAAGTCAACCAAAGTAGCCTATATATGTCCACTGCTGGGCTCAGGCCTCTTCTCACTTCTAAGAGGTAGTAGTTCTGTAGTAGCTCAGATGGTTAGCACTCAATGTGAATTCCACAGTAAGCGAGCAACCGGGATTCGATCCCCGCCACACCAATGAAATTGTTAATTACAATTTTATGTCCTGATTTACCACATGCTCAGCGGTGTAAACGTCGTGAGGAAACCTGCATGTCTGAGAAATAAAAAAATATTTCGAAGATATGTGAAGTTCGACAACACGCATTGGGGCAAAGCGGCGAATACTTCCTTGCCCTAAAACCCTCTCAGGAATGAGAAATGTGCCTAGTAGGGGGATGTATATGGGCTGTAACTTTCATGGAGTATTAAGTCTACTGTGCCACTCCAATTCCAAAAACTAACTTGTTTGTGAGGCTTGAAATCTTAAAATCTGCGTGTAAGATGGCTCATTACAATTACTTGCTCATAATTTACAAAGTATAGTTAATACGTATAGTTGTGGTGAGATAGCGATACAAGGAAATCCTTAACCTTGTGGGTGCTGTTAGAAGCGTCTCTGAGAAAGGCAAGAAAGATTTCATGGCTTCCGATAGGTGGTGAGTTGAGACAGTATAAACAAACTGTTTACACCACACAAAAATACTCAGACAGGTGATAGGCAGCAGCAAAGGTGTGACATAAGATGCTGAGGTCGCCAATCTGCCTGCCAAGCATGACACTCAAGGCAAATCTTACCTACTTTGGAAGAGGCCCACATCTGGGCTTTCACAGGTAAATAAAGGAGAAGTAATATTAAAAAGTAATATGTTTGCCCCCTCTCCTCTGAAAAAAAATTACATAGCAATACAATTTTTTTGACACCATTATTTATAAGACAGCCGCTGGTTTATATATCTGTGTCTGCTGTGCTTCTTCAGACTGCATGTATATTATTACATAAACCTTCAGACAACTGTTTGCTAAAGTATTTGATAAAAGAATTTACAGAAATATTTGGGATGCGCAATGTAGATTTAGAAAAGGGATGGGGTGTGCAGACCAGGTTTTTTCTTTAGATATGATAGCATCCTAGTATCCTACAGTATGCTTGCCTGCCTCCATACATCCCTTGGTAAGGAGTAAGAGTACAATAGGGGACTGTTTATGAGCTAATAAGAAAGAAGAGGAAATATATTAAAAGCAAAATAAACTTTTAGCATACATTTATTAATAATAAGCAAATAAAAGTAATGTAATCCAAGTTTACATGTTAACACTTATGAAAATAAAGTCTACTCATTATAAAAGTTTGGATGTATAAATTCATAGCAGATATTTAGTTCTTAACACAATATTCCTGTTATTTTTTATTTTTTAGATTTTCTGTGTTAAAAAATATAAGAACATACCTGTAAAAACGATTTAGCAAAAGTTGGATTAGACACCGCTTGATTTGCATACATAGCCATATGTTCCAGCCATTGATAGCACAGTAAAATTTGTTCAGTGGTCATTTTTGCTCCACTTTTAGAAGCTAATCTCAAAATTATAGTCGCAAATCCTTCTACATTTTCTTTATCAAGAACTGTTGTTAAAACCTTAAAAAGTTAGCTATGATAAAACAACATTCCAAGAAGGTCCTTAGTTGTAATATATTCTCTTCCTTTTTATATCATGTCCTGTTTCATTTCAAATCTTGTTTCTATTGCTTAGTACAAAGTAACTATATCAATATATAAACATTTTAAAGTATTATTAGATATCATCATCATCATCATTACAGCCCTTCACAAGTCCACAGCTGACCATAGCCCTCTCGGGTCGGCTTTAGTAATCTGCTATACGATTTAAGTGATCATTTTAGCTTTAGTTGACAGGCAATGATGCTATAGATTACCATCTAGCTCTGCCGCATAAATAAATTGTCGCGGAGTGGGCGGGTAGAGGGGGGAGGGGTAGGATCCTCCCCCTAAAAAGGGGAAGTGCGGGAACCCCTTCTTTTTTTATGATTTTTTTTAGTATTCTGCCGCATGAATATATGGTCACCGAGTCGTAGTTTTATGCCGGAAATCTTTAGTTTTAGAGATATCGATAGTTAAAGTTTTGAGGTTATATCCATTAATTTAAAAATCATAAAGATTAGAACACAACATAGGTCCGTTAGGCGCAACTGGCGGCAAGCGCCAGGTTAGGTTAGGTTAAGTTAGAACTGTGACCACAACCTACGAGCCGAGCGAGTGTAGCGAGCGTGCCGCGGCAGCGGCTGGTGAAGTGCCAGAACCGACACTATAAATTGAGGGTAACACAGGACACAGCAGAAATAACCTCAATTTGGTGACTTTGACCTTTCCTGATCTTGACCCTTGCTGACCTTTTTGTGACAGACAGCAGAGGCTTTTCCCACGGTTTTTGATTTTGGCTTAATATGTAACATAAATAAATTCATAAAAAAACGGGGCGTTCCCGGCACTTCCCCCTTTTAGGGAAGGAAAAAATCATAGGGTGGGGGGTTCCGGCACTTTTCCCGGTATTTCTTTAGTAATCTGCCGCATGAATTTATGGTCGCCAAGATGGCGGGTAGAGGGGCGGGGGGAGGGGTAGGAACCTCCACCTAAAAAAGTTAAGTGCCAGAACCCCCCCCTTTTTTATGATTTTTTTTAGTAATCTGCCGCATGAATATATGGTCGCCGAGTAGGGGGGCTGGTGTAGGAACCTCCCCCTAAAAGAGGAAGTACCGGAATCCCCCCTTTTTTGTAAAATTATAACCTCACTCTTTTATACAGGAATATAGACGCAATTACTTCTGCAACAGCTTTGGCACTGCGGGAAGTGCAGCCCCTTCGCCCTTGCGTAGCAAATCGCAGGCACCCATGCTCACCTCCGCTGTGGCTCGCTTAGGTGCCTGCGATTTGCTACAGCAGGCAAGGGCTGCTCTCCCTACGTGCCTACGGCTTTACAAAAAGACTGGGGTAGGGCAGACAAGACTATGTGGTGTTGGGGTGTACTAATTCGGTTTAAGAACCGATTCAACCAATTTTATCTATAAAGTCTAGTTGCTGTTAACTCTGCTACTAGAGTGGTAAATGAAATAATGTAATGTGAATTGTTATAATTTTGTTTTATGAAAAACCTCTTGACTGCTCTCCACTGCAACTCAATTTTGTATATAAGTCTCATCTCCAGCCACATATGGATTATCTGGGTCTAAGTGATAAACTCTTTTATGAGTGTATCTGTGTTAAAAAAAAAACAAATTAACATATTTGCATTTTGTTATATGCAATTTTAAGTGAAATTTATTTTTATCGTAATTAATTCAAAAGGCATTTCTGAAATCCAAAAACAGTTCGAGCTTAACCCTGACAATCCTCCTAAATTGGAAACAAAATTAAAAAATCTAGTACCGGAAATCTACTTCATAATACGAGAACAAATTGACATACTTGCCTTTCGTTATTACACTATTTTTGGTGAAATTTATTTTTTTCGTAATTAATTCAAAATGCATTTCCGACATCTAAAAACAGTGTAATAGGTTTAAGCTTAACCCTAACAAGCCTCCTACACCAAAACCATCATCAAAATCAAGTACCGGATGTCTAGCCAACCCCCATAACATCAAAACTTTAAAAAGCAGCTAGATGGTAATCAATAGCATCATTGCCTGTCAACTAAAGCTAAAATAATCACTTAAATCGTGCAGCAGATCACTAAAGCCGACCCCTTTTCCCTTTTAGGTGGAGGTTCCTACCCCTCCCCCTCTCCTCTACTCGCCCACTCGGCGACCATATATTCGTGCGGCAGATATACTAAAGAAATACCGGCCTCTCCCCCAAAGAACACTACAGAACACGGTCCTGAGCCACCTGCCTCCATCGACTTCTGCATGTATTACCAGGTCGTCACTCTATTTAGTGGGGGGACACCCTATACTTCGCCTGCCGGTACGACTCGTATCGTACGGGGCTGCCACTCGAGAACCGAAAATCGGAATTGGTTGTCGGTTAAATTAGATATACACACCTTATCAGTATTGTAACAAACTGTGCCCACAGGTACATTTAGGTATTTCCCTATAGCTTTTACTGCGTCCATACTGTTTTATTATTTATTTGTAAATTAACTTAATTTGCATTTGATTATAAATAAAAACATAACCTTTAAAATTTAAAAATAGGCGCAGGCACGTCAAATTTAGATACTTTTTTAATTATTTTTTGGCTTAGATGCTAGTCTTTTAAGCCATTCATTTTATAAGGGATCTTCATTTTTATAGATTTCTAACATTCTCATAATTAGGTTGATGCGTCACATTGCGAAGTTTTTGTCATAGAGTAATTACCACAAACTAATAAGAGTACTAACGTGTAATTACATACGTGGGCGTTTTTCAAAAAAATTATCGGTGACGTAGTTAGAATTCCACTTATATGAGTTTTAACATTTGGCTTCACAATGTAATTAAATTGATAAAATATAGTATGAGCAGTATAAAAATGGTAATTTTTTAAGAAAATAATAATGAATTTTGAAAATAATTTCAATTTTAATTAAATTATGTAGGTACTCAAGAAATTCCATTACGTTACTAATCTTAAAATAGTTTTCATGAAAACTAAAAGAAGTTCAGTATTTTTAACTTTATTTATGAAAAATAAACACAATCAGTCTTCTAAAAAATATTGATAATTCAGCATATTAGATCTAATCAAAAAATGTTTTAACAAATATTCCATACGCTACTTTTGGGTACTTTGTACTAGATTGTTTTTAATCCTAGAACGTCAAATATGAGAAATATTCTTTCAAAAGTTTAATTATAACAAATTAAAACTTAATA
The DNA here is from genome assembly GCA_036936625.1 of Parnassius smintheus behrii. Classification (NCBI taxonomy): domain Eukaryota; kingdom Metazoa; phylum Arthropoda; class Insecta; order Lepidoptera; family Papilionidae; genus Parnassius; species Parnassius smintheus. The sequence goes on along the minus strand of JAUPFT010000013.1, from coordinate 22,149,528 downwards.
GTAAACTATATTGAACAAAAACGGTCAAATTTCTTTGAGATCTATTAATTAGTCTTAGAAAATAAATCACAGTAATTATAGGACAGTGACGTTAATGGAATTCGAAAATGACGTTTAGGAACTATAAGTCAACGTCTATATGACTCTGAATTATGACAACAATCATGGTAACTTGTACTTATGGTATTAAACATAATATTACTAGTATATAATTTAAGAGAGTTATACAACGTACGGCATTTCATACAAACTTTCAAGTCTTTGTTTTCGAAATGCATGAACCGATTTTAATGAAATTTCACACGCATAAGCAGGACACATAGCTCTAAAAAGTTAGTAAAGAACATTTTCGAAATGTCTTATTTAAAACAAGATAATTGGAAATATCTGTTTCTATGGAAAATTTAAAATCGGTCGAATTTAGCTATAACATTATTTTTCGAAAATGTTCTCATTAATTTTTTGGACCTATATATCCTACTTATGCGTAGGAAGTTTCATTAAAATCGGTTCATTTATTTCGAAAAATAAAGACTTGAAAGTTTGTATGAAATGCCGTACGTTGTAAACGGTCTTAAACTGTAACAAAAAACTATTCATCAGTACCAAGACAAATCAAACAAATGTAGTCAAAAAAGGTTGTTCTGCTACATATCAGCCAAACCCAATTTTTACATGCATTACATTTTACCATTCTTTGGCTGACAAAAGGCTGACGCTCCTTGCAAATAGAGCACAAAAAAGGCCTTGATGACTTAAATTCTTTTCTGTTATGTTTGTTGTCGTTCGATATATTTATTTTTCTCTTCTTCGAGGGCTGACATTCAAGAGATGCAAAATTCTCTTTGAGCTGTTTATTTTGGGTATTACCAAGAAAGTGATCTGAAGCTGTCATGCATGAACTTTCCAGGATTGGAATTATGCTATCAGATTTAGGTTCGACTAATCTCTGATTATCGGTCAGAGAAGTTATCTCTATGAGTGGTCCAGAAATATTGTTGTCTTCTAGGGAATAAATTGGGGTTTCATCCATTTGACCCACATGGAAATCAAAATTTATGTTTTCTTCATTATCACTTTGGTATGTTTCTAAATCTTGGAGCATAAGATCAGGAATAATCTCAATAGGGGAACTGCTTATCTGTCGGGTATTTTCTGGAAATTCATAATCAATTGTCGTATTCATTTTGTGGGGCGCAATGATTAGGCTCGAATAACAAGGAGTAACGTTCATGTTGTCTTTTGACGTCCCATGAACTATTAAGGCCTCAACACTCAATTCGGGCAGTTTCTTTTGATGGTTTAACAAAATTATGTATTTTGGGACAATAGCAACTGCACAAACCACGATATTCCCCACAAAAACAACTCAGTTGCCGATATTTAATCTGGTTACATTGTGTAGATGATATTTGACGCAATTGCATTGTACCAGGAACAGCTTGAATGCCGTTGGGAATAAGTTGGTTCATGTTTTCAATATCTTGATTACTTATGTAAAAGCACTTTACTGTCTTCATGCTGTTCTCTAAAATTTGAATTGCTTCAGTGGCGTTAGTAAGATCATGACCATAAGAAATCCTTTTATCCAATTGTCTCTTAACGGCACCCCCAATCCCATTTGCCATACTTTTGCCATGACCTGCCTCCGAAAATGACCATGTTGAATATGATAGTTTCAATTTTGGGGTGAATAAACTCAAAAGATAAAAGTTTTTTTTGACGGTATTGGCTGCATAGGCCGTCTGAAAAAAAGTGTATAAATTTGATATGAGGGTTCATTTCTTTTGCAAGTTTGATAACTGGTATCAAGTGTGCCCAGATAGCATTCGGCTCATGGCAATTTTTATCTGAAACAGATACAAATGATTGGGATAGATTTTTCCAAAAAATTACACCACAATGTAAAGTTATCGTGTTTTTGGAGGCACCAAAGTGCATTGATTGGACTTCTTCACTACATTTACATTCGAAATTCACCGAAGTCACATAAAATGAGTATCTCGTCATCTTTCATGTTCTTGATACAATTTCTGTATTGACATTGTTGTTCAATCCAATTATAGAAATGAGTTTTAAACGCCGGTAGCTCGTTCTGAAAGTTGGTGATGATATCAAGTACAGTTCCTTTTACTTGTTGTTTGGTGGTCTTTTTAGTTGTATATACTTTGCCAGATATTTCATATTCATGGTTTACCCTAGCCCATTTGAACCATGATATAGCAGAATCGAGTTTTTGTTCATCATATGAAATACTCTTACAATCTTTACATATATTGTACATGCAGTCATAACGTGTAATATCACATACAACGATGTTCAAGAGCTCCTTTATATTCTTGTAAGTTATGACACGTTTACACTTCAGTGCATTAAACATGTACTCAAAGTTACTGTGCTTAATACATAAACAGGTTTCTCTACTATTGATACTTGGAGACAGTACATAATATGGCTTGTATCTGTAAAAGGTGGTGAAGCCGCATGACCCACCGTCTTTTTTATAAATTTTGTATACGTTTTTCACTGCGTCGACTAAGTATCTTATTTGTGCTTTTTGTTGGTTTTTGGACCTGGTTTCCTTCTTACCACCTGTGCTTTTACTTATGTCGTCTCTCAAATAAAAAAGTTCTATTTCTTCCTGAGTCTTCTTATTTATTGGTCGTTGTAAATTAATCCTTTTCCTGATTCTTCCTTTAAGACCTAAAATCTTACTTTCAGGTGCATTTTCCAATATTTGCGCCTGTTTCCTAATCACGTTATTAAGTAATTATTTTTCTTTATTTTTCTTACAATTCCTGTACGTACTACGAATTGATATTTCCATTATTTCTTGTCTTGCTTTCAATTTATCGTTTTCTGTGTTCAATAAATCAAATTCGGTTTCATGTTTTTTTTTCCATTCGGCATAGTTTCTTTCTCAGAATCTGTATTATTGTATTATATTGACGAATCGTCTTTAAAGCCTTTTTATAGTTATTTAACAATTTTCGGTACCTAATTTTCAATGAATGTGGAGCTGAAGTATTGGATACGTGACGTGATTGCCCTGATGATTTCTTATATTTACGCAATGATTTCTTATATTTACGCGAACATTACACATGATTAAAACTACTTTTACGGATTTTATCGCGTTTATTTTTACTTTAGTAATAAAATCCGTAAAAGTAGTTTTAATCATGTGATTGCCCTGATTGTGGTTTCGGTTGAGTGTTTTTGTTTTCGTTTTTGTTTTCTCCAGAGTTTTCGTTTTTCTATTTTCTCGTCCTCAGTGAGCTCTTTAATCTTCTTTTGGTGCTTTTTTTGTCTTCGTAATTCCTTCTTCTTAAATTCTTCATATTTTTCCGGGTTTTGTTTGATTTTTTCTCGGTAACGTTTTGACTTTTCTGCAGCCGTCAAGGGCATATTTAAGTCTAAAAACAATAGTGAGTTATCATAATGTACCCCGTACGAATAAATCTCAAATTTTTGTGAAAAAATTTATATAGATTTACAAAAAGTGTTGCGTGAAGTAATTGTCAAAATAAATGTGATAACTGTTTATAACATATATTTTGACGATCAATTCACGCAAAAAACAAAAAGATTTTCATTCAGGATACCATTAAAATTGAACACTAAATGCAGCCATTTCAACAATATAACGTAATAGCTATCGTTATTTCACTGTCATTTTTCTAATGTTATCCTGAATAGAGTTGATTGGAGAGGACTTTGAGCCGAAATACCTACTCGAAAAATCTTGTTTGATTTACACACGAAATTAAGTAATAAGCAATTCATTTAAAAAATTCGAGGCATTTCATAATTATTTTATTCATACTTATTTATTTAGACTTTAGAACAATAATTAAAACAATGACTTTATGAACCGACCTTTAGGATTCCATTACGTCACTTTTGAGTTCCATTCATGCGATAGTAGGGTTAATGGAGGTAACGTAACCATGCCAATAAAATTTTCAAATGAATTTACTAATTAGTTATCAAACTTTTGTTCAATATAACTTAACATTTCAAATAACAATAAATTAACATGTTTAATAGAAAATAGAATGAAATACACATGAATACGTTACCTGGAGAAAAGCAGTATCGTTTGTGGAAATATTTTTTTCACATGAGTCGAGACGACCACTTCGATTACGTTTTGTTCAGTTTTGTTGGCGAACTGGCTGTCAAAAATTAAATATGGCAGCCACCATAGACTAATAATGTTGCTATATTTGGGAAAATGTATTGAATTGGTAGTATTTTTTGTTGGAAGTCGTTGAAAATGCGGTCACGTACGCGGAAATTCCATCATACGCTATTTTGCAGGACAACCCAAAATCTGGTATTTTAAAATAATTTTCAACCGTAACATGTACATTTTAAGGTTTAAAATTGAATTTACGGTCATAAATGACCAGTCAAATGCAAAACGTTTGAATAATAATATAACACGACCATATTATGTGACTCTGAAGTTGACACAGTAGATGTGGGACATATCAAAAACATCGACCCCATTTTACTTATTTTGATTTTATTTTTGATTTATAACAGGTTCAGACCTTATTTTTATTTGATTTATGAGACTATATGTTACTTTATTGTTAAAATAAATGATATGTAATAAAAACTTTTATAAAATTTGATAATTTATTCTGAAAGTGGTCGGACACTGACTTTTTTCAAGGTACAACTTTTTTGGAAAACGCCCACGTACGTATGCATAGAAAGAGTGTACAATTCTACATAAATTGATTCAATATAATTTAAGCGAGATAAACATCTCAATTAATCATCCATTGTTTCTCAAGCGCCCATTACATTATCCAATTTGCAGGGCGCTAGGTGAGCTAGCCTGCTAACTTTGTATTGTGTATTGTAAAGGTAGTAAGCTTGTGATCCAATCTAGTGCGATCGCATGGACCTTGCCGTGCTAGCTCATCTCGTACGCTAAATTGCACGGTGTAAAACGTTTTATCCTGCTAAACACTAGCCATAGATTACTATGTACATACTAGAAAGCACTAGCTATGCTCGGTTCGGTCGGTCAGTCAGTCGGCATACACTTCAACAGGACGTATTTTTGGTATGCGATAAAAATGACGCAACTATTGACTAAGGAAAAGAAGGTGCCTTTAAATGTAATAGAATTATGCGAAGACATGCCAATTTTCTGGGATAAAACATAAAGATTATAAAAACAATGATATAAGAAATGATGGAAACAGAGTGCTTCTCGAAGTTTACTAAGAATTCGATAGCAACGTGACAGTGAAAAAATTAGTAAAAACATCAAAATTTAAGAACCGGTTACTTTAAGGAAATAAAAGAGTTATGTACCAACCAATTCATTATTATACTTACTTTAGAAATTTCTATTTTCGTGCCCACGATCATTGGAACTAAACATTTTGTATCTTATGATTTTGTGTTTGTCACAAATAACTTTATATGTAGGGTTTTACGAAAATTGCTTTTAGTTTAGTATTTCAATCTTGAATTGCTGAGTATAGCTGCGCGCAATTCGATTAATGACCCTGAATAGCGAGCGTTAAATATTTAAAAGAATACGTTACGCCGTTTACCGGATACCAGATTTTTTTGCGCCCGAAGCAAATATGGGCACCCTCCGGAAAACGGGGGAGGGAGGTGGGGGATACTCATAGCATACCACGCAGCTGGCTGCGTTGTTATGTGGAGACTTTTACCCACTAAACCCCACCTTTTAGGGACTGGCTTAACGGTCTAACTAGAGATCTCTAAGCCGTATACGAACCCGACCCTCCTTGGCAGAAAGGAGGGCGCAAAGATACCAGATGCAAAGCTGGTTTCTTATGGCGATCGGATAACGAAAACATGCCGTCAAATAGAGCGTAGGCTGAAAATCCCCTGATTAATATTGAAAGAAAAAGCTCGATAAAATTCGAATTTAAAGAAGGTTTACGAAAAGCAGATCGAAAATCTCAACGTTAATGGCTGCTTGTTCTGTCTTCTGTGACGGCAGAATCATGATACGGCACCACTCTTCTGGTATAGTAGTAGTATACAGTGACGTCACTATTTTTCGGAGCTGCATCATCTCCGTGTACAGCGGGTTCAAAGATCACGCACATCTCTATCCAGACGCATCTTCTGCGATTACGTTTAATCTAGAATATTAAACTAGTTACGTTAAGTTTCGCCGTAAGTTTACGTAACACGGCTACGGAAGTAATCGAAGATTCCCCCTCTAAACCTCCTACAAAAAGGGAAATAACAAGAACTGTGATGTCACTTTTCGATCCATTAACTCTAGCGTCACCGATAACGGTGCAAGGGAAGTTGCTGATTTAGCAAGCATGGCGAATAGGCATCTCATGGGATGATCATATTCCACACGAATTAAACGTGTTATGCTGTACATGGTTAGGTGACTTCAAAAAGTTAGGTCTCTCAGAAGTGCCTAGACCCATTGCTGGAGGCATCTACAAAGGGGAGGTGCCTACTTTTACGGATGCTAGTGAAAAAGAATATGCCGCCGCGGTGTATTATGTCACCACGGACGAGAAAGAAGAGAGGCAGGTTACACTACTCGCCGCTAAAGCACGGGTAGCACGTTTAAAAGCAATTTCCATTCCAAGGCTTGAATTACATGCAGCCTTATTGCGTTCCCTACTACTACAGCGGTAGAAAAGGATGGTGGATTAAAAATATCCCACCGATTTTTCTGGATGGATTCACATAAGGTGTTGGCGTGGATCTGGTCAGATCCTCGTACTTTCAAACCATTTGTCGAAGTTTACATCAGGCCGTGTGAATGACAATAGGTACCGACGTCGCAAAACATCACAAACTACGCCACTAGAAGTTTACTTTCCACCTTCGATGAAAATCATCGTTGGTTTCAAAGTCCTGATTTATGGCCCACGCAAGTGGACATAAACAAAGCTTAGAAACAGGTGAAAAAAAGTCGCCGAAAAGCGTAAATACGCTGAAATAAGACAGTCTTGGAATTTACACGACTACGAATGATTTAGTAATTTTGGAATATTCCTTAGGGCTACTGCACAAATACTAGATACTGCCGTAGAAAAATTCAAATGTTTAATTTCCGAAGAACTAGCAAAGTCGGAAAAGTCAGTTAAGTGTTCCGAAAATGTTTTAGTCAAGTCGATTAAAGTATCCAACGTAATGTTAGAAATAGCGCTTTTAAAGCGCTTTTTTCTAATCTCAAAGTAAAAAAAAATCTCTACAATTGTCCAGGACGAGTGTTTCCACTCGGAAATAAGTTGTTTGAAAACAGGAAGAAATATCGAAAGGAGTTAACGTTTAAGTAAATCAGCCTTAGAGCTAGGAGAGGATTACCTCCTTAGATTGAACGTCCGTTCAATCTAAGGACTAATCTAACCTTTCAAATCCAATTTAACGGAGGAAAGTCAAAAACCTGTCATTTTGAACGGTAAACATTGTTACTGCCACCCCGACAAGATCGATCGAGCTAGGGCCCACAGTAGCCCAATTCAATGAGTAACAAAAGGGAGGATTTTTCGTTAATTGGAACGGTTAGGTGGGCAAAGACAAAACTTACCGATTTCCAGAAGTGTAGGGTCTACCACAAGGTGGCGTCAGGGGCAAGTAAATGGTAGTTGGTGTGTAGTGTGGGAAGTGTATAGTGTAACCTGACGTCACCAATAGGATCAGATAGCTGCACCACGTTCGCCGACCGCTCCACAAGACGCTCCCCGCTATCGGATCACAAGGTTCAGCATTCTCAGCGACAAGGTAAAAGTTTATCACGCTATCAAATGAAACACTAATAACTCGTCGATGCAATTAACGGCATAAAGGTTCCTTTAATCACTCTAAATATTCAACAGTAAATTCAAAATGGCGGGCACAATTAACTCAGATTTTAGGCACGTTTCCTTATTATTGTCCTTCAACTAAAACACCAGCCGCCCGCAACCGTATGCCAGTCACAAACAATACTTAAAACGTTCACAACAATAATTATATAATCCCGGCTTCGTTATCAAGAAAATAAACAAATTAAGATAAACCGTAAGGCTCGCGAAGTATAATCGACCCGGGCATCGACGCGGCAATTGTATCAAAAAAAAACGCGCGACCTCTGAACGCTACGGCTAGCTCACCAAAATGTCGAGACTCATCCGCGCAGCCGTCGGCCGCACAGCTCCGCCTCACCTCGGCTCCGCCGTCAACTGGTTTCCCGCTTGGAACGCGCGTTAATTATTATGCCAAAACAAACCCCCGTCCCGTACATAAGGACCTATGTCCGCGAATAAATTGGCAAACGGGATAGGGTCGCGACGGCACGTTGCAAAACCGAATCTCCAACCGAAACCTCGGCCACTCTAGGCAACCCATCCGGTCCATATGACAACTTAACAATGCAACCACGGCGCCAATATAAAAGCAAATCGTTAGGTTCTTTAACTAACACGAGGTCACCAACTCGAGGAGGATCCGTCTTTTCAGACCACTTAACGCGCTGCTGCAAAAGATGTAGGTCATTTGTTGCAGCAAGTCAAATCTGCTCAACCGCGAAGAGCTTATATCCCTGAAGGGGTACTCGGAAAGGGCGTTAAGCGTCTGGCCAATCAGGAAGTGGCCCAGGGTTAGAACCTCCAAATCATTCGGATTGGACGAGAGGGGACAGAGGGGCCGAGAGTTGAGGACTGCCTCAATTTTACAGAATACAGTGGCAAGCTCCTCAAATGTCAAAATAGTTTCGCCAATAACGCGACGGAGATGTGTTTTTGCAACCTTAACCACCGCCTCAAAAATACCGCCCCAGTGTGGGCAAGCCGGAGGGTCAAATTTCCACTGGATGCCCTTCTTGGACATTGCAGTAGCTGAATAAGTCATGTTGCTGGACAGAAATTCGACGACCTCCTTCAAATATCTATCCGTGCCCTTATAATTCGTTCCGCAATCCGACCGAATTAGGTCCAGTAAACCGCGACGCGATACGAAGCGGCCCAGCCTGGCCACAAAGGCTTCCATGTTGAGGGCACTTACAAGCTCTAAGTGAACGACCTTAGTGGAGAGGCACACGAAACCGCACAGATAGGCCTTATGTGAACGCGCGTTACGAAGGTTGGAGGACTTGACGAGGAAGGGGCGGCCAGCAAAGTCGGTTCCGACTCCAGCGAATGGTCGGATGGCCCTGACGCGGTCGGGTGGTAAGTCACCCATCATCAGCTGCGATATGGTGGCCTTCAATTTATAACAAGGTATGCACTTAAATATTATGCTCCGAATGGTGCATCGGCCAGCCAAAATCCAAAACTCCCGCTGCAGAATAGCCGAAAGAGCGTTACACCCAGCGTGGGCATTCTGAACATGGTGGTGAGTTACCAGCAACCGAACAAAGGCGCCGTCCATGGGGAACAGTAACGGGTGTCGATCTCCGTATGGCAGTTGAGAATTTTTCAAACGTCCGCCAACGCGCAGCATCCCCGCGTCGTCCAGGAAGAGGTTCAGGCGGGCCAGAACGCCCTTCACAACGTAGCCACGCTTCAAGGTGTCAATCACGGGCTCAAAATGCTCCGCTTGGACAGTATGGGTCCAATGCATTAAGGCTTCGCGGCGCTCGCTAGGTGACCAAACGGAATCAGAGATTCGGTTGGACGGGTCTCTCGAATTGCAGACAAATCGACGCAACCAAGCAGTCACTCCTAAAAGCTTATCGAGAGAGCTGTACCGTTCTAGCAGGGAGAGATCCCGAGTGGGGTTATCCTTGCCCACTCCTACTCGGGCTCGTAGGCCAGGCAGTTCAATCGGTTCAGAGTATTTATTCTGGGGCCAGAACGACTGAGACTCATTCAACCAACTGAGCCCTCACCACAGCGGGTGGTCAACCAAAGAGGGGGCTTCACAGCCGCGAGAAGCGCAGTCTGCGGGAGTCAACTCCCCTGAGATATGTCTCCAGGTTAGAGGCGTGCCAGAATTCTGCATTTGAGACACGCGGTTCAACACAAAGACCTCAAGATTGTGAGGTGCAGCTCGGAGCCAACAAAGTACTATCTCACTGTCCGACCAAACGTAGACGTCCGTAATGTCGATTACAGACTTCAAAGAAGAGTAAACGTGGTTAAGGAGTTGCGTGAGAAGAGCGGCTCCGGACAGTTCCAATTTAGGAATAGTTAAGCGGGACCTAATGGAAGCAACCTTGCTTTTAGCAAGTACGAGATGAACGGAAGTATGACCAGAAGAGCTCACACTCCGCAAATATACGACAGCAGCGTAGCCTTTCTCAGAGCGTCGCAAAATCCATGCAGGGTAGCCCTGCATTTCCCTGGAGGGAGAAAGCACCTTGGCATGGAGACCCGGTTGATGTCCGGAAGGGAGGACACAATGGAGAGCCACTCTCGCAAGAGAGCACCGCTTATATGGTCGTCCCAACCCAACCCGGATATCCGGAGCTTTTGAAAAAAGCATTAGCCAAAAAAATGACCGGAGTGATCGATCCATTAGCATCGAAGGTACGGGCTACAGTCGACAGCACAGTGCGTTTGGTCCATGATTTAGGAGGGGGATCGAGTTTGACTTCATACGTGAAGGTATCCTAATCAGGCTGATATTGAATGCCCAGCACAGTCAACAAATTAGGATTGTCAGGGTGCTCGAATAGATGAGGGTCTTGTTGATCCTCTCCTGGGAGGTCCTTCAAAATATGAGGGAAGTTCGACAACCATTTGCGCAAAGCATAACCTCCTGACTTAAGGATGGCAATCAATTCGTCTCGCAATACAAGAGCCTCCTCGACGGTGGAGGCGTCCGTGCAAATATCGTCCATGTAGACCGAAGTCTCCAAAATAGAAGCCCCCGAGCGTATCTTAGACGCTCTCTCTCTCAGTGAGTTCGAGGAGGGTTTGCATGGCGATATACGGGCTGAACCGGAGTCCATAGGTGGTGGTGTTCAACTCAAACGCCTGTATCGGATCGCTAGGCTTCTCGCGCCACAATATCAGCTGATATCGACGGTCATCATGATGGACCACTGATTGTCGAAACATCATCCGAATGTCGGCTACAAAAACAACTTAGTGCCGACGGAAGTGGGTCTAAATGTCGGATACGTCCTTGATCAATTTAGGACCAGAGTGGAGATACTGGTTCAGGGATACACCATTTGACGAGGGGGCGGAGCCGTCAAAAACTACCCGAATCTTACTCCCAGGGGTCCTTAAGACCGCATGGTGGGGGAGGAAGTAGTGCTCCTGTGACCACCAGTCGAAGTGGGACGGTGACATGTGACCCAGCTCTTAATACTCGAGCATGAACTCGACATACTTGTCGCGAAAGGCTGGGTCGCGCTGCATACGGCGCTCCATCGAAAGCAACCTCTTTTCGGCCAGAGTACGAGATTGGCCCAAAGGGGGCCGTGAGTCAAGAAAGGGTAAGCGGGCGACAAAACTACCGTCGACATGGCGACCGGTATTGTTCTGGTAGAACAACTCGCACTCACGGTCCAGAGGGTTGACTCGAGGTGCGTGTTTTTTTTTTATAGAATAGGGTGACAAACGAGCACACAGTCCACCTGATGATAAGTGGTTGCTGCGGCCCATTGACTTCTACATCTATCTTCCATTACAAATCAAAATGCAGATGCGTTGTCACCCATGAGGACTGAGATGGAATGCCTCATTTCCAGTAAAAAGGGTCTCCGGTTCTCTACTAATATAACTGCAGCATGGCTCTACCACGTAACGTAACACGTAACGTGTGGTGGCTCTTCAATTTCCCAGAACCGCTGGACGACGTCCAAAAGGGACACGCCCACCACAGAGAGCGGGTCGGCCGTCTGAGGCGGTGGAGACCACAGAACCGGTCCAAAGAAACTGTGCTCAAATACAGTGGACATGGCTGACAAGCCATCGGGCTGTAGGGCTCGTATCTCACCTAACAGGATGAACCCCAGCACGTCGGCCCCCAGCAACAAATCTATAGGCCCAGGTTGGGACCATTGAGGGTCTGCCAGTCTCAAACCCGACGCACAACGAACCGCGCTGTCATTGATACGGACGTTAGGGAGAAAACCTACAATGACATCGAGGACATTTACTTTAACTAAAATATGAAGGTGTTCGCTTTCAGGACCAAACACCAGCTTCGCTTGTCCCCTAGGAGCAGGAGGCTTGGCACCTCCGATACCTACCATTGGACGTGATTCAGAGCTCCAGGGGAGCCCTAGTCTTCCCACCAACCAAGTGGGGGCCACACAACGTTGTGAACCCGAATCCAATAGAGCGCGAACCGTTAAACAGTCGCCACTCGGGTTGTACAACCTTCACTGAGGCCGTCGGCAATAGAACAGTTTGACAAGTGGACTGTTGACGGCTCAAAAGATCAGTGAAGGTGGCCGTGGTGGGAGCTAGGGCGGCAGCTTCCTAGCTGGAGCTGCCCCATCGGACCGACACTCAAGCCGGGGGTCCGGAAAGCGGCATTCCGGCGACATCTAACTGACCCGTGGGTAGAAATCACCGAACGGGCCAACCTGGGGAGCTTCGGGGAACCTCGGCCTTGAGGCCCGGTACAGATTCGAGGTCGAAGGAACCCCGTAGTACCGGTACCGACCAAAGGGGGGGGGTGGTATTCCAGTCGCGGCCTCTCAGCCAACGGGGGTGAGAAAGATCTCGCTGACCGCTGAGTGGCCATAAAGTTCCTCTCAACCCACTGAGGGGGGATTACGAACCCCCCGCCCCTGGAGGAACGACCCCCGACTGGTCGGGGGAGGGGCCTCCTTCAAACCCAGGAGCATGGTGGCCGGCAGGGGAGCGACGAGCGTCGTCCGACAGAGGGCGTGGCTGAGCGCCCCCGCCCGTGGTGGTTGAAGGCCCGGCAGAGCCCCGAGAGGAAGTACAGTTCACACCCGGGCACAAAACGACATGGTGATTGCTCTGGCAGTGCGGACAGAGCCGCTGGTGCGGGCAGTCTCATTGGAGGTGCCTTTCCAAACACAAGTAGCACCAGCGGCGCTCCTTGGCGATGGTTCGTCTCGCTGGGACCGGCTTACCCAAGAATTTCAGGCAAATCGTCACCCGGTGATCGGATGCTCGACAGCAGGCGGGACAACACAATGTGGAGCAACAAAAACAAACATTCGTCCACAGGTAAATCCAGCAGCCTCAAAGAATTGCAGGCCACCAAGACTGGATTTACGATGTCCGGACATAGTCTGGCCCGGTCCTTAGGCAGCGGGAGGTTTAGCAACTGCTTAACGTGTTCGTCCGCAATTCGCCGTACGTTGGCTTACCTTCCGGCGAGGAGATCCCGAGCGGTCTGGTAGGCGTCGTCCATCAATTTCAGATGGCCGACGACGCCTAGGGTCTCCCCCTCCAGTGAGGCCAGGAGGTAAGCCATCTTCTGGCTTGGTGTCAAGTCGCTCCGGGCGTCCACTAGGCTATCAAACAGTCCCACAAAGGTCAGCCATTCGGAGAGGACCCCGGAGAACCTTGGCAGGTCCAGAGTTGGGAGTCGTCCCAACAGCTCCGACTGAGTAGGCTGCTTCCGAGGGGACTCGAGCAGACCACTCAGCCGAGCTTCACGCGCGTCACTAGCATACTTGGCCCCCGCCTCGATCAAGTCGTCCGTGAGCGAAAAAAATTGCTCGTTGTCCGCGAGGCAGGAGTCTAGGACTCCCTGTTCCGCTGCCGAGGCCACAAGCTCTGAGCAAGCCTCCTCCACTACGGCCCTTCGGGCCATGACCTGCTCGAGCCGCTTCTCTAAACTATGGACCCAATCTGATCGCCCTATCAAGCTATGGGCGTTCGCAGCCCAGCGCAGCTCCGCTTGCAAGCGAAGCGCCAATGGCTTGTGCGATGTGGCCTCACTACTCAATACAATTACCACCAAATTAAATTCAATACAAATTACTACAAATACAAATTACTATTTATCAAATTAAATACAAATTACACTACAAATTAATTTAATTAATACAATCACTATTAATCAAGTTAAACACAATTAGTACACGCAAGTATTCACTGCAGTCGGTCAACAAGATGCCACGCTAAAGCGACCAACACTTCGACAATTTAATCAACAATACGAATGCAAGACGCGTAGGTACCTAACTCTAAACTACACTCCGCTTACGCCGCTTACGGGCGTGGCTCTAAATTCTACGCTACCGCTAACAAAGTAAGTGAACAAAGAAAAGAAAGAAAGAAAAGAAACAAAATATATTTATTACGTGGTTCCATACACCATTCCGTTAACAAACAAAAAAAAACTATTGTACTACGGCCGGGCGTGTAACCACGCTCTGCTACCAGCTATTACTGCCACCAGTTACCGCGACAATTGTCCCGGACGAGTGTTTCCACTCGAAAATAAGTTGTTTGAAAACAGGAAGAAATATCGAAAGGAGTTAACGTTTAAGTAAATCAGCCTTAGAGCTAGGAGAGGATAACCTCCTTAGATTGAACGGACGTTCAACTAATGTAACCTTTCAAATCCAATTTAACTCAGGAAAGTCAAAAACCTGTCATTTTGAACGGTAAACATTGTTACTGCCACCAGTTACCCCGACAAGGTCGATCGAGCTAGGGCCCACAGTAGCCCAATTCGACGGGTAACAAAGGGGAGGGTCCAAACGACCTATAGATAATTAAATTAGAACGGTTAGGTAGGCAAATACAAAACTTATCGAGTTCCAGAAGTGTAGGGTCTACCACAAGGTGTCAGGGGCAAGTAAATGGTAGTTGGTGTGTAGTGTGGGAAGTGTATAGTGTAACCTGACGTCACCAATAGGATCAGATAGCTGCACCACGTGCGCTGACCACTCCACAAGACGCTCCCCACTATCGTATCACAAGGTTCAGCGTTCTCAGCGACAAGGTAAAAGTTTATCACGCTATCAAACGAAACACTAATAACTCGTCGATGCAATTAACGGCATAAAGTTTCCTTTAATCACTCTAAATATTCAACAGTAAATTCAAAATGGCAGGCACAATTAACTCAGATTTTAGGCACGTTTGCTTATTATTGTCCTTCAACAAAAACGCCAGCTGCCCGCAACCGTATGCCAGTCACAAACAATACTTAAAACATTCACAACAATAATTATATAATCCCGGCTTCGTTATCAAGAAAACAAACAAATTAAGATAAACCGTAAGGCTCGCGAAATATAATCGACCTGGGCTTCGACGCGGCAATTGTATCAAAAAAAAAATGTGCGACCTGTGGTCATCGATCCGCGCCATTATTGTCATTTCCTTCTGTTGTTTTGACCTCGGTTTTGTTTTCGGCACTAACTTCGGGTTACCAATTTCACATCTTGGATAAATGTAACACAACAAAGACAACCAAGCGTGCGATTGCTATGTGTTAATTGTAACATATGCATTGATACACTTCGCCACACTGACCTCTATATATACAAGTACGCTGGACTGGCTATACACCGTGACATGATGAAGCGATTTGATTTCCGCCATTTTGGCGTTGACAGCAGAAGTGCACGTCTACGGAACTAATGCTAGGGATAAGACAGTGTACCAAATTATATCGATAAAAATTCTATACCCTACCTATACCTGAATAAATAAAATGGACTCTATGGATAGATGGACCCTACCCGTAACGTCCATTCTATTTAAAGCCCTTAACCATTCGACTAAAAAATTATTAAGATTAAACTAAGTACACAAAATAAAAATAATATAATTTCAAGAATAATTTATTGTCAACCGTTCATTTAGTTTTAGTATTATAGAAAGTAAATCAGCTGCTATAATAACGCCTATTCTAATCAACTACAGGTCTGTCTACAGACTGTAAGATATTTTCTGCTATATAAAAATTATGTTTGTTCGTACTTTCTACGATACCATACCATTCATCAGATTGCGGTAAAACTTTATCAACTTATTGGTTGCACTTGTGCGAAGGTTATACGCATGGTACAATTAACTGGCACTAGGTGGCGTGCTTATTATACTGACTATTTATTTGAAAGTTATAGAAAGTTATATATCAGTCTATTTCAATGATTGTATTATCATTCCTAATTATACAATATAACTGTTCCACATTTTAACGATATTTCCACAATTACTTCTTCTGCGGCAGCAATGCGTAAGCTAGCAAGATAATATAAAAAATATAAACTTTGAATTACATAGTTATCAGTTATTTACAACGTCATTTTCGAAATTAGAATTACAATATTAAAAAAAATAACTGAAATTATCAATTACCGAGCCCGATATGTGAATGGAGCCAGGGAAAAACGAGCATTTGGAAGCATCAAGTGGTGCAGCCTCACCAAAGTCACGAAAGACAGTCGAGTGGCACATCGCCAATCGCCATACCAACACTCCTCTTCCCTTACGACTCCACCTCGATTACAGCGGTACAGAGAGAGGAATCTCCTCTAGCCGCAGAAAATATTGTCGGTATACTGCACTTTTTCAAAGTGGTGCAGTTCTCATGTCTAATAACAGTCGTCTGTGAAATGTTTGGAACAAATATGATCATTTTGTTTCGGACGCCAATTCACAATCTTTATGATATTAAGCCATAATTTTAGTCTAGGTTCAGTTGAAAACCTGTTAATAAACATTTGATAATCATCTGTTGTTGGTGACTTTGTTTGTTAACAGATATGGGTTGGAAAGAACATCGATAAGTATTATAGAGGTGAACTCGGCAGCCCCATTGAATTTTATTGTTTATCAAAGTAATATACAGCCAAACATGTTGGTATCTATGATGTTAAGATTAGTAACAAATTTCTAAGTACTTATGTTATCAAATAGTTTTAATGTGTTTAATATTTACTGCAAATTCACTTACTTGTGAAATGTTGTACCACTTCCCTTTTGGTTTTTTTTTTATAGAAGAGGGGGCAAACGAGCATGCGGCTCACATGATGTTAAGTGACTACCGCCGCCCATGATCAACCGCAACACCAGGAGAATTGCGGGTGCGTTGCCGGCCCTTTAGAAAGGAGTAAGCTCTTTTCTTGAAGGTCCCCAGGTCGTATCGGTCCGGAAAAATCGCCGGTGGTAAACTATTCCACAGAGAGGTTGTACGTGGAAGAAAACTCTTTGTGAAACGTACAGTGGTGGACCGCCAAGCATCCAGATGGTGTGGATGGTATCGGGACGTTTGCCATGTAGTGCGTTCACGAAATTTGGCGGCTGGGATTAATCCGAACAATTCCTCAGAGCACTCCCCGTGATAGATGCGATAAAATACGCAAAGAGATGCAACATCTCTTCGCAGCGCCAGTGAATCGAGCCGATCGGAAAGCACTCGGTCGTCGACGATTCGAGCCGCTCTGCGCTGGATGCGGTCAAGTGGAAGGAGCTGGTACTGGGGAGCCCCAGCCCAGAGATGGGAACAGTATTCCATGTGCGGCCAAACCTGCGCCTCGTAAAGTTGCAGGCGGTGTGCCGGCATGAAATACTGTCCCGCTCTGCTGAGCACGCCAAGCTTTTTAGAGGCCAATTTGGCCTTCCCTTCCAAGTGACCACGAAACTGCACGTCACTCGATATGTCGACGCCGAGGATTCCGATACTGGCTGAGGCAACAAGGGGAGTGCCTTGAAACTGAGGGGATACGACAAAGGGGTTCTTTTTAGCGGTTAACGCGCAAACTTGTGTCTTCTGGGGGTTAAACTGGACTAGATTTAGTCGTCCCCAATCCGAGACTCTGTTCAGCAAAGACTCGACTTCAGACACAAGTTTGTCCCGGCACTCGGAGACGTTTTCCCGAGAAATATTGGCTCGGAAATTTGGTAACGAGTTTTACAGATTAAACACTCTCTCATTATTAATAAAAATAATTCTTATTATGTAACTAATATTATACACAATGAAACAACATAAAATACTTTCGTTTTTTAGTTTAAAAGTTCAAAATACAGACTTATTAAATATGACAATATGAATAAGACAACATACTTTAGCATATTATGTCAATTTTATTTTTCAAGACATCCTTTATCGGCTCTTCAAATTGGCACAGTCATTTTGTATGGTATAGCCAGTCCAGCGTACTTGTATATATAGAGGTCAGTGCTTCGCCACCATCTCCTTTTTGAGCTTGATACCAGAGTAATTTCTAAGATCTGCGAGTGGAATTCTTCAATAATGGTACGTATTTACATACGTATTTATTTTATGACACTGATACAATACAACTCTAACCAATCATACATCATAATACAACTCTAATTCTTATTTTAGATCACTGAAGAAGCATGTCAACTCCGGGTTACCTATTGAACCTGGTGCCTCATCTTCCCGTGGCCACAAGCATGTTTGCGTACTTTGTGGAAATTCTCTGAGGAATCATAAACTTGACCTTATTGTGAGAGAGAATCCATCTCAGTTGCAACAAGCAATACGTGTAGAGCTTGAAAATAGAATTGCCCCACGGCAGGTAATATTGGTCTTGGTATCAATATAATAGTGAATTTATCACTGCAACTTTATATTGTTTTGTAAAAATGTTTCTATTTGCTCGGGCGTAATAATAATGAGCCAAAACATTTATATTAAGTCATGGCTGTATGGTTGTTTCAGGCAACTTCAACAGACCATGTTTGTCATCCATGTTGGCTGAGACTCAAAAGAGTTGCAACACATAATATGCAGCAAAATATTGAGCAGCAAACAGAGCAAGAGTCGGAGCAGGAGCCAGAGCCACAACCTCGAGAACCTCAAAGCCCTCCAAATACCGACCAGCAAGATGACGAAGTACCCAGGGTGATTAGTTTGCCGCAGTACAGACGAGCGGCAAACACTGCAGCACATTGTGGCAACCAAAGGTTTTTGTGGTATTCTATAGGAAGATGCCGCTGTTCATCTCCTGGTATTTTTATTTTACTCTGTCGAATTTTACGACACCATACGGGATGAAACTGGATGGCAATTCACGGAAGGCCTGTGTAATATTTTACATTATATATTTAGCTTAGGAGGCCTATGTTCTGCAGTGGACTGTCGTAATGATAATGAATAATGATCAATTAAAATTGTAATGTTTGTTGTTTATTTTACCTATTTCAATTTTACTGTGTTAAGCACACAGTAAAATTTTCTCTTATATTTTATGTTATATGTGTAATTTATAAATAAACAAAGTTGAATTTAATGCTCTGGCATCCTTTTTTATCTCTTTTAACTGTCAATCTCCTTCTGATTTATAATAATGTTACGGGCTTGAGGTTCGTGACAATAAAAATTGCCGATAGAATTACCTAAATTAACACTTTAATTTACTTTACACAAATTAAAGTTAAAAACACTAATAATTAAACACACTAATTCACTTAATTCCGCTCCGAAGCTTCGCTTGTGTCGCCGAGTTCAACTCTGCCCCGATCGCATCTTGCAGCGCCTATTTATTTAAATTAGCAAAGAAACATCCCGAATATTCAGGTAAATGCGCGCAAAGGGACGAGTGTGCGAGTATAGACTTTCCAGAAACTTGGCGCTGTCGGTTGAGAGATTTGTGATGTCATTCTCTGCAAAGCTCCCCTCGCTCTCGTTCCTGACACTAGATGGCGCTAGTGTATCGTCGACTTGAGCGCGTAACACTGCCCCCTCCTAAGACATGCTCGTCCCGAGCATTATCGGCCCCATAATAACGCGCCAAGCGATCCACATGGACGATCTTAGGAGTCCCTCTTGCGCCTTTCTGTAACGGCTCCGCAATGTCAAGGGCTGTCCTATCCCGTGGTGCACCAACATTGTACAATTTCGGTGCTCCTCTACTACGTGTCTGAGGTCCCCGCACGGCCGCACAACTTGTACATGTACGACACCAATCCTCGACATCGTCACGATAATGGACCCAGTAAAACTGTTCTCGGACCTTCAGTAGAGTTCGTTTAACTCCCAGATGGACTCTTGAACGACCATTATGGCACAGCTGTAGAACATTCGGCACTTTAGCTTTAGGGACAACCATTTGCAAACGACAGCTGTCTCTTCGACCATTGTCCCATTTACGGCACAGAACTCCATCCTGAAGCAGCAAGCTGTCCCACTGGGCCCAATAGCTTTTAGTAGTCGAACTCATCGCTGAGACGTCGCTCCACTTGGGCTTGGGAGCACTGGCCTTCATCCATTCCAGGATCGGCTTGATGTCCGGATCTTCCTGCTGTGCACGTTGTAAGCTGTCCTTCCACTCGTTGCTGAGGTGGTCTGCCCTGAGCATCCTCACGGATACCACTTCCTTACTCTCTTGCCTAATACAATGTTTGCAATCTTCAGGACAAGGTCTTCTTGACAGTGCATGTGCGTTGCCATGAGATTTCCCGCTGCGATGTTCGATCTCAAAGTCGTATTCCTGCAGTAGTTCAATCCACCTCGTAACTTGTCCTTCTGGATTTTTAAACTGCAATAGCCATTTTAGTGCAGCATGGTCAGTTCGTAAGTGAAATTTTCGCCCCAGAAGATATTTGCTAAAATGCTGCAACGACTTTACCACAGCTAGCAATTCGCGTCTTGTGACACAGTAGTTCCTTTCCGGTTTTGACAACGACTTGCTGAAGTACGCTATCACGACCTCTTGGTCACCATTACATTGAGACAACACACCGCCAAGTACTATATCACTTGCGTCTGTGTCAACTATAAATTCTTTGCTTGCATCAGGGTATCCCAAAATAGGTGTTTTGCACAGACGGTCCTTGAGCTCCTGGAATGCGATATTGCAACTTTCATCCCAGCAGAAATGTCGCTTCTCCTCGGTTAGCTTGTGGAGAGGTTTGGCTATATCTGCAAAGTTCCTTACAAATCGCCGGTAATAGGAGCACAAACCCAAAAATGCTCTAACCTTCGTCTTGTCTTTTGGAACCGGCCAACCCTTGACAGCGGCGATTTTCTCCGGATCCGTACGGATACCTTCTTCCGACACTACATACCCTAAAAAGTTAACTTGTCGTTTGAATAGTGAACATTTCTTCGGACTCAACTTGAGGTTGGCACTCTGAATCTTCATGAGCACGCGTTCCAGGTTCTGAAGGTGTTCCTCAAACGTACGGCCCACGATGATGATGTCATCCAAGTAGACCAGACAGGCATCGCCAATTAGCCCAGTAAGTACAAGCTCCATCAGCCTTTCAAACGTTGCTGGAGCATTGCACAACCCAAACGGCATTACTTTAAATTACCACAGACCCTTTCTAGTCGAGAACGCAGTTTTCTCCTTGTCCTTAGGGTCAATTTCAACTTGCCAGTAGCCACTTTTTAGATCCAGCGTGCTAAACCACTTTACTCCTGTAAGCATGTCCAACGTGTCATCAATTCTTGGCAAGGGATAGCTGTCCTTCTTTGTAACGTCGTTCAGACGGCGGTAATCAACACAGAACCGCATGCTGCCATCCTTCTTCTTTACCAGCACCACGGGTGAACACCATGGACTAGATGAAGGTTCAATAACACCATCCTTCACCATTCCCTCAATCATGGTTTCCACTTCCTTTTCACGTGCTACCGGCAATCTTCTTGGCCGCCGACGGATAGGCAATTCCTCTCCTGTGTTTATTTTGTGTTGAACTAAGCCAGTCTTTCCTATGTCAGCATCGTTTGACGAGAACACATCGGCGTACTTGAGTAACAACTTCTTCGCCTTGACCAATTCATTCGGGGAGAGAACACTGCGACAGTCTTCCAAAAGTGTGGTCACTCTCGTTTCTGAATCCTTGCTGGGGGTCCCACTCGATATATATTGGCACCGACGTAACCAATCCACTTCCTCACAAGTGCCAACCAGTGTGCCTTTTTCTATAATCTGTTTCCGGTCGCAAAGGTTCAGCACACGTATTCTTGAGATGTCAGTGGTTCTGACCAAGGTTCGAGCTACTTTCCAGGGAAGGTCATTGTTTACCCTTTCCACAAGTACACAACGGTGAGCTTGCCCAGCGTTTCGGGGAAGACTAACCGGGACAATCGTTTCCGATCTCGGCGGAAGAACAATCTTCTTAATGCTGTACACGTTTCCTGGTAACGCACCTTCCATAAAAAGTTCCTCCTGTCCACATTTCAAAACACCTTGCTTAACGTCGATCTCACAACAATTATTCCTCATAAAGTCTAGGCCTAGGATGCAGTCGTCCATTATATCAGCCACGATGACATTATGCAGGTAGATCACGTTGCCAAGCTTCAACTCCATCTCCTTCTCTCCATGGACGGGTATACGCTGACCGGTGGCTGTTACCAAATTAGTGCGTTCTAGGTTGTATGCGGAGTCCCCAAGGAACTGACTTATAAGTTGGGAACTAACAACCGTACGAGAAGCTCCAGTGTCTATGGTCAGTTTACACGGCATTCCGTTGACCTCGCCCTTGATGATTAGACTGTTCCCATCATGGGTTTGTGAGATCGAGATCCTTGGGGCTCTTTTAACATCAGCCAGCACCCGCCCCGCAGTTCTGGCTTTTACTCGTTTCCCTGCTGCTGCTGGGCGGTGCTGTTGGCCGCACTACCCTCCTGAGATCGTTCACCGTCCCTTTCTAGGGTTCGCTCAGGGCAGCTGGATCGAAGATGGCCCTTTTCCCCACAGCCGTAGCACCTAGGGCTGTATCCTCTGTGGCGGTCACGAACTGTAGCTGCTGCAACCTCCCTGACGCGATGGGAACGAAGATCCTGCCGCACGGCTTCTACCTCCAGTGCATGGGCCAAGGCATCCTTAAGCGTCTCGTGGTGCCCGAGCCTTACAGCAGCTCTGACTTCCAGGTCACGGATGCCGTCGATGAATGTCTGCACCAGGTTTCCTTCAATGAGCGCAGGTACAGACCGGTATGCTTTTCGCACCAGTTTCTCCACCTCTAGAGCCCACTGCTGCAGGTTTTCGTTGATGCGCTGCACGCGATCTTTAAGCTGCGCACGAAAGACGTGTTCCAGGTGAGCGTCGCCATATCTCGCCTCCAATACTTCAAGGAGTTGCTCATAAGTCACTTCCTCACCGAGAGCTTCCAGAACTGTTAAGGCCTGGTCGCGCAAGCCTAGTGTGAGAGCAGTCATGGCCTGACTTTTATTCCAGCCGTTCGCCTTCATAACAGCCTCGAACTGGATTTTGTAGGCTGACCAGGAAGAGGTACCGTCGAACGGTGGCACCTTGAACCCCCGTAGCGAAGGTGTTGCAGCTACTACGGGAGCTGTAGCTCCATCTCCAAGTTTGAGTTCGTCCAGTGATTTCTTCATGTCAGCCATTACGTTGTCAACCCGATAGTTTACTTGGTCGATTCGGGTTTCAGCTTTCTCGATTCGGTTTTCAGCTTTCGCGATTTGGGTTTCAGCTTCCGACAGGCGGTTGTCATGCAGAGGAACCCTATCCTTCACCTCCTTTATCTCCTTTCCGAAGGTAGCGTGAAGGTCCTTCATGAGGAGCATCTGCTCTTCCAACCGACGGGCCTGTTCCTCCTGTCCGCCCCGCAGCTGCTCTTCCAATCGGCGTGCCTGTTCCGCCTGCTGGCGAGCCTGTTCCTCCTGTCGGCGAGCCTGTTCCTCCTGCTGCTCTTTCAACCAACGGGCCTGTTCCTTTTGTCGGCGAGCCTGCTCCTGCAGCATCACCATCAGAGCACCCAAGTCAGGTGCTGCAGATGTAGGGGCAACTGACGGGCCTGCAGCCGGTGGCTGGCCCTCCGACGTCTGCGGAGTTGCACCACCAAATCTTCGTTGGTCCGTCTCCTGCTGGCGTTGACTTCGGGTACGGACACCCTCCGTTTCCTCCTTAGGTAAAATCGGCATGATTTTATCCCACTTCTGACACCAATTGTTACGGGCTTGAGGTTCGTGACAATAAAAATTGCCGATAGAATTACCTAAATTAACACTTTAATTTACTTTACACAAATTAAAGTTAAAAACACTAATAATTAAACACACTAATTCACTTAATTCCGCTCCGAAGCTTCGCTTGTGTCGCCGAGTTCAACTCTGCCCCGATCGCATCTTGCAGCGCCTATTTATTTAAATTAGCAAAGAAACATCCCGAATATTCAGGTAAATGCGCGCAAAGGGACGAGTGTGCGAGTATAGACTTTCCAGAAACTTGGCGCTGTCGGTTGAGAGATTTGTGATGTCATTCTCTGCAAAGCTCCCCTCGCTCTCGTTCCTGACACTAGATTTGACCTGTATCGTCGACTTGAGCGCGTAACAATAATATAAATGGGTCAGTAATTCTAGACATTATATTTAGTGATATTCGGGATTTACAGTTGCTAATAAATAAATACTTTAATAAACAAAGGGCCCGCACTGCACCTGTCTGCTGTGTTATTTTTAAGAAATGACTTATAAAATGCCAACGATTTCGATAGTAATGAATGCAATGATATTATATATGATGTTTGAGATTTATACGACAGACGTAGGGTGCGCTTTGAGAGATGCCCTATTATTGGGTAATAAATAGTTGTTGTATGGTTCCACAAACAAAGTAAGAAGAGATAGAGGAGTTGCGCTGGAATATTATAGGATTATCCGAGGTCCGAAGAGAGGGGGAGGATGCGGTGATTCTCGAATCTGGCAACTTGTTCTATCACCGGGAGGGCGACCATCAGTCCCAAGTAGGTGTTGGATTTATCGTCCACAAGTCTCTCGTTAACAATGTTGTAAAGATTGGGAGTGTATCGTCGAGGGTTGAGTACCTTATACTCAGAATCACCAAACGGTATTCGCTGAAGTTCATACAGGTTTACGCACCAACGTCGTAACATCCCCATGAGGAGGTGGAGTAAATGTATTGTTACGCCGCGCTCAAATCAGCGCCATCTAGTACCAGGAGCGAGAGCGGGGGGGCTTTGCAGAGAATGACATCGCCGATCTCTCGACCAACAGCGCCACCCGAGGAACTAAGTTTCTAGAAAATCTATACTCGATTTCTCGGTACCTTGCGCGTGTTTACTTGAACATTCCGGATGTTTTGCTGATTTGAATAAATAGATGGCGCAAGATGCGATCGAGACAGAGTTTAACTCGGCGACACAAGCGAAGCTTCGGAGCGAAATTAAGTGGATTAGTGTGTTTAATTATTAGTGTTTTTTTACTTTAATTTGTATAAAGTAAATTAAAGTGTTAATTTAGGTAATTTTATCGGCAATTTTTATTGTCACGAACCTCAAGCTCGTAACAATTGGTGTCAGAAGTGGGATAAAATAATGCCGATTTTACCTGAGGAGGAAACGGAGGGTGTCCGTACCCGAAGTCAACGCCAGCAGGAGACGGACCAGAGGAGATTTGGTGGTGCAACGCCGCAGATGTCTGAGGGCCAGCCGCCGGCCACGGAAGCCGGTCCGTCAGCAGCTTCTACGTCTGTGGCACCTGACTTAGGTGCTCTGATGGTGATGCTGCAACAGCTGCGGGACGGACAAGAGGAGCAGGCCCGCCGACAGGAGGAACAGGCCCGCCGACAGGAGGAACAGGCCCGCCGACAGGAGGAACAGGCCCGCCGACAGGAGGAACAGGCCCGCCGACAGGAGGAACAGGCCCGTCGGTTGGAAGATCAGCAGGCGGAACAGGCTCGTCGGTCGGAAGAGCAGATGCTCCTCATGAAGGACCTTCACGCTACCTTTGGGAAAGAGATAAGGCAGGTGAAGGATAGGGTTGCTCAACACGACAACCGTCTGTCGGAAGCTGAAACCCGAATCGAAGAACATGAAACCCGAATCAACCATGTGAACCATCGGGTTGACAACGTGATGGCCGACATGAAGAAATCACTGGATGAACTCAAACTTGGAGATGGAGCTACAGCTCCCGCAGTAGCTACAACACCTTCGCTACGTGGGTTCAAGGTGCCACCGTTCGACGGTACCTCTTCCTGGTCAGCCTACAAAATTCAGTTCGAAGCTGTTATGAAGGCGAACGGCTGGAATAAAAATCAGGCCATGACTGCTCTCACACTGGGCCTGCGCGACCAGGCCTTGACAGTTCTGGAAGCTCTCGGTGAGGAAGTGACTTATGAGCAACTCCTTGAGGCATTGGAGGCGAGATATGGCGACGCTCACCTGGAACACGTCTTTCGTGCGCAGCTTAAAGATCGTGTGCAGCGCATCCACGAAAACCTGCAGCAGTGGGCTCTAGAGGTGGAGAAGCTGGTGCGAAAAGCTTACCGGTCTGTACCTGCGCTCATTGAAGGGAACCTGGTGCAGACATTCATCGACGGCATTCGCGACCTGGAAGTCAGAGCTGCTGTGAGGCTCGGGCACCACGAGACGCTTAAGGACGCCTTGGCCCATGCACTGGAAGTGGAAGCCGTGCGGCAGGATCATCGTTCCCATCGCGTCAGGGAGGTTGCAGCAGCTGCAGTTCGCGACCGCAACAAAGGATACAGCCCAAAGTGCTATGGCTGTGGGGAAAAGGGCCACCTTCGATCCAGCTGCCCTAAGCGAACCGCAGAAAGGGAAAGTGAACGATATCAGGAGGGTAGTGCAGCTAACGGCACTGCCTGGCGGCGACAGGATCATCGTTCACCTCACGCTAGGGAGGTTGCAGCAGTTACGGTTCGCGACCACAATAAAGGATACAGCCCTAGGTGCTATGGCTGTGGGGAAAGGGGCCATCTTCGGTCCAGCTGCCCTAAGCACACCCTAGGAAGGGAAGGTGAACGGTCTCAGAAAGGAAGTGCGGCTAACAGCACCGCCCAGCAGCAGCAGGAATACGACTTTGAGATCGAACATCGCAGCGAGAAATCTCCTGGCAACGCAGATGCATTGTCAAGAAGACCTTGTCCTGAAGATGGTAACCATTGTAGTAGGCAAGGTAAGGAAGTGGTATCCGTGAGGATGCTCAGGACAGACCACCTCAGTAACGGGTGGAAGGACAGCCTACGATGTGCACAGCAGGAAGATCCAGACATCAAGCCGATTCTGGGATGGATGAAGGCCCGTGATACCAAGCCTAAGTGGAGGGACGTCTCAGCGATGAGTTCAACCACGAAAAGCTATTGGGCCCAATGGGACAGCTTGCTGCTTCAGGACGGAGTCCTGTGCCGTAAATGGGACAATGGTCGAGGAGACAGCTGTCGTTTGCAATTGGTTGTCCCTAAAGCTAAAGTGCCGAATGTTTTACAGCTGTGCCATAATGGTCGTTCAAGAGTCCATCTGGGAGTTAAACGAACTCTACTGAAGGTCCGAGAACAGTTCTACTGGGTCCATTATCGTGACGATGTGGAGGATTGGTGTCGTACATGTACAAGTTGTGCGGCTGCGAGGGGACCTCAGACACGGAGTAGAGGAGCATCGAAATTGTACAATGTTGGTGCACCACGGGATAGGACATCCCTTGACATTGCGGAGCCGTTACGGCAAGGCGCAGGAGGGACTCCTAAGATCGTCCATGCGGATCGCTTGGCGCGTTATTGTGGGGCCGATGATGCTCGGGACGAGCATCTCTTAGGAGGGGGCAGTGTTACGCCGCGCTCAAATCAGCGCCATCTAGTACCAGGAGCGAGAGCGGGGGGGCTTTGCAGAGAATGACATCGCCGATCTCTCGACCAACAGCGCCACCCGAGGAACTAAGTTTCTAGAAAATCTATACTCGATTTCTCGGTACCTTGCGCGTGTTTACTTGAACATTCCGGATGTTTTGCTGATTTGAATAAATAGATGGCGCAAGATGCGATCGAGACAGAGTTTAACTCGGCGACACAAGCGAAGCTTCGGAGCGAAATTAAGTGGATTAGTGTGTTTAATTATTAGTGTTTTTTTACTTTAATTTGTATAAAGTAAATTAAAGTGTTAATTTAGGTAATTTTATCGGCAATTTTTATTGTCACGAACCTCAAGCTCGTAACAGTATGAAGATATTTCTAGAGCCATGCATTGTGTTAATGGGAGACTTCAATGCAAAACTAGGCACAAGAAAGAACGGTGCGCTGAAGGTAGGGAAATTTGGGTTAGGGCAACGGAACCCAAGGGGCCAGCAGCTGGCCGACTTCATGGAGAAAGAGGGACTCTTTATGATGAACTCTTTCTTGCAGAAGCGGCCCACGGAAAGTGAACCTGGTCGAGCCCTAACGATCCGACAAAAATGAGATTCACTTCATTATGACGACTAGAAGGCAACTGTTCAGTGATGTCTCAGTGATCGCAAGGGTGATAACTGGCAGCTATCACCGAATGGATAGAAGCACGCTGGACCTAAACGTTAAGTTGGAGAGGTCTCGTCTAATGAAGTCAACGCTCCGTCCCCCTCGTGCTCTAATCTGAAATCCCGAAACAGCTCGAGTTACAAAACCAGTTTTAGTGCCTAGAAGATTGCAGTGGACGATATGAATGACAAGCTCGTGGAAACTGTACATGCGGGCGGAGCAAAGTTCTGCAAGACCCGCCGCAGAAGAACACAAACACTCTACGATCACACTCTTAATCTCATGGCTGTCAGACAGGAGATGAGGCTGCAGTCTTCAGCAGATTTGACAGCATACAGGCAACTGAACAGACAGATCTTCAAATGAATGCGGCAGGACATACGCAACTTCAATACAGTTCGTATTGAAGAAGCGATTGAGCGGAACCAGGGCTCCAAAGTCTTTGCCAGAAATCTGTCTCCCAGAAAGCGCCAACTGTCAAAGCTGAAGACTGAGTGTTGCAGCATCGTTTCCGGGATACCTGAGATTTTGAGTGAGATTTAGAGGTTCTACAGGCTTCATACATATCATCGTTGGAGCCACATGCAAATGTGAGTAACGATCCAAGAGCAAGTCCTATCCGACACTATTCCGATGATATCCCGGACGTCAGTCTGAGCGAGATTAGAATGGCTCTCCAGCAGGCAGGGCCCCAGGCGAGGATGGAATTACAGCGGAGCTTCTGAAAGCGGGTGGAACATCAGTACTCAAAGTCCTTCAGAAGCTCTTCAATTCCGTTTTCCATGGTGGCACTACTCCGTAGGCGTGGAGCAGAAGTGCGGTGGTCCTGTTCTTCAAGAAAGGTGACAACGCTCTCTTGAAGAACTACAGACCGATTTCCCTTCTGAGCCGCCTCTATGTGCTGTTTTCGAGAGTCATTACGAATCGTCTCGCACGCGCACTCGCCAACTTCCAGCCTCCCGAACAAGCCGGTTTCCGAAAAGGCTTCAGTACCGTAGACCACATACATACCCTGCGGCAGATTGTACAGAAGACCGAAGAGTACAATCTGCCACTTTGCCTAGCGTATGTGGACTATGGGAAAGCCTTTGATTCCGTCGTAATTTGGGCGGTGCTACAGTCCCTTCTGCGGTGCCAAGTTGATTGTCGGTATATCGAGGTACTGAAGTGTTCGTACAGTAGGACTATGATGGCTATCCGAGTACAGAACCAGAGTTCGAAACCTATCCAATTGCAGAGAGGTGTTAGACAGGGTGACGTCATATCCCCGAAACTCTTCACCACTGCATTGGAAGATGTTCTTAAGCTACTGGACTGGAAAGGATCTTCGATTTGTCGACGATATACTCCTTATGAGCATTGACCTCAATGGTATCTCCCAATGGATAGGTCTTAATATGAACATGAACAAAACAAAGATCATGTTTGATGTCCATGTCACACCTATGCCGGTAGTTGTTGGGAGCACTATACTTGTTGCCGAGTACGTTTAGCTGGGGCAAATATTCCGACTAGGTAAGTCTAACTTCAACCGAGAGGTCAATCGACGGATTCAACTCGGTTGGGCAGCGTTCGAGAAATTACGACACATCTTCTCGTCAGGTATAACTCAAACTCTGAAACCTAGATTGTACAATCAGCGCGTGTTGCCAGTGATGATTTTGTGAAATTACGAATCTGCGACGTGGTCCTTCACTGCTGGCCGTATGAGGACGCTCAAGGTCGCTCAGTGAGCTATGGAGAGGGCTATGTACGGGATTTGTCTTCGTGATAAACTCAGAAATGAGGATATCCGCAGTCGAACCAGAGTAAACGACATAGCCCAACGGATTAGTAAGCTGAAGTGGCAATAGGTCGGCCATAGATAGCCTCCAAGAACCGATAATCGATGGGGAAAAAGATTCTCGAGTGGCAGCTTCGTACCGGTAGGCGTAGTGCAGGGCAACCCTCCTCCCTAGATGGAGTGACGACCTGGTAAGACATGCAGAAAGCCGATGGATGCAAGTGGCTAAGGATCGTGCTTTGTGGCATTACTTGGGGGAAGCCTATGTTCAGCAGTGGACTTGTGAAAAGCTGTAATGATGAATATAATGATGGTTCCATCACACATTTTTATTAAACAAACGCTGCAACGTGCTTTAAGCCGTGCGTCACGTGTATGAAGTAATATTATTTGCCCTAGGAACGTATCTGATTCAACAGGCAAGGTCCTATTATAGTGTTGCGCGCCTAAGTTGACGTCAGGTACCTGGCACTAGCGCCATCTAGTGTCGGGGACCAGAGCGAGGAGGGCTTCCTAGAAAATGTCAATCTTTAACTTTCGACCAACAGCGCCATCTAGTATCGAACGGAAGAATTAAGCTTTCTAGAAGCCCCACCCTAGGACATGCTCGGGACGAGCGTGTCTTAAGAGGAGGCAGTGTTGCGCGCCTAAGTTGACGTCAGATACCTGGCACTAGCGCCATCTAGTGTCGGGGACCAGAGCGAGGAGGGCTTCCTAGAAAATGTCAATCTTGACTTTCGACCAACAGCGCCATCTAGTATCGAACAGAAGAATTAAGCTTTCTAGAAGCCCCACACTCGAACTTTCTGCGTCTGGTCGGTCGGCGCCCGTATCCACGGAATATTCTGGATGTTTCGGTGAAAATGCGCGATCGGGGCAGTATTGAATTTGGCGAGACAAGCGAAGCTTCGGAGCGAAATAAAGTGATGTGTGATGTATCAGTAATAATGTATCAGTGTGATTAATTATTAGTTTCTTTTAAGTTTTTAATTGGTGTTCGGTAGTAAAAGTGAAAATGTTGGTAATTCAATCGGTAGTTTTTACTGTCTGGAACTTCAAGCTCGTAACAATAGTGAACACTTTTTGTGCTTTTTGTGGACAGTTGGGTAATGTGCACATTTTATAACGCTTGTGTGGTACCTTGGGTGGGCCAGGCATCAGCCAACAATATCGCCAGCGCCAGCATCACTCCTTGATGTTGCAGTTGTAAGAGAGGTTGATAAATAAAAAGTAATTTTGTCTAGTCTACTTATTTCATTAAAGTATTCCTAAATTTATCATTACACTTCATTTACTCTCGTAACCTAACATTACTCGATTTTTCAATAGATATGCAACTTTAGTATTGAAGACTAAAAGACAGTAGGTATCTAGATCTATCTCTTCAACCAGAACTGAAGTGGTCAATCTACAAAAAAGTCTTGAAATCTGTCACGTGAAAGACTTCACGTGTAATAATAATTACGCCTTCTTTAATTTTTACACTACATACTGTGCAAGCTAATTGTTATCAAGTAATAATCAACAGATTATTATAAAAAGTCTTACCATCATTTAACTATTCAAACTCCCTTAGTTCCCGCATCGGATTTGCTTTGTAATAAGTTTCCGACAATATCCCAAATTTTTGTAACCCTGTAAACACAATATCAAAATATATATTAAGAATGCACACGTTTTATACGCAAAAAAATTTTAAGTGCTAATAAATGAGGAAAACTTAATTAAAACAAAAATTGACAATAACCAGGATTTACCGACACCCGCAAGGAAAAACATCGTAAGTCACTTTTTAGCGATTTTCAGTTACGATCATATTCTCAGTAAATAAAAAATTCTCTTTCATTTGCGCTCACCCCTGTATCTGAATTCATTCGCGTTACGATTTTGGCTAGTAGAAAAATATTGTAAGTCAGTGTCCACTGAAGGTAATAAAAAGGTATATTTAGTTACACATACTTACTTATGCCTGACATTAATTTATTACATAACAATAATTGCAATACAAGATACTCTCTTGTTCCTGGCAATTATATTTTCGTAATAAAAAAGTTTTCATCGTAAAATTGCTTACGATGTTTTAATCTTTAAACAGAAAATAAAAACATCAGTCCAAAGACTGTAACATAAGTTACAATTATTTTCTCTGCAATAATTTTCGGGTTGTGTTTGTTTAACGATAGATTATTATGACTACTACTATAGATTATGATAACTTACCATGCATAGATTCTTGATCGCTTCCTCAGGCGCCCCTCGCACAAATATCCGAAGAAAGTTAACCCAGAAAGGAAGAGATTTTTGAATAAAGAAAATTGGAAGGCTGAAATATGTAAACAAAGGAAAAATTTGGGGGAGGAATTTATAAATAGAAAAGGGCAGTTAATAGCGAAAAAAATTATGAAACCAGACTGTGGTGCTAATTGTTCACGTAAATGTCGAGAAGCAATCACAGAAAACCAGAGAAGTTTAATATTTAAAAACTTCTGGGAACTGGGGGATCATAATAAACAAATGGATTATATTAGCCGATCTGTTAGAAGAGTCCCAAAAAAAACAAGTTATTGCCGCCTCGGCCTCATCCAGTAGGCGCAAGTGGTCTTTTGAATACAATTTGTTTATAGAAGGTCAAGAAATACGAACCTGTAAGACGATGTTTTTAAACACCCTCTCTATAAGCGACATGTGGTTGCAGACTTTATTTAAAAAATTGATAAGTCTGCTACAGGTACTATAATAAACGATAAAAGAGGTAGACACGGCACGCGCATAAATGCCGTTCCAGATCAAGTCAAACAATCTGTTAGAGACCATATTTCACAAATGCCGTTAGTAGACTCACACTATGTGAGAAACAGGACATCTAAACAGTATCTGGATGAACAACTGAACTTTCCAATACTCTACAAACTTTGTTTGGAATGGATGAATGAAAAACATTCCGATCAGGTCGTTGCGACTTCAAGACAGTATAGGGAGATATTTGAGACAGATTTTAATATAGACTTTAACAAACCAAAAAAAGACCAATGTCCAAGGTGTGATTTATTTAAAAATTCAACTGAGACTGACAAAACTAAGCTAGAGTATGAGTACGCTTTACATATTGCAAATAAAAATGTGGTCAGGTCTTTAAAAGATATTGACAAACACCGAGCTAAACACTCTGATTCTGTTGTAACAGCTTGTTATGATTTACAAAAAATTTTGAATACTCCTCATTCAGAAGTGTCCGTATTTTACTACAAAAGAAAACTTGCTACATATAACTTCAAGATCTATGATATGGGTAAACATAAAGGGTATTTCTACTTGTGAGACGAGACGATCGGACGCAAAGGATCTAACGAAATAAGTAGTTTTGTATTCTACTTCATAAAAACTAGGGCTCAGGAAGGATACAAGGAGTTTAATTTTTATTCTGATAGCTGTGGCGGTCAGAATAAAAATAGGACAGTATTCGCAATGTATGCATATGCTAGCAGAATATTTAATATAAATATAAATCATCACTTCTTTGAAGTTGGACATTCATAATTAGAGGGTGATGCGATGCATGCACTTATTGAGCGAAGGAAAAAACGTAAAATTATCTACGTACCTCAGCAATGGGTGACTTTGATAAGATGCGCTAAATCTAGTGGTGAGCCGTATGAAGTCAAGGAAGTAAACCAAGACAATATATTGGATTTTAAACAACTTTTGCCATGTTACAAAAATTGGGAACACGACGTTAACCATGTGAAAGTCTCCCGGAGTAAAATCATGCATATTCATTTTATCAGTAGCTTACCTAATGTAATTAAATTTCAATATGATTATCTGAGCGACAATGAAATGGCTATAAATCTAGCTCAAGATATTAAGACAGTTTCTCTTCGGGCAGTTACTCGTCGCGCTACCAAGGAACCTCAAAACAGTGAACAAGAGCTACCGATTTCAAAGGCTTATAATGCACCTTTGCCTTTATCTACAGCAAACACGGAGCAAATATAAAATATAATATATTTGCTCCGTGACAGCAAAGTACAAAGATTTAATAAGCTTATGTAATAGCAATGCCATTCCAACAATATATCGTGATTATTTTATAAATTTACCTCACGTGAAAACGATTCTACCAAATAATATGACTGATTCTGATTAAGAAGTGTATATTACTGTGTTTTAAAACTATTATGTATATTTAAGTAAGTAATATATAATCGAATGTTTAGTATGCATACAATATAATTACTATATTGTATGCATACTAAACATATTAAACAACAGTATCTTACAGAAACAAACATTTAAAATTTAAAAAAGAAAAGTCTTTGATGTACATAATCAATGACATTTCTTTTTTAATAATTATTTTTCCTTAAATTTCAAATGTTTATTTCTAGATATTTTTGAATTTATTTTATTAATTTATAAACTGATTTTAGATAGTTGATTAGAGATTGCAAAGACTTGTGATTGTTTATAGAGTAATAATTGTAGTACTTTCTGTTGCTTAAATTTGTAATTTTTGTTTCTTTAAATATTTTAAAGTTTGTTATTAATTGTGATATTCAGAATTTCATGGACCTCACTGTAATGCTTATCTTAAAATTGATTGGATAGGTACCTTAAACAGATTTCAAAAGAAAATTAAATAAAGCTTATACTGAAACATAAGCAAGAACTAACCAAAATTAACAAAACGATATTTTTTATTATTATATTTTCTTAACTATGAAAGACTCTTTGTTTTTGTGTGTCAACATGATTTATTCCTTGCATTTTGAGATTTTTATAGTTAAAATTAATAAAGATTTTCCTAATTATTTCACGATGTTTTATTCTTACTTTAACTCAAAAACATATAAAAATACATGTTTGGCATTGTATCTCAGACTTACATTGTTTTTCACTTAATGAAGTAAATATTAACACACAAAATTGAATTGTATTTCTCAGTTACAATGTCATTTTATAAAGTTTATGTCATGTAATGTCATTGTAACTCATAAAAAATAATAGAATACATATATTAATAACATATTAATGATATGAAAGTGTAGATTTTCCTTTGCTAACTTAAATTTTCACGGTGAGATGGCGCTAGGACTTAACAGAACTATATAAGAATTTTTTGAATCTTTGACGCGCTCTCCTGTAAAGTTGATAAAAATCGGTTACGATCTTTTTCCTTGCATGTGTCGTTACATTGCATGAAAAAATTACTATACCTTGTATACAGAGGGCAATAAAACTGATTCTCATCTAAGGAGTGCTATATAAATGATCCCCAGATAAAGTTCTGTCACTCATCCCACATCCAAGCAGTGGAGGATGAGGTGCGCCGACGGCACTCACCCTCCAATGCCTCTGATCCTATCACTGTGTCCAAAGATGAGATTTCATCCATTATCAAAGTACAGAAGTCCAAAAAGGCACCGGGTGCGGATGGCATCTCCTACCAAGCCCTTAAACATTTTCCGGAGCAGTTGATAATTTTACTGGATATAATCGTCAACGCCTGCTTCGATCTCAGCTACTTTCCCACCTCGTGGAAAGTGGCAACTATCATTGACATTCCAGTGAAGCCTCACCACCTACCCTCCAGTCACCGTCCCGTCAGCCTCCTCAAGGCTATGGGCAAAATTTTCAAACAAGTCATCTTCACTCACATGAGGCGCTATCTGTTTCCCATAAACGGCGACCCTCTTGTCATTTCCCACCAATTTGGTTTCTGAATGAAACACTCATGCCCCCAACAAGTTCACCGTTTAGTGGAATATATCCTCAGCGGTTTCTATCCTCGTCATCATAAGACCATCGCGGTCTTTTTCGACATTGCTAAGGCGTTTCATAAAGTAAGCTTAGTTAAGCGCGCTCTCAGTGGCTACCCGCCGCCTACGCCCCATATTCCCCAAGGGGGGTCGCTTCCGATACAGCAAAAAGGCCCTTCATGCCAAAGCCAGTCTCGTGGTGTATTTAGTGGGTAGGCACTTAGGTGTTTTCAGTGAGTCCCACATAACCACGCAGACGGCTGCGTGGTATGCTTAGAGCATTCACCACATCCCTCCCCCGCTTCCCAGAGGGTACTTTACTTTGCTTCTGGGCGAAAAAGAAGTTCTGTCAGGACTTTGAAAATATGAAAAAAATTCTTTGCTATATTTTAAAAGTTAGAGCCATTAATTTTAAAAAAATCGAGAAAATCTACAATGTGAAAAAATCGAGAAAATCAACCATGTGACGGTCTTTTAACTCTTGTTGCTACAAAATTAAATTTTTATTAATTTTTTTTTTATTATGTAATCCTGAATAATGTTTCTCTTTGATAATTAAGAAATTAAAATATGGCTTAAAAGACAAGCGTCCAAGCCAAAAATCTTAATAAAAATGTTGCTGTCATACTGTCATATGTATGATTGATCTGTCAGACTCAGATCAAAGTTGTAGAGATCAAAGAATACAAATTTTATATTATTATTTGTTATTTGAAGCGAGAAAATAATTTTTTATGCTTTATAATAATAACTGCAGTAAGATAATATACCTTGGTATTGAAAAAACGTTATAAACTTTAACTATTGAATATTTCTGACACTTAAAAAAATAAATAAGATACAAAATTAGTAAATATTCCAAATTATGTATTCTTGTCTAAAATAATGAATCTTTGTAACTCGTAAAGCCTTGACGTAATTCCTGTTTATTATTTATACACAACTATAATAAAACGCTTTAAATGTTAACTTTATGTCACAATTATTATCAAATATCTCCTAATACAAAGAACAATAAAGATGTTGTTCAACATTATAGTAGGAAGAAATTTGTATTTGGCCTTTTTATTTTATTGGTTGTAGCTGTTTTGTGGGTTGTGTCATCAGAATTGACAAAGGTAAATAATATTATAATTATATAATTTAAATAAAGGAATTTGCCTAAAAAGAAACTAATTTATTAATGAATAATATTATTTTTTCTTGCAGTATCTGTACAATGAAAAGAAACTGGAAAGACCCTTTCTGATAACGTATGTCCGCAGTTCATTATTATTAGTTTATTTAATAGTTTTGTGTTTTTCGCCACCTACAAGGGATCCCTGTCGACCTGCAGATTATACGGTAACAGATTCACTATCTTGGATACTCATTAAATTAATGTACTTCAACAATTAAACAACCTTTAATTTATTTTTCAGCAATTATTGGAACCTACAGCTGAAACAGATGATGAAAATTATTATCATGAATCTACAAGCAGTTTGGTGAGTAATAATAATAATTTAAGTTTTTTACTAATCATAAATAGTTCATAATAGAAAGTATAAAATCTCACAGCTGAAGATTGCCTCCTAAGGGCAATATTTGCAATAATTGCGGCTCTTGGCTGACAATATTTATAACCATTTTATTACTTCATAAATTTATACTAATCTAACTGATAAATGAATACTATTGTAACTGAGGTAGTCAATAGTAAATACTTTATATCAGTATTTAACTAAATCAGAGTACTTTGAATCACTGAAAATCAGCAATAGCATCTGGTGAATAATGTTTTTTTTTCTGTATTTCATATGTTTAGTTTTCTAGAGAAGAGTAACTTATAATTTAAATAAATAAGATTTTATACATTAAATATTTATTTTCCTTAATTTCTTTTCTAAATTGTTATTAACTTTCACAATAAAAAAATACTATTTACAATACATAAAAAATAAGAAGTTACATTTCTATAAATTTTAATACCTTTTATCCTCCTACAGGGTGATTCCACTTTTGTTCCTGTTCGAACTGGTGAAACTACGGACAGTGATGATGCAGCTCCTAGAGCTGTGCGATTTAACAAAGTGGCTGAGGTGATTGAGATATAATTTCAAAAGATAAAAATCCAGTTTGTATTTTATTATACCAGTACAAATGGAGTTGGAGCCGTGGCTCAGATATTGATAATAACTTCAGTGCTTGCTGTAAATTTAATGGTAAGAGAGGGTTCTTAGAGGGAGGGATTTACCACTAGTTTGGCGGTGAAGGAAAACATTGTGAGAAAACCTGCATGTCTGAGCAATAAAAAAAAATATTTTGAAGACATGGGAAGTTCACCAACACGCATTGGGACAGCGCGGCAGACACTTCCTTCAAATAAAACCCTCTCAGAAATGAGAGGAAGACTGTGCCCCGCAGTGGGACCAATATAGGCTGTAGCTTTAACATATGGAATATATGTTACATTTACCAAAGAAGGAGTGTAATCTATGATTTGCATACTATAATGTCAGATGGATTGTAGATCACAATTACAGACATGTTGCATCTTAGACATCGCTTGTTGGCATGGCAATTTATTTCATGGAATTTCTACCGTTTTTAACATATTAACAATTTTGACATATCCCTGCTTTCACGACACTAATTCGCTGCATGTATGTAGACTAAGGTAACTTTAAAAGGTCACATTTAGCACTTCATAAAAATAAACTTGTAAAGGCAGCCTCACAACATAATTTATTTTCTCAAAATTAGGATGACACAATTGGATAACTTTTTTCTTATTGATTTTTTTAATGAAAAAGAAGTCAATTTCACATAAACAATTTTTATTCTAATTAAGCTGATTGTCGTTGAATGGTTATGTCGCTATACTTGTTTTACTAAGGATGTTAGCCAAAAAATGCAACATTTTGTGTGTGTGTGTGTGAGTGTGCGTGGGCGCGCGCGCGTGCGTGTGTGTGTGTGTGCGTGTGTGCGTGTGTGCGTGTGCGCGTGTGCGCGTGTGCGCGTGTGCGTGTGTGTGTGTGTGTGTGTGTGTGTGTGTGTGTGTGTGTGTTTCGTATGGTGGGTGTAGAGTCCCAGAGAACATTTTTACTGAAAATGAGGCATTACATCTTAGTCCTCAGGTGTGACAACGCATCTGCATTTTGATAGTGAGGATAAATGTAGTATATCGGCTACAGCAACCATTTACCGTAAGTTATTCCGTTTATTCACACTAGGATGGATACTCGGAAACTTGTATTCATCTAATCCAATGGATATGGTAGTGGGTAATCGGAATTCGTGTTTTATTTTTCTACCGATTTTATCCCGGCTGGAAGCTGGCGCGGCAGACATTTATAGCAACCTAATAAAAACTGATCCAAGATACATTAGCATACCTCTAAAAATGCAAACATACTTCTTGTTTAAAATGTCAACGCTGAAATAAAAGGAAATACCTCATAGTATTGCAGATTCAACGAAATTTTGGCATAAAACAATTTAAAATGAAGTTAAAGACAAACATCCAAAAGTAAATCCAGTTTTGGAATGCTTGCAAAAACGTCCAGTTTTTCGCTAATGCAAAGTTTATGACACGTTCAGATTATCGACACGAGCACCTCGCCTAGTTAGCCCTGGACGAATATGATGCGTTTACGTACACCTGTTCAATAATTAAATTAGTTTTGCTAATTTTCTGGAGTTATAGCAGAATTTAAAATTTACGTAATAATATTATTTAAAATGCGTTTTGATTTAAATGCAACATGTAATGCATGGACTTAAATAAGCTGTAACGGTAACAGTAACGATGATACGTAATATGACTTTTGTTTAAGTTTGTGGTTATTAAAAATTAATAATTAAAGTGTATAAGTTGAACTGTAGGTCTTGGGAAGAACAGTGGTTTCCGGGTATCCACCCTCGGGTGGATTTTTTAGGATGGATATACGGTATAACCCCATACCATCAGGTGAACTGTGTGCTTGTTTGTAACCCTTATTATATTTTCTTAAAAACATAAAGCTAAGACGGACGGTTGCCAAACGTAACCTATTAAAGTGGCCCTTAACTACTTTAGTTATGGTGTCTTAAAGCATGTGTGCGTGCTGGAATGCAAGAATGCTTGAATGTATGTACGCTTGCGTATTATAACCTATCGGCAGGTGTGTGTGTTATTTTGATGTTTTAAATCTTATCGATGTGTACAGGTACGTGTAATGTCAGCGGCGATGGCTGGCGAGGCGCTACTAGCTCGATTGTCCTGGGCGGCGTCAGTGCGCGCGTCGGAATACGCACAGCGTCGCGCCGCTGCAGCCGCCACCAAACGGCATATACGACTCGCGCTACTTTTTTCTGTACCAGTAAGTTTACAGTACATTTTTACTTCAAACTCAACCACAGTAGAACCAGAGTAGCCGATATTGCCCAACGGATCAGCTGAAGTGGCAATGGAGCGGTTATATAGTGAACCGAATCGATGTGGAAGAAATGATGTCGACTGGCAACCTCGTACTGTAAATGCAGTGAAATGCGTCTAATAAACAAATGACAAATGTTACAATGTCTTGTCTGATTCTTTAAATGTGAAAATATAAAAAATGTGTTTTTATCTAAATTTAAACTAATAACAATGAATTTTATCATAGTCTCCAAAGCAATGCAGACATTTTGATTCAATTCAAATGCAAGTGGCTGTGGGCCATAGCATACATTTTTTACATGATAGAAACAGAAATAGAAACTTTTTTATTCAATGTAGATTATAAATAATTCCTATTGAAAGTCACTTTTTTATTTACCACTGGTTCGCAAAAAAAACCTCTGTCCTGGGAAGAACCAGCAAGAAACCCAGCGGGACTATTTATTAATTAGCGCCATGCTGCAGTTATATTATTGGTTGTAATGGATGGATGAGGGAGGACCATGTTCTCACTGAATACGCGAAATATAGAAACTCAACGCTGCTGTGTTTCGTATGTTGAGCTTAGAGAACCGAGAGGCCCTTTTTACTGGAAACAAGGCATTCCAGATTAGTTTTCAAGGGTGACAATGCATCTATATTTTGATTCCTAATCGAAGATAGATGTAGATGTATATGGGCCACAGTATCCTCTCTATACTATGAAAAACAACTTACTAACAGGTAAACTATATGCCTGTTTGTCTCCCTTTTATAAAAACGTTTTTACACAAGTGGTAAAATAAAAAAATTTACACAACGAGACTTCAATATACATAAATAAAATGGGAACATCATTAATGTAGTCAAAGTCAATTAAATACTCATTATTAAGAATAACTCAAAAATTTATATTCACATCTTGATAAAGTTTATATATTTTTTTTATAGGATAGGGTGACAAACTAGCACACAGTCCACCTGATGGTAAGTGGTTGCTGCGGCCCATAGACATCTACATCTATCCTCCATCCAAAATGCAGATGCGTGACCTGTGAGGACTAAGATGGAATGCCTCGTTTCCAGTAAAAAGGGTCTCCGGTTCTCTACACTCACCATACGAAACACAGCAGCATTAAGCTACTATTTGACGCTGGTATTCTGTGAGAGTGTGGTCCTTCCCCGGTTGAGCCGACCCATTCGTGCTACAACTATACTACTAATATAACTGCAGCATGGCTCTACCACGTATAAACTATAAGAAATATAGAACCACATGAGAAGTACCAGCTTTTAAATAAAAAAGAATCATTATAATCGATTCACCTAGAAAAAAGTTTGAGGTAACACAGAATAAAAAATATATTCGACGTGAAAACCTCCTCCTCTTTTAAAGTTGAGGTTGAAAATACATTTAAATAATACTAGTTATTACAGATTTTATCGCGTATATTTAACTTTTTAAATACCCGGCGTTTCGAGCACTTTACAGCACCCGGTCACCTCAGTGCCCCCCGTGACCAAGGGTGCTGTAAAGTGCTTAAAACGACGGGTATTTAAAAAGTTAAACACGCGATAAAATCTGTAATAACTAGTATTATTTAAATGTATTTTAACTAAGTGTAACTTAACTAGTATTATAAGAAATCATTATTGAAAATACATTTTTACTCTATTTTAATTATGTTGTTACAGTGGTTCATATCGAATTATTTGTACCGATTAAGTTTACTACACACTTCGTCGAGTTCGGCAATCGTCTACACGTCAACGACAAGTGCGTTCGCACTTTCATTCGGTGCAATATTCGCGCAAGTGCCGACCGACCGGTTTACAATATCTAAGTGCGTTGCAGTATTACTCACCGCAGCTGGACTTGTAAGTTTTTACTCATTTCTTTTTTTTTTAAATGTAAGCACAATTTTTACTCATGAAATGACTTGTTTGCAATTTCAATTGTTACTTGGCCAAAAATCATTACCTTATCTTATGTGTTAGTGGCGCCTATTGGACGGATTTGTACAGCAAGGGATTTTTAAAAGACGAATAAGTAATATAATGTAAGATTGTATAACAATGTCATTAAATGTATACAATCACAAACATTATAGTATAAATTTAATTATAATGGTTGTAGCTACGAAAAAGATGCTGCGTAAGCTTATGTTATATGCCGTCTCAGCAGGCTCCGGTCTTCTCTCTTCTCCTCCTTTATTCTTAATTGAGAATAAATGTAGATATCTATAGGCCTCAGAATCCACTTACCATCTGGTGAACTGTGTGTTTGTCACCCTCATTCTATTAAAAAAATATTTTTCTTCTTCAACAGGAATAAGGACATGACAAGAATTCTTTTTTATAAATACCATAATGTGAGCAAAAATGTCAATATTAATAATACTTTCAATAATATTGACATTTTTGCTCACAAGGTGGGTATTTATAAAAAAGAATTACTTTCAGTACTTAGAGGAGAATGAGTTTG
Organism: Parnassius smintheus behrii; assembly: GCA_036936625.1. NCBI lineage: Eukaryota > Metazoa > Arthropoda > Insecta > Lepidoptera > Papilionidae > Parnassius > Parnassius smintheus. Next base: position 22,107,048 of record JAUPFT010000013.1, on the reverse strand, counting down.
TATAATTGATTATTACAATATTTTTTATTATTGTGTTATTTGAAAACACAATCACTGTATTATATGAAAAAGTTGTACGCTATTCTCAATCTAAACATTTCTTAATAGTAATTGGTGGTCAACGGTGTTGGTTACACTATTATATTATATTTTGTAGTGAATGTATTTTAGATTAATAAATATTGTGTAAACTGTTTGTTGATTCTAATAAATTAAAAAAAAAAGAATTACTATGTGCACTAGGTTCCCATCTTGCACTTTTAATACATACATACAACTAGATTATTAGATTGCAACATTTAAACTGTTTCGAAAAATGCTAGCTCGGCGTGAGCACGCTTTCGAGGGACACCGTGGCATAATTGCTATTAGTGAGTGCTTGTGTGTAGCGATATGTCCTTCTAATGGCCGTAGAACCTTAGCTCTCTACTTTATGTTATATGTATCATTTACTAAGAATTAGGACCTTCGTAGTCATTATTACACTGATATATTTTAGTAAAAGTTAAAGTAAAGTTACAGTCTATATACGTAGGCGGTCCCATAATGAATTGGCCTAACTATGAACCAATGAAGGAAATTAAACCAAACCAATTTTATTTTTCAATATAATCACCATGAATACTAACACACTTCTGACATCTGTGAATCAACATCTCTAAACCTTTATAAAAATAATCACATTTTTTATCCTCAAAATGACTGAAGACGGCCGCCTGCAACTCTTCATCGCTTGAAAATTTTCTTCCTCTTAAGTCCCGCTTTAAATTTGGAAATAAATAATAGTCGGACGGGGCCATGTCTGGACTGTAAGGTAGATGTTGAACTTCTGTGAACCCGCATTGACGAACTGCATCCTTCGAAACACCAGCGGTATGAACAGGGGCGTTGTCATGGAGCAACAGGACACCTTTAGACAGCTTGCCTCTTCCTTTTTCCTTTATCTTGTCTCGTAATTTATATATTAAAGAAGCATAATATTCACCGTTCACGACTGTATTACGTGCTTTAAAATCCACCATCAAAATGCCTTGAAAATCCCAAAATATTGTGCACATCAGTTTTTTAGTCGATTATTGCACCTTTGCCTTTCTAGGGGGCTTTTCACCCTAATAACGCCATTCCATTGACTCGCGCTTGCTTTGTGGATCATAATACAAGATCATAGTTTCATCACCAGTCACTAGCCGCTCGATCACAGTCTTTGGATTTTCGCCACAAAGATCCAAAAACTCCGAAGCGCAGCGCACTCTTTTCTGTCTGTTCCGCTGAAAGAAGTTTCGGTACCCATCTTGCACTCACTTTTTTCATGTGAAGATGTTCATGGATCGCGCGATGAATGGTACTCTTAGAGAGCCCAAGCCTTGCTGCAATTTCTCTAATCTTCAAACGGCGGTCACTCAGAACCTCCTCTTCGATAAGAGCAATCGTTTCGGGAGTGAGCACTTCCACAGGTCGACCGTCGTGGCCAAAGTCTTGGACGGTTTCTCTCCCGAGGCGAAACTCTTTCACCCAATTTTTCACTGTGCTATAGGAGGGGGCAGACTCCTTATACACGCCATCCAATCATTCTTTTATTTGGGCAGGAGATAAACCTTCTTTAAACAGAAACTTTATGACACTTCGATACTCAGTTTTCGACATTTTGAAAAAATACGCGACTCTCGTTATTCAAATGCCTGTTAAACTAAGACTTTCATGTCGATGCATGTTTCTTATATTAAGTGCACGATAAACGTACTATTTAATGCAACACATCATGTAGCGACATGTCGCGTTGAACTATATCAGGCCAGTTCATTATGGGACCGCCTGGTACGTCCCACTGCTGGGCACAGGCCTCCCCTCATTTCTGAGAGGGTTTAGGGCTAGGAAGTGTCCGCCGCGCTGCCTCAATGCGTGTTGACGAACTTCACATGTCTTCGAAATATTTTTTTCTTATTCCTCAGACATGCAGGTTTCCTCACGATGTTTTCCTTCAACGTCGAGCACGTGGTAAATCAGCACTTAGAATTGCAATTAACAATTTCATTGGTGCCGGCGGGGATCGAACCCGGGTTATGGGTCATGAGTAATTAATGCGTGTAAATAATGCATAGGCGTAATTGTGAACGCATTATCATTTCCAGGTGGTGTTGGGTTTATCTGAGAGCCATCAAACTAATTGGACAGCAGTGCTGTCAGCATTAGGCTCTTCCTTTTTTTACGCTTTGCATCTATTGTTGTTTCGTCAGGAATTGAGAAAAGGAGAGGGCATTAATTCTATTCTGCTAATTGGTAAGTCCATTAGCCTCTATCAAACCTATAATGGGATAAAAAAATATCAGAAATGTGGCCTAAAGGGAATTTCCTTTAAATATAATTTTATATGTGGTGTCACACTGCAGCTATATTATGGATGTAGCTGGTATGGGTCGGCTCGACCGGGAAAGGACCACGCTCTCACATAATACCAGCGTAAAATAGTAGCTTAATAATGGTGTGTTTTGTATGGTGAGTGTAGAGATCTGGAGACTTTTTCACTGGAAAAGAGATTTTGATTCTTAATTGAGGATAAATGTACTATGTAGGATGTCTATGGGCCACAGCATCCACTTACCATCAGATGGATTGTGTGCTCGTTTGGCACCCTTATTCTAAAAAAATATATAATATGAGATTAAAAATTTTTACTCGATTGATTACTGATATTGCTTTTATCACATCGCATTATAGTCAACCAAATCTAAGAAATACATTTTGACAGCTGTCAGACTTATTGCACCAAGCATGCCAACCAAAAAATGGGAACGTAAAATATTCGATTCGTAAAAAAATCGATATCGATTATTTAGAGTTGCTAATCATTTACAGTTCGGTTTGAATAATACCAGAATAAATTAAAAACGGATGATTTAAAACACAAGATTTATCAGTTTCTTCGTATTTGTTGTTACTGCTTATTTCTAGAAGCACAGTTACAAAAATTTAAGATTGAAACTAGCTTCAAAATAAATTTATTCAATCACTTTCAGTACAACAAGTAGGGATGTCGTTGTTCATATTATTATTATTTGATTTTCAATAATGCAGTCAAAATTAATGTCTCTTTTAAAGTTATCCATAGTCATTTTTTTTGTTTTTTCTACCACTTTTGCCCATTCATCCTTTGTGATATGGGCATGCTTCAACATTTTTTTATAGCATTTTGTGACAAACGAGTCCACCTGATGGTAAGTGGATGCTATGGCCCATAGACACACACATTTAACCTCAATTAAGAATCAAAATGCAAATGCGATGTCTCGATTCCGGTAAAAAGGGTCTCCGGTTCTCTACACTCACCATATGAAACACATCAGCATTACGCTGCTATTTTACGCTGGTATTCTGCCCAGGTTGAGCCGAAACATTCGTGCTACAACTATAATATAGATGTAGCGTGGCTCTACCACGTACAAAAAGTTATCATAGAAGAAACAGTCCAAAAAGTTAAAGCCGAGTCACAAAATAAGAAGACAAACACAAAATTTCAAAATCACGCACAGTAGGTAAGCTCTCGAAATAGAAACAGAAACTTTTTTATTCAATATAGATTATGAATAATACTTATGAAAGTCACTTTTTTCATTTACCACTGGTTCGCAAAAAATACCTCTGTCCTGGGAAGAACCAGCAAGAAAACCAACGTGACTAGTTTTTTTTTCAATAAGAGCTTAAAATCATGCGTGTTACAATTAACAACATAAGACAAATTAGAAATAGCTTGGTAGCGATCACCCTTCCCAGGGGTTATTATCATCCATAAATTTCTTAATATTAAAATGACCCTTTTTATACAAACTTAGTGTTATAAAGTTTTTGAACTATGTTAACTTAACTTACGTCAAATTTTGTATATTTTCTGGCATTTTGTTATAAAAGCGTATACATCGCCTCACAAATGAATTACTGATTCTGTGGAGTCGAGTAACTGGTAGCGAAATGGCGGGATATTGAAATTATGTAGGTAGTGGTTATTTTAGCACGACCTTGTATATGAGTTTTTTTGTCTACAAAAATTTACTTTGACAAAGTGAAAAAAATAAACTTGTTTTATTCATGATTCATGTAATTTAAGGAATTTTGAAAATAAAAATTAAATTGAACAAATAATACATTTAAGAAATTAATGATTCGCTTTTTTGCTGATTATTCGCATAACAATGAATTTTAATCATCCAAACACCACGGTAGTATACAAAGCGACATGTCATTGAAACGACGTCAAGTAAAAAAAGTTACTACTAGTTATTTTTATTAATTTGCTTTGTTTGAAAAATTCAATTTAAATCAGTGATAAAAAACTATACTGGTTGTAATGAAATATAGATAACCTCATAATTCTTCGGATTTTCGTAAAAGGTTATTTTAAATCGTGTGAGTATGCTTGTGCAAAGTTATTGCGGAATGATTAATGTGAAACGTCAAAATGTATTTCTTAGATTTGGTTGACTATAGTATTAAAGTTAGATTGTATTGTGATACGAGGATAAATGCGGATAAATCACAAAACAGGATTTAGTTTTTATGTCACAATAGTCTCTAGTTTACGATACTAAATGTGTTATGTTTTATGTATATGTAGAAAAGTACTCCATTCCAAGAAAAAGAAAGTTTAATTCAATGCATTAACTTAGTACACTTATGTATCTATGCCCAAAAGTGAGGTGTATTTTTTTCTACTTAATTATCACTTTTCAGGTGTTGTCGGTGGCGCTTGTGGTTGCATGGCGTGGGCACTTGGTGGAGTATTAGCTGCGACGGGTATTGAAAAAGCCGAACTGCCGCCACCAAAATTATGGAGTTGGCTCCTTCTGGATGCGATACTAGGACCACTCCTATTAGACTCTTTGTGGATCTGGTAAATGTTGTGCACAATATACTATCATGATATTAATTATATGTATTTTAAAAACTGAGAAAAAGTAAAATTCTTGTTTTCAGTAAATCTCAAACATTATTTTCAATCTGAAATTATTATTTATATTAGGGTCGGTGTAATAATAATAATAATAATTTTATATACATTTTTTGTGATAAAGGACTTGCCCCTCTATGCTTAGCCAACGAGCAATGGCAAGTGCAGAGCATTTCCGACCGGGAGACCGTATGGAAGGAGAAAGAGCTCCACGGTAGGTTCTACAAGGCTCTACATGAGCCTTTCGTAGACGCAGTAGCCACCCTCCACTGGCTACGCTTTGGTGACCTCTTCGGGGAAACCGAGGGTTTTGTCTGTGCATTACAGGATCAGGTTATTAAGACCAACAACTATCGGAGATACATCCTAAAGGATGGCACCGTCGACATCTGCCGAGCTTGTCGCCATCCCGGGGAGTCACTTAGGCATGTCATCTCCGGTTGTTCGACGCTTTCTAACTCTGAGTACTTGCACAGGCACAACCTAGTAGCCAGAATTCTTCACCAGGAGCTCGCTCTGAAATACGGTCTCGTGGACCGGAAATTGCCGTATTACAAGTACTTGCCGGAAGCCGTGCTCGAAAATGATCGCGCCAGGCTCTACTGGGACCGGGCCATCATCACAGACAGAACTATTCTTGCGAATAAGCCTGATATTGTGCTGATGGACCGGGCACAGTCAAGGATATTTTTGGTCGACATTACCATTCCGTATGACGAGAACCTCGTGATAGCCGAAACAGATAAGCGAACAAAATATCTGGACCTGGCTCACGAAGTGACCGACATGTGGGGCGGTCTGCCGACCGAAATTATTCCTGTAGTCGTGTCTGCAAACGGGCTAATCCCAGTCAGCCTCTCGGGTCATCTGAGACGGCTGGGACTCCGTGACGGACCGCTCCAGGCTCAAATGCAGAAGGCGGTGCTCCTCGATACCGTCCGCATCGTCCGCCGGTTTCTCTCCCTTTTCCCCTAACCCTCGACCGTTTGATCTCACCTGCCATGGGCTTCCATCTGGTTGGGCTTTTATTTATTTATGTATAGTTTATTTATTTATGCTGGTATATGAAATATATATTTATGTATATTTATCATTTCCTTTTATATATTTATTGAGCCCAACCAGATGAGAATATACTACTAATACCTCAAAATAATAATAATCATAATAATAATAATAATGTCCTCTAGACCGAATTTCGGCCACGGCGGCCAGCCTCAATGGAAGCTAACCATCGGCGTAAGACATGATTATAGTGTCCAGGTGTATGCGCAAGCACAGGTGCACTCTCTATTCCCTCGCTATCATAATCCGATGGGACAGTCATCATCATCATTATCATCATTACAGCCCTTTACAAGTCCACTGCTGAACATAGGCCACCCCAAGGTATACCAAAAAGCACGGTCCTGAGCCACCTGCATCCATCGACTTCCTGCACGTCTTACCAGGTCGTCACTCCATCTAGTGGGGGGTCGCCCTACACTTCGTCTACCGGTACGAGGCTGCCTGATGGGACAGTAAACCGACCCAACCGGAAAGCGATCAAGAGACCAACGGCTTTACGTGCCTTCCGAGGCACGGGGGTGAGACCCCGTTAACAAAACTTCCTGACTCCCGGCAGTAGTACTGGGCGTTTTATTCAGAAACACTTTTAAAAAACAGTTTGTCAAAGAAAAACGAACAAACAGTTTCTCGAAGATCCAACATTAGGTTTAAAAACGAACGAAATAAATACAGTTCTACATTTCATTCTCGGAACTGTCTCAATCGCAAAACGTTTACAAAATACATGTTCGTTTGGTAGATTCATAGGTTGGATCAAGTTAATATTCTATTGCTATTGCTTTATGAACTATTGTCGTATAAATAGAAAACAGTTATAGTAACTACTTTTGATTTGACGTTACCCTTAAAGCTAAAATAAATCTTACTTATATCTATACACAATTCAAATTTGGTTTTAGACGGTTGAACAAAAACGAAGGGACCGAGAAAAAACGGTATTTTCGGCTTTCTATTATTCTTTTATGTAACTATTTGTGAAGATCGGCTTAGTCAAACGTACGTTTTTTGTTTTAAAATTTAAATCAGTTTCATTTCATTTGTCGTCAAGTAACGCTTGTCTACGTTTACTGTGTATTTCCAAAAAAGTGACCATATGTTTACACGCGAAAAGTGTTTTGTGTGATTTATTGTATATATTAATTGTTTAATAGTTTTGTAGGTAATTTTGTGAATATAGGTAAATTTGTTAATAATAATTTTGTACTTTTGTTATTAAAACATTTCGAATTTCCTAAAAAGTGACTATGTTTACGCGCGAAAAGTGTTTTGTGTGATTTATTGTATATATTAATTGTTTAATAGTTTTGTAGGTAAATTTGTGAGTAATAGTTTTGTACTTTTGTTATTAAAACGTTTTTTTTTGTGTAATTTAGTGACGTACTTTCGAAAATGTCTCAAAGAAAAAATGTTAGTGAAATATGGAACTACTTCGAAAAGGTGGAAAATTTGGGAAAGGCGATCTGCATTACGTGCAGAGAAAGTTACAGCTATAAATCGACTGTAGCGAACCTGAAAAACCATTTTAAAAGAAAGCACGTAACACGTACACTGACGGGATTTTTTGTGAAAAACTGTTTTTTTTAAACTGTTTCTCAGAACTGTTTCTCATTTCAAAAAAACGGTTTCGTTTCGTTTTACAAAAAACCTGGAACGACCCAGTACTACCGGGCAGCTACTGAGAATTTCTTGACGGAAAAACTCAATAATTGATTTTTTTGCTCGACCCGGGATTCGAACCCAAAAACGAGGCAATATAGGTGTAAGAATATTTACTACCCCCTATATAGTCCCGTCGTGTCGTAAAAGGCGACGGATGGCAACTAGTGCAAAATCCCCAAAAGTGCAAAAAAATTATATTAGGTACAATTTATATGAGGGAGGCCTGTGTTCAACAGTCGACTTTTAACCTTTTGAGCGCCACGCAAAAAACGCATTACCGTGTACTGTACGCCAAAGCGAAAAGTAAACAAAAACACATTCGAAAAAAATAGTGTTGCCAAGAGTCGATATATCGATTACACAAAATAACTTGATTTTGTTGGTTTTTTATGCAATGCATGACTCTTTATAATCTGGTATGTTTTATTTAATCTTGTGCTGTATTCCACTCTTTTTATATATGTACTTTGTACATAAATAAAATACAAACAATAACAGTCAAATAGTAGTAAACCACAGCACTACTCTTCATCGTGATGACGTCATTGTCACGACTGGACGACAACGGCGTAGCTGACCATCCTTTTTGAAACTTTCTTAGAGATGTAGCCGTGTCGCACGTTGTGTATCGATTTCGAAATCGATCTAACCAAAATATACAGAGATCGACCCAAAATATTTTATGTGTCGGGGGAGGCGTAGGCCAAGTGAAGCACAGAATAAAAGTCTTAAGCTCTTATGACAATGGGGGTTGGATATGATGCTGATGCTACCAGATGATATTGAGATTGAGAAAGAAAATCGCACAACACAAAATGAAAAACTGCTCTTCATACCTTAAGAAAAAAATAACCATTTATTAATTGTAATTTTATATTATTAAAATAAAAAAATACGTGTGGCTCTCCGTGACTGCCGCGGTAAAGATATTGCATAGCATTTTTTATCAACTTGTGCAATCATAATTATTTATTATTTTATTTATACAGTTTTTTTTTTTCTTTTATATTAATTCAAGTTACACTTGTTGAGCGTGGTGACCGACAAGAATACAATTTTTTTTCTTTTATTGAATAAATGAGAAGTTAATATTGTTTAAAATATTTTTACTATCTTACAATACATGTAGTAAGCAGTTAGCAGCTGGTCTACACGCATATAATAGATAAGAGTGTATATACGGAAAACGCATACGTTATGGTCGCATGCACACAAACACCGTGCCGAAGTCTGCCGAACTGAAACGACGTTAGACGATGCACGGCTTTCGACGCCGCACCGCTGTACCGGTTGTAGTGGGGGGTGTTAGGTGCATGTTCGTTAGAGTCTCGTCCGGACCGCGCTAGCAAGCGGTCTTGTCAGCCGGTCGTCGACTCCCGCCCGGGTGGGAGAAGTACAGCGCGTCGCTTCGCAGTGGGTGCACGTGCTGTGGGACCAACTCGGCTTGCGTAGAGCCTCGAGGACGCCCCTGACCCCACCCGGGACGTTACGTACCCAACACTGCGTTCAACCTACATGCTGGGAAGCGAACTCCGAAGGCCCGGCGTACGCTGGAAGCGCGCCTGTTGGTGACTTCGGCTCCGTGTCGAGATGCGTCTCCGCGGGACCTGGAGGTTGCTGACCCTTCGGCAGATCCCTTCCCAGAGGCGCGAGATACGCCAACTTCTGCCTAGGGATACCAGGCCATCACCTAGAGCCAGAAAGCACTGCAGCACTCCGGGCCTCCAGTGCTCACTGGAGGCCCGGAGTGCTGCTGTCAGGAGCGCACTTGTCGTTAAGCGACAATTAAAAACCAAAAGAAACTAACTAACAACAACGAAACAACAAAAATAGAACAAAAACGAATAATTTATTTAAAATTTTAAAAGATACTTCCAGTTTTATATAAAAAAGTATGAAGATGATGATGGGTGACGTGAATTACAATTTTCCTTTTTTTTTAAAAATAATTAAGATTATTAAGTACTGAAACGGAGCCCGAAGACCAAAGTGGCACGCCGCGCTTGGGAGTGGTGCTCACCGTCCACGGAGTATGCACAGGCTGTGCCTGTGGTAGATGCGCAGCGCCTGATCTGGGCACACGCAGCGTCTGGAGAAGGCACACGCAGCGCTTGAAGTAGGCACACGCAGCTCCTGGAGTAGGTACACGCTCCGCCTGGAGTAGGCACACGCAGCGTCTGGAGTAGGCACACGCAGCGCCTTGGAGTAGGCACACGCAGCGCCCGGAGTAGGCACACGCAGCGCCCGGAGTAGGTACACGCAGCGCCCGGAGTAGGCACACGCAGCGCCTGGAGTAGGTACACACAGCGCACTAGTAGGTGAAGGCGTAGGCGTGGCTAGGCGACAACTTCAGGTGAAGGCAGAGGCTTGCAGGATCCCGGGGCAGTGCGGCCCCGGGATAAGGCCTTTAGGAGATGCTTCTAATTTGAAAGCTGAAGCGAGACTCCCCTTTATTGGCCGATTGTTCGGCTTTTATACTTTTTGACGGATCTGGGATAAGAAAAGGAAATTATTTAAATTAAAAGCAAATTTTTGTAAATGGCCAAGATGAAAAGAGTATTTTTGTGGAAGTATTGAAGTAAAAACATCAGACCGGTAACGAATTTGAATAAAAATTGCCATGACAACCTGATAAACAACGATGTCAAAACATGTCAAATTTTGGTTTTAGGCTCGTATTAGAGAAACGGCAAGATTTAAGTGAAAAATGAGATATTATTGATATAGGAAAAAAAGTAGCGCAACAGCGCGCACGAAGCCCGAAATTGCAGAGTTACGGAGAACTAAATAAAAGATCGAAAAAGGTAGACTCCATCGACACCGATTTAAAAAGTGCTGATAGCGTGAAAATACGAAGTGAAAATGATTTGTTATTGTGTTCTTATGGTTTAAAAACGTTACAGGATCCTATGGAAATAAAGGTGATGCAAAATATCCAGTTTTGACGTGAATGCAGAAAATCAAAACAGAATGGATAAATAAATTTAAAATAGTGTAAAATGATATGTAAGTAGCATAACACTACACACTCCTGTCGGCAAGATTGGCCCTCTTACCTCGGGACTCCGCGGGGCTTCGAGACGGCTGACCCTCCGGTAGCACCTACCTGGTGGCGCGCAATACGCCAAAGAAGATAACCGACAATGTCGTACAAACGTACGGCTCCCAAGATCGGCCGGTTAGGATTACCCGGGTAATGGGGAACTCCCCGAGGCCCGAACCTGCATGGGATAAATAACAGTAGTCCCATTGTAGATGACAATACGAAGTATATACGAATGTTTGTTACGGAATTTCTTGATTCGGTCGCCGCGCGGTCGAAGCTGCAATAGCTTAAAATGTTTCTTACCTTTTGTTTTATTCAAGTATCAATAATAATTAAAAAATAACACGTTTGGGTTTAAATTTTAATAGTTTTCAATTAATATATGCCTAACGCATTACAACACTAGCGGTCTAACATAGACGACTTCGGCGTTTGTGGACATAGTGTTTGCTTAGATAAAAATCCATTTTTAATAGTTCCATGTTTCCTAGTACTTGTGGCTCTAGGAGACTTGTTTTTTGTACTCACATGTTGCTGGGTTATTATTTTCTGAGGAGTGTAGAATTAAAATACCAGTAATAATTTTCCAATATCTATATTTCAAATTTTTGTTGGCCGGGTTCTTTTTTTGTCAACTATAGACGTCGTTGGCGCTCAGGGCCTGCGGGTGCTGGTCAAATATAGGCGACTTTGGCGCTCAAAAGGTTAAAGGCTGAAATGGACTATCAGCTTATCTATGGTTATCTGCTCTCAACCAATATATTATAATATACAAGGTTATTTTGCAATAACCAGCCGAATTTGCAGAAAAGATTCGGAATAGGCAAAAACGTTGTTGCCCATGAATCACATTCAATTTGGGATAATTTGAAATAAAAGTAGAAGATTTATTTACTCGTATTTTCAAAAACTCTAATAACGGTATATCATGTTTTATATTTATACAAATAAAAATGTATAAAATTGAAGTGTGTGTTTGTAATTTCAAAATAACAGCTTCTTACTAAATGCATATGGAAGTATATACTGTACTTATAACAAAAAAATAATTTTTTTAACATTTTTGTCTGTCTGTTTGTTCCGGCTAATCTCCGAAATGGCTAATGGCTTTTTTGACAGGACTAGCTTTTTAGGGTTCCATAGTCAACTAGGAACCCTTATAGTTTCGCCATGTCTGTCTGTTCGTCTGTCCGTCCTCGCTTAATCTCTGTGACCGTTAGCACTAGAAAGCTGAAATTTGGTACCAATATGTGTATCAATCACGCCGACAATGTGGTAAAATAAAAATTGGAAAAAAATGTTTTATTAGGGTAGCCCCCCTATATGTAAAGTGGGAAGTGATTTTTTTTTAATTTCAACACTAACGTTTGATATATTGTTGGAAAGGTATTTAAAAATGAATAGGGGTTTACTCAAATCAGTTTTTGATAATGTCAATAATTTCGGAAATAATCGCTCCAGAAGTAAAAAATAATGTGTCCCCCCCCCCCCTCTAACTTTTGAACCATAAATTTAGAAAATATGAAAAAAATCTGGAGAGTAGAACTTTATAAGGACTTTCTAGGAAAATTATTTTAAACTTGGATGGAAACAACAGTTTTTGTACAAACTCATAAGTGGGAACACTTACTGTGATGGACAGGAAACTACGGAACCCTACACTGAGCGTGGCCCGACACGCTCTTGGCCGCTTTTTATTTGACTTTGTTCACTGGCAGATAGCTGATGTTATAACGAGTAACTTAGGCTACTTTTATTTTAGAAAAACAATTAGGGTTCCGCGCAAAAAAATTTAAACCCTCAGTTAACATGTGGACGAAGTCACGAAGCAGCTCGTTATATATTTGAACTTAAGTTTAAAATTTGGCTACTCTTTGAAAAATAGTCCTATATAGTATCTATAATATTGTCGAAATTTATGGATATATGTACCTGTTGCGTTTTAAACCAATAATGTAATCTGTAATTATAAATTCAATCAATCAGTACATCAATCATACAATCAGACAATGTATTTTATCCATTTTATTCATTTTTATTATTCTTTCTAAAAATGTAAACATTAGGCAATAATATTTAAACACAATATTTTATATAGCTGCACTTTTACTATGTTCTTATTAAATGAATGAACAGGGGCAGATCACTCACGTCTTCAAAGACAGCTACAAGTATGTTGGCGCTGAGTATCCCCCTCGGAGCTTGCGTGGAGTTCTGGCGCGGCACGTATGGCGCGGGTGCGTGGCGTTTTTTAGCCGCGCTGTTTTCTAGCGCCGGCTGGGCCACGGCTGCGCTTGAACTGCCTCATGTGACCGCACCCTTAGACTGGCTCACTGCACGCATGCGAGCTGCAGAGGGCTTCTCGTAAGTATACAAATGTAAATGTAAAATATACGATTGTTTACATTTGTTATGTTTGTTACATTTTTGTAATTGTGTTATTTATTCCTTAAATGAATTAAAAGTATACTTATATAAATTTATGTGATATACTAAAGATTGTTAAAAAATCTGAAATATCCGGATTTATATTTTGAAAGGGAACTTATTAACACGATTGGAAATCCGAATTTAACACTTTTTGAATTTCAAACAATCCGGACCGCATTCCTTACAGCCGGGGGACTCAACGTAAAGAGGGTATTCATTACACTATTTTATCTCGTGGTTTTCGTCAGATATGACTATAGAAAGTGTCAGAAAGGCTTTACTAACTCTAAATGGCTGAAAACGTCTCAGTGGCCAAAGATATTTGAACTGCGAGACTTTTTTAAGGACACTGCCATCTAGCGTGACCGGTGGGACAGTGTAAGTTTTTGAACACCATGAGCTCGCTTATAATGTCTTTATATCTGAGTCCATGCCCCTCCCCCGTGCCCGCGTAACGCTCGCAGATCGAAATGAGTTTTCGAAGGGCACCGATGGATGGACTCGCAGCACCATGTCGTCTGCATAACTGATGTTATTTATTGTATGACAAGAACGCCTCAATCACCACCAGCCCTACACCAGCGCCGCTAAGCTCACAGATCAGTCGGTCGATATATAGGTTGAAGAGGGTCAAATGTCCAGACTAGTTACGAAACGTCTTGTGCTACGATCGCTTCTTCCTCCTGGCAATCGCTAGAATTATTTTTTTAATTACTTATATTCAGCCGCAGAAGATTATTTTCATCATTCCTTACAGCATATCAAACTTTCACTATTGGACATGTGGCAACTATGGCGAATATCTCTCATATGGGAGATAGTGGCCGTGTAGTGGAGGTGTAGGTATATCCACTACCCCATAATATTATCCCCTATTACCACCATATACAGGGTGGCCCAAAAGTCGTGGATCAAACGCAACTAGGGGTTAGATGGGGTCATCAGCTGCAAAAAGTTGTTCTACGGGAGGTCCTTAAAGTCAACCCCTGCAGAGTTATAATTTATTTTGTGTTTTTATGAGAAAATTGACTTTTTTAACTAATTCTTATTAGAATGCCAAAAAATAAACATCCTCTATCTTTTTTATAATTTTCACTAGATTGGTACTGATGAGTCCTTGCGTTAGACATGCTATTTATGGTTGTTTATTGGGTGTGTTGAAGATAATGTTAAGTTTTACGATTATTATTTTTCTCAAATCATAACTTTTTATTTACTTCGGACCCCACTGTGAAAAAAAAATACTCTACCGAAAAGTGACCCTGTATTACAAGTTTTGGCGCATTTAATAGGGATTCTGAAAAGGTATTACACATGGTTATGCGTGGCTTTGATATCTTTTTAGGACGATTATTCATGGCAAGGCCAAAGTTAACCCAACCATAAAACTCGGTTAGGCTTATTTAAAAATAAACTAGAATTAATACAATTAATGACAAAGACTATCTGCCTCTCTTTTACACTAACTATTTAATCCTTTGTCAGTAAAAGGCCGGTTGGCCCGTCAGTTCAGGTAGCGATATCTTTTCTAGGAAACAAAAGGCTGGGCCGGCAGGGGCGGGGGCTGGGGGATGCGCGTGAGCATGTTTCTTTAGAATGTTTAGTGTTCTTTAGTAACTCGCTTCCTGCCTGTGGGTACGCACGTGTTCTTTTTCTCGGTTTTACGACGACTTGTGACCAGTTTCTTTCCTTTGACCTTCGCTTTGTTTTTCGGACTTGTGATAGATTGCCTACCTGTGACCAGTGCTGTGTGAATCGGACGGAATGGCTACAAAAGTGGACAGATGGCTGCTGCGAGGAGAGAATACACCCAACGGGAGTATGCAGAAATGCATTACCTGTATGGCTTTTGCGACGGTAATGCCCGGGCTGCTGCCAGGGAATATCGTCAACGCTACCCTAACCGTGATCGTTTTCCGGATTACAGGGTCTTTATGCGCGTACATAATTCGTACATGGAGGGAGTCTTACCCGGTCAGCATGCTATGAGAGCAGGCAGACCAGTGATGCAATTTAAAAATGAAGATGAAGTGCTGAGAGAATTAAGATTGGATCCTAGTATAAGTCAACGCCAAATATCCAGTAATATCGGGATTCCAAGATCGACGGTGCAACGTGTCATTAACAGAAAAAAATATCACGCCTACCTCGTGCAAAGGGTGCAAGCTTTGCTGCCCGGTGACTATGAACCTAGAGTGCGGTTTTGTAGAGAGGTGCTAAGATATCACAGAGAAGATCCGCAGTTCTTTAACAAGGTTTTATGGACGGATGAGTCAACTTTTAGAAGAATGGGAGTATTCAATATCCACAATCTACATTTTTACTCCAGAGTAAACCCCCATATCATAAGAAATGATCGATTCCAGAATCTGTTTGGTATTAACATGTGGGCTGGTATAATTGGCCAGCAGTTGGTGCTGCATGAAATGCCAGCAAGGCTAAATGGTGCTCAGTATTTAAATTTTTTGCAAAATAATTTAAACCATATTCTTAACGAA
This sequence comes from Parnassius smintheus behrii, assembly GCA_036936625.1. Classification (NCBI taxonomy): domain Eukaryota; kingdom Metazoa; phylum Arthropoda; class Insecta; order Lepidoptera; family Papilionidae; genus Parnassius; species Parnassius smintheus. The sequence continues at coordinate 22,091,408 of JAUPFT010000013.1, read as the reverse complement.
GCTGAAGTTCCAGAAGAAAGAATAGCAGAAATGTGGCTGCAACATGATGGCGCCCCGCCTCACTACGCTCGAGCAGTCAGAGATCATTTGAACGAGCGCTTCCCCAACCGGTGGATTGGTCGAGGCGGACATGTTGCGTGGCCACCCCGGTCGCCCGATTTAAATCCATTAGATTTTTTTCTTTGGGGCTATTTTAAAGAAATAGTTTACCAAGGAGAGAACAATAGGGAACAAGAACTACGACAAAAGCTCGCGTTTGCTAGAGTACAGGTAACTAACAACAGAAGTGCATTCCGTAGGTTACGTAGGAATTTTATTAGACGGTGCAGATTATGTATTATGGTCAGAGGCAGGAATTTTGAGCATTTATTGTAAAATGTTTTGCTTAATAAAACAATTATTTCACAATCGTTGCTTTGTTTTTTCGTCCTAGAAAGATATTAGAGCCACTCATGGCCATGTGTAATACCTTTTCAGAATCCCTATTAAATGCGCCAAAACTTGTAATACAGGGTCACTTTTCGGTAGAGTATTTTTTTTTCACAGTGGGGTCCGAAGTAAATAAAAAGTTATGATTTGAGAAAAATAATAATCGTAAAACTTAACATTATCTTCAACACACCCAATAAAACAACCATAAATAGCATGTCTAACGCAAGGACTCATCAGTACCAATCTAGTGAAAATTATAAAAAAGATAGAGGATGTTTATTTTTTGGCATTCTAATAAGAATTAGTTAAAAAAAGTCAATTTTCTCATAAAAACACAAAATAAATTATAACTCTGCAGGGGTTGACTTTAAGGACCTCCCGTAGAACAACTTTTTGCAGCTGATGACCCCATCTAACCCCTAGTTGCGTTTGATCCACGACTTTTGGGCCACCCTGTATATTATTATTGTACATATATATGTATGTATGTATGTATGTATATATATATATATATATATATATATATATATATATATATATATATATATATATATATATATATATATATATATATATATATATATATATATATATATATATATATAATCATATAATCATTAAATATTGTATATATTATTAATATATTTTTATAAATATTATTTTTAATAATATTTTTTTTAGTTTATTTTATATTGCACGTTGCACCTATCCATCAAAATATAAAATTATATTATCCTTTTACGTTCGATTTGTCAGGTAGGTAGAATAGAAATCGCTTAAAGCGATATGACCACCGTTTGTAGTCATAAGTTTTCCGTTATTGTAATAACTTTGTTCAATTGCAATAAAGAGTTATCTATCTACATATTTATCCCGTGGCAGCAGCGACTTCCCAATAACGACTAAAAATAAAAAATATACTGTGTTTGCCAACCCGCTTGCCAAGCATGGCAACTATGGTAAATATCCCCCTATGAAGCAATCTATAGAAGCCTATGTTCAGCAGTGGACTTAAATAGACTGTAATGGATGTAATGAATGAAGGGATATTTGCCACGGTTGCCACGCGAGTTAACCGCAGTTTTTTTATTATTTTGAGCTGTTATCAAGAAGATGCTGCTGCTCATCTCCAGTTGAAGCTCCCCCCTGTCGCCTCTTACGACAGCCACGGAACTAAATGGTACCCCATAATATCGTCTCTTCGTGGGCTCCTTTACGCCGATACTACTCAGCAACACAACAGATGCTTGCGGGCTTCATAATGTTGTACACGGCTTAGTATGGATTTGTGCAATTTAAAATGAAAAAGTGCAAAAATGGTGTGTATTACCACAGTTTAAGTCTAACAGTTGTGAAACGTCTTTGATGTCAGCCGATGCCCCCGCCTGCCTAGATATTTACCCGGGCGGCGTGTGTGCTAGGGGTTGTCACGAAATGGGGAATAAAATAATTTTGGATATTATAATACTCATTACCATTTATTAATATTACAGTACCACCTCGATATAACGAAACTGAAGGGATTAGAAAATATTCGTTATACCAAGTAATTCGTTACAAGGAGGTTTGTTAGAGGTTAGGCGGGACTACGATTCGTTTTCACAAGTTCTTAAGAAGTTCAACGTGTCTGAACCTATCAAAACATGATTTATTGTGGAATTAAGTGGGAACAAGATATTGTTGCGCGCCACAGTTGATGGCACTAACGCCATCTATTATCGAATGGAAGAACTAAGCTTTATAGAAAATTCCACACTCTAATTTTCTACATCCAGTCGGTCGGGACCGGTATTTGCTGGAACATTCTAGATGTTTCGGTGTAAAAGGCCTATATAAAGCCGTGTAGGGCCGCAACCAGGGCAGTATTTAATTGGCGATACGAGCGAAGCTTTCGAAGCGAAATAAAGTGAACTAAAGTGTTAAGGGTGATTAATTATTAGTGTCATTTAAGCTTTAATTGGTGTTCAGTAATTAAAGTGTCAATTTTGGTAATTTAATCGGCAGTTTTTAATTGTCACGAACCTTAAGCTCGTAACAATACGTTATGTCATAATGCTGTGTTAATCCCTACTTTAATGTATGGTAGTGAAAGTTGGGTGTGGCAGAAGAAGCACGAAAGTAGAATAAATGCTGTAGAAATGCGGTCTTTAGGAGTGTGCTAGGGTTAAATCTGAATGACAGAGTGAGAAATTGCGTAATAAAAGAAAAATGCGGTGCGCAAGATGATGCTGTGACCAGGATTAAGATAGGAATGCTTCGGTGGTTTGGTCTTGTATAAAGAATGAACGAGGAAAGAGTGACAAATCAAATTAGTATTGCAGAGTAGAACGGCAGAGTCGGGGAGGGACGCCCTAGAAGAAGTTTCATCGACCAAATTGGCGATATTTTGAAATGGGCCACATTAGGAGTACCCTTAACCGATGAGCATGTATGCGTAGATATATGGATGTAAAGGAGGCGAGAGGGGTGTGTCAGGATCGTGCCAAATGGAAGTTCGTATTCTTTACCTACTCCTCTGGGTGACAGGCTTAAGTGTTTATGTTGTTGTGATATGTCAAGGTTCTAAGTTGAAAAAGTTCGTTAAATAGAGGAAAATAATACTTTCTATCTACATTCCGCAACGATTAAAAATTCGTTATAAAGACAGCAGTTCTAGAAGATTTCAAAAAATTCGTTAAATCGAAGAATTCGTTATATTGAGGTTCGTTATATCAAGGTTACACTGTATTTGCATACTTATAAGTTAAAAACATTTATTGAACAGGATCATTTTTATTACTACAAGAAAAAAAATCGTTACACTTTCTATTTATAGAGGTTTTCAGTTTTCGATTGTAAAATTTATTTATATAGTGTACATATTCGCATTCGGATAAACAATTTTTTTAAATATGATGGAAACATAAGTACAACAAAAATTATAAGTAAACTTAATACCACTATATTTATCACGTGCTCGACGGTGAAGGAAAACATCGTGAGGAAACCTGCATGTCATGAATGAGACAAAAAAATATTTCGAAGACATGTGAAGTTCGCCAACACGCACTGGGGCAGCGCGGCGGACACTTCCTTGCCCTAAAACCCTCTCAAAAATGAGGGGAGGCCTGAGCCCATCAGTGGGACGTGTATAGGCTGTAACTTTACTTTTTTATACTTAATAACTCATATAAATATAACATAATTATATTTTATTCCAAAACGGCAGTTAAATTAGTTAAATAAGTACTATAAAACACGCTCGCGTCAACCGCATGTATTATACAGCAGACTTAGTGGAGTGAGCTGGTACAAGGTCGTTCTGCCCCCTGCCCCGCAAGGCCCCTAGCGTTGCTCTGCACAAGTACATTCGTTTCCCAGATGTTAGACTATCTTTATACAGTGGTATTACCTTTTTTTATAAGGCTTAGCACGCACTGCGATTAAACGCACGCGTTTAACCGCACGTCTGAAACCGCAAAAAAATGTAACGCATAGCTTTCCACACAAGCGCACGCATTGGCGACTTTTTTCAGTGACTGATTTTAAAAACGAAAATTGCTACATTTCGATCGCGGTTTGTAAACGCGTGATTTTTATGAGTCCCGTAGTAATAGTATGGCGGCGCACGTACTGCGGTTAACCGCATTCGGTTTCGACTAGACGAGCGCTGAGGACAGTCGTTTTTTGCGGTACTAATTAGTAGCTAAAGTATCCTTTCAGATGTCTTTTATCCGTTAGTGGATGTACCCAGTACTTACAGCGGCGCCGTTATTTACGTTTTCTATTTTTTAATTTAAAAACCATTGGCACAACACACGCTACTCGACCGAAATACATGGTGGTACTGAAATAAAATTAAGCAAAACTTCAGCCGCAGTGCGTGATTATATGCTGTTTTGCGTTTTCAGCTATTCCTAAACCGCTCGCGTTTAATCGCAGTGCGTGCTAAGCCTAAGGGTGACAACCGAGCACACAGTCCACCTGATGGTAAGTGGATGCTGTGGCCCATAGACATCTACATTTATCCTCAATTAAGAATCAAAATCACGTTTCCAGTAAAAAAGTCTCCAGATCTCTACACTCACCGTACAAAACACACCATTATTAAGCTGCTATTTTACGCTGGTATTCTGTGAGAGCGTGGTCCTTTCCCGGTCGAGCCGACCCATTCATGCTACAGTCATAATAGCTGCAACATCGCTCTACCACGTATGAAACCTAAATTAAAAAGCACATTTATTCCTTCCACTAATTGATTAGCCATCGCAGAGCTTCGGTTTTTCTGATGACGCTGATTTAATTGAATACACGTAGCATTTTTTCAAATATTGAGATTATTTCTTAGCATAGAGGTTAGAGTGGTGTTGGGAGTTATTGGTGACAATCACTTACAGTGTAAACTGTTGGTTACTTACAAGTATTATCGCTGCGGTATAAATACGCCCGCTCAGAATGCCAGCGTGAAATCGTCTTTTTGCTAGTAACAAGGCATGTCATCTTTGTCCGCAGGTTTAACAACGCATTCTAGGAATAAGTGTAGGTGTGTTGCGTTTTCGTTGGTCACCCTTACTTCTATAAAAAAAACAATGCACGCGATTCTAGGAGGCAGGGAGATCCTTTTCACACTAGAAAATATTAAAATAATGTCTTTAATGTAATTAATGAGATATTATTTGTTGTATTTAATATTTTTATTTTTTATTATTAGGACTATAAGAAATATAGCGGAGTTGGACGAACAATCTGAAGCACTCATGTCAACTGATGAGCCTACGTAGCGTGGGTTCGAGCGGCGTGCCTTCTGTGCTGTAGAAATTACTTGCAAGTCTGAACGCGGCTTGATGTGTGAACACTGTTATTCCTAGTCTATGGTGTTATATATAGCATTAACGTAAATAATACTAAGATAAAGTGACACCTGTCTGAAAATATTGTGAAGGTAATATAACTGTTTCGACAAAAAAAAAATCTCACTAGTGCATGTTTTATTTTATTTTAACAAGCCTAAAAGGTCGGAAAGAAATTTATGTAGTATTATGTTATAAGACTATAACGATCATTCCAAAACAGTTTATTTTTAATTTAGTAAAGTATACATACCAAAAGTGGAAGTTAGAATAAAAGTTGTTATTTCATATTTTTCTTGTAACTTTATTTATGTATAAATAACAATAACTCTCATAAATTAACAGATATGCTATTTAATAGCAATTTTTTCATTCATAATTGACTAACACCTAATTAATACAAGACAATACATTAATTGCAAAATAGCTCTATGCCTTTGCATCTATTTAATTCCATTTCAGATTGTAAAAAAAGCAGCACAGATGGTGCGCGTGGACAAACACTGTGTGGTCAACCTTTAGTTATGTGTGCATGACAACACTGTAGAAACTAGAAACACTTTCGTCATGGTACGTGGGAGGTTGCCAGTGTAGTGCAAAAAAATTTTTTATTGAATAATCAGGTGTACTGTATCAGTGTAATTGTACTTATTTATTATTAACAGAAAAGTTTTATTAAAATCTATTATTTTAGTAGAGTTCTGGTGGCCATATAAAAAACTTAAATTAACACTATTGTTTATTGTGCGACACCTCGAATTTTAAATTGCTTCAGCTAATTAAATTGTAGATACTGTTTATTTTTAACCACCTTAGGTTATGCATTTGAAGATAAAAGTTCTTATATGTAATATTGTCTAAAAGTTCAAACTATTTTGTCTTGTTTTAAAATCCATACAATTATACTAAATTTCAAAGATCACCTACGGGTATGTATGTTTGTCCGTCAAAGTCTGATCGAATTCTGAAGAGACGTACATGTACGGTTAAGTATTATTTAAATTATGTCTAGGTGCAAATATTATCAAAATCGATACAGTAGTGTTGTGTGAATAAGTCAACTAGCGCCATCTAGTGTCAGGAACGAGAGCGAGGGGAGCTTTGCAGAGAATGACATCACCGATCTCTCGACCGACAGCGCCACCCGAAGAACTAAGTGTTTACTTGAACATTCCGGATATTTTGATAATTTAAATAAATAGGTGGCGCAAGATGCGATCGAGACAGAGTTTAACTCGGCGACACAAGCGTAGCTTCGGAGCGGAATTAAGTGAATTAGTGTGTTTAATTATTAGTGTTTTTAACTTTAATTTGTATAAAGTAAATTGAAGTGTTAATTTAGGTAATTCTATCGGCAATTTTTATTGTCACGAACCTCAAGCTCGTAACAATTGGTGTCAGAAGTGGGATAAAATAATGCCGATTTTACCTAAGGAGGAAACGGAGGGTGTCCGTACCCGAAGTCAACGCCAGCAGGAGACGGACCAGAGGAGATTTGGTGGTGCAACGCCGCAGATGTCTGAGGGCCAGCCGCCGGCTACGGAAGCCGGTCCGTCAGCAGCTTCTACGTCTGTGGTACCTGACTTAGGTGCTCTGATGGTGATGCTGCAGGAGCAGGCTCGCCGACAGGAGGAACAGGCTCGCCGACAGGAGGAACAGGCTCGCCGACAGGAGGAACAGGCTCGCCGACAGGAGGAACAGGCTCGCCAGCAGGCGGAACAGGCACGCCAGTTGAAAGAGCAGCTGCAGAGCGGACAGGAGGAACAGGCCCGTCAGCAGGCGGAACAGGCTCGTCGGTCGGAAGAACAGATGCTCCTCATGAAGGACCTTCACGCTACCTTTGGGAAAGAGATAAGGCAGGTAAAGGATAGGGTTGCTCAACACGACAACCGTCTGTCGGAAGCTGAAACCCGAATCGAAGAACATGAAACCCGAATCAACCATGTGAACAATCGGGTTGACAACGTGATGGCTGACGTGAAGAAAACGCTGAACGAACTCAAACTTGGGGATGGAACTACAGCTCCCGTAGTAGCTTCAGCACCTTCGCTACGTGGGTTCAAGGTGCCACCGTTCGATGGGACTTCTTCCTGGTCAGCCTACAAAATCCAGTTCGAGGCTGTTATGAAAGCGAACGGCTGGAATAAAAGTCAGGCCATGACTGCTCTCACACTAGGCCTGCGCGACCAGGCCTTAACAGTTCTGGAAGCTCTCGGTGAGGAAGTGACTTATGAGCAACTCCTTGAGGCATTGGAGGCGAGATATGGCGACGCTCACCTGGAACACGTCTTTCGTGCGCAGCTTAAAGATCGTGTGCAGCGCATCAACGAAAACCTGCAGCAGTGGGCTCTAGAAGTGGAGAAGCTGGTGCGAAAAGCATACCGGTCTGTATCTGCGCTCATTGAAGGGAACCTGGTGCAGACATTTATCGACGGCATCCGCGACCTGGAAGTCAGAGCTGCTGTGAGGCTCGGGCACCACGAGACGCTTAAGGACGCCTTGGCCCATGCACTGGAAGTGGAAGCCGTGCGGCAGGATCATCGTTCCCATCGCGTCAGGGAGGTTGCAGCAGCTACAGTTCGCGACCGCAACAAAGGATACAGCCCAAGGTGCTATGGCTGTGGGGAAAAGGGCCATCTTCGATCCAGCTGCCCTAAGCGAACCCTAGAAAGGGAAGGTGAACGATCCCAGGAGGGTAGTGCGGCCAACAGCACCGCCCAGCAGCATCAGGGAAACGAGTAAAAGCCAGAACTGCGGGGCGGGTGCTGGCTGATGTTAAAAAAGCCCCAAGGATCTCGATCTCACAAACCCATGATGGGAACAGTCTAATCATCAAGGGCGAGGTCAACGGAATGCCGTGTAAACTGACCATAGACACTGGAGCCTCTCGTACGGTTGTTAGTTCCCAACTTATAAGTCAGTTCCTTGGGGGCTCCGCATACAACCGTGAACGCATTAATTTGGTAACAGCCACCGGTCAGCGTATACCCGTCCGTGGAGAGAAGGAGATGGAGTTGAAGCTTGGCAACGTGATCTACCCGCATAATGTCATCGTGGCTTATATAATGGACGACTGCATCCTAGGCCTAGACTTTATGAGGAATAATTGTTGTGAGATCGACGTTAAGCAAGGTGTATTGAAATGTGGACAGGAGGAACTTTTTATGGAAGGTGCGTTACCAGGAAACGTACAGCATTAAGAAGATTGTTCTTCCGCCGAGATCGGAAACGATTGTTCCGGTTAGTCTTCCCCGAAACGCTGGGCAAGCTCACCGTTGTGTACTTGTGGAAAGGATAAACAATGACCTTCCATGGAAAGTAGCTCGAACCTTGGTCAGAACCACTGACATCTCAAGAATACGAGTGCTGAACCTTTGCGACCGAGAACAGATTATAGAAAAAGGCACACTGGTTGGCACTTGTGAGGAAGTGGATTGGTTACGTCGGTGCCAGTATATATCGAGTGGGACCCCCAGCAAGGATTCAGAAACGAGAGTGACCACACTTTTGGAAGACTGTCGCAGTGTTCTCTCCCCGAACGAATTGGTCAAGGCGAAGAAGTTGTTACTCAAGTACGCCGATGTGTTCTCGTCAAACGATGCTGACATAGGAAAGACTGGCTTAGTCCAACACAAAATAAACACAGGAGAGGAATTGCCTATCCGTCAGCGGCCAAGAAGATTGCCGGTAGCACGTGAAAAGGAAGTGGAAACCATGATTGAGGGAATGGTGAAGGATGGTGTTATTGAACCTTCATCTAGTCCATGGTGTTCACCCGTGGTGCTGGTAAAGAAGAAGGATGGCAGCATGCGGTTCTGTGTTGATTACCGCCGTCTGAACGACGTTACAAAGAAGGACAGCTACCCCTTGCCAAGAATTGATGACACGTTGGACATGCTTACAGGAGTAAAATGGTTTAGCACGCTGGATCTAAAAAGTGGCTACTGGCAAGTTGAAATTGACCCTAAGGACAAGGAGAAAACTGCGTTCTCGACGGGAAAGGGTCTGTGGCAATTCAAAGTAATGCCGTTTGGGTTGTGCAATGCTCCAGCAACGTTTGAAAGGCTGATGGAACTTGTACTTACCGGGCTAATTGGCGATGCCTGTCTGGTCTACTTGGATGACATCATCATCGTGGGCCGTACGTTTGAGGAACACCTTCAAAACCTGGAACGCGTGCTTATGAAGATTCAGAGTGCCAACCTCAAGTTGAACCCGAAGAAATGTTCACTATTCCAACGGCAAGTTAACTTTTTGGGGTTTGTAGTATCGGAAGAAGGTATCCGCACAGATCCAGAGAAAATCGCCGCTGTCAAGGATTGGCCGGTTCCAAAAGACAAGACGCAGGTTAGAGCATTTTTGGGTTTGTGCTCCTATTACCGGCGATTTGTAAAGAACTTTGCAGATATAGGCAAACCTCTGCATAAGCTAACCGAGGAGAAGCGACATTTCTGCTGGGATGAAAGTTGTAATATCGCATTCCAGGAGCTCAAGGACCGTCTGTGCAAAACACCTATTTTGGGATACCCTGATGCAAGCAAAGAATTTATAGTTGACACAGACGCAAGTGATATAGGACTTGGCGGTGTGTTGTCTCAACGGAATGGTGACCAAGAGGTCGTGATAGCGTACTTCAGCAAGTCGTTGTCAAAACCGGAAAGGACCTATTGTGTCACAAGACGCGAATTGCTAGCTGTGGTAAAGTCGTTGCAGCATTTTAGCAAATATCTTCTGGGGCGAAAATTTCACTTACGAACTGACCATGCTGCACTAAAATGGCTATTGCAGTTTAAAAATCCAGAAGGACAAGTTGCGAGGTGGATTGAACTACTGCAGGAATACGACTTTGAGATCGAACATCGCAGCGGGAAATCTCATGGCAACGCAGATGCATTATCACGAAGACCTTGTCCTGAAGATTGCAAACATTGTACTAGGCAAGAGAGTTAAGGGAGTGGTATCCGTGAGGATGCTCAGGGCAGACCACCTCAGCAACGAGTGGAAGGACAGCTTACAACGTGCACAGCAGGAAGATCCGGACATCAAGCCGATCCTGGAATGGATGAAGGCCAGTGCTCCCAAGCCCAAGTGGAGCGACGTCTCAGCGATGAGTTCGACCACTAAAAACTATTGGGCCCAGTGGGATAGCTTGCTGCTTCAGGATGGAGTTCTGTGCCGTAAATAGGAACATGTTCGGGGAGACAGCTGTCATTTACAAATGGTTGTCCCTAAAGCTAAAGTACCGGATGTTCTACAGCTGTACCATAATGATTATTCAGGAGGCCATCTGGGAGCTAAACGAACTCTACTGAAGATCCGAGAACGGTTTTACTGGGTCCACTGTCGAAACGATGTCGAGGACTGGTGTCGCAAATGTACAAGTTGTGCGGCTGTAAAGGGACCTCAGACTCGTAGCAGAGGTGCATTGAAGTTGTACAATGTTGGTGCACCATGGGAGAGAATAGCCATTGACGTGGCGGGGCCGTTTCCGGAGAGTGAAAGCGGTAACAAGTATTTCATGGTTGTGATGGATTACTTCACTAAGTGGCCAGAAGTTTTCGCCATTCCAAATCAAGAAGCTTCAACAGTTGCAGATAAACTAGTTCATGAAGTCTTCTGTCGTTTTGGAGTACCTTTAGAGATTCACAGCGATCAAGGAAGGAATTTTGAGTCTCAAATATTCCAGGAAACTTGCCGAGTTATGGGTACTCATAAAACAAGAACGACTTCTTATCACCCGCAATCTGATGGAATGGTGGAACGATTTAATCAGACATTGGAGAGGTACCTAGCAAAAGTTGTAGACAATCGGCAACGAGATTGGGACAAGCACATACAACCGTTTTTGTTGTCATATCGAAGTTCTGTTCACGAAAGTACAGCAGTGACACCAGCTTTCGCAAACTTTGGAAGAGAATTACGGCTGCCTGCAGACCTGATCACTGGGATACCACCTGATGCCCCACGCAGTATAACCGATTATGCATATGACTTGCGGAACAAAATGAATGACATTTATGAGCACGTCAGACAATCGGGCCAGCAAATGTCTGAGAAAATGAAAACCCGGTATGACCGCAAAATGAACAATAAAGGGTTCAACGAAGGTTCATTAGTGTGGTTGCACAATCCAGTCCGCAGCAAAGGGAAATCTCCTAAGCTTCAAGCTAAATGGGACGGCCCGTACCGGATTGTAACCAGGATCAACGATGTGACCTACCGGATACAGAAAGGCGCAAGAGGGACTCCTAAGATCGTCCATGTGGATCGCTTGGCGCGTTATTATGGGACCGATAATGCTCGGGACGAGCATGTCTTGGTAGGGGGCAGTGTTGTGTGAATAAGTCAACTAGTGCCATCTAGTGTCAGGAACGAGAGCGAGGGGAGCTTTGCAGAGAATGACATCACCGATCTCTCGACCGACAGCGCCACCCGAAGAACTAAGTTTCTAGAAAATCTATACTCAAACTCTCGGTACCTTACGCGTGTTTACTTGAACATTCCGGATATTTTGCTAATTTAAATAAATAGGTGGCGCAAGATGCGATCGAGACAGAGTTTAACTCGGCGACACAAGCGTAGCTTCGGAGCGGAATTAAGTGAATTAGTGTGTTTAATTATTAGTGTTTTTAACTTTAATTTGTATAAAGTAAATTGAAGTGTTAATTTAGGTAATTCTATCGGCAATTTTTATTGTCACGAACCTCAAGCTCGTAACAGTAGTATAGACCTTATCTTTAATAAAAGTAAGATCTAAACTACTTAAATGATGTCTTAAAAGTATCATTGGAAATTGGCTCATACAAATATCGTGACAAATTGTTGATATCCTTTATAAAACCCAGATTCTGTCTTCTTTTAAAAATCTACACACAATAAAGTCCTATTAAAATCTAAAAAGAATAAAATGAGGAGTAAAATAACACTCACTAATAATAAAAGCTGTGATGTTTCTAGTGAGAATACTAGATCATACTCATAAAAATACTGTATAGTCATCCGTTTTGATAAGTCTAAAAAATGACCTAATTCCGACGTCTAGAAGTGAGATGGAACTGAAAAAAAATAACATTTTATTACATACGCACAGGTAAGCCTAATAAAAGCATGTTTAAAAACGGAATAACTTTATTATAAAGACAACATCCTAGAATGAAGTTTGAATTTGGAAACAGTACTTATAAATAAACCTATCATCCAATGATCTATGAATATGTTACTCATAACTCTATTTCAGGGACAATAATGTAAACTGGCAACACTAACCGATTATCGATAAGTTGTTGTGTTCCTATAGTTCATAAAAGATAGCTTAATCTCTGCGATAGCTGTCAGTAAAATCACGCCTATGAAGTCCTGAATTTCTTAGTAGTACAGACAGTACCTGTCAATGTCATACTTTATGGGCATGCCGACCTAATTAGTGCATCTTTTATGAACCGTAGTTGTCAGCATCAATTGGCACCAATAATAATATTAAAATAATTAAAATTAAATCAATATTCTGTAAATCGATATTGCGTTGCCTTTTACATTTTTTTCGGACGAGTTGTCACGTCTTGTCGACCCTTCGTTTCGTACTTATAATTAACTCGAGTTAATTTATTTGTTACTTTGTTTTCTTTTTGTTTTCTTACCCGACACTATTCCGATGATATCCCGGACGTCAGTTTGCGCGAGATTAGAATGGCTCTCCAGCACCTTAAAAACGGCAGGGCCCCAGGCGAGGATGGAATTACAGCGGAGCTTCTGAAAGCGGGTGGAACGCCGGTACTTGAAGTCCTTTAGAAGTTCTTCAATTCCGTCCTCCATGGTGGCACTACTCCGGAGGCGTGGAGCAGAAGTGCGGTGGTCTTGTTCTTCAAGAAAGGCGAAAACGCTCTCTTGAAGAACTACAGACCGATTTCCCTTCTGAGCCGCGTCTACGTGCTGTTTTCGAGAGTCATTACGAATCGTCTCGCACGCAGACTCGACGACTTCCAGCCTCCCGAACAAGCCGGTTTCCGAAAAGGCTCCAGTACCATAGACCACATGCATACCCTGCGGCAGATTGTACAGAAGACCGAAGAGTACAATCTGCCACTTTGCCTCGCGTATGTGGACTATGAGAAAGCCTTTGATTCCGTCGAAATTTGGGCGGTGCTACAGTCCCTTCAGCGGTGCCAAGTTGACTGTCGGTATATCGAAGTGCTGAAGTGTTTGTACAGTAGGGCTACGATGGCTATCCGAGTACAGAATCAGAGCTCGAAACTTATCCAACTGCAGAGAGGTGTAAGACAGGGTGACGTTATATCCCCGAAACTCTTCACCGCTGCATTGGAATACGTATTCAAGCTACTGGACTGGAAAGGATACGGTATTAACATCAATGGCTAGTACATTACTCACCTTCGATTTGCCGACGATATAGTCCTTATGGCAGAATCGCTGGAGGACCTTAGCACTATGCTCAATGACCTCAATGGTGTCTCCCAACGGATAGGTCTTAAGATGAACATGGACAAAACAAAGATCATGTTTAATGTCCATGTCTCACCTATGCCGGTAGTTGTTGGGAGCACTATGCTCGAAGTTGTTGACGAGTACGTTTACCTGGGACAAATAGTCCGACTAGGTAAGTCCAACTTCGACCGAGAGGTCAATCGACGGATTCAACTCGGCTGGGCAGCGTTCGGGAAATTACGACACATCTTCTCGTCAGGTATACCTCAATCTCTGAAAACTAAAGTGTACAACCAGTGCGTGTTGCCAGTGATGACTTACGGATCAGAGACGTGGTCCTTCACTGCTGGCCGTATGAGGACGCTCAAGGTCGCTCAGCGAGCTATGGAGAGGGCTATGCTCGGAGTTTCTCTGCGTGATAGACTCAGAAATGAGGATATCCGCAATAAAACCAGAGTGACCGACATAGCCCAACGGATTAGTAAGCTGAAGTGGCAATGGGCCGGCCATATAGCTCGAAGAACCGATAACCGATGGGGAAGAAAGGTTCTCGAGTGGCAGCCTCGTATCGGTAGGCGTAGTGTAGGGCGACCCCCCACTAGATGAAGTGACGAGCTGGTAAGACGTGCAGGAAGTCGATGGATGCAGGTGGCTCAGGACCGTGCTTTGTGGCGTTACTTGGGGTAGGCCTATGTTCAGCAGTGGACTTGTGAAGGGTTGTAATGATGATGATGATGATGAATTTGTTTTTTAATTGAACTTTGCTTGCTACACTTCCGTGTTCTGTGCGCTACATTTAATTTTTGTTCTAAAATCTGAGAATTTAGTTAAATTAGTTAAAATTTGAATTAATAGTTTAATAGTACAAAGTTACCACTTGTCAACAGGAAAGATCAACAACTTAATAAGAATCTAATACCACAACTTAAAGACCTTACAGTTGGGAAACGAATGTACTTGTGCACAGCAACGGTGAGCGTACTTCGGGGCAGAGGGGGGCTGACCTTGTGCTATCGCACTTTACAGTCTGATAGGCACAATACATGCGGTTGGCGCGAGCATGTTCTAATGGTACTTATCTAACTAATATTAAGGCCCGCCACACACTACATACGGAATTCGTTTTGAAATCCCGAAACGGATCAAACGGGTCTGCCACTGATCTGGAAAACTACCGTAGGTGTGTGACGGGTCATTGATTTAATATGGATTTGCTGCGTTCGGAATCCCGAATCGGAATTCCGACACGGAATCCCGAAATGGAATTCCATATGTCTAGCGGGCCTAAGTGCCGTTTTAGAAAAATATAATATTTATAATGGTGCATTACTGTTGTACTAACAGGAGTTACTTAATAAAATTTATTGAATTCAAATGATGGCCATACTTATGTTGCCCTCATTTTTTGTTGATAAAATGGTTTATCCGAAAGCGAATACATTACATAATTAAATTCAACAATCGAAAACTGAAAACATCAATAAAAAGAAAGTGTCACGAAAATATTTGGTAGTGCAAGTGCAACACATGTAACATGTTGATTTCTTATATTTACGCGAACACTACACATGATTAAAACTACTTTTACGGATTTTATCGCGTTCATTTTTACTTTTAATGACTTTTATTTTTAATTCCCGACGTTTCGGGCGCTTTCCAGCACCCATGGTCACGGGGGACTGACCATGGGGGGCCCCGTGACCATGGGTGCTGGAAAGCGCCCGATACGTCGGGAATCAAAAATAAAAGTAATTCAAAGTAAAAATAAACGCGATAAAATCCGTAAAAGTAGTTTTAGTCACATGTAACATGTGTTTTTTCTTGTAGTAATAAAAAATCAGCTCCCGAGGCAACGCTTGCTGCACGGGAGGGCTTGCTTGTAGTGGAACGATGTTTATCAGATGTCTGTAGCTAGATACATCTGTGTACGCCAATTGATCCCTGCTGATCTTAGTGTTCCTTATGTAGCTACTATGTAGTTTCTACGTGGTAGAGCCATGCTGCAGTTATATTAGTAGCACGAATGGGTCGGCTCGACCGGGGAAGGACCACGCTCTCACAGAATACCAGCGTGAAATAGTAGCTTAATGCTGCTGTATTTCGTATGGTGAGTGTAGAGAACCGGAGACACTTTTTACTGGAAATGAGGCATTCAATCTCAGTCCTCACGGGTGACAACGCATCTGCATTTTGATTTGTAATGGAAGATAGATGTAGATGTCAATGGGCCGCAGCAACCACTTACCATCAGGTGGACTGTGTGCTCGTTTGTCACCCTATTCTATAAAAAAAATAGCACGGGGACTTACACTAACACGGGGGTTCTCCGAGATTTCTATGTTTTAGATATCTTTATCAATCTTGGCTGGGTGTTTTGACTGCAGAATTAGGCGGAGCATCGCTCTTGAGGGTCGTACATGGTTTATCGTTTGCATCACATGGTGTGTCAGTGTTATCTTGCTGTCAATAGTAACGCCCTAGGTTCTCCGTTCTCGACCAGTCAATATCTTCGTTAAAGAGATTTAGTTTCGGTGGCAGTCTTTGGGATGATCCGATTACAATGAACTGCGTCGTGGAATCTCGGCCTGTATTATTCGTTCATCGGACGAAGCTCTCTCTACTGCTACTTGAAATGTCTATCTTTCAGGAAGAAGGCCAATAGTCTTACTACGTGTACGTTGAGAGAGGGGTAGGTTGGATAACTTGAAGAGCAGGCCCTGTCGGAAGCCTTCACCACGTCCAGGAGATCAGGAATGACATCCGTCTTGTTGTAGGCAGCTGCGAGGTCATATATACCATACCGTTGTGAGTAGAAACTTAATCGAGCGTCCAACCCTAAACATAAATTATTGCTTGTCTCTGGTTTAAATGGAGAAACATCTGTTGCAACAGGAACTTTTCCAACACCTTCAAAATGCTCAAAGTAAGGGTTATTATATATATATATATATATATATATATATATATATATATATATATATATATATATATATATATATATATATATATATATTTCGGATATGCGCCAAGCACAGAATGCTTTTAAACAGTCTGCGTCTTAAAGTGACAAAAAAGATTTATAAACGAATAAAAAAGTAATAAACCGTTTACTAATTAGGGCGCCTTTGCACTGCATAGTAATTTTATCGTCCGGTACATGGGCGTAATCAAATTTTTACACAATTAAAATTTGTTGAAAATATTTAATTTATTAATATATAATATTTATTAATATTATTAATAATTATTAAAATTTGTTAAAAATTTGTTGAACAATATACCAAAAATTATGAACGGTTTTGGTATATTTAATGTAATAATCAATTATTGATAATATGTGGTTTTCCTTCATGCTTACTCTAACAATAAACTACAATAATAATACTTAAAATATACTATTTCTCTTACTTAATTCTTCTTCCCCATCATGTCTTCCACAGCCTTAGGCTTCTACCATTCTAGGAAAGATTTGCCTTAATAATCACGTTTGGCAGCCAGATTGATGATCGCTGTACTTTAATCTTGTATCCTTTTCTCTGCTTTCTATCGCCGGCTTGGATATTCTACGCATGGCGTAAAAAGATGGTTGTACTGCCGTCTATCGGAAGTGCATACGTGCCAGTCGTGTATGATTTGTTCCTTTGACCCGGGTCGCCTCAAAGTATTACAATTACATTTTTGAACGTTCCGGATCAAACGAACATACGACCAAAGGGTAAGGTCTGACGACCGACATTATCGAGCGGGCTCACAGGTCACAGAGTACTGAAACTCGAAAATAAATGATCAACCCGAATGAAACCGGGGTCATAAGAAGAATCAATACTTAAAATTATATTAGATTATCAATTTAAAATTTAATGTTTTATGCTTTAGCGTGTATATCTATTTATGTTCCAGTGCGTATAATTGTCTTTTTTTTTCCTTCATACGTCACGGGTGTACAATCTAATTACACTATTTTCTTTCCATTGCGCGCGTAGTGCTAGCGCAGGTTCTGTGATAAAACATGCTAAATGGATGCGGTAGCATGTTATGTTGAAAATACCTCTCGGGTTGCGATTGTGTATAAGTGTTTTTATATGAAATTTAAATTATTTTTATATCCTCGGTTCCAGTTATGCAATGAAATTAACATTTATATTATATGTGCCCGTATACATAGAAAATATGTGCCCATGTGTGTATGTGTATGTTAGTGTATATATTTATGTATGTATGTGTATTATATCTATGTATATGTATATATATATTATATGTGTGTATATCTATGTAATGTACTTAAGGTAGCCACTGAAAATCAGGGCTAGGATGACACATCTTAGCGTTTCCTGAGTGGCAGTCCTATTTGGACCATTTCCCATTTTTTTTTAAAAAATTGTGTTTTTTTAAGTTAGCTTTTCACTTTTTTTTAAGTTTTTGTAAGTGTATAATTACGCCTACTTATAAGAATACCTAATTATAATGTATGTTTTGAGTATTTATTGCAAATTTTTTAAGAAATGGCCAAATAAATATCTCTCTTTCTAAAAGATCGGGTCACTAGAAATGAATGAATGACATATGTCTAATCGGAAGCCATAAGATCTCTGGCATTTCCCATACCTACTCTTACAACACCCACGGGACGAAATCAGTTGATGGATTTGCTTGTCACCGTTAACTTAATTCAGGAAAACAAGCACAAAAAAATTATTTGCAAATGTTGTTTTATTATCTCTAACTGACACGCGCATTGGCAAAGCGAGGTTTTGGACAATCCTTTTACTCCCCGGACAACGCAGAGTAATGAAACCACATACAATTTGCAAATTAAAATGTATTTAAATTAAATTTTAAAAAAATATAGTCGAGTTTTCTAAAGCAAGTTATTTCTATACGTTATACTGATTCTGATAACGCACTTAACGGAAACCACGGGGTTTTTGTTACATGTTATATAATCGGCTAACGAATCAATTATTTGATATATTGGAATGCTTTTTACGTCCTAGTCTCTCAAGGATTGTAATTATGCAAGTTTAGTAAATAAGCAACAATTCAAACGTAACTTACGTAACTAGTGTCCATTAACTACTTAATTATACTGCTTATGGTTGGGCATCCATGTTTTACCACCAATGGGCATTGCCGTTTGTGCATGGCATGGGCAATGTCGTTTCAGACGGTAATATTATGATATATTTATTGCACAAGCCCTAGTCAACACGCGAGCAAGAGAAGAAGCGAAGTTCAACGCGGCGATCGCATGCCCTGGTTATCCGCATCTTCTTCGCCCCTCAAAACCTACGCAACCACGATACCACTTCAACTTAATTTATCTAAAAGCGATATATTAATTTTCGTTAAGTTAATTTTACATTTGTATCGTGTTTTTGTTTCCATTTTAAATACAGACAACGTGTATACGAGGTAGAGCCATACTGCAGTTATATTAGTAGTATAGTTGTAGCAGGAATGGGTCGGCTCGACCGGGGAAGGACCACGCTCTCACAGAATACCAGCGTCAAATAGTAGCTTAATGCTGCTGTGTTTCGTACGGTGAGTGTAGAGAACCGGAGACCCCTTTTACTGGAAACGAGGCATTCTATCTTAGTCCTCACGGGCGACAGCGCATCTGCATTTTGATTCGTAATCGAAGATAGATGTATATGGGCCGCAGCAACCACTTACCATCAGGCGGACTGTGTGCTCGTTTGTCACCCTCATCCTATAAAAAAAAGGACAGGAGACATAAGTTAACTACATTATACACAGATATTTTGTAACGAATATAAACTGGCGGCCCTAAGTATGTCAAATTTTTTTGAAATTCTAACTTTGTTTTCTACAAACCGAATATTATGTTAAAGCACTAAAATAGCCTGTAAGTCGCAGAATACTCAGATAGTACCAGGATGACCGAGCTTTGCTCGGTTTTTTTTTTTTTGAAATTACATTTTGATACAAATTACATACTGATGAAACATGAAAAATATATTTTGATCTTATTGACATAATAGAAAAAACTGAACTGTTTAATTGAATAAAAAATCATGAGTGCAATTGAAGGGTACAGGGGTAAAACAAGAAATGTCACAAAAACAAAAAGTTGTGTAATTAACATTTCTATATTTCAAAGTTAACAATTTTCTTAGGTATGGCTTAAACTTATACACTGCTAATAAAAAGTTAAGTTTACCTTTTAAAGTGTTAATTTAAGAAAGAAAAAATACTTTTATGGAAATAAAAAAAATGAAAATAATAAAAAATTAAAGTAGTTCACTTTTACAACATACAAAAACTGGGAATGTCCAGTGTGTCCCATACAAGGAATGTCCAACTACCTAAATGCATTGCTGATTATGCATGAGGAATGCTTTCAAAGTAGGATTGGCCCCCTCAGAACAAAATCTTTTTAACCTTTTGAGCGCCACGCCAAAAACTCACTACCGTGTCCTGTACGCCAAAGCGAAAAGTAAACAAAAATACCTACGAAAAAAACAGTGCTGCCAAGAGTTGATATATCGATAACACAAAATAACTTGTTTTTGTTGGTTTTTTATACAATAAATGACTCTTTATAATCGGGTATGTTTTATTTAATCCTGTGCTGTCTTCCACTCTTTTTATATATGTACTTTGTACATAAATAAAAAAGAAACAATAACAATAAAATAATAGTAAACCACAACACTACTCTCCATCGTGATGACGTCACTGTCACGACTGGACGACAACGGCGTAGCTGACCTTTCTTTTTGAAACTTTCTTAGAGATGTAGCCGTGTCGCACGTTGTGTATCGATTTCAAAATCGATCTAACCAAAATATACAGACATCGATTCTAAATATTTTACGGCGAGGCGTAGGCCAAGTGAATCACAGAAGAAAAGTCTTACGCTCTTATGACAATGGGGGTTTCATATGATGCTGATGTTGCTAAATGATTTTGGATTGAGAAAGAAAATCGCACAACACAAAATGAAAAATTGCTCTTCATACCTTAAGTAAAGAAAACACATTTATTATTTGTAATTATATATTATTAAAATAAAAAGGTACATAATTATTCACTAATCAACAATTGTATATAGGTAATTATTCGCACTAGAAAAATCAGTCTTATAATATTAAAATCTTGGTCAAGGAATAAAAAATCTGTACTTATTACAGAAATCAACAAATGGTACATAATTATTCACTAATCAACAATTGTAAATAATTATTTACCCTAGGTCTAGTCTTAAAATATTAAAATCTTGGTCTTTAACTCAATCAGTACTTAATATAGAAAACAACAATTAAAAATAATTAATAAATTATAGGTAATATTAGTCTTAAAATAATAAAAATCTTATGGAATAATAAAACAAATGTTTAGCTGTCCAAAGCAAATTTTCTAACATGGTAGAGCCATGCTGCAGTTATATTACGAGAGAGTAGTTGTAGCACGAATGGGTCGGCTCAACCGGGGAAGAACCACGCTCTCACGGAATACCGGCGTCAAATAGTAGCTTAATGCTGCTGTGTTTCGTATGGCAAGTGTAGAGAACCGGAGACCCTCTTTACTGGAAACGAGGCATTCCATCTAAGTCTTCACGGGTGAGCGCATCTGCATTTTGATTCGTAATCGAGGATAGATGTAAATGTCTATGGGCCACAGCAACCACTTACCATCAGGTGGACTGCGTGCTCGTTTATTACCCTATGCTATAAAAAAGAATCTTTTCGATAAGAAGTTAATCGAAAATGAAAGACTTTGGTTTCATGATAATTTTAGGCATGATATTGCTCAAAACATGGCGCCACACACAAATAAACATTGCAAATTTTACATGTGAAACGAGTATTTTTACGTTCTTTTTTAGTAGCACATTGTTTGCATCTTTGGTATTTTCCCATTCGCGACGGCATATGATTTGCTGCGTTTTCCGGTATTTTACCTTCGTAAACCTTCGGGATTGTCGCTGCTGCTTCTTGCTATTGACTTGGGTTATTCCAAAACATTAGTAGTGTGGTACCGTTCTATCAATTGTCGAATGACGGCCAGTTGGAATTCAGAAAATTTTAAATTCGGCGTACCCTTAAGTCGTTTGAAACAATAGAACGCATGTAAAACGTGCATATCAAATATATGGAAAAATAATTTCTTGTACCACTTTACGGTTTTACGAATGCACTGCAATGACGACAATAGCATGTCTGCGGTATCGACACTTCCCATATTTTTAGAGTAATCTAAAATAGCTTTTGGTATCATTACAGGGAGTCCAGTATTCCTATTTTCTCTCATTGATGGTTCCATGTGACTGTCATGGATAGTAGACAATATGTATATATATTTCACTAAAAACATATAAGTACTAAATTATGTGCATATATTTATTTCTACTTGGATATTTTTAATTTTTTATTTATTTAGGTAGGTAACTTTTGTACGGCTATACTGTAAGACGCGAAAGTGTTAGTAACAAAAAAAGAACGTCGCCGCCGAGAACAAAAGAGCAATTTAGTACTAAGTCGACACGCTATTTTAGATCTTAATGTTTTACCATTACATTGATTTTTAGTCTACTCACAATACTACTCGAAACGATTGTAATGCCGAAAGGTAGAAAGTCGATATACTATTTTGGACTTTAATGCTTTTTCATTAGGTTGATTTATGATTTATGGTCTACTCACGGTACCTACTTTTCGGAAGGATTATGGTGAAATATGGTTTAAGATATTTATTTCGCTAAACAATATTACCATTCGCTTTTTGACAGAAAAAAATATCTACTAGTTGCAGTATAAAAGTAAACGAACATGATGAGTTATTCTAAACTCAAAAACAAAAACATAAAAAATGTGCTCACAAGAGTCGCCCGGGAAACAGTTCCATTATGTATCGAACTTATTATATTTAAAATTAAACAAAATATTATATAATAATAGATACTAAAAATAGGCAATATACATGTTAGTAAAATAAGTTTAATTTATTAGGAACTTAAGACACTTACCTCACTTAAATCTTCAGGTAATGATTCAGATTCCGAAAATTCATCATCGTCGACGCTTTCCAAAATCCGAATGAGTTCTGAGTTCTGAGGAATCGTTCATGTTGCACTTCACTAATTTTCCCGCTAATCGCTTATGACGTCATCAGCGTGTCGTCTATACTAGACTACGGCGCCCAGTGAACTGATTTTCGATGTCTCGCTAAGGATGCGCCAGAGTTGAGATATTAGATTTATTACGCGAAGATAATTTGATAATTTTTTTTTAATTCATGTAGCTAATTATAGTTTTATATTTCTAACCTTTTGTTTTATTTAAATATCAATAATAATAGAAAAAAAATAACACGTTTGAGCTTAATTTTGAATAGTTTTCAATAAATTTATGCCTAACGCATTACAACACTAGCGGTCTAACATAGACGACTTTGGCGTGCTGGACATAGTATTTGCTTAGATAAAAATCCATTTTTTTTAGTTCAATGTTTCTTACTACTTGTGGCTCTAGGAGACTTGTTTTTTATACTCACATGTTGCTGAGTTATTCTTTTTTGAGGGGTGTAGAATTAAAATACCAGTAATAATTTTCCAATGTCTATATTTCATATTTTTGTGGGCCGGGTTTTTTGTCAACTATAGACGACGTTGGCGCTCAGGGCACGCAGGTGCTGGTCACGTATAGACGACTTTGGCGCTCAAAAGGTTAAATCCATTAAGTCCTTGTACTTTTCTGCACTAATGGGTAAGAAATTGATATAGGCAAAATCTGGTAATTCAAATTCATTTGATGTGTCATTTGACCCGGGTTCCTTTTTTGCCACAATAGGTGATTTCTCCCATAAACCATTATAATTACTTCTGTGTAAAATAACTCTAGGGTGTTCTCGTACACACTTCAATTCTCTTTGGGACTGAATAGGAAATGAGTATTTTTTCATGTATTGATTTTTTAAAAAAATTGTAAATTTTCTTATGTGTTCACCTATTCCTACCTCAATCACCTCAAAGGGTTTGGGTCTTTGGCGACTTACTCTCAGCAAATCATACCACTGGTATGGAAGTTCAATGTGAGCTTTTAGATTGATTAGGCCCATATTTTTATCGCATTCTAAATATGAATGTCCTCGTATTGGATAAGTAATTTTGATAGAATCTAAAAGTTTCATTTTATGGACAACAAAATGAATAAACCTTATCACTGTGTAGTTCTTGTTCTGTCTACCTGCTGAATCACAAAATATTTCTAAATGCTTTACACGACTATCCAAGTGGTTTGTTAAATATTGAAACAGAAATGAAACCACTTCATCTGAACCCTTACGTCCACAGGTTTCTGGATAGGTGTAAAAATAGGAGCTTGCATCACCCAATGCATGAATATTAAAAAAGTGCATTGATAATTGACGTTTGTAATAGACATTGCTTGTGGTGATGTTTGGCAACACCACATTCTTCTGGTAGTCCATAGCAATTGCTGGCAATTAGACGTGGGCGTTATTTCACGTCACTAGATACAGTAACTGGCTACGCGGCACGTAACCGAATCACTAGTTTCGAGTCATATTAGAACTAGTGATTTTTGTAAATGCGTGATTATGATTACTGTTAACCATTATTATTGCGGGAGGCGGGAGGCGACTGTCGGTCGCTCGAGCGCCAAGCGCACATGTGGCATACAACAATAAACAAACCATCGTAAGTAACAGTATTATTGTACGTTTAATTTTCATACGTAAGACTATAGACATAGACAATAAAATAGAGTAATCTCTGTTTGTAAATATTTTCAATGGTTTGCGATTCCGGGAAGCGAGTCACATTGAATTTAACTAAAATAATTTTTAAAACATTTTTGATGGAGTCATGAACTCGTTTATTTATAAAATTAAAATAAAACTAAAAAATGTGTAGGTATAAATTTTTTTTAATTTAAATGTTTATAATATTATAAAACTTAAAAACTGTGTGTAAATAGCCAAACAAACAAACAAATTAATTGTACAGTGTAAATAAAAGTGCAAAAACAAATGACCGTGAAAACGTTGAAAAAGTGTAAATAAAATGTAAATATCAATAATTATTGCATATACAATCAAATTGACTTGTAAATATGCCTGCATTAATAATTTTATGAAAATATTAGTGTCATAGTAAACGCAAATCAATCATAAATAAGTACATAATTAATGCAGTCTGTCCTAAACCTGAATAAAGTATGAAGGGAAGTTAATTTATTGATTTAACTGTATAGATACAAGCACTTAGATAGTCATTAAATTTATTTTCGTTTCGTGTGTAACTGTATAGTTGGTGGTGGTATATATACAAACAATCACAGTAGCCGAATAAAATAGCCAGTTACAAAAATCACTATGTAACTGTACCTATAGTTTCGTTTCGTGTGTAACTGTATAGTTGGTGGTGGTATATATACAAACAATCACAGTAGCCGAATAAAATAGCCAGTTACAAAAATCACTAGTTTTGAAACATGTGACGCCGACAAAGTCACTAGTTTCGTTACGTTTCTTGAAAATGACGTAACGACCCACATCTACTGGCAATTGCTTGAAATCACAGAGTACCTTAGTATAAACTGAAAAAGCTGACTTAAATATTTTGACAGCTAAGACATTCCTTCTTACGTTCCGTTACAACATGGACCTTCCCTGTTTTGTTCCTGCACACAATTTTTAAATTCTAGTAATACATCTGACAATGATTGTTTTTACGCTTTTTGTATAATGCCAAATAAAAATACACTGAGAAATGAGAATGTTGCCATCATAAATTAACTTTTGGATTTTTTGTGACATTTCTTGTTTTGCCCCTGCAACCTTCAATTAGTTTAATTAAAATTTTCATATTTTTAAAAAATACTAAAAAAGGACTCGAAATTAGATTTTCTCACAAAAGATGGGAACTTGAAAAAAAAGTCAGACCGAAGACAGGACGCCAACCAAGGCATTACAATTTCGCGACCGCTCGATATCCACTTGAGCTATTACGATCAATAATGTGTCAAAATTTATCTTCTTATATTGTAGCAGTTTTTCATTGTCTGGAAACACAGATAAAATAAATTTTCTAAAAATAAATCCTAACTAGATCGATTTATTGGCCCCGAAACTCCCTGGACACTAAATTTTATGAAAATCGTTGGAGCCGTTTCCGAGATAATATATATATATATATATATATATATATATATATATATATATATATATATATATATATATATATACAAGCATTGCTTGTTTAAAGGTATAGAATAAAAACGATCTTCCCGTTAATTGGTGAAATAAATAGACTGCAAGTTACGATGTCTGAATTTATTATTAGATAGTATGTATTACTATTATATAAAAATTAACGTTTTTTTTTGTATTTTATGCCCTACCATACCATTCATACGATTGCGGTAAAACTTTGTCAAATTATTGCTCGCACATTTCACTTGCGCAAAGGTAGGCATACTTACATTCCTAATTGAACAATATAACTCTTCCAAATAACGATGTACAGAGATTCCAGTTAACAGTGGTAGAACCACGCGGCAGCTTTGCTGTTGCACGTATGGGCCGGCTCAAACCGGGGTGGTACCACGATCTCACAGAATACCGAAGTGAAGTGGAAGCTGGCCGGAGGCCTAATCCCCCCCCCCCCATCAACATGGTAGCGGAATTAAATATTAGACTACCCCAGGAGGGAACCAGCACACCTGGAGAATCCCTCGCTGAGCATCCACGACCAAGTTACTCCACTCCTGAGCGTGGGTGCTCAAGCTGCCCCGTGTATTCTGGGGGGGGGGGGGGAGCAAAATACCGCTCAAGACAACAACTCCTCGGGGCAAGCGGAGCAACAACACCAAGGCGACCCCGGCCACGCTATCCATGAATTTCTGTAATATCAGGGGACTTCACTCTAACCTAAACGCCGTCAACTACCATCTCGAGACGGCGAGGCCGGTTCTGCTCTTTATCACCGAGACGCAAGTGTCCTCTCCGGCTGATGCTTCGTAACTCTCCTACCCGGGGTACAAACTGGAACACTCTTTTGTGCCGCGGGCTCGAGTTTGCGTTTACGTCAGAGAGGACATCTGTACTTGACGCCTCGGCAGTCTTGAAGATTCGGACCTGTCCATCCTTTGGCTACGCGTAGACAGCGACGACTATCCGCGCGTCTACGGGTGCGTCTATAAGTCTCATAGCAGTAATTCCGAAACAGACCGACTCATCGACCACGTCCAAATGGCTACAGATTCGTTGCTACAGCAGATCCCCTCCGCAGAGATCGTGATCCTCGTCGATTTTAACGCCCATCACTCCGAATGGCTTGGTTCACGTTCAACATATCATGCAGGGAGATCTGTTCATGATTTTCCCTTGGCATATGGTCTGCCACAACTGGTTACTATGCCTACGCAGATTCCAGATGTGGAGTATCATGCACCTTTCCTGTTGGACCTTCTGCTGACCTCTCATCCGGACGGATATCAGATTTCCGTCGACATCCCTTTAGGCTCTTCGGACCATTGTCTTGTCCGGAGTGTGGTGCCACTCACGCTAAAATCGCGGTTGCATTCTGCAGGCTGCCGCCGTGTTTGGCACTATAGGTCAGCCGACTGGGATAGGATGCGGTCTTTCTTTGCATCCTACCCTTGGGGGCGGGTTTGCTTCCCGCCGGAAGATCCCAATGTTGTTGCTGATTCTGTCGCTGATGTGGTACTTCAGGATATGGAAGTTTTATTCCTTCCTCTGTGGTGCCCATCGGAGACAAATCTCAGACATGGTTTGGTCTCTACTGTAAAATAGCATTATGCTATAAGTAGCAGTGCTACCAAGCCTGGGCTGACGCATCAACGTTCCGGAATGTAAACACCAGTGTTCTAAAAAAGAAGTATAATTCCGCCTCCAGGTCCTTCAAAACAGTCATTGCCAGAGCAAAGTCAGAGAAATAGGCAGAATTGGCGAGAAACAAGTTGGCCTGCCTTCTGAAACCCGTGCATTCTGGTCTCTCGCCAAGGCTGTCCAGGGGAATTTCTGTCAGCCATCTACCATCTCTGCACAGGGAGGACGACTCACTGGCCCAGGAGAAAACCGATCTGCTAGGCTCTTTCTTGGCGTCTAACTCGACTCTTGGTGATGGGGGAGTACACCGCCGACCATCCTGCGGTGTGAGTGCTCTATGCCGGAGGTGCGGATCACACACCGGAAATCAGACTGCAAAAGCACTACGTCAATCATACAATCTATATTAACTCTGATAGTCAAGCAGCACTGCTAACGCTAAGACCAAGTGAACTCGAAGCTAGTTATCCTGACTGATTGTGGACCCTTAATGGGCAAACATAACACATCTGGGAAACTATCTATTTCGCCCAGAAGTAGTGAAATTGCTCACAGCTAAGCAATTCCTATTCATTGAAGATGTAGGGATTAGCAGTGGACTATAGCCATAGCAGCGATCACAATAGATAATTTAGGTCGTAGTGATACTGGTCTTTCTAGACCTGCATAGCTGCTCGCACAAAAATAGCTATGCAGTCTGAATCTATAGATTTACCTAAGGTCCCGTATTATTTGAAAATTCTGTCAGAATTTTGAAACAGTACCGAGCTTTTTCATCCGCTCTAATAACAGACAGATCCAATTTTCAAGCCGGCCCGATCCCGAATAAATAAAATATTATTTGTGTACGAAGCCGTAGGTGAGACATCAACTGATCTTAAAGAATTGTTTAAAATTAACGTTTTTTTCTTGCGATTGATACAATAAAATTGCATTGGTTACTTAACTTAAACAATCAAAATTCTATAATACCTGTTCATTTTTATACTTAATGAAAATAATTCCTGAAAGTTCAAAAACCCTGTGTTGATTTTCAAATCAGTTGAATAGATGTAAAGAAAAAAAGTAAAGGTACAGCCTATATACGTCCCACTGCTAGGCACAGGCCTCCTCTCATTTCTGAGAGAGGTTTTTCTTGAGAGGGGGCAGCGTGACGGACTATTCCTTGCCCTAAAAATCCTCTCAGAAAAAATAACCCCGAGTTAAACAGATGGGCGTAATGTAATTTGTCTATTGTAAATTGGTTCAGGAACTTTTGAACTAAAACCCATTATTTTAAGACCTTCAATCAGAAGAACCACATAATATTCCCAGACTTATTAAAAATAATAATTGGCATATTTTTCCTAAATGTTTAAACAACACTTCGTGTCTTGTTGACTATACCTGTACTATAAACTGTCGCTAAACGGAAACGAAGTTTTAGAACGTACACATATTTAAAAATTTACCTAAGTTTCTACTATGTGTCAGAAAATGCTGCCATATCTAGGAATCTTTTCCATAGATAATACCACTACCCAAAAGTTTAATTATTCCAAATTAATAAAAAATTGCAAGCGCATAATCAAGAAAGCTGGCTTTTCTTTAAGTTTGTTGTTGGTAGTTCCTTTATTTTTTTTAACACTGTCTGCAGAACAACAGTTTAAATAAAAGTTGTCCAACAAGATTATTATCTTTTATTATGAGAAATAATCTTTACAACTAGTCACCGCAGCAAGGCAAGCATAGTGGCGTTGTCGTACGCAACAGAGTAGTGCCAGCGGAATGGACAACAATAACGAATAAGCAGAAAACAATAGCGAATAAGCAGAACAACCGCTGTGGCAAAAGCGACTAACATAACTGTGCTTACCACGCATATACACCTGTAGATATTTGATAGATCAAATCAGATAGATAGAAATCAGATAGATTTAAAATCACGAAAAAGCAACTGCGCCCCTCTAAATACAAAACCTTAGTATTCATACTAATATTTTGTATTTAGAGGGGCGCCACTACGAGGTATCGCACCAACTAAAAATTTTGTTAGAGCTGCCACTGACTGTGTGCTCATTTGTCACCCTTATCTTATATAGAAAATCTCAGTATAATCACAAATAAAATTAAGAAAAAGATAAAATTAGTGAAATATAGTATGTGTTTGTATAATAGGGAAATGAATCTATTTACAAAACTTTCATAAGTTTTGGCGATAATTCGACCGCCGGCGGTTTGCTGCTCCTATAGTAATTTAGCTTAGTGCTCCGGCAACTACCGGCTAAGGTGTGACACGGACCTTACACATAACGCTTGTTTGTCCATGGTCATCATAAGATCTATTCGTTGGGAGACACTATTGAGCATAGTGCTTAGGTGATTCTGACAAGAAAGACTATATGGTCGGCAAATCGAAGGTGAGTGATATACTCGCCATCGACATTAATACCGTATCCTTCCAGTCCAGCAGCTGGAAAACGTCTTCCAATGCAGTGCTGAAGAGTTTCAGAGATATTACGTCACCCTGTCTTACGCCTCTCTGCTGTTTCGTACTCTGGTTCTGTACTCTGTTGTCCTAAATACTTCAGCACTTCGATATACCGACAGTCAATTCGGTACTGCTGAAAGGACAACAGTACCGCCAACATCGAGACGGATTCAAAGGCTTTCTCATAGTTCACATACGCAAGACAAAGTGGCAAATTTTACTCTTCGGACTTCTGTACAGTTTGCCGAGGGGTATGTATTTGGCCTAGGGTGCTTAAGCCTTTTCGGAAACTGGCTTGTTCGGAAGGCTGAAAGCCGTCGAGTCAGAGACAATTCGTAATGTCTCTCGAAAACAGCACGTAGACACGGCTCAGAATGAAAATTGGTCTGTAGTTCTTCAAGAAAGCGTTGACGCCAATCTTGAAGAACAAGGCCACTGCACTTCTGCTCCACGCCTACGGAGTAGTGCCACTTTAGAGGACGGAATAAAGGAGCTTCTGAAGGACTTTGAGTACCGGTTTTTCACCAATTTTCAGAAGCTCCGCTGTGATTTATCCTCAACCAGGGACTTGCCATTTTTAAGATACTGGAGAGCCATTCTAATCTCGCTCAGTCTGACATACGGGATAAAATCGGAATAGTTTCGGATAAGCTTTGCTTTTAGATCGTTACTTACACTTGCGTGTGGCTCCAACTGTGACGTATACAGCTGCCCATCGAACCTCTCACTCTCACTCAAAAGTCTCAGGTGTCGTAGGAGCGATGCTGTCACATTCGATCTTCAGCTTCGACAGTTGCCTCTTTCTGGCAGACAGATCTTTGGCAAAGACTTTAATAGAGCCCTGGTTTCGCTCGATCGCTTCTTATTTATTTCTTTATTTAATTCAAAAACTCTTGTGGCTTACAGAAAATCCAACACGCACGCAAGGTTAAATTTTAACATGCAAAAATATTAAAAAAATTGCATCCAATTATAACAACACAAATTAATAGTTATTACTTATAAATTAATAATTAAAATTAATAATCATAAATCAAACAATTTTACAATATTAGTGATATAAAATCTCTAAGCCTTTAGTAGCCCGAGTTGAGGAATTAAAATAGTAATAAACAATAAAATATTAATAATTGTACAATGTTTAAAAAAGAAAAGAAGAAGAAGAAAAAGGTCACTGAAATATTTTGTCATTCATAATATAATGTCAATAAAAGCTAATTAGAATATATGCCCATTAAAATTACATCTTAAATACAAAGCAGTAAATAGTACATAGTCAAGCAAATTAAATTGTCGAATTATTAATTGTCTTATTATCGATAATTTTATAAAAAAAAGAGTCAGCAGACGTGTCATACTGTCTGCAAATATGTCAATTTCATCGTGTTGAGTGAGTATATCCCCTATTAGTATCAATGCTCGATTTGTTGATGCATAGGCAGCCCGTTTGGTACGTGTAACTGGTATGTCTAGCAGACGCGGCCTACGGCGCGGAGCCACCGTTCCTCAACTATCTCTCTGCGGGTAAATGGGCACCAACAAACCGATTCTCTCCACAACCGACTGGCAGTCCAACTTGTGGTGAATTATAAAAAGATAATACCTAATATTTTACATCACCCTCCTAAGCATTAGGGTTTCTAAATCAACCATACCCAAAACGAATAGGAAAGGATACAAATAAGGGTAGTAACCGTAACTCTTCTTATAAAGCCAACGTTGTATTTTCTCTAACATAATAGTATATTTAATCTCATAAGGATTCCAGGCCGCAGCTGCATGCTCTAGTTTACTCCGAACATAAGCGTTATACAAAGTTTTAGCCACCCTTATATCATCAAGGTCAGCAGCAGTCCTCATCACTAAACCCAAAGTTTTACTAGCTGACTTGCAAATGAATGTCATATAATTGTGAAAATCTAATTTTGTATCTAATAATAAGCCTAAGTTAATTATGTCACATACTCTTACCATAAGTGCGTCAAATATGTTATAATTTATAATGATAGGATTCGGTTTTAATGCAAAAGTAATAACCTTGCATTTAGCCTCATTAAGAGGAAGATGATTCACCTTACTCCATTCCGATACCCCATCTATGTCCTGTTGAAGAGCCTGTACATCAGCAGCACTGCCAATTCCTAAGCTTAATTTTAGATCATCTGCGAATAACAGACACTTCGCAGATTTAAATTTGGAAGGCAAGTCATTTATAAAAATTAAGAACAGCGTAGGGCCAAGAGTACTACTTTGACTCACACAAGATCTAGCAAAATAATTAGCGGATTCGTAACCACTTACTCTTACGAATTGACGACGATTATCCAAATAGCTAGCAAAGAATTGAAGAAGCTTCGAAGTAAAACTCAACTTAGCTAGCTTCTGTAACAGTATGTCATTACTCACCAGATCAAAAGCTTTCCTAGAGTCGTAATATGCGGCGTCTACCTGTCTTCTAGAATCCATCTCTGCATATACATAGTCCACGTGTGCTATCAGGTTAGTATTTTTTGAACGATTTTTTCGAAACCCATGTTGACTGTCATGCAAAATATTATCTGTTTACTAATGCGGAAATGGTTTCAAAGGTATTTGAACGCCAGAACGGAAAGCACCACTACAGGTCTAAAGGCAGAAACATCCTTTCCAGGCTCTTCCTCTGGAACAGGTGTCACCCTAGATATTTTCTATTGTTCTGGATATTTAGCCTGTCTAAGAGACAGATTAAAAATGAATAAGAGCGGTGGTCGAAGAACTGGCGCACAATCCTTGACTAGAAAAGCAGGAATGCGGTCAGGGCCACCAGCGGATCGTGGCTTTAGGCGTTATATTGCCAATCTAAAATTACTCTCGTCTACTTGCCTGACTGAGATGGGCACAATATTTACTTGTAAATTAGCCGCAATTTCGGCATAAACATAATTTAATAGGGGCTTTTCATCATGAAATACAGAGCAAAAATATTCAGCTAAGGCATTATTAGCCTTAACCTGCTACTTCTTTACCCTTATAACTATACGTTTCCGTATGTCGTCTTTCTTTCTTTTTATCACTAACATATTTCCAAAATAATACTGGATCGTCAATTATGCTTTTCTGTATCAAATTAAGATGCTGCTGATATGCGTTGTCAATTAAAATTTTAATCCTCCATTGATAAAAATTAAACAGTTCTTTGTTAAATAATTTTCCTTCTTGCTTAAATCTCTTCTGATGGAAATATTTTTTTTAATATTTTCTATGATCTCAGGCATGAACCATTTGGGATACTTACGATGATATTGAAAAAGTTTTTTATTTGGTTCATGTAAATTAATAATTTCTATCAATTTGTTGTAAAAAAATCTACGGCTACATTTACGTCTATAAAAGTCATTAAATCAGACCAATCTAATCCTGCTAACGCTGCATACAAACTTTGAAAGTCCACCTTACGCCAATTCCAATCAGGGATCCCATCCGAACTCCCATCTCGCGAAAACTGCAGCCTAGGCAATACGAACTGTATTGAAGTTGCGTAAGTCCCACCGCATGCATTTGGAGATCTGTCAGTTCAGTTGCCTGTATGCTGTCAAATCTGCTGAAGACTGCGACTTCATCTCCCGTCTTACAGTCATCATGAGATTATGAGTGTGATTGGAGAGTTTTTGTGTTCTTCTGCGGCGAGGCTTACAGAACTTAGCTTTGACCGCATGAACAGTTTCCACAAGCTTGTCATTCATATCGTCCACTTTAATGGAGTCTTCTAGGCACAGAAAACGATTTTTTAACTCGAGCTGAAAGTTTTGGTTCTTTGGATCAGGGCCAGTTGCTGGCCCTTGGGTTCCGTTGCCCTATCCCGAATTTCTCTACTTTCAGCTCACCGTTCTCTCTTATGCCTAGTTTTGCGTTTAAATCTCTCCTTAACACCGTATAGTGGGTTTTGAAGGAATACATGGCTCTAAAGATATCCTCACACATTTCTTTCACCTCCTCATCGGGATGTGGCAAGGCACCTGTGTGACCTTCAGCGGATACCGATTGGTGATTCCGAGTATAAGGTACGCAACCCTCGTCGACACACGCCCAATCTTTACAACGTTAACGAGAGACCTATGGATGATAAATCCGACACCTCCGTGAGACAGAATAAGTAGACGGATTTGTGGATTCCCGTGTCCTTCCCCTCTCTTCGGACCTCAGATATCCCAGCGCAACTTGTCTATCTCCTTTTCCAGCTCCAGGATCTTCTTGTTAGTCTTCAGGTTGCGTACGTTGTGTGTTGCCGGGTCGAGTCGTCTGAGGTGGCAACCGAACCTCCACCGGAGATTTTTATGACCCGCTGCCCCGCCGTTACCATGGTCACCCTCGTAGCCAGGAATAGCGGGGCCGCCGGGGACTGGGAGCCATTTACTTGTGTCTTTGTTTACGGAGGTATATTGGGGTTATAATTTCCGCGCTTGGCGAGCGGGTTGCCAACCGCAGTTTTTATTGCGTTTTCCTGCTATCAGAAAGATGCTACTGCCCATCTTCTGCCTCAGTTTCCTTCTGTCGCCTCTTACGACACCCAAAGGGAAGATATGGGGTAGTGAGTATTCTTACCCATCACTACTCGGGGAAACATTATTCTCTACACACTTGTGACAAATTACCTACCCCCGTTATGAAATCTGTCAAATATGTCCTCATTCGCAAATCGTAAACAAAGGGTATATAACTTAAAGTAAACATAAGCAAGCTATAGAGCGCGTGCTAGCGAGTATGAACAATAAGCACGGGTATGAATAGTCTCGAAATGGCAAGTTAGTAACGAAAGGTAACGCGCGTTAATTTTTTCTCTCAACGGGATTTCTTTTAATTTTAAAATACAATGGCTAAATGTGCAGTGCCAAGTTGTAAAAATGATTCACATAAGTAATCTAAAAGAACAATGATATTTATTTTTATCGATATGTTATATTTCGATAAGAAAACACTGATTTTAACAAAATTACTTACGGTGTCAAAAGGTGTGTATCAACAGGCGTGCGGCTAGGGCGACGTAGCTCTTATCTCACGCCTCGTGCATCGGGTTTCCCCCGAATTTGATTTGGTGCTGTGCCATGTCGTACTCAATTATTTTTAATAAAATGATTTAATTCGTCATAATTATAATATAATTAATTATAGTATCAAAAGTGAAAATCCTTTGCATTCCTAACCCACAAGAATCATTGGCAAATAAATTTATGGGTAGTATCCATAAAAACGCGCACCTGGGAGTACATCAGGAGTTTCGTTTGTTTCATCCACTTTAGTGCTTCGTACGTTTTTGAAAGCAGGGGTGGTTGAAGGTGCAGTAAATAAATAAAATAAAAAAAGATAAATTTGAAGTAAAATTTCACTTTTAAAGTGATTAAAAAACTAAATAACTTTGGCAGTTACGTATGCATATACTTTAGTAATTACGTTTGTATGTTTACGATTTTTTCAAAACTAATGGATGTCATTCAAAAATATTTTGATGTTAGAATGAAATATTCTGTATGTAAAACTGCGATCAAGCAAACAAAACAACAATTATCTTATTGGTCAACTCTTTTTAAGAGATACTAAATCAATTGTATTTTTCTGTGTTGATTGATAATGAATAGGTAAACATCATTTTATCAACACAGGGAGTTTTATTGATCTGATAAACCCTACCTTATAATTATCCATCTACTCATTACTTATTAAGCACTTACCTAATTCATAACTTAAGTTCAATAACGAATTATTTATGTATCAGTAACTAAAGAACACCTGCCGACGCTTGGCATAATGGGCAATTGGCGATACGTGCGCTCTATAGCTTGCTTATTTATTTATTTATACTCTAAGGATTTGAATGTCGTTGTCATTGACAGGGCTCAGTAGGGCTAGAACCCAGAGCCGTAAATCAAGTGATAAAGAAAATGTCATTGTTGACATGACCATCTCCAGATTGACATTGACATTTGACATGACATACACTGTAAATTTTTTATAGGTTATGTGTTGAAATAGCGAGCTATGTTTACAAATTGAAAATTATAAATCGCGAAGTAGAGAATTTAGGTTTAATCTTTCATATTTAAGCTTTAATATTTCAAGCTTTGACATGGCTTTAAACACTCGATTGTTTGTTGGTAATATCCCAGAAAATGTCAATGAATTTGTCCTTCGAGAAAATTTTTCAAAATATGGTCAAGTTTTAAATTTGGAAATAAAAAATAAAGCTGGATCAGAAAATGATAACAAACGTTTTGCATTTATAACTTTGGCTGCTTCAAACTATGATGTTGAAACATGTGAGTTTACTTTTGAACTTCTCATTTTATAACTCAATATTTTAATTTTTTTATTAAAAAAAGTATTGTGTGTATGTATAATTTTGAAGGTATAAAGGAGTTCTCGAGTACAGATTTTGATGGCCATATGTTATATGTAACTCGAGCTCGAGAAAGTTTCTTGGAAAGACTACAGAGAGAGCGAATACAAGCTAGCAAAAAAGATGACGAAAAAGTAAGTTTGTTTAAGGTTTTATAGTTAGTTTTAAGGTTAGTCGCTTACAAATTTCTAAGTCATGTTATGTCATCATTGTTTTAGCTATAAAAGTTCACTTGGCTAAGCTTTCCATTGACGTCCGTCGAGTTGGGGGTTGATATTTTTTTTACAGAAAGGTTACATTAATATAAGCACACACGTAAAGTTTCAACATGCGGAAAAGCGTACTTTTTGAGAAAAAAATTATTGAAAATCAATTATTTTTGCAATATTTATGTCAATCCCTATCTCAGATTATATGATATTTTTTTTACAGAAAGGTTACACTATTGTAAACACACACGCAAAATTTCAACATGCAGAAACGCGTACTTTTTGAGAAAAAAATTATTGAAAATCAATTATTTTTATAATATTTACGTCAATCCTTACCACAGATTATATCGAATTCTCGCCGTTGAACGTTCGTTTTCCGTACAGTTAAGTTGTCATACGTTCGGTAGCATTTTATTGTACATTTTACGTAAATAATTATATTTTGTACTCATTTAAATAGTTTTCATGCATACACTTATATTTAACAGTTTATATTTAAATTACAAAATTATTATCATTATGAGCTATTAAAATTAAAATGTGTAGTGTTTACCGTTTTTTACCGGCTTGTGGAACGTAACGTAAAACTGACGATTTCTAAGAATTAATTAAAGCAATATGTGTATAAAATTGTATAAAACATGTGTATAAAACAGTGCCCACCTATTAGGGCAGATAACAAATAAAATAGGTTAGGTTCAACTTATGTCAAGGAACCGAATTAATAGACCCCGACTCCACGTGGTACGAGTCTGTCCTACCCCTAGAGTAGTTTTATAGAGCCGGAGGCGCGTAGCCTCGCCTCCGCAGCTTCGGCTTGTTGGTCGCCTTCGGCGACCAGCCTCAGCCGCTCCGGCTCGTCCGATGCCTACGATTTGTTACGCAAAGGCGTAGAGGCTGCTCTTCCCGCAGCGCCGGAGACGTTGCGATCTCAAAATAGATACAGAAATCCCTCTGAATGAGTCCCTCTATTTATTTTTGGTGAAGGGGTTCCCCCTTCCTTAGGGGGTACCCCCTTCCCCCCCAAGAGGTCCCCATGGTTTTTACACTTAATATTTATCCATAAAAAATAAAATTTCCTCAAAATTAAAATTCAAAAAGGGGGGGGCTCCGCAAC
The DNA here is from genome assembly GCA_036936625.1 of Parnassius smintheus behrii. Classification (NCBI taxonomy): domain Eukaryota; kingdom Metazoa; phylum Arthropoda; class Insecta; order Lepidoptera; family Papilionidae; genus Parnassius; species Parnassius smintheus. Next base: position 22,053,700 of record JAUPFT010000013.1, on the reverse strand, counting down.
TTTTCCATTTAAGGGGGAGTAGTACACCTCCCCCCAACCTCCCCCCAACCTCCCCCCACCCCTCTCCCACCTCCAATTCGACGGACGTCAATGGAAAGTCGTACCGTTCACTTAGTGGGCAGCTTGGCAAGTGCAGTTTTTATTTTATTTTGAGTTGTTATCAGAAAGATGTGGCTGCCCGTCTCCTACTTCATCGTCGCCTCTTATGACACCCACAGGATGATATAGGATTGTGGATTCTCTCACACTACAACTACATGGCTAAAAATAATCTTCTTTCATTTTTATGGTGGTTTTGATCATTTGCCGATGTTAACGTGAAAGTGTTTATTGAGTAGTATAGCTCAGCAGATGCAAATACTATGCCCATATTTTGTATATGGGCATAGTATTTGTGTCAGAAGATTGTGGTAATACAAGTATTTTATGTCTTTAGATCAATTATTTCCCCTTTTTTTGAATTCTAATGATTGAACTGTTGAATTACCTAGAACAAAATGACAAACACAGTTGTTATAGCTACATTAGTATTACACAACACAAACAGTACACAAACATTAAAGTTTTTTGCTATTGGTGTTAATGAAATCATACAGAATAAATACAAAAGGAGTGTTTGTGTAGGTTAAAGGCGAATCAAAATTTATACAAGTAATTCATGTTTAGAGTAACATATATGAATATCAGTTACTAGAGTGCTAAGGATATCCATGGAGCTTAAACCCTTTCGGAATCCAAATTGGCTTTTTGCTTTCGAGAAACTATTCTGAATGGTTTTTTATTAGATATTCAAGAATTTTGGCCATAGTACAGAAAAAGCAATAGGATAGTAGCTTGAGGGATCGGTGTAAGGCTTACCTGGTTTGTGAATAGGCAAGATAATTTGGGATTTCATTCTTCAGGAGGAATATTGATCATGTAAATATAATTCATAATAGAAAGAAGACGGGTTTTCGTAGATTCACTGCTATTAGTAATGAAAGAATAAGGAATTCCATCAATCCCTGGTGAAGAGTCTTTAAGGGCACTAAGAACAGTATATAACTTCTCATAAGAGAAAGGGACAAAACTGTGTTGATACTGCAAGGTTTGTAAATGAAATGTTATACATTCATTGTAAGATGCCACTGAAGGAGGGGCAAGTTTACTAGTAAAATCTTCCAGCCATTAAGATTGATAACTAGAAATTGTACTTTTAGAAGCCAAAACTGAACATCGGATTTTTTTATATTTTTCCAGACTTATGATGGAAGAGTCCTAGATGACATTAACTCACAGAATTTAAGCCATCCAGTCTTTTTTCCCCAGATAGTAATTTTAATGTTTCAGCAGCAACTTTTTTATAAAATATTGTTTTCAAAATTGATAGAGCTGGAATATATTAATTCGGAATCCTTTCTCTTCTTACTTGCTACAAAAAAATCTTGATCCCACCAACTTCACACCAGTGAAGGAGCATTATTTTTATAAGGTTTTTTGATGGGGATTGTCTTATTGGGCAGCTAAGAAAATAGTATTTTTAAAAGAAGAGTACACCTGAAAAACATTCTCTTTCTGAACAGGAAGAAGGGCGGAAAGTTCTTCCTCTAGTACTGTGGAATATAGATGCCAATTTGCTTTGGATTTGTTATATTTTAACCTGGGTTTAAATGTAAGATTGACTGTATAAAAGCTAGGGGAATTGACAATAGGGAAATAATCACTGCCATGGAAATAGGGTAATATTCTCCAAGAAAGAAGGAAAGATAGGGCACAGGGTTTACCAAAGTGACAGGTCTACTGCACTTTTAGGGTTTTGGAAAGGGGATACTCTACATGTAGTTGAACCATTGTTAAGAAGACAAAAATCTAAATCATCAATGATATCTCAAAATGTAGAGGACCAGGGATCACAAAAATGGGAGCCGCATGAAGTATGGTGCATATTGAAATCACCAAGAATGACCATTGGAGTAGGGATGGAGGAAATAATCGTTGTGACTTCTGATAAGATATTTAATTTAAACTGGGTTCAAGAATGTAAATAGAAAGGAAAGAAATGTTAATAAATGAGCTCTAACTGCCACAGCATTAATTGAAGAACTATGAGAAGGAAGAGAAATGAATGTATAAGTAACTGATCTTGCGATAAGAATGAAAGAACCAGCATGACTATCATTTCTATCATCCCTGAGGTATGAACAACCAGAGACCCTAAAATGGGACCCAGGCTTTAGCCATGTCTCCGGGATGGTTAGGATGAGGGGATGGTATTTGTTAATAAGATAGGTTAATTCGTTTTTCTTATTTTTAATGATCCAACAGTTCCACTGAAATATTAGAGGGAAGGTTACTTGATAATGAAATGAGCTCAGTAAGTTTTTGGCGGAGGACATGTGGGAGATCCATATCACTTAAACAGGAAAACATACTTATAAGGATGGAAATTATTAATTGACAGAAATTGTCATTAGAAGAAATACTCCTCCAAATTAAAGCACAGCCATTAGCGGTTGAAGAAGAAGGGGTATCTATGATTGCCTCATTTGCAGATTTATCATATCCATAACTTGATGCTGGATTTGGCGGGAGTCTTGGACTGAATGTAGTCTTCTTGTAAGAATGAGATTGTGAGGGAGCAACTGAAGGTAAAGGGGAATTTGAAATAGGATAGAGACTCTGATAACTATCTGAAGGAGGGGATCTAACAGTATCTGCATAAGTTCTCCGGGCTTGGGGGAAGCGGGCGGAAGCTTCTAGATAGAAATTATTCTCCTGGGACATTGCAAGTTTGATAGATTTCTGTCTATAATGTTCAGGGCAGGAAGGATCTTTAGCTGTGTGAGATTCTGAACAAAAAGGGCAAGTAGGAGACTTTCTTGTGAATGATATTCCTTCATTATTTTGAGCACAAACAAAACAACGGGGAGATGATGACCTACACTGTGAAGTAACATGTCCAAAACGACAACAATTGTGACATTGAGTATGTGGTAAAATGTAGGGCTCACCAGGCCTTGAACTGAAAAAGCGATAAATGTTAGAAAGAAGTTTCTGGTCAGAAAATGTTAAAACGACTGTTTGGGAGCGAATCCGCACTGTGCTATGGTTTTCGTTAACTGATTTTCTATTAAATCTGCGAGCTTTAATGATTGAGCCAAAACCAGCTGGGAACTTGATTGATGAAATTAATTCCTCTAATGTCCACTCTAGAGGGACCTGCCTCACTATTCCTATGCAAGTAACGTTATAAGAAAGAATTACTGTTTCATATTTAGCACCTGCATGGGCTGGGTTCTCAGTTTGTGTCGGTTGCACTTAAATTCGACTGAGATTCTATTGCGTCCTACTCGTTTAACACCGTCACTGACAACATTTTTAGGGTTCCGTAGTCAACTAGGAACCCTTATAGTTTCGCCATGTCTGTCTGTCCGTCTGTCCGTCCTCGCTTAATCTCTGTGACCGTTAGCACTAGAAAGCTGAAATTTGGTACCAATATGTGTATCAATCGCGCCGACAAAGTGGTAAAATAAAAATTGGAAAAAAATGTTTTATTAGGGTAGCTCCCCTATATGTAAAGTGGGAAGTGATTTTTTTTTAATTTCAACCCTAACTTGTGATATATTGTTGGAAAGGTATTTAAAAATGAACAGGGGTTTACTACAATCATTTTTTGATAATGTCAATAATTTCGGAAATAATCGCTCCAAAAGTAAAAAACAATGTGTCCCCCCCCCCCCTCTAACTTTTGAACCATAAGTTTAAAAAATATGAAAAAAATCTGGAAAGTAGAGCTTTATAAGGACTTTCTAGGAAAATTATTTTGAACTTGGATGGAAACAACAGTCTTTGTACAAACTCATAAGTGGGAACACTTACTGTGACGGACGGGAAACTACGGAACCCTACACTGAGCGTTGCCCGACACGCTCTTGGCCGCTTTTTTAATATTATTGTGGTAGAGCAAATGACCAAACTTTATCGGTTTTAAAACTACTCCAGATGATAAATCGTCTACTATCTTACTACATGTACAATAAAGGGCGCATTGTCGTCATTAGAGTATTTATGCTTTTTTTCTATGTTTTGTCAGGGTGGATATAAGAGGACTGAATAGATGGTACAGGTTGAGATAGATCTGTAATTAATCTTTTCTGAGGATCAACTGAATTATTGGATACCTGTGGTCTTTTACGATTTGATTGTTCGATTTCAATCGGTATATTTTTTGGGGAGGTATGGGAGGCACATGGAATTCCTTCGGGATCGAAGGGATCTTCCTCCATTTTATTATAACTAATTACATATAAAACAACACCATTAATAAATACTTACGGATTTATAATTACTAAAACCAACATCAACAAAGAATAAACAAAAAAAAATCAACAGACCTTGTATATTTATATTTCCCTTTCTCTCCAATAACAATCTTATAATGTTAAGAATTATACTGTCAAATTTTCGTTCTTAGTTTTGTTTACAAAAATAAATATTTCCAAATGTCTTTGATGGATGCCTATGATTAGGGTTTGGACTACATACTCAAAAAGTCTTGGGTTCAAATCTGCCAATTAACTATTGTGGTGAACTTTAAGCTTACTTGGATTGGCTATGGGCTGTAATGGGAATAATAATGTTTGTAGTGTTACAAGTATCCATTTTTAAATGCCTTTTGATTTGTTTGAAAAAATAACAGCCACATAAAAAAATTGAGATATTTTCTAGACAATCATACTGCAAGTATAGATGTTGGTTGTATGCTGGATAGAATCACTGCAGTTTCTATGTTGTCAGCTAAGTGCATTTCATCGGTAGATTGAAGCAAGCAAATAAAAATCTGAAAACGCCTTGAGGAATTGCTTTTGCAACTTATATAACTTAATAGCATTAAACATATAACACAACCACTATAAATTTGAACTCTTGAATAAAACTACTTTTACGGCTTTTGAATTTAATTTATTTTAATTTACTTGATTAAAATCAAATAAATGAAACGCGTTAAAATCCGTATAAGTCGTTTTATTCAATGTGTAGTGTTCGTGTTAATATAGGAAATCATTCATATGAACTCTTATCATGTTTTTTACATTGTAAAACCTAAATTCAGTTTTTATATTGGAATGTCAAAAAAGGCAATGAAGCTATAATTTTTTTTTTATATCATACACATTAATTTTTTCAGTCCCATCCAGCCATTCCATTAAAGCTTATAAAAGTCGACTGTTAAACGTAGGCCTCTTCGATAGATTGCCACACTGAGAGGATTTTGCCATAATTGCCATACCCAGCTGGCGGCAACTACATTGTTTTATTATTTTGGTTAATTGATAGAATCAGGCGTTACTCTGCGGAAATCCATTATAATAAAAAATAAAAAAATAAATTTCTTTGCAAGATTCTAAGATGCTTAGCGGTCAGCCGCCGTAGAGTCTACATTACCTGAAGATGCCTCGTGTAGTGGCGAAACACGTGTCGTATTATCGTCGTTGGTGTGTCTTGCCTGGAATAGTGGTGTTGGGAGTAGTGGTGCTGGGACTAGTGGTGACGGAGTTAGTGCATGCAATTGAGGGAGGGCGGGAGGTGCTCTTCAATCCAGGTAAGACACATCATTTGTATTTATTTAGCGGAAGGTTGCAAAGAAATTTATATTTTTATTTTTTATTATTATTTTGGGTTGTTATCATGCTGCTGCCCATCCTCTGTTTTAATTTCCCTTTGTTGCTTCTTACTAATTTTACAACTTTTTTCGTTTACCAATTTAATAAATATAGTTTTAATTTATTTAATTTAAATCTTCGATCAACAATACCAACTAGATAACAGGTCATGTACAAAATCATAGCTAAATACTGTTCGAATGAATATAAACTATGAAAAGACATAAATTAAATAACATTTAGTGTGAAATCAACCTTAAGATATAACAAATAAAGTTCTTTTTCCTGTTATTGCTACACTCTCACGTGCAAGAGCTCACGTCTCATGTGCGCTCTTATTTACTGAGATGGATTTCTTGCGCTGACCCGACATCTAGTTGGTATTGTTGATCGAAGATTTAAATGAAACTATCTTATTGAATTGAAGCAGTATGCAGCTGAGCATAGTCATATTAAGATGAACCTAGGTGTACCACAGTCTGAAGCCTAAAAAGCTTTTGCAACTTCGTGGAAAAGCTCACAAAGGAGCACAATTTTATCGAGAAAACAGCTTAAAAAAATTCAATGATGAGGTGGAATTTCATAGTTATATTGTGAAGAACATGATTTTCATCTCTGATCATCTTATGTACTAATAAGTTTTTGGAATAGGGATAGAGAAGGAGAAATTGATAGATTGATATATGTACTGCCTCGTTAGCCTGTCTCTATCCATTACAGCCTATGAAAGTCCACTGCTGAACATGGGCCTGTGCCAGAGATTGCCTTATAAGGGGGATTTAGTCATAGTTGCCTTGCCTGCCAGGTGGGCTGGCTGGCAGCCACAGCTTTTAATATTTATGAGGCTATCAAGAGGATGCTTTGCCATCTATTTTAGTTACTGTCTGTCGCCATCTCCGATATCTACAGGACTATATGGCTACGGTGGATTTTCTTACGCCTCTATATTAGTCTCCTCTATGTTCGCCTGACACATTAGGCAAATCCACTTAGCAAGTAGTTTTTAATTAGTCAAGTGCACGCAAGAGGTGTAAGCCCCAGTTGAGTTACTTAGCCAAACTCTTATGTAGTTGCCTCTAAGTGTAATTGCAAAAACACATTTGATCAGTATGGCCCTATCTCCGATAGAAGTAATTTTATCGACTAATTACAGTCACTTGACTGGTAGAACTTAGCCAAATGTGCATATAATGTTTTTGGCTGTCATATGTGCATTGTGGCTGTGTTTGAACTTATGTTGTACTATTATCACTCAAACTTTATTTTGTCTCACTGCTGTTGACCACTTTTGCTAATAAATCCCCGATGGACGACACACACGGTCAGTTCAACTGATCATTCCAACTGATTAGTTCAAACTAAAACTGTTAATATTTTTAAAATAGTTGATTTTCGATATATCGATCATTATATAATTATATTAATATCGGAGTTTTACATATAAGTTTATTTATGGAAATATCGAAAATCCGATATTTTAAAAAATATCAACAGTTTAAGTTTGAACTGATCAGTTGGAATGATCAGTTGAACTGACCCGTGTTTGACCATTAGGCAACATATTATTGATGTCAAAAATTCTAGAACTTTCAAACTACATATAATTTTACTGCTAATCCATTTATTATATAGTACCCGGTTGACCGAGCTTTGCTCGGTATCTTGCGCTCGGTTTTTTTTTAATTCGTGTGTTTTGGAAATTATATTTAGATACAAATTACATACTGATGAAATACGAATAATATTTTTTGATCTTAGCAACATAATAGAAAAAACTGAACTGGTTATTTGAATAAAAAATCATGAGTGCAATTAGTTTAATTTAAATTTTCGTGTTTTTAAAAAATACTACAAAAAAGAGCTCGAAAAAATAGATTTTCTCAAAAAAGAAAGAAGAAAGAAGGAACTTGAAAAAAAATTTAAAAAAGTCGGTCTGGGCTTGAACCACGGTATTAAGATTTTGTGACCGCCCAATATACCAATTAAGCCATTTGTAATCATTAATAAGCTGTCAAAATTTACCTTCTTATTCTAACGATATTGTAGCAGTTTTTCGTTGCCTGAAAACACGGACAAAAAGACATTTTCTAAAAATAAATCCTAGCTAGATCGATTTATTGCCCCCGAAATTCCCTGGACACCAAATTTTATGAAAATCGTTGGAGCCGTTTCCGAGATTCCGATTATATATATACATATATACAAGAATTGCTCGTTTAAAGGGTATAGGATTATAAGGGATTTCTGACTATTATTCCATATCATAAAAATTAAAAACTATCATCCTGGGCACAAGGCACTGTAATTGTAAGATGGTTTTATGTTATATGATTTGTTTTTGAACTTGTTAAACTGTTGTGATTTTTTCCTAATTGATTTTAGAATGTACAGAACGAGAATGGAGAAACTGGTATGAAAGAAAATCCCATCATTAATTTAAATGTCAAACTTAATCCACCAAAAAGGAATGATAATTACAATGCAAACACAACAAAACAAAATAATGGTAAGAAAAAAAGACCTGATTTTCACCAACACGATGGTTTGTTTTATGAAAACAGTGAAGCTAGTGCACAAAATGACAAGAAACAAGATTCAGAGATAAAAAGATTAGAATCATTAAAACGGAAACGACAAGAATTCAAAGAAAAGAAGTCTATTATCAAATCAGGATTGATTGGTATAGTGAGTAATATTTTACACTATTTACTATGTGGTTAAGCTCTATTTTAGCCTAGGAGCTAACATACATTAGTGCCATTGTCTTATCTTTTTCAGAAGCAGTACTCCCAGTGTTGTATTCTGGTTAAAATACAGTATATAACCATAGGCTAAATAGTAAAATAGGCTAAAGTCATTCCATCTTATTGCTTGGAGGAGCCCATCCTTGGGCTATAATAATCACGCACTATAGGCCAAAATTTTAACTTAGTTTATCACTTCCATTTTTTAAAGCAATAATAGTTTGTTGATAGGAATGGTTCTATTCATATCTATGTGTTTAGTGTATTACCATTCAATAAAAAAAAACAGCCAGCATTCTTTGCACTATACTGGTAAGGGGTTGGACAAAATTTAATATATTTTTATTATTATCGCAATTATATTTATCATTATTATTTATAGTATTTACACATTAAAAAAGTTATTTCTTTCATCGGTAATCGATTCATAAAGTGTAGCAACTTTTGCCAATGCCTAATAATAAGAAATTGTCTTTTGCATTAATTTTTTAAGTCTTCTCAATATGTTAATGCGTCACATCACAAAGTTTTGGGGAGATGTTGAGGGCACTATGAGAGTCAAAGTCAGCAGTGTGTGATTCTATCATTTCCACTGATAATCCACATGCATAGACATGTAATACACAAAACGCGCCTCTTTTATGTACCAAAATCCACTCTTACCATTACTACAGGAGCAGCAAATCAAGCAAGCGCGGCGGTCGAATTCCCGCCAAAACTTATGAAAGTTTTCTAAATAGATTCATTTCCCTTATTTTACAAACACTTACTATATTTTCACTAATTTTTATCTTTTTATTTAATTTTATTAGTGATTTTTTATAGGATGAGGGTGACAAATGAGCACACAGTCCACCTGATGGTAAGTGGTTGCTGTGGCCCATATAGGTCTACATCTATTCTCGATTACGAATCGAAATGCAGATGTATTGTCACTCGTGAAGACTAAGATGGAATGCCTCCTTTCCAGTAAAAAAGGTCTCCGGTTCTCCACGCTCACAATACGAAACATGGCATCGTCAAGCTGCTATTTTACGCTGGTATTCTGCTAAAGCATGATCCTTCCCTGGTCACGCCGAAGCATTCGTACTATATTATAAATATGGCTGCTTCTTGTGATTACCAAATTGAATTGGCTTTCTACATAAAATATAGTTCTTTTTCTCCCTTTCTGAAGTTATTTTTTCTTGGACTTTGTAAGTATTTTATTGATTAATTGATGAAAGAAGGAGATACTTCCAAAAAAATTGTACAGGCTCTTAATTAAAAGTTCTATATCTATAATTAAATATTCATCGAGATTACTATAATTTCAAATGTCTGTAATGTTAAATATTATGCCAACTATCAAATCTGCAATGTAATTGAATGGAAAGGATCAAATACTTTCAATATTTTGTTCTTTTGATCACTTATATACTTACTATATACTAGTTTATAACAACACAGAACATTTAAGAGAACATAATATGACTTCACAACATAACAGTAACAGGACACTTTGGCTGGCTCTTTTTGTGCCTAGGAGTTGGTGTGGGTATTTACCACCCTTTTATACAGGTGACCTTTTTTCCCCGTCTGGAAATAAGTAGGGTATAACATGTGAACTGAGTAGAAGTCTGTAGCGCAAGTGGCTGGAGCAACCCCCCCCCCCCATATACATGGTAGCGGAATTAAAGGTAAGACTACCCCAGGAGGGTACCAGGACCCCTGGATAATCACTCGCTGAGTATCCACGACCAAGCTACTCCACTCCTAAGCGTAGGTGCTCAGGTTTCCCCGCGTGTTCTAGGTGAGGGGGGGGGGGCAATTTTCTTCCGCCACAAATTAACTGCTCGAGACAAGCTGAGCAACAAGACCAAGGCGACCCCTGCCACGCTATCCGTGGCGAAGCTGGCTCTGCTCTTTCTGACCGAGACGCGGGTGTCCTCTCCGGCTGATGCTTCTTATCTCTCCTACCCGTGGTACAAACTGGAACACTCCTTTGTGCCTCGGGCTGGATGGCGTATACGTTAGAGAGGACATCTGTTCTCGACGCTTCGGCAGTTTTGAAGCTTGGACCTGTCCATCCTTTGGGTACGCGTAGACAGCGTCGACCATCCGTGATCCGTGCGTCTACGGGTGCCTCTATAGGTCCCATACCCCCATAGCGGTAGTGCCGAAACAGACCGACTCTTCGACCACGTCCAAATAGCTAATACCACGCCGAATGGCTTTTGGTTCACGTTTAACCGATCATGCGGACAGATCTGTTCATGATTTTGCCTTGGCATATGGGCGGACACAACTGGTTACTTCGCCCACGCGGATTTCAGATGTGAAGGATCATGCACCTTCCTTGTTGGACCTTCTGCTGACCTCTCATCCAGACAGTTATCAGGTCTCCGTCGATGCCCTTCTTGGCTCCTTGGATCATTGTCTTGTCCAGAGTGTGATGCCACTCATACTCACGCTGAAATCGCGGTTGCATTTTGCAGGATGCCGCCGTGTTTGGCACTATAGGTCGGCCGATTGGGATAGGATGCGGCTTTGTTTGGGGCGGGTTTGCTTCTCGCCGGGCGATCCCAGTTGTTGTCGATTCTGTCCCTGATGTGGTACTTCAGGATATAGAATTTTTTATTGCTTTCTCTGTGGTGCCACTCCTTGTGGTTGTGTGGTGGCTTAGTCACTCCTGTAAAATAGCATCATGCTATAAGCAGTAGTGCTAGTGCCGCGCCTGAGCTGACGCATCAATGTCCTGGGGTGTAAACACCAGCTCCCTAAAAAAGAAGTATAATTCCGCCTCCAGGTCCTTCAAAGGAGTCATTGCCAAGGCCACGTCAGAGCACATAGGCAGAATTGGCTAGGAACTAGTTCGCCTTCCTTCTGGATCCCTTCGCATTCTGGTCTCTCGCCAAAGCTGTCCAAGGTAATTTCTGTCAGCCATCTCTTACATCTCTGCACAAGGAGTATGACTCACTGACCCATGCCGCAAAGGAGAAAGCCGATCTGCTAGGCTCTTTCTTGGCGTCCAACTCGACTCTCGATGATGGGGGTAGCACACCGCCGACCATTCCACGGTGTGAGTGTTCCATGCCGCATTTGCTGTTCACACAGCACTCGGTTCGCAAAGCACTCCTCTGTGCTTTGCGAACCTGAATCCCCCCAATTGTGCTGGATGTGTGCTCCAGAGTTGGCACCGGTTCTGACGCGTCTTTTCTGGTACTCCTACTCCCTAGGCGTAGTCCCAAAATCGTGGAAGACAGCTTTGGTCCACCCGATTCCTAAAAAAGGCGACCGGTCAGATCCGTCAAACTATAGGCCTATCGTCATCACCTTCTTCTCCAGCCAGCTCATGTGGTATCTTGAGGATCACAAGCTGATTACTAACCGTCACGGTACCGTAAAACCAATAAGGTTTTCGTCAGGAGCGATCAGCTGGTGATCTGATCTACCTGACTCATAGATGGGAGGCAGTAGAGTTCAAGAGGAGGCATTGGCCGTTAGTTTGGACATTGCGAAGGCCTTCGATCGGGTTTGGCACAAAGCGCTTCTTTCGAAGCGTCCTTCCTATGGGCTTACCGAAAAATTGTGCAATTGGATCACCAGCTTTTTTTTGATTGGAGCATCAAGGTTGTTGTAGACGGTGCATGCTCCGATTACATGCCTATTAATGCTGGCGTTCTACAAGGCTGCGTGCTTTCACCAATGCTGTTCCTTCTGCATATCAATTATATGTTGCAAACCGGTAACATACGTTGCTTTGCGGATGACAGCACTGGTGATGCTCTGTACACCGGTCATGCCGTGGTCGTATTTCTCGGTAAAATGTCTCCTAGTACAGGGATAAACTTGTGTCAGAAGACACAAGTTTGCGCGTTTACTGCTAAAAAGAACCCTTTTGTCGTATCTCCTCAGTTTCAAGGCACGCCCCTTGTTGCCTCAGCCAGTATCGGAATCCTCGGCGTCAACATATCGAGTGACGTGCAGTTTCGTGGTCACTTGAAAGAGAAGTTTCTACGTGACCAAATCACCAAAGCATTCCTTTCTTAATACTATTCACAATGTCTTACAAACGACTATCATTCATAGTCATTCCTATCATACTACGTAATGACCACATTTCTACAGCATTAATTTTACTCTGCTGCTCCTTCTACCGTACCCTACTTTCCATACCATACATTAAGGCAGAAACTTACACAACCTTGTGAATTGCCACTGGTGCCGTTACTATGCAACATTCACTTCCTCCAGTACCCATTTACTAGTATAGTATCACAAATGATTTCGAAATGAGCTTCATTAATTCATCCCTCCCCCATGCACTTTATATAATAAGACATTAGATAATTGCTACTATGTTACTTTTGTTATTTTGTTGACTAAGTTACTTTTGTTATTTTCAGGATAATGTTCAAAATAAAAAGGTTATCTTTTCTGACAATGATTTTGAGAATGAAGAATTATATCCTAGTAATTATAAAAGTGTTGTCGAAAAACAAAGTCATGGTCAAAGAAAATCGTTATTTGATGAAGAAGAAACTGATACAGAAGTAAATTTTGATATAAAAAAACAATTTGAAGGGAAAAAGGGTCAGAAGGTAAAGGTTGACCAGCACATACTAATCCACATTATGCATTTGTTTTTATTTAATATTTGCGTACATTTGTAGGTTTTAGACTTACAGTCACGATACAAATCTGACAAACGTTTTGTATTAGATGAAAGGTTTATTGATGATCATGGGTCCGACCATGAATCAACTGTTGATCACAATGAAGGAGTTGACTTAGAACAAACTGATGAGAAATCTAAGCAGCTAAATATTTTGCAAGATGTTCTTGGAGTTTCAATTAAAAGAAATAATTTTGAGTCTACTCAAAAGTCTAAGTAAGTTCTGATACTTTTCAGGTTGCATTTAATTTTATATAAATTTAAGTTACATAATATTTTTTTATTTAGAATTAAAATGGGTATGTTACGATTTGATCCAATGCACCCAGATCATGCTAAGTTCTTAGCACCTGCTGCAACTTCACCAGATCAGGCTAAAAAATCTAAAAAGAAGAAACCTAAAGATTTATTTAAAGAAAATCAAGAAGAGATACAACCAGAAGGTGTTGTAGAAAAGGTAGAGGTATCAAAGGAACAGTTTTATAAAGTTAGCGATACTTTAAAAGAAGCCATTATTGAACCCAGTTCCTTTAGTTTACGGAACTTATTTGCAAAAGAAAGTAATGAAAAAGGTACTGTACATTTTTAGTTGAATATGATTAAAATGTTTTTGCATAGATTAATATTTTTACTGTTTTAGAATCGGAAGAGCGAAATTCGGATTATGTATCTTTACCCAATGAAAAAGTTAGGAAATCAAGAAACCCTCTTGACACAAGTGAAAAAAATCCCTTTGTGTATGATTCTTCTGATTCTGAATGTGATGAAAATAAAACCAAAAATAATGTGCTTCAAGAAAAACCAGAAGTAAAAGCTGTTTGGAGAGAAAATTTATTTTTTACAAGTAATGATTATAGGCTCAAAGGTATTTTGTAAGAATAAAATTGTTATATATTTTTAAGTCTTATTGATTTAAGGATATAGTGTATGTTTTATAATTATTACAGATGGTTTGCTTTTCTTTAACAAATGCGACGAAGAACAAAAGGAGAGAAGGGGATTGAAATCTATCATGAAGAAGAGAATATACAATAAAGAACGAAAGAATCAAATGTTTAAAAAGAAAATAGGAGGACGAAAGAAGTCTATGAAAAAGAGTATGAGAAAGTAAACATGATCAATGAATATAAACATTACATAACATAATAAGTTGTTTTATTGAATGAGTTAAGATATTTTTAATACATATCAACATATTAGCTAAACTATAAAATTATCTCCTCTTCCAAGTAGGTTTCTTCCTGGCACCAGGTTGACCCGGTTTCTTGCGCTCACGTCTTCTATGGTCCCGAGTCAACAACCCAGCCACTTGCATTGCTTCAAGCATGTTTTTATCAACAAAACTACGTAGTCCCCATGCAATTCCCCATCTTATAGCACCTGATTGTCCAGATGGCCCCCCTCCTTCTATATTACATTCCACATCTACTTTATTTTGCATTCCAGCAAATATTAATGGGAAAATGACTTGTTCTCTAGACTGAGTGTCTTCAAAGTACGTTATATCTTTTCCATTAATGGTTATTTTTCCAGTACCAGGAGAACGGATTGTGACATCACCTCTAGCTTTTTTTCGCAAACACTCATAAGTTGTTACATATGCCCGCCCTTCCTCATCAAAGTTTGGTTTAGGGATTTCTAGAGCAAACTTTTGAGAGGTTAGTGTTTTTCTGAATTTCTCAATGAAATCTTTAAATTGATAAGAATAGGGCAATGAAATTAGTCTTTCCATGACAAGTTTAAAATTCTCATACTCCAAATCTGTAAGCTTTTCTACTAAATGCTGCTCCAGTTGATCTTTGGTAAACCAAACGGTATTACTTAAATCCAAGTTTTGGTTAGGATTTGCAGTCTCTTTCTTTCTAATAACTTTATCTTCAAATTTATACAGAAGCTGTATATTCTCAGCTGCATCATACAGGAGTTTAAAAGAGTTTGGTTTCCCAGTATAGAATAAAAAATGATGTGGTCTACCTGCTTCGTCGAATTCAGCCGCTTTTCGCGCTGGAAACACTTCTTCTGGTGGTTTCATAAGTGGACGAGCAGCTGGATCATAAATGCCGCTAGGAAATAAATATTCTATAGCACGGTCCACATCCTTTTGTGTAAAAGTTTCTGGATCTTCACCCATCATATTTGCAAGATGTCTCTTTCCAATGCTAAATTCGAATTGCTGTTTTTTCATAAATTCATCATGTTCTTTAGCTCTTTCTAGGTAAGCTCTCATAGCCTTGCTGACTTTCTTCGTTTTGCTTAAGGTTTCCCAGTCGGTAAAATTATCGAAAACATTGCTGTTTGTAGTTGCAGCTTTGCTGCTGTAACCTTTTATATTTAGTAAACAGGTATATTTCGTATGAACGTAAGAATATCTCGTTAAAGGTATTATTTGTTTGAAACTAAATTTTATTACATTAGACATTTTTCATCACTCGGTTGCTCAAAAAAATTTTTGGTTATACTCACAGATAGACGTGGGCGTTATTTCACGTCACTAGATACAGTAACTGGCTACGCGGCATGTAACCGAATCACTAGTTTCGCGTCATGTTACAAGTAGTGATTTTTGTAAAGGCGGGACTATAACTGTTAACCATGATTATTGCGGGAGTCGACTGTCGGTCGGTCTCGGTCGAGCGCAAATCGCACATGTGGCATACAACAATAAACAAAACATCGTAAGTAACAGTATTACTGTACGTTTAATTTTCATACGTAAGACTATAGACATAGACAATAAAATAGAGTAATCTCTGTTTGTAAATAATTTCAACGGTTTGCGATTCCGGGAAGCGAGTCACATTGAATTTAACTAAAATAATTTTTAAAACATTTTTGACGGAGTCATGAACTCGTTTATTCATAAAATTAAAATAAAACTAAAACGTGTGTATACAAAATTAAAAAATTTAAATGTTTATAATATTATAAAACTTAAAAACTGTGTGTAAATAGCCAAACAAACAAACAAATTAATTGTACAGTGTACAAATAAAAGTGCGAAAACAAATGATAGTGAAAACGTTGAAAAAGTGTAAATAAACTGTAAATATCAATAATCATTACATACCATCAAAATTACTTGTAAATATAGGCATTTATAATTTTATGAAAATCTTAGTGTAAACGCAAATCAATCATAAATACATTTAATGCAGTCAGTCATAAACCTGAATAAAGTATGAAGGGAAGTTAATTTATTGAAGTTACTGTATAGCTACAAATACAAAAACAGATTGTGATTAAATTTATTTTCGTTTCGTGAGTAACGTGTGGTGGTGATATTTATGTAAACAATCACAGTAGCCGAAAAAAATAGCCAGTTACAAAAATCACTAGTTTTGAAACAGGTGACGCGTATCAAGTCACTGGTTTCGTTACGTTTCTTGAAAATGACGTAACGACCCACGTCTACTCACAGAGTACCTTTGTATAAACCATTAGAAAGTACTCTGTGGTATAAACCTATAACCTATATATATATATATATATATATATATATATATATATATATATATATATATATATATATATATATATATATATATATATATATATATAGAGTTTCGGGGATTTCATTTGGATTCTAGCTAGGATTTATTTTTAGAAAATGTCTTTTTGTCCGTGTTTTTAGGCAATGAAAAACTGCTATAATATCGTTAGAATAAGAGGTTAAATTTTGACAGTATATTAATGATTACAAATAGCTTAATTGGTATATTGGTCAGTCACCATAGATTACCCCCTAATAGATTCCGCATACAGGGCCCCAAACGCGCGCAACACATACTTGCTGTAGCTAGCATACGAAGTAACGCTAAGAATCACGATATCAGTGTCGACCAAGTTTGTGACCCGTAGGCACGTCCGAGTTTTAGAAAATTTAAAAATGATTTTGTATCCAAATGACATTACAAATGCCTTCCTATGCATTGAAATGGTGTGGCAAGTCAGCTAAGATATCCAGTTATCAAAAAGATGGCATAATATTTCATCAGAAAGTAAATTCTATTCTTATCACTTTAACCTATTTCAAATGCACCGGAGTTCAACTTACACTGGAAATATAATGTTGCAAAGTGATATCATTTGAGCACCCGTTGATGTCTTTTCGAAATGTCCCTTTCACTCATTACGTAAATTAAAATAGTTGTCTTTGTCTAACGACAGCACGGGTATCAATAGTGTTGTGATTTATAAGTCGATATTTGTTTGGTCATCGTTTACTTTTTTTGTAGTCATTATTTTATACAAATGGTGGCGTATAATTGTGGTACCAATATGTTATACTTTTCCTAAATGTCCCGAAAGGAAAAGATGTGGATCGACGCTACTTGTCGAGGGGAACAATGGTTTCCCACCAAAAATAGTGTGCTATGCTCAAGACACTTCACAGAAGACAATCTTCATATTATGAAAAACCGTAGAAGGCTGTTGGATTCCGCTATACCATTTCTATACTTGCCGGTTTTAGTATGGACTTTTCTTATTTTTTCTTTATTTTAGTACCAATGTAGATTACATAATAAGTAATAGCATTACGTGGTTGATTGAAACGTGATATTCTAATATTTAGGTGAATGTTACAAGTTGAAATTAAACTATTTTTAACGGATTTATAACCATAAAGCAAGTGAAAGTTATAATGTGATTATTGTTATTCTAGTGTTACATGAACTTCAGTAATATCCTATTATTATTAAGTACATCTAAATTTGAAACACGTACCGTATGGTTTTTTAATTAATAATACTACTTTTAGGTGCAACACTTGGCTAAAATACTGTCACCACCGAAAGGACATACCAGAGCACACAAGGGCTTCACACCATTTTGTTAGTGAGATAAAAGACCTACATCTCGCTGACAATGAAACTATGGTCAGTTTTGGTGTTCAGTCACTATTCACATGCCCACCTATTGAAGACTGCTTCTCAATTGTAACTAGGAAGCTACAAGATAACAACATGTCTGCAGAATATGCAGTATTACTCAAACACTGCTTCACATCTAGCTATCTATTGTAGAAGGAAGGGTTCTACAAGCAAGTTGACGGTGTGGTGATGGGCTCACCTGTATTTCCTATTGTCGCCTACATATATCACGGAGGACTTTGAAGAGAAATCTTTCTTATTGTTCCTATAAATCCAAGATTCTACAAACGGTACGGAGACGACACTTTCACAATTTTACCATCTGACAAAGCAACTGCATTTTTAGACCACCTTAACTCCATAAACTTTAAAATACAAATCACGATGGAGTTAGAAGCAAATAATGCTTTAGATTTCCTAGATGTTTTAGTCATCGGAAATCCTGATAACACTATTGGTCATACTATGTATAGGAAAAAGGCCTATACCAACCGATATTTAAATGGTGAATCTCATCATCATTATTCATAGTTTGCTGCTGTGGGTAAATATTTGTTTCAGAGAGCACAAGGGATCTGTGACAGAATATATCTGGCCGCCGAGCTTCAGCATGTCAAGCAAGTATTGCAAGACAACAAGCTTTGGGTCCCAATCCTATGTCACAGCGACCGAGTGAACCCGGCCACAGTCAGTGGATGGATGCTGCCAACTGCTTGGGATCCTATAATTAACAAAATCTATCCAAACCCAAGCATACCACTGCATAGACTTCAAGATACTGTAAGCTCGTTTTATGTAGATCGGGACCAAAAATCAATATCCAAAAACTGAAGATAGCCGGGCTAACTATGATATTGAGATGTCAAATATCTCAGTAACGGGACTAATATCGTTTTATTCAATGTGTAGTGTTCGCGTAAATTTAAGAAATCATTAGATTACATGTACAAATAGATATTCTTTTATTTATATACATTGTTTTATTTTTAATAAATTTCAAATAAAAATTGATCAATTTATTTATTTATCAATAATCAATAAATCCCAAATTTATCGATCAACGTCCCAACCCTGTCCCATCACTATGGTTCGGAGCATTCTAAGTTCAACCTTGAATTATCCAATCACAGCGCATTTCACACGTCCCCCGCAACCCGAAATTTGGTGAATCCGAAACAGAACAAATATTCCATGATGCGGTATCTATTAGGAGGTAATCTGTGTCAGTCACAAAGTCGTAATACCATGGTTCGAGCCCAGACCGGCCGACCGACTTTTTTTAATTTTTTTTTCAAGTGCCTTTCGTTTTTGAGAAAATCTATTTTTTCGAGCCCTTTTTTTAGTATTTTTTAAAAACACGAAAATTTAAATTAAACTAATTGCACTCACGATTTTTTAATCAAATAACCAGTTCAGTTTTTTCTATTATGTCGCTACGATCAAAAAATATTATTCGTATTTCATCAGTATGTAATTTGTATCTAAATATAATTTCCAAAACACACGAATTAAAAAAAACGAGCGAAAAATACCGAGCAAAGCTCGGTCAACCGGGTACTATATATATATATATATATATATATATATATATATATATATATATATATATATATATATATATATATATATATATATATATATATATATATATATATATATATATATATAATCGGATCGGATCTAGGATCCTAGGATTCTCTGTCTACGATATAACCTATATATATCATAGTATATATTCAGTAATCTATGGTATAAACTTAGAGTAAGAGAATAGGCATAAGACCGAAATATCAAAATACTGGGTGCGTTAGGCAGAAAAAGGCGCTAGCAAGCGCTTACAAGCGCTGAAATAGTTTTCGGCCAGGACACGATTGCTACTTCAGTAGCGCTGACACCGTAAACAGAGAACCCTAGGATCCTAGATCCTAGGATTATATATATATATATATATATATCCTATAGATAGAATCCTAGGATTCTCTGTCTACAAATTTCTGACTTATTTTACTATGAAACACCCTACCCTAAACTTAACCCTTTTCGAGATATTCGACTTTTAATTTTTTTATTGAAAATTGCCGATTTTTAGGCTACTACATTTATTTTTGTTTATTTTGTGTATCTTATTATTATTATTATTATTGCATTTTTGCATGTGTAATTAGATGCTTTAGGACGTCAATTATTAAAATAGTGCATAAGTTAATTGAATAGACCGTAGTAGACAAGTGAAAGTAAAGAAATAAAAAAAATATTAGAAAGTTTATTTTTCACGAAGGGATATCTAAAAAAATATTACGGCAATTGTTTGGCAGATGTTTTTTTAAATATCTACGTTTCATCAGCTATCTAATGAGGTATAACAATCTAGGGTTTGTATTACATTTCGTCGAAAAAAAAGTAGTTGGGACGATCCAGGTAGCAGTTCCAACGGTCCTGCGCCTATTGTCCTTCAAGTTAAGACGCACCAAGCGAGCGAGACAAGTGACGATTTATGTAGGTGCGAATGAAAGAAAAAATGTGTAGAGACCGGTTAGGGCTGGGAATACAACAGAGGCACTGACCTCTATATATACAAGTACGCTGGACTGGCTATACCATACAAAATGACTGTGCCAATTTGAAGCGCCACTAAAGGATGTCTTTAAAAATAAAATTGACATAATATGTCAAAGTCTGTTGTCTCATTTATATTGTCATATTGAATAAGTCCGTATTTTGAACTTTTAACTAAAAAACGAATGTATTTTATGTTGTTTCATTGTGTATAATATTAGTTACATAATAAGAATTATTTTTACTAATAATGAGAGTGTGCGTAATCTGTAAAACTCGTTACCAAAAGGGAAGTGGTATAACATTTCATAAGTAAGTGAATTTGCAGCAAATATTAAACAAATTAAAACCATTTGATAATATAAGTACTTAAAAATTTGTTACTAATCTTAATATCATGTATAACAACATCTTTGGCTATATATTACTGAGTTTTGATAAACAATAAAATTCAATAGGGTTGTCGAGTTCCTTGTCTATAATACTTATCGATGTTCTTTCCTACCCATATCTGTTAACAAACAAAGTCGCCAACAACAGTTGATTATCAAATGTTTATTAATTAACAGGTTTCCAATTGAACCTAGACTAAAAATATGGCTTAAAAGCATAAATATTGTGAATTGGCGTCCGAAACAAATTATCATGTTTGTTCCAAACATTTCACAGATGACTGTTTTATATGCATGAGAACTGAACCACTTTGAAAAAGTGCAGTATACAATATTTTCTGGTAGTACCAGTACCAGTAAGTATAAAAGTATTAGATTATTATTTCGAATGTTTTTTTTATTTCTTCTTTCCTCATTTTCCACTAAACTGAAGGGCCATAGCCAAGTGTCGAAAGGTCACCTGATGATGTCGAGCCACATTGTATGTGTTTTAGTGGGCTGCGGCTAGAGGAGATTGCTCTCCCTGTACCGCTATAGTCGAGGTGGAGTCGTAAGGGAAGAGGAGTGTTGGTATGGTGATTAAAAATAATAATGGTAAACCTCCGATAGAACCAAATTTTTCTGCAGTATTAACTGCAAAGGTACTAAAAGATCTTATAGTTAAAACGGAAATATTGTTTCCTGATCTACAATATCATTTTAAGGACACTTTGGTTTCAGATAATTTTACTAGCCACTTTCACATTCTAGTTAAACATATTATCATCAAATATATATAAATCCGTCTGTATGCAGCTACAAAAACTTATTCCCTCTACATTACAGGCGATAAAGTACGTAATTTTTCGTCTCGTCAAATTATTTGGGCTCGTCAATGATATAATAATAATAATATTACATTCCTTTACAGCCTATAAAAGTCAACTGCTGAAAATAGGTCTCCTTCGTAGATTGCCTCATGGGGAATTTTGTTTTAGTTGCCAGTTGCCACGCTTGGCAAGCGGGTTGACAACCACGGTTTTCTATTTTTAGTCGTTATTAGGAAGACGATGCAGACCATCTCCTGTTCCAGTTTTCCTCTGTCGCCTCTTACGACACTCTCAGGATGATATGGGCCAGTGGAAATTCTTAGACCACCACTACACGGAGTAACAACTTTTACATAAGGAAATATTAAAACAGTTTAATTCCTTTTCTGCTTAAGAGTAGTTCCTAAAAAACTGTATCTGCAACTAATCATCGCTGCTGGTAATAAGAAGTTGTTTAGTTTGTTATTTCCTCGCTTGAAGGCTAAGTATAGCCATTCAGAGAGGACACGTAGCCAGTATTCTTGGGACGATACCACGGAAAGTAGGACTGTATGATAATTTCAGTTATTTTTTATTTTATTTTTTTGATATCGTTATTTTAATTTCGATAATGACGTTGTAAATAACTGATAACTATGTAAATCAAAGTTTATTTTTTTTTTATATTATCTTGCTAGCTCGTAAATATCGTTAAAAACTTGGAACAGTTATATTGTATAATTTGGAATGACAATACAATCATTGAATTAGAATGATATATAACCTTCTGTAACTTTCAAATAAATAGTCAGTATACGCATGCTTATAATCTTCGCACAAGTGCAACCAATAAGTTGACAAAGTTTTACCGCAATCTGATGAACGGCATGGCATCGTAAAAAGTACGAGCAAACATAAATTTTTATATAGTAGAAAATATTTTACTGTCTATAGACAGACCTGTAGTTGATTAGAATAGGCGTTATTATAGCAGCTGATTTGTTTTTTATAATACTAGAATTAAATGAACGGTTGTCAATAAATTATTTTAGAAATTATGTTTTTATTTTTATTTTGTGTAGTTAGTTTAATCTTAATAATTTTTAGTTGAATGGTCTAAGGGCTACAACAGCTATCCGAGTACAGAACCAGAGTACAAACTAATCCAACTGTAGAGATGTGCAAGATAGGGTGACGTAATATCCCCGAAATACTTTACCGATACATTGGAAGACGTTTTCAAGCTACTGGACTGGAAAGGATATGGTATTAACGTCAATGGCGTGTACGTCACTCACCTTCGATTTGCCGACAATATAGTCCTTATGGCGGAATCGCTGGAGGACCCACGCACTTTGTTCAATGACCTCAATAGTGTCTCCCAACGAATAGGTCTTAAGATGAACATGGACAAAAGTCATGTGTAATGTCCATGTCACACCTATGCTGGTGGTTTTTGGGAGCACTTAGCTGAAGTTGTTGACGAGTATTTTTACTTGGGAGTCCGACTAAGTAACTTCAACTTCGACCGACAGGTCAATCAACGGATTCAACTCAGCTAGGCAGCGTTTGGGAGATTACAACACATCTTCTCGTCAGGAATACCTCAAAACTAGATTGTACAACCAGTGCGTAATGCCAGTTTTGACCTATGGATCTGAGACGAGGTCTTTCACTGCTGGCCGTATGAGGAAGCGCAAAGTCGCTCAGTGAGCTATGAAGAGGGCTATGCTCAGGGGTTCAAACTTAGGAATGAGTATATCTGCAGCAGAACCAGAGTGTCCGACATCGCCCAATGGATTAGTAAGCTGACGTGGTAATTGACCGGCCATATAGCTCGAAGAACCGAATACCGATGGGGAAAAAAGGTTATCGAGTGGCAGCCTCGTACCAGCAGGTGAAGTGTAGTACGTTTCCCAACTAGATGGAGTCAAAACCTGGTAAGACATGCAGGATGTTGATGGATGCAGGTGGCTCAGGACCGTGCTTTGTGGCATTGCTTGGGGGAGGCATATGTTCAGCAGTGGACTTGTGAAGGGTTTTAATGATGATTAATGATTATTGCATTATATTAATATGATACATAAATAGAATGGACGTTACGGGTAGAGTCCATCTATCCATAGAGTCCATTCTATTTATTTAGGTATGGTAGGGTATAGAATTTTTATCGATATAATTTGGTACACTGTCTTATCCCTAGTACTAGTTCGGTGGACGTGCACTTTTGCTGTCAGCGCCAAAATGGCGGAAATCAAATCGCTTCATCATGTCACGTCTATAGCCAGTCCAGCGTACTTGTATATATAGAGGTCAGTGAACAGAGGGTATTGTTTGGTTTAGCGATGTCAACCGATTACAATTTTCAGCACCGGTATAAACCGATTAGTAATTTAAAAAAACCGGTTTTCTTAGGTTTTTTTTAGGTTTTTAGGGTCCATATGACGACGAAAAAATTGAGTTTTTTTTAATACTTATTAAACATTATTCAATTAAAAATAACTTATATTTATTTTTAGTTAAATAACTAAATCATAATTTTGGTGGATAAAACAAAGTTTATCTATTGCATCACCTAGCAATCTGTTCCTTCGCGACGATAAGAAATAGCAAGAAGGTGAAAACATTCATTCCGAAAGTACAGAAGTCACTGGCACTGACAGATATTTTAAAACCATGTTATTAAGCGGCGCCAAATGTTTATTTGTTTTCCAGTAAGTGCCAGCGACTTGTGTATGTTTGTCTTCTCGTTTACTGCAGAAGCAGTCGCATTTCGAACACTCTCAGTCCTTTATTTTAAGAAGTCCAAAATTCCCGGCTTCTTTGTTGCCACCTGCTCAGTCGTAGGTATTGAATCAAAGAATGGGGCATCAGTTTTATTATTGGAGTCCAGTATCAGACTCCCCAACTCCCGCCTCACCTGGTCTTTAGCAGATAACATATTTTCAGGTTGACGAAAGCCGGTCCTTAAGGTTGGATGCAAATACGTAGAAATTTGTGACACAGTTCTTGTTTCGTAGGCCAGCAATCTGCTGCTCATATTACGCCGTACTGCTGAGCAGAACATCTTGACTACATTTGTTTCCAGTGATATTTCGATGGTGTTGAGGTTTTCAAATAATCCGCAAATTACGGGAATCACTAAAGAACTTGTTGGGTATTGGTCACGCATATACATAAAACATTTACCACGTCTTTGACAATTTTTCTTCAAAAGAATTGAGGAATTCTGGCGACTGATTTACTTTTCGGCATACTAGTGCCAGATCATCCGACAATTTTAGTATTCTGGTCATCATATGAAATTTACTGCTCCAACGTGTCGTAATATCTTGGATTAGTTTGGTTGGCTGAGCATTAGGGTTTCTTTTTATCTGTTCTGATTTCAGAGTGCACCATCCAACAGATGACTTCTTAAAAAAAATCACAATTGCTTTGCATTTCTTGATAACTTCTTCCACCTGTGCGAGCTGTAACGATTCTTCGACGGTTAAATTAAGAGTATGAGTATTAGAGAGTATTGAGGCAAAGCACGGCATGTACCGTATCTCAAGCAAATCACACATTTTTTTCATATTGTAAGCATTATCAGTCACAACAGCAGCAACTTTATTGTGAAGTTTCCATTCCATTACGATGTTCTTCATGATTTCTGCCAAATTGTCAGAAGTATGCGAATTAGGAGCTTCCGGTGTTTTCAAAATGTAACTTTTCAGATTATATTCACGAAAAAATGTACCGCCGCCGTTATAAATGAGTCCATGTTCTGATTTGACCATAGATCAAATTTGCATTTTTTAAAAAACTCTCAAGCTGCGTCGGCTTCACCTTTGCGTATAAAGCGGACATCAAATCATATCAATTTTTTTTTGTCTTGAAAGCAGTACATAGTTAGGATTTACGGCTTCTACAAAACTTTTGAAGCCTTTGGCTTCCACTACGAAGATAAACTGGAAATCGGTGGTGATCATCAATGTCAGATATTCATCTATTTTCTTTTTGTTACCCCCCATCGTCATTTTCAACTTACTTTGCATAAAGGTTTTCCGTGGTTGCTCTTGGTCAGTGTAATAGTGGTGATATGAGGTCCACTATTAACAGACTCCGAGTGGTTTAGTGGCGGAGAAATGAAACTATTTTTGATGTGCAGACGAATGGAGAATGGAGTAGTTTTTTTGGTCAACTCTGCCTATATTTATATGTCCGGCTACGTCGTTAGTTTACCAATAGTAACAATTTTTAGTTACCTAGCCAATTGGAATTCATACATTCTGACCAATAAAGATTAATCAAAAATATTATGTACAACTATTATGTACGCTCCATTTGCCGGCGTGGGACTCGTGGATAGCTCATCGTAGCTGCGTTGCTGGACGGGGCTATAAAAGTGGTGCAGGCCGGCGCGCGCGCGTAATCGGCGAGTGGCGGCGGCGTGGGACACAGCTCTGGAACACCAAGAAGAAGCGAGCTGCGGCGAAGAAACGGCTCAAACATGGTCGGCGGATGCATGAAGATAGCCGGCGTGTGAAGACGATGCGGTGCTGATGATATTTGCGGCTGTTTATTGTTTCTATATTAGAAATTAATTACAAATTATTTAAATATATACGTCAAATTATCTCGCATCGATATGCAGCCCGCAGTATCTCAGTAGCCGGGGGTAGTTAGGAAATAAATGTTTTCTTCAGACCTTCGCCTTCTGTGTTCTGGTAACAGCAGCGTATAAATTATTTATTGCCGTTTAGGGTTGATTAGCCTGGCTGCTACAGTCAGTATTATTTCATATGAGCGGGATAGATTGCTCATTGTCATTGATGGCATGCTTTTTAGGATTGACTGGCACTGTTGCCTGTGGATGACTTCTCTTGAGATAAGCCAATATATTAGATGTCCCTCCGCCAACCTTGATAATTTTTCCACATAACTGACATATAGCCGAATAATTATTAAATTTTTCAAAATGATTTCTTGTTAGAGAGTTTCCTTTTACTTTTGGCATCCTGAAAACAAAACATAAATCGATCAAATTAATAGGTTACCAGGTAAAATTGACACAAAACTGCTTTTTTTATTTAAACAAAACACAATAATGCAAATTACCTTTTTTAGTTCTTTTTCTTGTTTATAAACAAGGCACAAACAATTATTTTAGGTAATTAAATACGGCACAAACTTTAACTCACTCGGACTATCGATATGCTTTGCAAAGAAAATTGCAGAATTGTACAATTGTCTCTGATCGGTAAATCCCCTATTGCTATCAGGCGACATTTTCGGGATTCCCCAACCACTGCTATTCATAAGGATTCAGATACACGTTGTAAAGTTATATTGCTGCCAACATGCAAAATAAATCGGTTATTTAACTAGAACCGGTACATACCGGTTTTATCAAAAACCGGTTTTTATTAGGTTTTCTTAAAACCGGTTGACATCACTAGTTTGGTTGTCAGTCTGCTTTTGTGCTTCGTACATAGTAGATGCGATATCGTTTTGCTCTTTTTCTCGACTTGGTTGCGATTCTAGACTATTTCTTCTGATTTGTGACTACTGTGCTTGTTAACCAGACTCTGATTTGTACCCGTGATACGGAAGTGTTAAAGATGACGTCCTACACACCTGAGGAATATGCTGATATGCTTATTTGTTACGGATACTGCGATTGTGTGTCTGCGCAAGCTCGCAACGAATATATAACTCGCTACCCCGGTCGTCGAGTGCCGGATGTGGCCGTTTTTAACAGAGTTTATCGAAGACTTCGAGCAACTGCTAAAAATCGGCAACTTTCAATAAAAAATTAAAAGTCGAATATCTCGAAAAGGGTTAAGTTTAGCGTAGGGTGTTTCATTGTGAAATAAGTCAGAAATGATGGATACTCCACGCCCTTAACGGATCTAGCACGATTTTTCTTGTAACCCTGGTAATATATAGCATTCTCTCTCTACGGCTGACACAATCCGCCATTTTGCTTATTTAATATGTTTGTTTTGAAGTAGAGTTTATAAGTTGTTTTGAGCAATATTAGTTTTAAGTAATATAATGACATGAATAAATATAGTAAACATGTTATTAAAAATTCATATTTGGTAAGGTTTTAATATGAATACTTTACAAACATATATTTAAATTAGGTTAGGTTCCTTGGTTAAAACTAACTTCGTGTCCTAGAGGAAAATAGCTTACGTTTTGACAGCGCTTACCGCTCACGATCGCCATTTTGCTTACAAGCGCTTGCTAGCGCTTTTTTCTGCCAAACGCACCCACTATATCACATCGACAACCTACGTACAAACAGCACAAAACTGTTATCACTTATCACATATCCAACCAAAACCAACTATGTATCTATTATCAAATACCCTATTATAAAGTTGTTCAAAACGACTATAAATCAATAGCACGAAACTGACTACAAACTATAAATTTCTAGCGCGCTATTAAATACGTTATGTTATAGCGCGCTATTTATAAGATAGGGTGTAGGAGGCCGACAAGTGCATTAAGTTTTGCAGCACGCTATATCTCGTAACTCGATAGACCGCATGCGTGAATATATAATTAACATTATTTCGTAATAAGTGGCATTTTAAACTAAAATAAAGCAGTAAAGAAAATCCAATGAACGCTTTTTCATACTTGTAACTTTGTACAAAATATTGTATATGTATAATATGTATTTTTTAAAACGAAATAAAATAAATTATTTTTTTATCTTAATTGATGTTTCAAACGTTATTTTCATACACTTTTGTATTTATATATTTTTTACATTAAAAAACATTAGTTAGGCTTCTTTTATAGCAGACAACTGTGACCTTCGACACTTAGCGCAATAGCGCCATGGTGACTACTTACATAGCACGCGCTTTGCGTTATGGAGAGATAGCGCGCTATAATATGGCGCTTTGCGCTACCACCACTACCCTACCACCACTACCCTACCACCACTACCCTACCACCACTACCCTATTACACCACCCTGAAGTAAGGGTGGGCGTTGGCCCTAATTAGGGTGGTAAGTTATTACTCTACACTATGCAGGCTAAAGAACTGGAGAACGATCGCTGTAGAAAATAGTGTCTCAGAAATATGGAAAAATAAGAGAGGCGCTGCGATCGCTAAGTTGTCTCAATAAAAGCGGGCTGTTGTGCGATAGTTTGAAATGATTATATCATTCAAAGAAAATAACTAAATTATTATTATTATGGAGGGTATCTATATAGTTTTATCATGTGGTTGGGTTCAATAAATATATAATTATAAATGAAAATGAAAAGATAAATATACATAAATATCAATAACATAAAATAAATACATAAATAAATAAAAGCTCAACCAGATGGAAGCCCTCGGCAGGGGAGACCAAACGGCCGAGGGTTAGGGGGAAAGGGAAAGAAACCGGCGGACGATGCGGGCAGTACCGAGGAGCACCGCCTTCTGCATTTGAGCCCGGAGCGGTCCGTCACGAAGTCCCAGTCGCCTTAGATGACCAGAGAGGCTAACTGGGATTAGCCCATTCGAAGAGACGACTACAGGAATAATTTCGGTCGGCAGACCACCCCACATGTCGGTCACCTCGTGAACCAGGTCCAGATATTTTGATTGCTTATCTGTTTCGGCTTTCACGAGGTTCTCGTCATACGGAATGGTAATATCGACCAAAAATATCCTTGACTCTGCCCGATCCATCAGCACAATATCAGGCTTATTCGCAAGAATAGTCCCGTCTGTGATGATGGCCCCTATCCCAGTAGAGCCTGGCGCGGTCATTTTTGAGCACGGCTTCCGGCAAGTACATGTAATACGGCAATTTCCGATCCACGAGACCGTATTACAGAGCGAGCTCCTGTTGTAGAATTCTGGCTACTAGGTTGTGCCTGTGCAAGTACTCAGAGTTAGAAAGCGCCAAACAACTGGAGATGATATGCCTAAGCGACTTACCGGGATGGCGACAAGCTCGATAGAAATCGACGGTGCCATCCTTTAGGATGTATCTCCGATAGTTGTTGGTCTTAATAACGTGATCCTGTATTGCACAGACAAAACCCTCGGTTTCCACGAAGAGGTCACTATGTTGAGGGAGGCAACTGTATCTACGAAGGGCTCACGTAAAGTCCTGTAGTACCTCCCGTGAAGCTCCTTCTCCTTCCATACGGTCTCCCGGTCGCAAAAGCTAAGCATCGCTGGGTCCTGCCATTGTTCGTTGGCTAAAGATAGAGGGGTAAGCACTTTATCACTAGAAATGACGTCATTATAGAATGGATCATCCGATATCGCCAGGAAGTAATGTCGGAGGCTGCACACTTCGCGATTATGCATGGTGAGCGCGCTCAGAAAACCACGCCCACCATGCTTTCGCGGCAAGTACAGCCTCATTACCGACGATCCCGGATGATGCATCCTATGGGACGTCATGTTAGTGTGGACTTTTTTATCCAGGGCGTTAAGTTCGGTCTGAGTCCACCTGAGTATGCCAAAGGTATACATGAGGACAGGCATGACCCAGCCGTTATGTGCGTGTATTATTCACACCGGACAAAAGGCAGTTAAGCACTTTGGTTAAGCGTGCATAAAACACGTCGCAAACTGACTGTTTCATACCAGCCTCATCGATACCGATGTTCTGTGACATACCCAGGTATCGGTATGTTTAAGCCTCGGACAGGGTCCTTAAGTTGACGGGCATAGATAAGTCTATGCCCTCAGAGTTAGAAACCCTTCCCCTTTCAACATGGAGGACCGCACACTTATCCGTCCCCAGCTCCATTCCAATGGAATTGCTAAATTCACGAGTGATGTTTAGCAATTCCATAAGATGGGTGCGACTGGAGGCGAATAACTTGAGGTCATCCATATAGAAAAGGTGGGTCACTTTTGTCCCTCCCTTCCATAGCTGAAATCCTCTCCCGGAGCCTTCCAGTAAGGTACTAAGAGGGTTCAGAGAAAGGCAAAGATTGGACTCGGACAATCGCCCTGGAAGATACCCCTTCTGTTCCTTATGTGTATCTCTGCAGCCATCATCCGCTCGCCCAGATAACAGAGGATCGTACTCTACTGCCCCATACACTCCTCGAGGTAGTCTCTAACTGTACAGTCAATCTTGTACAGCTTGAGGACCCTCTTTAGCCATGTATGGGGCACCGAGTCAAATGCCTTTCTGTAGTCTATCCAGGCGGCGGAGAAGTTCCGAGGGTTGCGTTTCACCACTTTGCCAATGACCGCGTCAGTGAGGAGTGGATCCTTGGTTCCACGACCACCGCCCCGACATCCATTTTGAGCGCGTGACATCACCTCATTTAGCTCCAGGTGACGAGTGATTCTCGCGCTCAAAATGGATCTCAGTGTCTTATATATGGTGGGTAGACATGTGATGGGACGGTATTTGCTCGGATCTGTGGTATCCTGATCTTTAGAAACCAAATGAGTGATCCCAGTAGTGAAGAGGCTCGGGAGCGATTTCTGGTTGAGAACCTTTTGGAACTGTCAGGCGTGCACAGCGTGACACACTACGAACCCATTCATCCAGTAATGATGCAGCTCGTTGAGCCCCGGACTTTTCCAGTTCGGGGCCCTACGGACCGCCTCAGCCACGTCTTCTAGCGTTATGGTGACGGGATCCATAGGCGTAACACTCGCACTCTGGCTCGCCATAGCGTCCACCAAGGGCCCCCGTTGTGGTTTACGGGCTCTGACCACAGGCCATGCCAAAACGCGACAGTGTCCGCCTGATCCGGTTCTGGGCCTGCTCTACATACCTCTAGTCGCTCCAATGATTTATATAGCCTCTTCTGATCACCCTGAAAGAGACGATTCTGGTTGAACTGCCTTAAACTCTCGCTAAATCGTCGAATCCGCTTCCCCCAAGCAGCGATTTATTGCTTCAGGTCATCTATGCGCTCCGTTAGTTACTGCGTGATATCCGGCTGGGACAAACTAATATTTGTCCCAGCAAACGCCATTCTAACGGTGCGCACAACTCTCGGCCTATTATTACCCGACCTGAAGCTTGTCAGTCTGCCGATAAGGGCCCTTGCATTTGCGATACGGTCCTCAATTCTCTTTTTCCAGGCTGTGATGGCGCTACTTTGTCGAGTAGCATGTCCAGCCATGGGAAGTTTGTCGCCAATAATTCGGCATACTGCCAGTGCTGCACCATAAAGAATTGATTACGTCTCGCAAAGGTCCCGGCTGGCTTCCAAATAGATCACCAGCATTAGGTTAAGAGCCCGCACGACAGCCCGATTTCGCTTGCTAAGGGGTATGCGGGGAAGTCGCGGTCGATTTTCGAGAGGCATGTTGCACGTTTCCAGCATAGACTCTTCCAATATGCTGCTCATTTTCTCTACTGGGGACTATTCCATCATCGTCTGAATAAACCACAAATGGAATATTGACGGCTGCATCCATATATGCAGTTTGCTGCGCAATTAGTAGCGCCGCATTCCCAGCCGTAGCATTTCCATCTGATGAGGGAACAGCCTCACGTCGTAGTCGTACGAGTTCGGCGTCACCAAATATGTTGGAGCGCAGGATGTACCGAAATCGGTCTGCCAGGTTTTGCTCAGTGACGGATAGAGATGGCTCCAGCTCTGCAAAAAAGCGATGCATCCGAGCCCGATATGCCAAATATCCAGCTTCTTCCCCTTTTACCCTAAAGTACGCCCGCAGTGCGTTTGCGTTCATTGTTTGTGACCAACGCATGTGACGTGCTCCACCAGCGGCGGGTGCTGCTTGCTGAGTCCGATAAGACCCAGCCGACACCAAGCTTGTTCTGGTGGGGATGATGGATGCGGAGGGCTGCTAGGTGACCATGCAGCTCCTCGCGCTCGGCTGGCGGCCCGCATACTGCTGCGTTTACCGCCAGCTCCAGACGCGCCCCGGCGACCCCCAGGCAGCGGCCCTATGCGCGTTCCTCTTTGTGCCATCATCCATTTTAAGGGCGCCAAATAACGGGAGACGCCCAAACCCGGCACTGTTTCTTGGTTCGGTCATATGCACAAGCGGACCTTTGCACCCACAATTTAGCCTAGGCACGGCGTTCACACCTCTTGGCAGGGCGCTGACTGACTGCGCCGACGTAGCAGTTTTGTCACATAACTGTTATGTCAGCGGGCGATGGGGTCGTCATTTCCCTACGCCTTATTATTTATTATTACTCTTATTATTTATTAATAAACAAATTATAAATTATGTTATTTATTATTTTAATTATTATAATTTATTACAAATATAAATTATTAATTATTATTGACTTATTATTATTTTTTAATAATATTTCACCATTTTATATTGTTTCTCTTTGTCAATAATCAAGAAATTACTTCGCGTATACTAGTTACTTACCGATGGCAGCACGGCTATAAATGCTACAAATTTTCAAGGACAGGCGGGCTATACTTTAGCACGTAGCGATCGTTCTCCTGTTCACTAACCTCCATTCACTACATAATAGACGCAGTACCGTCTTACCCCTACCCTACCTACAGTACCATAAGGTCACATGGGGCCCGTGCCCAGGGTCCCTATCTTCACGGGCCCCCCGTGACTAAAGGCGTCGGCCTTATTTGCTTATATTTTAGGTAAATATAACTCGACAAAAAATTATAGAGTCCCTAAATGAGGGCGTTGTTAGTAACTTTCTGGCAACGCTGAGCAGTGACAAGCTTAAACATTGCCGAGTAAATAAGAAAAAGTGGCATAGACAGATTTCCTAGGAAAAAATATGTATTTCCACGTTTCGCCGTCATCTAAACATTTTCGTAGGCTGTACAGTCGCCGCACTTATTGCTTGGATTTTTTAATTTTCGGTAATCTATGTATTTATAAACTATGAGATAAAAATATCATTTCTTTCTGTTTAATAAAAATAACATTTCAAAAGATCTAACAGCAAATGATTTATTATGATAATTTTCAACTACGAATATTAAATTTTATAGCAAATAATTGTTACGATCCTTATTTTTAGATAAGTGAAGCCTAAACTTTAATGTAATAAATAAAAAAATTACACGTATTGATATTGTTATAGAAAATTTTTATTTTTCTTAAAGAAAATTTAGGAAAGAATCATTAAAGTTTATATTTTCCTAAGAAATTATCGTCCCCACTATGAAATCTGTAAAATATTTTAAATCGTTGTAGGTAGAGTGGCTCCGCTCTGGTGACGCTTCTGGTGACTTCTCCGCATACCCCTTAGCAAGCAAAATCGGGCTGTCGTGCGAGCTCTTAATCCATTGCTGGTGACCTATTTGGAAGCCAGCCGGGACCTTTGCGAGACGGACTCAATTCTTTTTGGCGCCGCACTGGCAGTATGCCGTATTATTGGTGCCAAACTCCCCATGGCTGGACGTGCTACCAGATAAAGTAGCGCCATCCCAGCCTGGAAAAAAAGAATCGAGGACGATATCGCAAAGGCAAGGGCCCTTATCGGCAGACTGACAAGCTTCAGGTTGGGTAATAATAGACCGAGAGTTGTGCGCACCATTAGAATGGCGTTTGCTGGGACAAATATTAGTTTGTTCCAGCCGGATATCACGCAGAAACTAACGGAGCGCATAGATGACCTAAAGCAATAAATCGCTGCTCGGGGGAAGCCGATTCGACGATTTAGCTTCAAGGCGGTTCAACCAGAATCGTCTCTTTCAGAGTGATCAGAAGAGGCTCTATAAATCATTGGAGTGACCAGAGGTATGTGGAGCGGGCCCAGGACCGGATCAGGTTGACACTGTCACATTTTGGCGTGGCCTGTGGTCAGAGCCCGTAAAGAACAGCGAGGGCCCTTGGATGGAAGTTGTGGCGAGCCAGAGTGCGAGTTTTACGCCTATGGACCCCGTCACCATAACGCTGGAAGACGTGGCTGAGGCGGTCCGTATGGCTCCGAACTGGAAAAGTCCGGGGCTCGACGGGCTGCATTATTACTGGCTGAAGGGGTTCGTAGCGTGTCACGCTGTGCTCGCCCAACAGTTTCAAGAGGCTCTCGATCAGAAGTCGCTCCCGAGTCTCTTCACTACTGGGATCACTCACTTGGTTCCAAAAGATCAGGATACCACAGATCCGAGCAAATACCGCCCCATCACGTGTCTACCCATCATATATAAGACACTAACATCCATTTTTTGCCTCCCTCAACTGGCTACGTTTCGGTGACCTCTTCGGGGAAACCGAGGGTTATGTGTGTGCAATACAGGATCAGGTTCTTAAGATTGTACTGTTTTATGTGTGCTGTATTAATTAATTAATTTACTTAAGTCCATTAAGGTGTACAATGAAGGTTGCAATAAATGAAGACACGTGTCGAGTAAACGGTGATATATTTGCGACTCCGCTGGCGGACGCAGCCGCCACACCTATATCTATTATACACATACACATGCATTACACATACATAGGTATAGCTGTTAAATAAGTATGGGCATGATGTAGGTCACCGGACACGCAATCTAAAGAGCTAGTATATTATAGATACCTATACTGTGTCCCTACACCATTCCCCAAGATAAACACTTAACTTACACTAGGTTAACATTCGCACCCCAAAATCGTGAAGCGTTCCACATTTTACATCGCAAAACAAAGAATTCACAGGTGTACACACGTACGTGTACAACGATGGAATTATTTATCTTCATGATATATCTTAACAAGACACATTGGACTTAAAAATGAAAAATGGAAAAAATGTAAAGAAACATCCACTTGCTTGGTGCATCATATTGATTATGGAAATGAAGAGAGTTGTTCATTTTCACATTTAAAGAAAAATATTGCTCTATATCAAATTCCTATACAAGCTCACAAATGTACAATAAATTGTATTTAATCCATTGAAGATATTGGGAACCGCCTGCATCCTCACCATGGTCGGATTGCATACGCTCTGACTCTATCCCATTTCCGAAAAATTCTAGATATATATGTCTAACTACCATGAAGCAATTTGTACAAATATCGATACGAAAAATCGTCAATACATGTTACATTAAAATGATTAACAATGACATGACAATTAAAATGCTACAATAACTAAAACGTTACCTCAATAAACATGTACTTTGATCCATTGCGAAATGCATGCTTTGCAACTCGCAACTATGTAGCATAATGATAGGTGCATATTAAAATATAAATGTTTGCTAAATATTATTACAATTAATATAGTGCATATAGTTTACTCTTTAGAGTTATACAAAAAACTTAAAATATAATATTGTAATTTTTCTAATTACATAGGAAATTTTTACATAGGAAAAAAATTATATAGGTATATTTGATTACCTAGAAATTACATAAATCATAACAACTAATAAAAGAAACAATTCACAATTAAGTAAATTAAACTGACAAGTTATTAATTATGTAGGTTAGAAATCGAACCTAAAACAATCGTAGTCATAACCACTAATCCTAAGTAACGATGGCACGTTCTACTTAGAATAGAATTGATTACAATGCAAAACGTACTGGCGCCTTGATAACGCGGCCACTTCGCGTTGCTTTTGGAATTAAAACTTTGCTAGAAGTGTCTGCGTTATTTGTGCTAACAAAACTATCGTTACAACTATCATCATTAAACTGAATGTTACTGCTTAAATCATTCTCGTTCAGAATGTACGCGGGTTTTAACCTATCCATAGAAATAGTACTTTCTTTTTCTCCTATTTTTATGACAAATGTTTTACCTCTCCTGCTTATGACGCTATAGGGGGCATCATAAGGGGGTTGAAGAGATTTTCGCATCAAATCATTTCGAACAAACACATATTTACAATTATCTAAACTATTAGGAACAAATAACGAACGCGAATTACGGTGGCACGGTGGTCTCGTATTCAAATTACGTATATTATCCCGTAACTTTTGTAAATATTCCGAATCCGTATCGCCAAATTTCATTCATTCATTTTGCATCTTCGAAGAAATCACCCGGTAATCTGATTGATTTACCATAAATTAATTCAGCTGCGCTCACACCACTGTCACTTCTAGTAGCGGCGCGTAGACCTAACAGCGCTACTGGTAATTCATCTACCCATGAACTGTTGCATTTT
The DNA here is from genome assembly GCA_036936625.1 of Parnassius smintheus behrii. NCBI lineage: Eukaryota > Metazoa > Arthropoda > Insecta > Lepidoptera > Papilionidae > Parnassius > Parnassius smintheus. The sequence goes on along the minus strand of JAUPFT010000013.1, from coordinate 22,017,000 downwards.
AAGCGTGCCATTAAAGCCACTTTTTGTGCTCTATGCCAACGCTCAACCATGCCGTTACTCTGTGGATGATAAGGCGTGGTGCGCAATTTGTGAATCCCTAAGTATTTCATTGTGTGAAAGAGGTCACTCTCAAACTGTCTACCCTGGTCGCTGGTCAGCTTCGAAGGGCATCCGAAACGAGAGATCCAACCTTCAAACACTATTCTCGATACAGTATCCGCTGTAATGTTCTGTACCGGAAAAGCTTCGGGCCATCCGGTAATCCGATCTATCATTGTTCCACAATATCTATGACCGTCTGCCGAAATAGGTAATGGCCCTACTATATCTATGTGTAAATGCTGAAAATGATCGGGTCGATCAAACTGTCCTACACCCGATACAGTGTGCCTTGTAATTTTAACTTTTTGGCAATTAAGACATGTCCGTGCCCACTTTGCTATATCGCGATCCATATCTGGCCAAAAGAACCTTTTTTTTAATTAAGTTTTTGGTTGTTTTAATGCCAGGATGACTGAGGTTATGCACGGAATGAAATGCTGACTGCCTGAATTGTTTCGGTAAATAAGGTCTAATATTACTTGATGAGATTCGCAGTACACAGGTTTCTCACATCCGGGCAAATGACACTGCTTAAACTACAAGTTGCTATCCGACACTTTTAATGCTTGCCGTAGGTAATCGTCACTAGCTTGTTGTATTGCGATATCCGTGTAATCTAATATTGTTGGGAAATTTACTGTCTCTATGCGCGATAAAGCGTCGGCCACTACATTTTGTGTTCCGCTAATATAGCGAATATCAGTGGTAAATTCACTTATGTACGAGAGATGTCGGACTCACCTCGGACTTTCCTTATCGTTACCGACTTTATGGAATGCATACACTAGCGGTCTATGATCCGTAAAAATTGTTAGAATGCGACCTTCCAATAAATTTTTAAAAAGTCTGACGGCCATATACACTGCTAACAATTCCCTATCATAAGCTGAGTATTTATTTTCAAAGTGGTTGCCAATTAAAAAACCAAGTGGTTGCCAAATATTATTTACTTTTTGTTGTAATACTGCACCGATACTAGTGTTTGAAGCGTCGGTGATCAACGCTAAGTCCGGGTCGGGTGAAGGATAATGAAGCGTAGAGGCGTTTTTTAAGCTCTCTTTACACTTCAAAAATGCCTCGTTGGCCTTATCAGTCCAGTTAATTAAAGTTTTATCGCGCTTTTTGGTATTATGCAAATACGCGTTAAGTTCTGCCTAATAGTCGGCTACTTTAGGAATATGAGATCAGTAAAAATTCAACATACCTAAAAATCGACATAGCTGCTCGACGGTTTCCGGCCTCGGATAACTGACGATAGCCTGCACTTTGCGGTCAAGAGGACGTACTCCCTCCGACGACACCTCGTATCCTAAGAATTCTAACTTAGCCTTACCGAATTCACATTTAGAAACATTTATTGTAACCCCATGTTGGGTGTACTCCTCAGGTAAGCTCTCTCCAGACCAGGATCGCAGGATCGTCAATGAAGAAGACCAGGATAGTACTAATAACTTGATTTAATAACTATATATTAGTTATTTAATAACGATATGTCGTATATGACAAATAAAGATATAAGAAACGTGTGTTGCCGCTACGGTTGTACGGTGCAGTCTGAGGCCCGAACGGGGTGGTGGCATGTGTGTGACGTATGTATGCGTGACGTCACTGTGGGCCTGGTACGATAAAAGGTATGTTGGTTGCGCCAACACCCCATACTCGTTAAACCTTTGAAAAACTTTGTTTAAATGTTCTCTATGGCTGGCTATACAGTCGCTAGCTATGATGACGTCATCAAGGTAAATGAATAAAAAATCAAAACCTTTGAGGACTACCGAATCCATAAATCTCTGGAACGTTTGGGCTCCGTTTCGCAAACCAAAGTTCATGCGTGGAAACTCAAACAATCCAAAGGGTGTAATTATGGCAGTCTTCTCAATATCCGATTCTAGCACTGGAATAAAATGATACGCCCGTTTCAAGTCTAATCGGGTAAATATCTTTTTATTACCGACTAACACGTATTTAAAATCTTACAGCCTTGGTATAGGATAGCGGTCGGGCTTAGTTATTGCATTCAACCTACGGTAGTCACCACACGAACGAATGTCCCCGTTTTTTTTAAGGACAACGTGTAAAGGGCTTGCCCATGCGCTTTTAGAAGGTCTACATATTCCTAGATCTAACACAGCTTGAACTCTTCTTTAACCCGCTTGTACCTGTCTGGAGGTAGAGGCCTAGCCTTCGCGTGGACGGGTGGGCCTGTTGTCTCGATGTAATGACATACGGAATGCTTAGGATATTTTATTTTATTTTATTTTATCTTATAAGACACAGGTTTGGTCAAATCCGGGTACTTAAGTAATATATCGTGCCATTCATTTTTACTATCTATAGTTCTAATAGACGAGTCATGGTTACTATTGTACGCTACAATCGAAGCGGAAACATTTAGATGCGTAACTTGGTCTCTTAATTTCCGCGCGTGTAAATCTCCCAACAGTTTATAATGGCTTAGTAAGTCGGCACCGATTATAGGCTGCTTAACTTCCGCTATAGTAAAAGACCTAAATGCTGTCCTTAAATTTAAATTTAAAACTAGAGTACGCATACCATAGGTTCTAATTTCCGTTCCATTCGCCGCGTATAACTTATAATTATCACTCGCGGTAGGGAATGACGCACACTTTTTTACCACCGGAATTACAGATATGTTGGCACCCGTATCAATTAAAAACTTAAGTCCGGTATTTTTGTCCAAAACGCATAGGTGGTTATTTTGCAAACCGATACATGCCTCCGCCCCTGGCTGTATCGTACTTAGTTTCCCTGTGCGGAGGGCGTAGATGGCTTCACCCTAGCCCAATTGCAAGGATCAACGCACTTCACGGCCTTGGAACCATAACAATGATGGTAAAAGCATAACCATTTCGGGTTCTTATAGGACATACTGGTGCTGCGTTGTCGCGAACCTGATCGCCCCGTTCTCCCCCCGTTACCTGAGTTATTGTTGGGTTGACTCGACCTTGACCGACGTAGTTCTGCTATTTCGATCTGCAGTTTACTCACAATATCCTCTAAATCGCCGAGCTTGCTGGATGTAACGCTGCTGACTTCGGCAATTTCTGGCGGTCTGGTCACTTCCATCACCTTATCCGCCACCGTCGCCAGGCTTTCCAGGTCCTTTGCTTCGGTGACAGCTAGAAAAGCTTGAACGGCCGTGGGTAAATGTCTGGTCCACATAATATGGAGTGTAGCGTCTGGCATTTTATTCCTCGCGAGATCTCGCATCCGACGTAAGAGCTGCGATTGCTTTTGAGTGCCGAGCACCATCTCCCCCAGTAGTTTCTGAAATTGTCTGATCTCCGACTCCTCAGACACTTGCAGAAGCCGATCCTTTAACGTCTGATACCTCCTTTCGGATAGCGGTGACAGCAGTAGATCACTTACCTGCTGTATAGCGCTCTTGCTTAATTTAGTTACGACCAGATTTTGCTTGGCTGCATCCCCGATTTTCTGGTTTTCTATTACGGCCTCGAACTGAACGAACCAGAGCCGCGGTTGGTCAGTCCAGAAGTCCGGTATTCTAGACGTAACGCTGATACTCGCCAGCACCACGGCGCCATCTGCGCGGGTCTCCGTCGACGCCTGCTCGCCCTGGGCGGGCGGTGGTACCGGCGCAGGCGCGATAGGCGCTGCAGGAACTGGCGCAGGTCCGGGTTGCGGATACATATTTTACCGACACTAATTCACAAACGGTTCTTCAGGGGTCACCAGTGTTACTGTTTTATGTGTGCTGTATTAATTAATTAATTTACTTAAGTCCATTAAGGTGTATAATGAAGGTTGCAATAAATGAAGACACGTATCGAATAAACGGTGATATATTTGCGACTCCGCTGGCGGACGCAGCCGCCACACCTATATCTATTATACATGTACACATGCATTACACATACATAGGTATAGCTGTAAAATAAGTATGGGCATGATGTAGGTCACCGGACAGGCAATCTAGAGCTAGTATATTATGGATACCTATACTGTGTCCCTACAAAGATCAACAACTATCGGAGATACATCCTAAAGGATGGCACCGTCGACGTCTGTCGAGCTTGTCGCCATCCTGGTGAGGCATTTAGGCATGTCATCTCCGGTTGTTCGGCGCTTTCTAACTCTGAGTACTTGCACAGGCCAACCTAGTAGCCAGAATTCTACACCAGAAGCTCGCTCTAAAATACGGTCTCGTGGACCGGAAATTGCCGTATTACAAGTACTTGCCAGAAGCCGTGCTCGGAAATAACCTTGTCAGGCTCTACTGGGACCGGGCCATCATCACAGACAGGACTATTCTTGCGAATAAGCCTGATATTGTGCTGATGGACCGGGCACAGTCAAGGATATTTTTGGTCGACATTACCATTCCGTATGACGAGAACCTCGTGAAAGCCGAAACAGATAAGCGAACAAAATATCTGGACCTGGCTCACGAGGTGACCGACATGTGGGGTGGTCTGCCGGCCGAAATTATTCCTGTAGTCGTCTCTGCGAATGGGCTAATCCCAGGGCTGAGGCGAATGGGACTCCGTGATGGACCGCTACGGGCTCCAATGCAGAATTCAGTGCTCTTCGATACCACCCACATCGTCCGCCGGTTTCTTTCCCTTCCCTCCTAACCCTCGGCCGTTTGGTCTCCTCTGCCGAGGGCTTCCATCTGGTTAGATATTTATTTATTTATGTATTTTTGTATTTTTTTTATTTTATTGATATTTATGTATATTTATCTTTTCATTTTAATTTATAAGTATATATTTATAGAACCCAACTGGATGAGAAACTATACAGATACCCCATGATAATAATAATTTAGTTATATTCTTTGAATGATATTGTAATCATTTCAAACTAGCGCACAACAGCCCGCTTTTATTGAGACAACTTAGCGATCGCAGTGCCTCACTTATTTTTTCCATATTTCTGGGACACTATTTTCTACAGCGATCGTTCTCCTGTTCTTTAACCTCCATGGTTTAAACATTAAAATAAAAATCAATATTGATAACAATATTTCAATCACTTATGTAAAACAATGACAAACATAATATATATATATATATATATATATATATATATATATATATATATATATATATATATAATGAAGATTCCAGTCTGATTTACCCGTTACCTATGTATAGTATTTAGGACAAACAATAAAGACCCATTACACGATTTACGACTCGTTCTCATACCTAAATAAATTTAAATAAGTCATTTTTATTTGAATTATATACCGAAATCTTAGTTTTGTTATTATTTTGATATAATTTTGCATATTATATTTTAATATTTAATAGTAGTGACAACATTTTCTTTCGGTGGATCACCCATAGACCATTGAGTAGAGTAGTATACCTTACTTTTAAAATGGTCACACTGGTATTTTATTTTTATCCGTTAGGACCACAAATCTAACGTAGCTCTAGCTTGCTACATATTTATTTATCTATGGTCTAACGTACCTACATACTATTCAAATAATCTGTTTATATAAACAATGCTTAAGTTTTGTTTGTAATAGTGAAACCTTAAATTGTGTAGGAAATTTATTATCCGTAAAATATGACAGACAGTGAAGACGACTTGCTATCAAATAATGCTTTTAGTGTGCAAAATGAGGGCACGGTAGGTTTTGAAATATCTAATAATTCCATTAAACCTTATCAGATTTTTCAATGTGTATTAGGGTGGAGCGAAAAAATTTTTTTTTCGTAATTGTTTTGTAATACCTGTAAAAAGTTGCTCTTATAGCTTACAAATATTCTCACAAAATTTTGGTTGACATATGATATATTTGGAGGTGCCCCCAACATCATGAACTTTAGAGAAATTCACGAAATTTTGTCAAAACACACGAATGTCTAATTAACGCTAAGTCATATTGAGAGTGTCACCCTGTTGGTACAAGACATTCAATTTTGACCTTGAGATGTGTGCGGTGAGGAGCGGGGGTTGTGGGGCACGGGGGAGGTGAATACACTACTCTCGTCAAACGTCGTTCGAATGCCTTTTAGTGCACCCGCGCGCGCGATTTAATACTATTACACTTGTGAAAAGCATTGATTTTAACGACTTAAATCAAGAAGTAAGACTCATGTAAGTAGTATTTTCAATTTCCTGCTCATAGTTAATGCAATTTAGATCAAAATTGATTGAATTCATACCTATTATTTCTCTTTATTACAGTCAAATGTCGCAAGTAAAAACACGACAAAAGACATCCTGTCCTGTGTTTGGTTTACCAGAGAAGTTACCCGTAGCTCAATTACCAACTTATAATGATGTAATGAAAAATTATTTATTCATTAAATATGAATTAAAGCCTGACAAAAAAACAAAAGAGCCGACAATTCATGACGTATCCGAAAGATTGGCTCAGGAAGTTTTAGAAATTTGGCGAAAAGCGTCGCTGCCAACAGTCAGTCTTAAGAGAGTATTACAACTTATTCGATCCTACCATGACAAATATAGAAGCTTAATGAAACCTTATCGAGGCCGTCAATTAAACAAAAAATATCAAGAGAAGATAAATACATTCATAACTGAGTCTCATAGATTATTTGATGTTTGCAGTTGCAAATGCAAACTTATTTCAGATTGCACTTGTTCAAAAGACAGTCGTGTTCCCAAGGAAGAAATAAAATTTTTACTCGACCAAAGGACAACAAGAAAAATGATGATAGGTGGTGTAGATTTGGTTACAACTGTAAAAAATAAGAGAAAACTAGAAAGACAAGAAAAAAGTTTATTGCGTAACAAAGAGATATTTGATCCCAACAAACCGTGTTGTTCTCGTTCGTTGCCTGATGATGATGACTTGACGATCGAAAGCACCAGTTCAAGCAATAGCGTAGCTTCTAGTCCTTATCAATCGCCAAAACACGTAGCGAGACTACCAAAAACCCCACCACCACCAAAAAAAAAGAAGTTAAATTTATCATCATTAGCCCTCGCTTGCGATCGTACTGGAGTCTCCGACAGAGCCGCTGCTATTATAGCTTCTTCTGTGTTAAAAGATGTTGGCATTATTTCAACGAAGGATCCAAGCGGTGTCATTGATCGTTCTAAGTTGCGTCGTGAAAGAACTAAAGTCAGATCATCTTTACAAGACGCAGATCGTAATAAAATCATACGCGGTATTTATTTTGATGGCAGAAAGGATAAGAGTTTAGTAAGTATTAAGAAGGAAGGCAAATTTTACAGAAAAAGAGTAACAGAAGACCATTATGTGATTTTATCGGAGCCAGGAAGTGATTATTTCGGGCATGTTACGTGTGAGTTGGGAACCGCTAAAGGTATTCAAAGTACAATTATACGTCACCTGAAAATGAAATCGGTGGATCTGAATAAAATAGCTGTTGTTGGTTGCGATGGAACTGTCGTGAACACAGGTTCCAAAGGTGGTGTTGTTCGTTTGATGGAAGAAGAACTTAAGAAACCATTACAGTGGTTTATCTGCCAATTGCATTCAAATGAGTTACCACTGCGACATCTGTTATTACATTTGGATGGAAAAACCACAGGGCCTAAATGCTTTTCAGGTCCTATCGGCTCTGAATTACAAAAATGTGAAACAATGCCAATTGTCGAATTTACCGTCATTCCTTCAACATTACCTGAAATTCCTAGAAATGATTTGAGCACCGACCAAAAATATCTTTATGATGTGATGAACGCTATCAGCACTGGCGTCTTTACTTCCGATTTGGCTAATATCGAACCTGGACCCCTTAGCCATTCTAGATGGCTTACAACAGCAAATCGAATTCTAAGATTATATGCTACTAAAACAGACCCCCTAGAAAACTTAGTGATATTAGCCACATACGTGATGAAAGTTTATGGTCCGATGTGGTTCACTATAAAGTGTAATCCATCATGCATAAATGGAGCTAAGCACCTGTGGCAAACGATTAGCCTGACTCGCTATTTGAGCGCGGATTTGAAGATAGTCATTGATAAGGTACTCATACGAAACGGATATTTCGGGCACCCAGAAAATATTCTTATTGCTATGCTTGGAGATGACAGAGAAATCATTCGAGAACTAGCATGTCAACAAATTTTGAAAGCTAGAGCAGAGAATGATCAAGGACTTCGAACGTTCAAAGTGCCTCCTTTAAATTTCGATGCTGAAGATTATACCGACCTCATTAAGTGGCAAGACTGTAAAATAACTGAGCCACCTCTGACTTACAATTTATCTGATGAATTCTTGAAAGAGATTGTCAAATGCGGTTTGAGAACATGTCAGAGTATAAAAGATTTCCCATGCCACACCCAAGCCGTAGAGCGCTGCATAAAATTGGTGACTGAAGCTTCAAGTGCAGTTTGTGGAGAAAATAAACGAGACGGTTTCATAAGGGCACGATTATTATCACGTCAGCAAATGCCAAATTTTGATACAAAAAAACAATTTAATATTTAATTACTGTGTTTCTGAACGATATCCAAATCTATCATAATTACTTAGTTTTACTTTATTTTTCTAATATATGTATTTTTTATATTTAACCAGACTTTATTTAACCGATTCCTAAGCTGTTACTCTGTTGATGGTGTCTACTACACTAACACATAGGTATATATAGAGTAGCGTAAGGAACTTTGTTCCCGCCTGGTGTGCTACGACATTCATCGCTTTTTTCAAATTTTCAATTGTGTTGGGGCACCTCAAGACATCATGATAAGTAAATAATATTTTGTATGTAGGATTTACTCAATGAAAGGCAAATTTTTATCGCTATGCAATCAAAAAAAAAAAACAAAAAAAAAATTTCTTACATTATCACTCCACCCTAATGTGTATGTAACCGACAATTTATAATTATTAAAATAATTCTTTATTTTACAGATAGTTCATGCCAGAGGCCCAAATAATACAAACTATACAATGCGCAATATTATGCTCCCCCGAAATTTTGAGCGTCAAAAGTATGGAAATTTTGATCAACGTAGCTCTTATTATAGAAGAGAAACTTCACCGATGTCCTTGCGAAGTGTGCCAGACTTAAGACCTGGCAATTATTATCATAATTCTTATAATTATCGTGGTGCGAGCTATCAACGATCTATTTATAATGGCAGAAGCGGTACACCTACCTCTGTAAGAAGCATAGGTGAGATTTAAGCAATGTTGATCAATATTAAGTTAAATGTTTATTAATATTAAGATTATATTCGATGTAATAAGGTGTATTTTATTGAGATAAAAATAATATTATAATCATATAATATATGTAGGGTCCATAGCTGTTTATTTCAGCTAGGGCCTCCCTTTTTTCCAAAGCTGAGTGTGTTGATTTGTGAAGTTTCTACATACTAGTGAATGAAAGTTATCAAACGGGATTGATATGATCGGTTCTGACCCCAAAGTGGCCAGAGCCGATTCTCTCCTGGCCAGTTCATCTACTGCGTCGTTGCCCCTGGATCCACTGTGTCCCTTGATCAACTGCAGAGTTACATTATTGTGTTTACATACCTTATTTAGTTGTTGATGGCATTTACACAGGGTTAATGATTATTCGACCAATACCGATGAATTAGGCCATAAAGACCCTGAGCAAAGGTGAACCAGTTATGAGAAAAAATACATTTAAATTTTTTCATTAAGACGTTTTAAAAATAATTTAAAAAAAATATAGGCTGCAATCAAATTTTAATTTCTTTCACAATTAAAAGTCATTATAAGCATTCATTATCAACAAGAAAACTAGAGCTGTCTGTCTACATTAAAAAATACCAGATGGAAACATCATAAAGAAGAATTGTCACGCCCCATAGAAAAAAAACCCAGACCAGACCTGACAGAAACGAGACATATATCAGTTAATTTGTTATTTTTTATGTAATAAATTTTTATATTAAATGTTCGAAATCAATGGCTAACACCAAAATATTTCCTTATGTTTTTGTTCAGGCGATTCACAAAAATATACAAAATTCCTATTTATCTACAAAATTTGTAAATGTATGTAATTAAATGACAATAAAATCGCTATTGGATGTATCTTGGTGACTTGGAGATGCAGCTGGATTATATAATTTTTGAACTCCTAGTACAATAATCAACTTAGGATGCATTAAAATCGTCGCAATTGATGACTCATTGCAGATCGGAGATTTAGATACCTATCATTGGAGTTCCACTTCCATGATCTATAACAAAAAAAAAAACAATATGTTGAAATAAATTTTTATTGCATTTCTATGTCCCTTAAAACATAATCCATACCCAGTGCGTGGTTATCAAAGTGATCTTGATGTCTAGCCCACCCAGTGCCAGTGAGCAACTTCCAAATGTCCTTTTACCATGGTAGCATGAGCAGTAATATTCTGTTGTTGCGTTTATTCCATTTACATTCACATCAAACATAATATAAGTACAATATTTTTTTGTCGTAACGTGTCATGAATGAATTCTGCACCTGAATAGAGTATTATTGTTTCTGCCCTCTACTGCCGCTGGATGTCTGTATATTTCCATATTATATACTCCCGTGGTTTTCAAATGCTCACTGCAGTACGGCCGTGCTAACCTCACGTGATAGGTGCCAATTGAGAACTTAATTAAGTCTTCAATTATAAGTTGTGGAAAATGTTCAAATTTCGATAAAATCTTCTGTCGGACTGTTTTTGTACGGATCTTGAAAATAATTAATTAAAGCTGCAGCAATTCTAAAATCTTCAAATATATTTATGGGCATGCACTAATTAGGTCGGCATGCCCATAAAGTATGACATTGTCAGTAAAATGTAACTCCAAGCTAATTAGTGCATGCCCATAAAGTATGACATTGACAGTCAGTACTGTCTGTACTACTAAGAAATTCAGGACTTCATAGGCGTGATTTTTACTGACAGCTGTCGCAGAGATCAAGCTATCTTATATGAACCATACAGAATAACGGCAACGTCCAATGTCAGCACAAGTGGTACACTTTTGCAGTGTAACATACATGTCAGAGTTACTTGTCTGGGTAGTTCTGTACGCTAACTAATATAAGTACCTAACTATCAGTATTTTACAATTCGACACGTTTTTATATTGCGAAAGGCTTTAATTACAAATAAGTATCAAAAATGATATACATACCTCACCACTAACAATGAGTAATAGTTGTTCTGCGAAATCTCTTCGAGTTTCCGGTAATCATTCATTGAGTTTTACTTATATATTATTAATCAGTTAGATAAATCCCATAGCTATTGTATCGTCATTTAGTTATATACATTTATGAATTTTGTAGATAAAAAGGCATTTTGTATTTTTTTTGTGTAGCGCCTGAACAAAAACATCAAGCAATATCTTGGTGTTAGCCATTGATTTCGAATATAAAAAATACATAATTTAACTGCATAAAATATTTAAAAAAAAAACTGAGATATGTCTCGTTTCTGTCGGGTCTGGCTCACAGATAACCATTCTCTTTATAATCATTTTAACTAAAGATTTCCAAAAGAATGACAAATAACAAAAAAAAACACTGAAACACTTGGCCTGCACTACCTATATATATATATATATATATATATATATATATATATATATATATATATATATATATATATATATATATATATATATATATATATATATTAAAAACATCTACTATTGTTAGCTTTCTAACAATGTTAATAAACTTTGGGTCAAAAAAAGAGGTAACCTTAAACACATGTTTCTAATGTTTATTGTTTAGTTTGCCGCCTGTGATCCTTTACAAAGGATAAATTCTCAGAAGTGTTTTACTTTGAGTACCTACAGCTAAAAAAATCCCGAACTTAATGAATGTTGGTCATAGGCCATCTATCAGTTTTCGTTGATCGAGTCTTCTGAGAATCTATACATTGAGGTATTACTACTATAGAGAAGACAACGCTTTGCATGATTTTGCGCCTGGCTTTGCGGTACACTGTACCGCAACTGTTTAGTGAGTGGCCAACGCCTGCTCAGACGAGTCGTGTTCGCTTCGCATAAATAACAACTTCAAAATGCCTGATTGGGTTCTTAAATACTGCAGTAAACACTCCAGAACATCAAAAAAGTTATTGTTTAACATTTCATCGGTAAGTAGACATTAAAATGTTTAAAACTCTTTGATTTTAAAGTTCTTCGAGTAGTTACAATGCTCACGAGAATCGGGCTGTCGACCGCTGCTATTTTGCAGTTGTAAAATCTATGTGAGCGACTTGTCGTACACTACTTTGAACGATACGCGTAAGCGCCATGAAATTCCTGGCGCTTATGACGTTTTGCTTTGGTCGCGAAAATACTAACCCCTAATGCAAACCAGCACTGCATGCTTTAATAGTTTGGTTAGAAGACATAACTAATATTTTAGCGCTGCAGCGAACTTTAGTTCTAACTCTTACCAAAATGAACATACTTTTGGTTCGGAGTGTCTGTTTCTATATGCTAGTTTGATATCATTTGATATCAAAACTATGTTTCAATAACTGGGTATTCTGCGTAAGCGTTTATATTATTTTTTACTTAGATAGCTGTTGAAATCCGGTATTTTTTTGCTCCCGAAGCAAATAAGGGCAACCCTCCGGTAACGGGGGAAGGAGGTGGTGTATGCTCATAGCATACCACGCAGCCGGGTGCGTGGTTATGTGGAGACTTTTACCCACTAAACACCACCTTTTGGGATTGGCTTAACAATCTGACGAGAGATCTTTAAGCCATAAACGGACGCGACCCTCCTTGGGAGAAAGGAGGGTGCAAGAAATCCGATATGAAGATTTTAAAGTTATATATACTCTTAAGTCTCATTTACATTCAGCCCCTGCCACTGCTCCTCGCGCTACCGGCAATACTTCGCTAAATACTGCCGTAGCAGGATCGCGGGAAGTATGTATTAACACTCTGCCCTACAACCAGAGGTGGGTCGTCGTCGTAATTTTCGTCAACGAAACTAGACCGTCTATTGCCGTCCATCGACTAGGTGACCAACTAGTTGAATTCGTCGACTAGTTAACGCGATAACGGCAAACGTTCAATCGACTAAAGCGCGGTGTCTACGGGCACAACGCAACGAAGACTGTGTCTTAACTAGTTTTGCCCACTATCCGACAGTTGAATGAACTACAAAGTAAGTTAAAATTCAAAGAAATTTGATTTGAGCACAAAGTACTCTGACTGGTGTATAAATACCTACTATCGAATTGTACAATCAATCGATTTAAACTTCCCTTCGTACTTTTCCAGGCTTAGGACTGGCTGAACACGTTTTGAAAAGATTTTACTACTATGGTTGTTGGCGACGCGCCTATAAGAATATTTCAATTTATTAGTTAACCGATTACGAATAGCTTCTAAAAAGCAAATTATCAAGCAACAATATTCCGATAAGAAAATGCTTAGTTGAATCTTAAAGAAATATCGAATGATATGATGAAGGTCTTGGGTTCGACTCCCAGGCCGGAATAGTTTATTGTTTTCTTAGTAATATCTCTTAATAAATTCATATAGGGAATTTTTAAGATATAAATTATGTTACCGGATTTGTTCCTCGGTTGAAATCATCTTTCCAATGATGTTAATTTAAAGAAATATTAAAATAAAGTTAGAGACCGGATTTGTTCCCCGGTCGAGATGATCACTCTGTGCATAAATAGAATTAATGGAAATTAATTGCATAAGTGTTGTCTTATATGAGTTTGATATGTTTTGTATGAAAACAAATGCCTATTTTCTATGATTGATTTATGAAAACATTCACTTATATTGTTTGATAAGAAACATGATAGCTGATAAGAATCTGATTAGAATCATTTATTCACCTAGTATTGTGTATATTAATTAGACTTTCCATTTTTACTGATAGTCGATAGCCGTGCAAAAGTTAGTTGTTCAAATAGTGTGAGTTCATAGACGCACGCTAGCCACGTACTTAGGAGGCCAAATATGTAGAAATTTAAATATTTGCAATTTCAGCAATTGATGTAAAATGACTTGTAAAACATTTCAGATTGATTGTACGTGCAAAAGAGGTGAATTCTGTGTTATTTTTATGTGAAAATTCCTGTGAATAAGTGAAATAATGATAGTTTTGTATAAGAAATTTAAAAGTGTTTTAATAGTGAAATGAATAGAGAAAATGTAAATTAAACTGTTGTATTGGTTAAGATGTGTATAATTTCAAGTGGAAAACATTGTTTTAACTTTCTATGTTAAATATTTAAAAAATTTCAACTTTGAACATGTGAGTAAAATAGGCATATTTTGTTAAATAAATAAAAGGTTTTTTGTGATATGAAAATGTAATGTATATCGTAGTATAGATATTTTTTTGTGCTATCTATACAAGTAAATTGTATAAATGTATGTCTTATACAAATAAAGTCATTGAGTAAACCGTGAGAGAGTGATAGAACAAATTAATGTAATTGAGTTGCGCGAGCGCACGAATGGCGCGGCTCACTTTCGCGTATAGCTCTGGGGTAGCTCAGTAAACGAGTTTTCTTGCAATTCATCAAGGATCTCCTAGGTGTGCGTCTTGTGTAGTTAGCAGTGGCTGCAAATGACCGCCGGTACGACATACTCCGCCGAACGTTGAGTCCCGTGATTCCGTGAGGCGTCGAGGTCACCGGTCCCTAGGTGATTCTTGGCACTTTATGCGCTTCGTGCATCCTGTGCCTAGTCGCGTTATAAAGTGCCACCTTAGCAATTCCCCCAACCCTATTGCTTACAAAAGGGGTAGGCAGTGCCCCAAGTGTGGAAAGTCACCATTTTACATACCATACCTTAGACAGGGCCGTAACTTAGATTACCTGACTGACGTAGGTAGGTTCTCAGTATGTCCGATAAGGACAAGGGGGAACCCCCACCGACGCCTAAACCAAGAAGACCACCCGACCGTCCTGGCGTACTAGACCGGCCAATCGCGTACCGCGATATCTTTTATCCGGAAAGGACTAGAGTAGTGTCCTCCTACTCCCAGATCCCGACACGGAAACCCTCCTCACCGGGTAAGGAGCCCGCACCAAGGACCGCGCTCTCGCCCATCGTACCTGAAGGTACGACTGGGTGGGAACCGTTCCCACAACACCAGCGGGCCAAGAAGACGATGAGGGGGCATACACCACCAGAGACAGTAGCATCCCTCCAGGAGAAGAGGCGATGCTTCGGTTCTTCCAACTCCTCGGATTATTCGACATCCGAGGGAGAATCAGACCACCAACCAGAGAAACCAATCAGGAGATCACCACCCAAATCGCCATCGCCGACTAAATCCCATCTAAATCCCACTAGTCCCATCTGGTCCTTTCTTGGAAGAATTTCTTTAGCTTTGACCTTGCGACGAGTCGACACACTAATTTCAAATTTCTAAACAACGGCGACGTTTAGGCACGGTAATTTTATGTAAACAATAGTCCACCAAACCGTCGACATACTCTTTCGCGCAATATCAGAATGCTGTTGCCTTTTCACTCAAACAATTCTATTAAAAAAGAAATATTAACTTCTACGTCATATACTTAAAGTTTAAATTGGTTTGTTTAATGATATTAATTCAACGAACGCATGCACTTATATTAACCGAGTATGTTTACGGCGTCATCGTTGCGTTGTCAAGAGATAAGAACGCTGTGGACTCTCAGTTTAGCCATCTATGAATTCGACTAGTTAACGAATAAACTGTAGACCGTCGAAGCGTCGGTTGAACGTAGACCGTCTATTTAAACCGTTCGTTGATTCAACGCCCATCACTACCTATAACTCACATCACTTTCGGCTTTCAACTATGGCAGACGTCTAAATAATTACAGCGGCCGCGTTGTGTCTTCTTGCAATACAAAATTATGTTAATAATTTAAAAAGATATTAGGTTCAAAAGAAGATAGTTAGATAGATAAAAAAATTTATTTGCTTAAAAACATGGTACATACGTAGGCAGTCCCATAATGAATTGGCCTAACTATGAACCAATGAAGGAAATGAAACGAAACCAATTTTATTTTTCAATATAATCACCATGAATACTAACACACTTCTGACATATGTGAATCAACATCTCTAAACCTTTATAAAAATAATCACATTTTTTATCCTCAAAATGACTGAAGACGGCCGCCTGCAACTCTTCATCGCTTGAAAATTTTCTTCCTCTTAAGTCCCGCTTTAAATTTGGAAATAAATAATAGTCGGACGGGGCCATGTCTGGACTGTAAGGTAGATGTTGAACTTCTGTGAACCCGCATTGACGAACTGCATCCTTCGAAACACCAGCGGTATGAACAGGGGCGTTGTCATGGAGCAACAGGACACCTTTAGACAGCTTGCCTCTTCCTTTTTCCTTTATCTTGTCTCGTAATTTATATATTAAAGAAGCATAATATTCACCGTTCACGACTGTATTACGTGCTTTAAAATCCACCATCAAAATGCCTTGAAAATCCCAAAATATTGTGCACATCAGTTTTTTAGTCGATTGTTGCACCTTTGCCTTTCTAGGGGGCTTTTCACCCTTATAATGCCATTCCATTGACTCGCGCTTGCTTTGTGGATCATAATACAAGATCATAGTTTCATCACCAGTCACTAGCCGCTCGATTACAGTCTTTTGATTTTCGCCACAAAGATCCAAAAACTCCGAAGCGCAGCGCACTCTTTCCTGTCTCTGTACCGCTGAAAGAAGTTTCGGTACCCATCTTGCACTCACTTTTTTCATGTGAAGATGTTCATGGATCGCGCGATGAACGGTACTCTTAGAGAGCCCAAGCCTTGCTGCAATTTCTCTAATCTTCAAACGGCGGTCACTCAGAACCTCCTCTTCGATAAGAGCAATCGTTTCGGGAGTGAGCACTTCTACAGGTCGACCGTCGTGGCCAAAGTCTTCGACGGTTTCTCTCCCGAGGCGAAACTCTTTCACCCAATTTTTCACTGTGCTATAGGAGGGGGCAGACTCTTTATACACGCCATACAATCGTTCTTTTATTTGGGCAGGGGATAAACCTTCTTTAAACAGAAACTTTATGACACTTCGATACTCAGTTTTCGACATTTTGAAAAAATACGCGACTCTCGTTATTCAAATGCCTGTTAAACTAAGACTAAGCATTTCATGTCGATGCATGTTTCTTATATTAAGTGCACGATAAACGTACTATTTAATGCAACACAACATGTAGCGACATGTCGCGTTGAACTATATCAGGCCAGTTCATTATGGGACCGCCTGGTAAGATGATCAATGACGTGCAACTGACATGTTTTGCCATAATTGACATGCAAAAATGATATGAAATACAGCTAATTACACAAACCCAATGTTTAGTACTACTAAACATTGGGTTTGTGTAATTATATTAACTATGTTTAGTACAACTACGGTGTAAGAAGCGATGATCTTAAATTAATTATTTCATATTTAAGTGACAGAACGCAAAAAGTTGTCATTAATAGTACGAGTTCTTCCGAGTCGATTGTACAAATGGGCGTGCCTCAGGGCTCAATTCTCGGCCCTTTTCTATTTCTAGTATATATTAATGACTTACCTTACATGGTAGGGGATAACCATGATATAGTATTATTTGCTGATGATACTTCATTAATTTTCAATTTAAAACGACAGTTATTAAATTACGACGAAGTAAATAATGCTATAGCTAAGTTAGTCAATTGGTTTAATGTTAATAATTTGCATTTGAATGGAACTAAAACTAAATGTATGAAATTCGTCACTCCTAATGTTAAACATGTCAATACTAATGTAATTTTAAATGGTACAACTTAGTCTTGTTGATACCACCATTTTTCTTGGAATCACACTGGACGCAAAGCTTCAATGGCTCCCCCATATATCAAAACTAGCTAGCAGACTTAGTTCTGCAGCATATGCTGTGAAAAAGATTAGAACTCTTACCAGTGTTGAAACAGCTAGAATAGTTTACTTTAGTTATTTCCATAGCATTATGGCGTATGGTATTTTGCTATGGGGACACGCGACTGACACTGAAATTGTATTTATTTTACAGAAGAGGGCCATTAGAGCAATATATAATTTAAAACCAAAAGAGTCACTGAGACAAAAATTTAAGGAAATTAATATTTTAACTCTGGCCTCTCAATACATTTATGAAAATGTAATGTACGTACACAAAAATAAAAGTAGTTTTGCGAAAATAAGTGATATTCATTCTGTAAATACTAGGAACAGACACAAGCTAGTAGTACCAGTTACTCAACTCCAGCGACCCACTAATTCATTCTTGGGGCGATGTATACGCTTTTACAACAAAATCCCAGAAAATATACAAAAATTGTCATACACGTAGTTCAAAAATTTTATTAAACTAAGTTTGTATAAAAATGGTTATTATAATATTAAGGAATTTATGGATGGTAATAACCCCTGGGAAGGGTGATCGCTACTTTACGTTGTTTATTGTAAACATTGTTGTAAGCTATTATTGGAAAAAATAGTCTCGCTGGGTTTCTTGCTGGTTCTTCCCAGGACAGAGGTTTTTATTGCGAACCAGTGGTAAATGAAAAAAGTGACTTTCAATAAGTATTGTTATAATCTACATTGAATAAAAAGTTTCTGTTTCTGTTTAAAATGATGGCATTGCTTAAAAGTTAGGTACAAACATTCTTTTTGAATTCTTATACAGTAAATTGTTCATAAATTATTAATTGAATTACATTATTGTTACATAAATAATATTTAATATTATATGAGATTAGTTAAGCTATTATTATTTTAATAATTACACTATGGTATAAATTAATTCATAATTTTAATTACAATAAAATTACAATTTAAAAATCTCAGCCTATTATGCAAATATAACCATTTAACTTATTTTACATTTTAATAAATAAATAATCAATATGAGTTACTAATCGTTTTTAGAAATAAAATGTCAATGTTCTTTAATTCCTTAAACTAAATTTTATATTAATATAATAAATTTGACGAATTTATAACATTGACTTATATAACTAGTAAAGTTATAATTAATTATGTACATAGGTACTATGTTATTTCAAAAAGAAAATTCGTACTCGTAGAAGATGATGAATTGTGGTTTTTATCGTTGAAATCCCATATAGTTTTTTCTGATTCCAGCAGTTCTAAAAACTTTATTGTATTTTCATTTTTCCACTCGAAAGGCATTTTGGTAGATCGTACTTATTTAATAACAAGACGGAACGCACGTCCGTTCATCCAGGCGCTTGGCGCGAAGTGAGCGATGGAGCTGAATGTGAACACTCACTGCCGCTCGCGTCGTTGTTGTCCTCTGCAGGGCATAATGCCGTGCAGGTCTCGGGCCTCGGGGTGTACCCCTTTACCCGGATGTTCCTCACGGCACACTACAGTGTGCCGGTCCTGGGCGCCTTGGTGTTACAGGCGTTGTTTTAGCGACTTTTGTCGCAGTAGGTTAATTTGTCATTAAAGTTGGTAATCTGTAATTTGTGTTTAATCACAAATTATTATGTCTGAGTCGGCCTTTCTGCGGCATTGTGGGATTTACTCAACTCCCTAATCTATATAGGGAGGAGTTTCTTGGGTAGGGTCGCCCGTCCGGCGGCCTTGCATGCAACGGCGCAAAGCCGTTGAGGTGTTCGTGTGGCCCGTTGTCGGCGCGGTCAAACATACCGCGCGCCAGCCGGACCACGAATTCGTGTAGACTCTCCATCTTGAGGTTGGCCGCTATGACGTCATTACGGACGTAGCGACCCGCACCGACTATAGTTCGTAATGACTAATGACAAACTCTGCTGGGCCTGAAGTCGCCGCTTCTGACGATCGCTCAGGAGTGCATACCAGGCCGGAGCAGCGTATGTTAGCAGGGGTCTTATATAAGTTTTGTAAATAGTTATCTTCGACTTTGTCGGTAACTTGGATGTCAGGACAGGGCGGAGCATTGCCCGCGCACATCGAGCTTTGCGTATAGCAGAGTCGACGTGCGCTGTAATATGCAACATCCTGTCAATCCGACATCCAAGGTAGGTCACGGCCTTCTCATATGCGATCTCCTGGCCTCCGAGGGTTAGCGGTGGTGGTAGATTTCTATAGCGGCGAGTGAGTAGAGCGGTCGTCTTGCTAACATTGACGGCCATCCTCCACTCATCCAACCATGGTGGCAGCAGGTCCAGCAGACGTTGCATCCTGGCAGCTGCAATGTGGGCTCTTCTGGACGACGTGAAGTATGCGCTGTCATCCGCAAAAAGCGCTAGTTCGACGTCGTCCTCCCATTCGTGCAAGTGTCCTGCCAGGGTAGAAATGTCATTTGTGTACGCCGCGTACAGGGCTGGAGACAGACAGCTGCCCTGTGGCACACCAGCTGTTATGGTCTTTATTGCGGACACGGCGTCCTCTACGCAGACGTAGAACTTCCTGCCTTCCAGGAAAGACGCCACTAGCCGCAATATAGCAGGAGGGATACTTGTTTGTACGTCTAACTTGTAGAGTAATCCTGTGTGCCACACCCGGTCGAACGCCTTCTCGATATCGAGAAAGACGCCTAACGATATGCGGCCACGGTTGTGTTCGGCCGCAAGCAGGTGCAGCACTCTGGTCAGCTGTGTTGCTGTTGAGTGACCCCTCCTGAATCCATGTTGCTCCGCCCGAAGTTGGATGCACGGGCGGAGACGTCTTAACAGTAGTCTTTCGCACAGTTTAGCTATATGCGGTAGCAGCGTGATCGGCCTGTAGTTGGCAGCTCTACGCCTGTCCTTCCCGGGTTTCGGCAAGACGATGACTTTGCCTTTCTTCCAGTCCTCCGGGAAGTGGGATGTCCGCAATATTCCATTGTAGAGCCGACCTATCTCTACAAGGACTCTATTGGGCAGCTGTCGTAGTGCAGCGTTAGTAATCCCGTCGTGCCCCGGCGCCTTCCTCGGTTGCAGGCGGGTTACTGTCCTCCGCAGTTCGGCGGGGGAGATAAACCACTCTCCTGCAAGCGGTGGCGCGGGCGACGACAGGAGCTCCTGCACGCGGCTCTCTTTCCGTGAATGGGAATTCCAGGAACTCTGCACTTGCTGGGTTCGGCATAAACTGCTCTTCGAAGTGTTTAGCTAGGATATCCGCTCTGCCCTTGGCATCGTAACGTTGAATGCCCGCGTGGTTAGTCAGCGGGCAAACAGGTGGTCGTGTTTTCGTTAACTGTCGGTTCAATGTATAGAGCGACGCGTGCTGTTCGTCTGCCTTCCATATGCGCCCCTCCCAGGCCTCTCCTCTGTGGGCCTGTATTGCAACCGACAGTTCGCCTGACAAGGTGTTGAGTCTCCTTTTTACTCTAGGGCAGCGAGTATGCGTAGTCTGGTATGGTTGAGCTGCACGCGTAGTCTTAGCGGCAGCTCTTCTTTTCTCCCCGTGAGAGGGACGATCGTAGAGGCCGCGTTGAGGGCCTCCTGGATGCACGTGGTTATTCTGGTTACAGCGGCCTCTACGTCGTCCGCTGAGTTGATCAGTGTATGGACTGGAGGTCTCTCCTGCAGGTGTTGGTGGTAGAGCCTCCAGTCGATCTTGGTCTTGACGGCTCTGGGCGGTGAAGTCACTGCCTTAGTGCCAAGGGTTATCAGAATCGGGAGGTGCTGTGTATTCAAGTCATACAGCACTTCTACCACTACTGGGCAGTTGACGTTCCTAGTGAGCACGATGTCTAATACATCCGGACGCTTCCTAGGGTCGCTAGGGATGTGCGTCGGTTCCTCGGGACCTAGAACGTCATAATCATGGTGTTCTGCGTCTTCGTAAAGTTCACGACCCGGCGGGGTGATCACTCTGGACCCCCACGCAGGGTGTTTGGCGTTCAGGTCCCCGGCGATGATGGTGGGTGCCGTACCTTCCATTACCGTCCGGATGTCTGAGGAGTGGAATGGAGTCCCTGGCGGGCGGTATGCTGCAAAGATCCTTAGTTCCTCGCCCGCCGCCTCCATTTTTATACCGATTGAACGCATCGTCTGGTAGTCTGGCAAATCCAGCTCCTGGTGGACGATGTCTCTCCTCACCAGGATCGCTGTCCCTCTATAAGCGACCCCTTGAGGATCGACCTCGTCCCTCCTGTAGATGGTATAGTTGGGCAGCTTTAGATGCTTTGATGGTCGTAATTTGGTTTCACCCAGCAATATCACCTGGATGTCCTGCTGCTGGGTGACCGTGCGGAGTTCATGGATCCTTCGACGAATCCCGTCCGGGTTCCAGTATAGCAGACGCAGGTTACTATCCTCCATAACGCCTTGCCAGTAGTGATGCCAGCGCCTTCATGACGGCGGTAACGGGATCTGTCCCGGCCCTAATGTCGGCCAGGACTTGTGTTCCGACTTCGATGGCTATGCCTACCAATCTGTGGATAGCATCAGCCGTCTCGAAGTCGGAAGTTGGTGGTCTGTGTTCTGCACTACGCTTTTGTGAAGGCACTGGTCTCGGGGCATTGGTTTGGGTCTTCCTTTGCACAGAGCGCGCTCTATGTGTGGAGCGGGCTCTGCTTTCCGGTAGGGCCCTTTCTGGCGCTCTACTTGCCGTAGCTGGTGCTGGTGTTTTTGCAGCAAACTGCGCCTGCGAGGCTATCGGTCCAGTGGTCGTAGGGGTAGAGGTGGTCACAGCCTGAGGAGGAGGCTGTTCCGTTCTCCTGCTCCTATTCCTCCGCCTCTTCCTTTGGGAGGGTTGCCTCTCAATGGCGTCATTGGCAGGAGGTCGGAGAGTCGCCCCGGTGGTTGCCCTTTGCTCTGTGGGGGCCACCGTTTCTATTGGTACTGATGGGGGGGTGGGGGGGGGTCTAGTTGCCTACCCTTCCCTCTAGTGATGGTAGCCCACCCGTCCTCCTGTATGGTCACAGCCTTTGGTTGACTCTGGGGGATCCTCTTGGGGTTCTCCGGGAGTAGCCCAGGTAGAACGATCCCCTGCTTCCTGGCAATCCTCCTCAGGAACGGGCAGCGGCGATCGTTGGCCGTATGGTTCTTGGCGCAATTTGCGCACTTTGGCTCTTCCTCTCTACCCCGTATGGTTCTTGGCGCAATTTGCGCACTTTGGCTCTTCCTCTCTACCCCTTGGGCAAAGGCTGGCAATATGCTCTCCAGCACAGCGAACGCATTTCACTGGCCTGAAGCAGTTTGCTGAGGCATGTCCGAAAGCCTGGCAACGGTGGCATTGTGGTGGCCCCGTTTTTCTTTGCCAGGCTTCAATGACTACTCCTCTCATATAGAGGAGTTCGTCGGTATTGTGAGCCGCTCCAGGCTCAGATGCTCCAGCTGTGCGTAGTAGAGGCAGCCCGGTCTGGTATGGCCTTAACATAATTTATCGGGAAGCCTTTTGCCCGGATAGCCTCCTCGATCATCTTGGGATCGGTGCCAACTGGCAGGCCCCGGATGCCCACTTTAGTGGGCTTCTCCTCTGCCGGCGTCTAACAATACCACGACATGGTTTTATCTTTCTCTGATAGTTCGACCATGTACTTCTGAATGGTACGGAACTCATCCGGACTCTGCGGAGAAAATCTAACTCCCTTCCCGAATGGACGGGCATTAGGTGGGTGGCCTAACTTTTCGTTGAGGACCTTGAAATGCCTAGTCCAGTCCGGGAGGCATTCTGCAACAATCGGCGGATATCTGGACTTCTCCTTCACCTTCTCTGTTTTTTGAGGTTCCTCCGCCGATTGCGGTCGTGGTACTGCAGGGGCCGCAGCCATGTGGGCATAGCTCGTTGACGGCCGCTGTCCATCGTCTTGAGCTAACCCGGACGGGTTGATGGCTTGTACCAGGGATGATTTTCCGATTGATGCAGCTAGGGTTGCATACGTTGTTGAGCCCCAGCTGTAGGACTCCTCACCTCCTTGCTCGTATTGGGCCGAGTCATGGCTACGTCGGTCCGAAGAGATGGATGGTGGTTGTAGCGGTGGTGACTTATGAGGTGAGGTGTGGACCTTCTTCCTAGTTACTATATGGGGCTCTTCTTCATCAGATGATGGTTCTGATTGTCCAACACGCTGCCTCTTCTCATAGAGGGAGGCCTCGGTCTCTGGTGGTGTGTGCCTTCGTGGCGTCTTCATAGGCCGCTGTTGCTGAGAGGGCAGCGGTTCACTCCCAGTCGTACACTCAGGTACGATGGGGGAGAGTGCAACCCTAGGTGCGGCCTCCTTACCCGGTGACGAAGGTTTCCGGGTCGGTATTTGGGAGTATGATGAGACTACTCTCATCCTCTCCGGATTGAAAATATCGCGGTAGGCGATGGGTCTATCCAGTACGCCTGGCCGGTCCGGTGGTTTCCTCGATCTCGGAGGAGGTTCCCCCTTATCGTTCCCTGACATATCCCTAACCTAACAGTCAGCGTCAGCGGTAATCTAATTAAGGCCCTATCTGTCTTCCAAACGATCGGCAGCAGATGTTGATGCGCGACGCGGATGGTGGTGATACTGTTGTAGAGACTTTCCACACTGTGGGCACTGCCTACCCCTTTTACAACAAAAGGGTTGGGAGAAGTGCAAAGGTGGCACTTTGATGCGCGACTAGGCACAGAATGCTCGGAACGCATAAAGTGCCAAGAATCACCTAGGGGCCGGTGACCTCGACGCCTCACGGAATCACGGGACTCAACGTTTGGCGGAGTTTGTCGTACCGGCGGTCATTTGCAGCCACTGATAACTGCAAGCAACGCACACCTAGGAGATCCTTTCGAGCCGTTCGCGCTGCCCGTACTTTGACTTCCGCACGAAAAACTGACATTTGAGGGAGCGTAGGGCAGTGGCAGTGGCAGCGGCAGTGTCAGCGCGAGTAGCCTGTTTACATACTGCCCTGCTCACTGCCCTGCTGCAACAGGGCTGAATGTAAATGGGGCATTAGTCTAACCTATTCGATGAGCACCAGTATTATAGATGTAGATTAAATGTATATTATTTTATCTTTTTGGAGCTAATGCAGATATGTATAGTTAATTGTAGTTTCAACTTAATTATTTTAAGGTTTTAAACTCGGTTTGGGTTAAGTCATTTTAGTATAATTTGCTTTACCTACGTATATATCGATGGCTGTAAATAAAATATTTATGAAGGTATTATTTAAAAGCTGATTCCCGCGTCTTCGGTCGCGTGAAAACCAATTGAAAAAGATGATGGGATTTTTCAAATTCCTTCCTTTGAGCGGATCTACTTTTATGGATATATTGTATAGATAACCTACCTATTTCAAAAAAGAAAGTTTTGTTTTCGACCCGTATGTATGTATCCATTCAAAACCATCCACAATCGATTTCTTAACTAGCCTTTTTTATGCCATCTAGTGTTAAAATGATTAAAATTTATGGTGTTTCTGTCTGGTACTTTCTAATTTAGGCAGACAGTTATAGTTTTGGTGTTGATAATGAATGCTTGTCATGTCTTTTCATTGAGAAAAATAGAAATTTGATTACAGCCAATTTATTTTTGATTAATTTTGATACGTCTTTACCTCGATAAATTTAAAAAAAATAAAGTATTTTTTCTCATAAATGGTTCACTTTTGCTCAGGGACTTTATGGTCTAATTCATCAGTAATAACCTCCAATACAACATTCTAGTAGGAATAGGTTGAATAACCAGTAACCCTGTATATTAGTCCCGAGTTCACCAAATTGCATCTCAGTACTTGTAGTACCGCCATGGTGTTGGTCAGTATTCTGATGGAGGATTCTTTTAGCTTCCTGGCATTTCTTGCTATGGTCGCTTGGGTAATACTCATACATTCTACCTCAAAGGCTGTGTTGTGGGTACCCAACGGTGTACATATGTGGATGTTGAGGTCTTGTGAGAAAGTTCCAAATCCTGTACCTTCATTTGTTTTGGAATCACCTGTGAAAATTCTAAATTCTTATAGGCTTAATCCCTCCGGCTGGTTTGTTTCATTATATTGTATCTTATATTTCTTACTAAACCTTAGAAAGTTTAGAGATAAAATAACGAATAAACAGATCATAAAGACCAAATTGGCGATTTATTGAAAACTGGCCAAATTAGGAGTAACCTTAACAGACGAGCATGTATGCGTAGGTGTATGGATGTGAAGGAGGCGAGAGAGGTGTGTCATGATCGTGCCAAATAGAAGCCTGTAGTCTCTGCCTACCCCTCTGGGTGACAGGCGTGAGTGTTTATGTAATATGTATGTATGTTTAGAGATGTTATACTTGGCTTGTAAGGTAAGAATTTTGGTGCTCTTTAAATAGATCCCCGCTTTATAAGCTTCTCACTTTTCCCCCCGTCTCTTAAATTGATTGTAGATATTGTACATTCTTTCCTAAAAGATTCCTATTTTATGACCATATTGTATTATAGGTAAAAGCATTTAAAAGTCATCTTGCAACTTATTTTTAGAAATAAACATTTGATATAACTTTCTACTAACGAATTTGATATTGTTTTAGATACATATGCCAGTGTTAGTGCTACTGATGTTGCACTCATATTTAAAAATGCAAAATTTAACCAAAATGATATACGTATAATAAAGGATGCCTATAAGAAATATTTAATGGTGAGATCGCGGAAAAGGATTGAGAAAAGATATAACCGTAGACTAGGTTTGAAAAGAACACGACGTAAAACTGATGATGATTCAGGGGAACAAGGAAGTGATTCGTCTATAAGTAGTAATGACGGCAGATCAATAAGAACTACTAGTTATAAGGAGAACATTCCCTATTATAAAACAGTTAATACACATCAGACAGACATTAGAAGAATTATAAATGAAAGTAATATGTATAGGGACTGTACAGACAATATAAGACAAAATTATTTTAGGAATATGTTTCCTGTTGGCACAACTGATTCGCATAATGCAAATCAAGAAAAAGCCCAAAATACGTCCCTGGAAAAAAGTTATTTTATAAAAGATCGATTTCAAAAAAAAATTGTCTTACCTTCTCAAAGATTTAACACATCTGCAAATGGAATTACATTCCCGAAAGCTTCAAATTCGGAAAACACAGATCATTATAAAGAAGGCTATAACTATGGCAAGAAACAAGTAATGGAGCAAAAAAGAGGTCCAGTCAGCAATAAAAATCAAGAAATAGAAAGTGAAGAAATAATTGCTAGTATACATATTAATTCTTGTAATAAAAGAAATTTGGATGTAGATGATTCACAAGGAAGTGCTAATAAGAAATGTAAAGTGTCGAAATCTCATGTACCAAACGAAAGTGTTAAAAATGTGCATAATGATGCAGAAAATTTTGTATTTCCAAAACCGAAGATGCCTGTAAAAAGAGCAGAAAATGCAAAAACAAAATATTCAAGTCCTGAAAAACTGATTGCCAAATCATCTCAGCCGCTTGCTGGTTCTGTGGAACGTAGTACTGATAAATTGTCCGTAGCAAATAATCAATTCATACAATCATCTAATAAACCTCCTAAAGATAGCGTAAATTTGGAAAAAGTGTCTGCTAACACAGAATCCATACAAATAAATCAATTAAATGAGGACATATCGATGAGGCCAAGCTTTATTAAAAGAAAATTATTTACGCAAAAACTTGATGTTGCTGAGAACAAGAACATTAGTGACACTTCTCAGACAAGTAGTCCGCAAATGAAAACCAATGGTTACAAAGAAAGAACAAAAACAAGAAAGCTAGCCACATCACAATCATGTTTAAGCCGTGATGTGGTAGATGATAATAATCTTTTAGATCTTATCCACAAAATAGTACCAGCAGAGCAAATGAATGTAACAAATGCTACTAACAGAACTGGAGGGGTTAACAGAAACAGCCAGGTTGATCCAGATGACAAATGGGATGTCACCTCAGTTATTTCTAATTGCAACGACGATGATGTTAGTGACACATTTACTGATGAGGATAGCTTTAAAGTTAAGAAAAAAAGTGAGTCTAAGCCCAAAAACAACTTACAATTACCAACTCCACTTACATCTGATTGTAAAGTTGTGTTAGAAAAACCACCACAAAATTCTAAATCAATACCATCCAGTAAGCAAAGCAGTGTCGCCAATACAACTAAAGGTCTGTATATTCCAAAATTTAATTTGTATTTCTTAAAATGTTTAATACGTTTTAATTTTCAACCGACTTCAAAGAAGGATTTTAAGTATGTTTACTGATTACTCGAAGACCCCTGAATTGATTTGAAAAATTCTTTGTCTCTTCTTACGACACCCGTCGGATTATAGAGCCAATGGCTATGAAAAAATAAATTGCTTGCTTCTTAGTCTGGTTATATTATAATTGCCCCTTGATACTACATCCTAGTCAATGTAATCTTATCGCAGATTAGGACAAGGCCTTAGGACAAGTTAGTGCCTCAGTGTTCTTTGCACCATTATAACATATTCAGAAGTCATTACTATATTTAAAACTGATAAAGGGAACACTATACAAGTTTATTTTCCAGAGTAGTCAAATTTTAAACTTAAGTTCAAATATGTAAATAACGATATACCGTTATTGCCATAGAATACTATAATACGCAATAGAATGGCTGTCAACTTTATTTTGTACGAGGATCGGTGTCGCCGGGAGCACACATACAAGCAGTTACGTCGTATTATCACTACTACAAATCCGATTCGCTGTATTGACATACTGAGCGAATTTACACATTTTGCACTTTTGGTTAATGTTTTTGACACATCAATATTTCTTTATTTTTGTTTCTAATAATCACAAAATATAAATAGTTTCGACTTAATGATTGTAGAATATGTCTCCATTATTTAAATTCCATTTCCCGCTGTTCAATTGACAGGTAATTAATGCACAAATTGCCATTTTTAAAATAATTTGCATGCAACGACGCTTGACACGAAAATTAGAAACGATTGATTGTGTTGACATTTTTATGTGTGAATTGACATGTTAGTGGCTACATGGGTTCCGCCTGCTCCCCCGTTCTACTATGTAGGTATTACAGTATTCTATGATTATTGCAGTTTTTGAAATTTGAAATTATCCCAAATTGATTGCGAAATGATTAACCTTTATGAATGTGTGCGCAGTAAAATCAGTTAAATTACCACGCATTTTGAATTTAAAAGACAAATAGGACAGAATGTTAAAGTTTGTTATTTAATTAATTTTTCTTCACCAATTGCCTATATTATTTATTCTGAACCTTCTTTGCAAATTTGACCGGTTATTGCAAAATAACCCTGTATATTTTATTCCTATATGATAATTACAATTGTATATTATTACGTAATAATATATGTTCATTGTGTAATATATTTAATATATTATGTTGTTTAGTTTAAAATATGAAGCACTAGCATTTTGCTTTGGTGACCCAAAATTGGGGATAGGCAATTCTGCAGTATTATTCTATATATGTTAATATTACAGCTGAAAATAACAAAGTAAAAAAAGAAAATAGGGCAAGACTAGTATTCCATGTGCGGCCGAACCTGCGCCTTGTAAAGCTGCAGCCGGTGTGCCGGCATGAAATACTGTCCCGCTCTCCTGAGCACGTCAACCTTTTTAGAGGCCAATTTGGCCTTCTCTTCCAAGTGACCACGAAACTGCACGTCACTTGATATGTCGACGCCGAGGATTCCGATACTGGCTGAGGTAACAAGGGGAGTGCCTTGAAACTGAGGAGATACGACAAAGGGTTTCTTTTTAGCAGTAAACGCTCAAACTTGTGTCTTCTGTGATTGAACTGGACTAGTTCAAGTCACTCGCAGTCCGAGACTTTGTTCAACAAAGTCTCGAATTCAGACACAAATTTGTCCCGGTACTCGACTACGTTTTCCCGAGAAATATATCTATATATTATATCAGTGCTATCGTCCGCATAGCAATGATGCTACCGGTTTGCAACATATCATTGATATGCAGAAGAAACAAACAACAATAGCAAGCAGCCTTGTGGAGCACAAGCGTTAATGGGCTTGTAATCGGAGCATGCACCGTCTACTACGACTTTGATGCTCCGATCTGCAAGAAAACTGGTGATCCAATTGCACAATTTCTCGATAAGCCCATAGAAAGGAAGCTTCGTAAGAAGCGCTTTGTGCTAAACCCGATCGAAGGCCTTCGCTAAAAGATCACCAGCCGGGCAACCCCGACGGAAACCGTCAAACGTCCCCGTTTACAAAAGTCGAGTTGGACGCAAAGAAAGATCCCAGGAGATCGGCTTTGTCCTTTGCGGCATGGGCCAGTGAGTCGTCCTCCCTGTGCAGAGATGGGAGAGATGGCGGATGGTTCCCTTGGACAGCCTTGGCGAGAGACCAGAATGCACGTGTCGGGTACACGTGCGTTCGAAGAAGAGAAAGAAATCGATTTAGTTCCTCGCCAATTCTTCACGTTTGAAGGATCTGGAGGCAGAATTATACTTCTTTTTAAGAGCGCTGGTATTTGCATCCCGAGATGTCAATGCGTCAGCCCAGGCCTGGTAGCAGTCCTGCTTATGGGGTAATGCTATTTTGCAGGAGCGACCAAAACATGGCTGGGTTCTGCTTCCGGTAGGTACCACTGATGATGCAATAAAAAGTTCCATTATCTGTAGCACCACATCAGCGACAGAATCAGCAACAGCGCTGTAATCATCTGGCGAGAAGCAAACCAAGGGTAGGGTGCAAAAAAAGATCGCATCCCATCCTAATCAGCTGACCTATAATGCCAAACACGACACCTGCAGAACGCAACCGCGATAGGAGAGTGAGTGGCATCGTACTCCGGATCAGACAATGGTCTGAGGAGCCAAGAGGGGCATCGACTGAGACCTGATATCCGTCCGGAAGTCAACAGAAGATGCAACAGGGAAGGTACATGATCTTCCACATCTGGGATCCGCGTGTCATGTTCTGCGAAATTTCCAGCAAGCACTTAGCTGCAGCTATCTAGCACACTTGTAGTATACATACATATTTACAATACCTATTCTATTTAAACTTTTGTCAATAATGCGATTTTTATATCAACAATTTAATTTTACAATTTTCAGGTGTCAACAAGACAAACTTCTACTTCGAATTATTTTGGGATACTGACTATGAAACTGATTTGGAAAAATGTGAATCACATCGGAATTTGAATAATCGTAAGTCTAATATCACAGTTAACAAAGGTGAGTAATACATAAACTACAAAACTTATTTTATTCACGGAAAATTCTTTTTACCTTACATCTCTTTTTTTACAGGTATTAATCGAAAATGCAGCGCATCAGTTACACCCAAAGTTACTGCAATAGTGAATAATAAATCTCAGAAAGACTTAAAAAACACATGTGTCCCTGCAAAACCAAACAAAACACCTAAAAAAAAGAAAAATGTTGATCCACTTGACTCTCCACAAAATACACCTAATAGTAATTTATCAAATAGAAGTTTAAGATCCAACAAAAGTAGCAAGAAGGCTAATGAGTCTTCTTTAAAAACCGTTACGTTAATAGGTCATAGATTGGGTAAACCTAAAAGATTAGTTAAAAAAAAATGTATGAACGTAATTGAATCCCCATCACCAAATGAAAAAGATCTGTCTTCATCTGGATTAAATATATCAATCAAAAGTTTACGATCATGGCATAAAAATGAAAAGATTAATGAAACATTAGTTGCAAAAAGTGCTAATACAAGAATTAGGTCAGGCTTGAAAGGAATATAGTCTCAGTTACTCGTTAAAAATATTGTATTAACTTAAATTAAATGACTTTGTATAACTTATAAACTTTACGCACTAATATTTTTAATAATTATAATTTACAAAATTCAATGTAATGAGTCCTCAGCCTTGTAACGGGCGCAGTGTAGGGCGACTCCCCACTAGATGGAGTAACACCTGGTAAGACTTGCAGGGGGTGGATGGATGCGGTTGGCTCAGGACCGTGCTTTGTACTTA
Source organism: Parnassius smintheus behrii (assembly GCA_036936625.1). NCBI lineage: Eukaryota > Metazoa > Arthropoda > Insecta > Lepidoptera > Papilionidae > Parnassius > Parnassius smintheus. Next base: position 21,985,120 of record JAUPFT010000013.1, on the reverse strand, counting down.
CTTATTTTGTACCCTGGGGGGGGGGGGTGTTCAGCAGTGGACTTGTGAAGGGCTATAATGAAAATGAGTCCTAGATGCTTTAAATTAAATAATAATAAAAAAACTGCGTATATTTGCACTTTGATTTATTACAAAGATAATCCATAACTTGGAAAAGCTGTAAAAGTCTACATATTTATTATAAAATCCACCGTTACTTTAGAGAAATTCATTATACACACATCACTCAAAACTGTCTGGGGATTTTTCACGTTTTATCAGGATAACTCTAATAGTGTATTCTAAAATTAAATTAAAGAATCAAACAAATGTGAGCATCACGCGTTTTGAGGGTTCTGTATAAACTTAATCATGTACATATATAGATAGTTTATTCATAATAGTTTATTATAGGTGTATATCATAGAAGGTAAATTGGATTAAAAGACATACTTAATAAAAAAAATGTGTTCTGCCAACAAAATTCAGAACCCGTACAAATGACAACTACTTATTTTGGCGACAAAATAGGTGAGATGTGGCCACTACCCAGATGGACTTCTAGCCAGAAATAACTTTCTTTGTATGACTCTTGTGAAACTGGTGTTGTGTGTTTCAGTGAATTTAAAGTTATCTGTGCTTCTATAGATCAAACCTCTTAACTATGGAGTATGGAGTGTAGAAGTAAGGAGTACAGACTGTGTATTAAGAAGTGTCCATAAAAACCTTTAAATAAGGGTGGCGCCACTATAACTACGGGGCAAATTTTAAAGAACGCACCGAAAAATATTAGTGGGATAGACTACTTTTTCGAGGTTATATTTACTAAATAAAACTATTTTAGATTTTAGAGCTACTGAGCAGTTTAGCAGCACACTTAAACCGTCGACAACTGCTAAGTTCATTTCATTCCAGTAGCTACACCAGTTGGTACTCCTTATTTCTATTATTACTATTATTATTATTATTACACTCCATAGTATGGAGTGTAGAAGTAAGGAGTACCAACTCCCATAGTAGAATAAAGAAGTGGTAATCTGTAAGCAGTAAATAACTGTTCAAAAACTCTCCACTACAGCGCTCGAGTAGCTACGGGGTATGTTAAATCGCCGTAAAATACGTTGAGAGTGAATTTGAAAATAAACATTTTGAAAGCAATAAAATAATTATTTTAAAAAAATGTTATGAAAGTCGGTGCAGTAAAAAAGTTATAAAAACTTCTTTAAAATTTAGACTGTAGCTACAGTGGCGCCAACCTTATAGCGCTTTTCTACGGACATTTTTTTATATAGTCTGTACTCCTTACCTCTACACTCCATACTCTTCTAATGGTTTCTCAAAAACCAATGGTTTTCACCAAATTAATATTATTTGCATTTTTGAACAAGGAACGGTAATATTTGTGATATTTAAACTAGTACGGTACACTTTTTACAGAACATTCGTTTTGTTCGTTTGTTCGTCCTGAGATCGTTATCTAGTGTGCATCGAACGTAAATTAGTACGGAATCGATGACACGAATTGCCGCTTCAAGCATGCGCCTGTGAAATGAAAATACCAGTATGTGGTGCTTTGCTTGCTTGCTTTTGTTTTGCCCGCTAACGTCCTATACAACCTGTCGGAAATATCTGCGAACCTGGCTTGATGACGTCATGCAATATGCAGAGATAGCAAAAAAATCGAGATGCAAAAATGAAATATATGTTTATGCGCCAATTTATTTTTATACTTCTATACAACGCCTTAAAATAAATTTAAAATAAAAAATACATTCCTATTAAAAATAAAACTATTTGTGTATATCAATGTAACGCTTTTATACTGGAAAAAGTAAATGCAAGAAACCATATTAAGTATAAAAGTTTGTTGTTAGAAATGCTTTTTTTAGTAATTTCTATTCTAGGGTAAGTATAATAAATTAAAATCAAATAATTTTCAAGCCCTTTAATTAGCAGGTATTTAACATTAAAATTCTAATTTAAAACAATTAAGTACTGTCATTTTCAAAAGTGGTCTATTAATTTTTTAAAAAGCCTCAACACCAGACATTGTTTCGCTGTCGTTGTTGTCAAATTCTTCATTGTCGCTGAAAATGTTGTCATCACTTTCGTTGTCACTATCTTCTCCACCTAATGAAATTACTAATTACTGTTCCTCAAGTTCATACAATCTATCAGCATTCCAAAACTTGTCTCTTAAGCGATCGACATGGTTGCATTCTTTTTTCCAATCTTATGGGGTTATACTCTGTATCGCTTTCTTTGTTAGTCTTTCTATATCTTTTTCTGATTGGTCTACATTTTTGTGTGCCACCCTTTGCTTCATCAAATTCCAAACATACTCAATTGGGTTAAGGTCACAATGGTAGGGTGGCAGACGTAATAACCTCTTGTCCATGAGATCTAAATATTTCATCGATGAAATATACCTTCTCGGGCTTATGTCTTTTAATTAACATATACAGTTCTCTTTTTGTCATTTTCTCGTCAAATTCGATGTTGTGTTCTTGTAACATTTGCATTACGTTTTTACGTGCACTGAAATTTGGCGGCTTATTCACCTGCTTGCTGTGGTACGGTGTGTTGTCCATGACAATGATACTGTTGGGTGGAAAATTCGGTATCAATTTCTCTTCGATCCATTTTGTAAAATTTGATGCATCCATTTCGTGATGGTAATCACCGGTTGTTGACTTATATTTTATAAAGGAGCTCGGCACCTTGTAAGAAACCATTCTCATTGCCTGCGTGTACCACAATCCAGCGCTGACCAGGAGAGTGATTAGTTCGAATACTGGAATCACTACTATTTTGCCAACATTTCGAGACAGTGTAATGTGAATGTATCCAGGTTTCGTCGATGGAGGTCACTGGTTTTTTTTCGGCACCACATTCGTCATTTTCTTTCAATCGCCTTAAATATTTTGCTCTCCAGGCTGCTATTTCAGGTCTTTGCACCAAAAAATCGCGTTTACGTTTACATTTATTAAACCTGTACCCCAAAGAATTTATTAGTATATTTCTTAGGGCGTCTTTTTGTCCGGGAAAGTTCAGCTCCTGCTTGTCTATTCTCAAAATCTTTTTTAATGTAGGTATTTCTTTTCTGGTGGTATAAAAACTTTCTACTAAAGAGCGTATGGCGCATAAATCAAAACTATCTAGATCAATTTTCTTTTTGTATTTTTTACGCTTCTTCCCTGGTGTCGAGAGCATAATAGTGTCCGTGGTAACTGAAGCTGACGTACTAGGTTGTGGGTCTTCTTCGAAGGACGTCATCTCTTCCTGAACATTTGTCTCTCTAGTTGATTCTGACAAAACTTGTAACTTTTTTGCTTCATTTCTTATTTTCATTATTGTCGTTTTAGATGAACCAGTTGCTGCACATGCCCTTTTTGTTGCTTGTTCAACCGGGATAATGAAACAGCCTTTTTGTTTTTCATTGTCAAAGAATTTAATTACTTTGAGCACTAAATTCCGCTCGGCACTATGTATAATCTTACCCATCTTGTAAATAGTCTAGTGTAATAATAGTAATATTTCACCAAACAGAGAAACAATAAACAATAATGCGATTACGAAAGCGAGATTAATACACGTGCGTCGGCGCTTGCGTTGGCAACGGTACTGGATAGACGATAACGGGTGGAGGTGCGGGGAAGCGCATTCCAGCGAGGTTCGCAGATATTTCCGACGTGTTGTAGAGGACCTCATCCCTGCCATCGTCGCGCAGTAACTTTTGTTAGTAATAAGTGTAAAATATTGCGCAATTTGATATACTTAAAGATGTTTAAAGAATTTCACAAATAGCTGTAATATTCATTGATTCGTACGGTTTCCACATTTTATTTTTTCACGAATTAATCACCTGACAGCTTAAATTTATAGTCTATCTGAGATTCATATAAAAAAATGACAGATGATTCATCTAATGTTTATGATAATATTATGATTTAAACTAAATCTGGAATATGTATATAATGTATATTATATATATATATATATATATATATATATATATATATATATATATATATATATATATATATATAATCATATAATGTTTAATTTCATTGCAAATCAAATTTTTTTTTATTAGTAAACACAAAAATATAAATTTACCTTCTATTAAACAAACATAAAATACTTTTCTAATAACCAACAAAAATTACATAGTTTTTATTATGTAAAACAAAACTTAAATAACTTTTCTTAAAATTACGAAAATTAAATTACTTTCTTCTAACAATAAAACATAAAATTCCTTCATTTTCTACGTAAATTAGTTATTTTAAATTTAGAATCACATTTTTTAATCTTTGGTGCGCATAAGCACTGCAAAAAGTTGTTAATTAACAAGACAATAAAAACTATTGAACAGTAAAATTAGAAAAATTTACTAAAAAACGGCGATCGTTCTCCTGTTTCTTTTTCTGTTCTAAACTTCATGCTCTCACCGGCGCGAATGGCGCGATACTACGTCGACAAAAGCAAGACCGTACGTTGTTTCGTTCAAATTATATTTCGACTGTATGAATGTGCCCCGCGTACAAAGGGTAACGCTCTTCCCCTTCCAAAAAGTACAAAAAAAAAACAGCACGTATTACGTAGTTTTAAAGAGCAAGTTCTTCCCTCCCATAATGGTGTGCACTATTACTACTTATACTACTATCATGACAAAAACAGTACTAAATCTCTACTCTAAAACGTTAACATTTTGAAATATTTGTTGCAATTTAGTAAGATGAAATACATTAAGAATATTATAAAACATGACTATTCTACTGGAAAAGTATTTTCATTTGCTAAGTGAGAAACATACAAGTTATAACCTAAGCCGGCTTAAGTTATTCGGGCTATTTCCTTTTAAGATTGTGAATAAGTGATGTAGTTGTATATTGTAACCAGGACTGGAAATGCCGTTGTGGAACAACATGGGTTTATGGGCTCGTAGCGCTCCCCTGACATAGTTGAAAATATGAATTATATTATTTAGATTTGCTGTTATATAATTCTATCTTTAACCATTATACTATAAGCATGTAAATCATAATGTTGTGGCTTAGTTAAGACAATTATGAGTTTTTGAAGTTTCTTTTTTTATAGCAATTATCAGTATTTTTACATTACTGTTAAAAAGCCTCATAATTATTAGTTTCTACTTGGAACAACTAATGTTGTTCACTAAATAAAATCTATTTTGTTATATAATTATCATATTGTGTAGTATGAAAAATATACAAAATAATGTAATAAAAGAGAGTAAAATTATGTAATGCCTTTCACTTTATTTCTTCCCATACTGTCTGTTTTTGACTCTTGAAACCAAGAATAAATTTTAATATTATAAAATTAATTTAGAAAATTAGGACCTTATTATTAAATTGATATTTGATTAAAATCTTTCTGTATAAAAGTTATACAAATGTTTACAGGTTTGTTTTTTATATAACTGGGTATAGCATAGAGGCTTATTCCGTTAGTAAATAAAAATTTATATTTCGTGGACTAGCTAACTATATTTTCTTTACTTTTGTTTTTATAATATGAAAGTTGATTATGTGCCTGTGAATACTTTAATGATTACAACAAAAATAAAATTATAAAATAAATAAATATTTTCATTTTACCAATTATCTGACTACAATAAAACTTCTTATTTAAGTAGGTATTCGGTATTCGGCTGAACATTACCTACATATTCGGTATTCGACGGAATAAGATAAAAGAAGCTCGAATAGGACGAATACAGAATAACAGCCGAATATTCGTTGCACACATACGACGTATACACACACACACTACAAACTTAACACTCCTCTGTTTTCTTAGGGAGGTAAAAAGAAGAACATTTACATCAGACAAAATTTTTGACGTGTCTGCATGCCGACTTGGTATGCGTAGGGTATGTAATGCGTACACGTATGTACGTGCGTGGCTTAAGTGCGTGTATACGTGCATAAGTGCGTGTGTGTGCTTGCATCGAGATCTAAGTGTATGAGCGATACTGATAATACTGTGCTAGATTTCTGTACTGAAATGAGGTGTTTTCTTAACATTTATATGCGGTAGAGCCATGCTGCAGTTATATTAGTAGTATAGTTGTAGCACGAATGGGTCGGCTCGACCGGGGAAAGACCACGCTCTCACGGAATACCAGCGTCAAAGAGTAACTTAATACTGCTGTGTTTCGTATGGTGAGTGAAGAGAACCGGAGACCCTTTTTACTCAAAATGAGGCATTCCATCTTAGTCCTCACGGGTGACAACGCATCTGCATTTTGATTCGTAATCGAGGATAGATGTAGATGTCTATGGAGCACAGCAACCACTTACCATCAGGTGTACTGTCTGCTCGTTTGTCACCCTATCCCATAAAAAAACATTTTGAAGGTGGCAACTGAACCTACCATAGAAGACCGCTATATAAATACGCACTGTTATGTCCAACCCTAGTTAGATAAAAGCGCTGACTCGATTATTATATTTACTATAAAAACCTAGAGTTTGAGGTAATCGAGGCAGTGCAGTTCCAACCCATATTAAGTGCATATCGCACACGCCGTTCGCGGTTTTTGTACATTTCTTGTATTAATTTAATATTGGGGAAATAAACCAAAAGAACTTCTGGGATTGGGTGTAAAAGTTTTTTTTAAAAAAACACCTTCAGAGCGGCCCTCCTAACAAATTTGGTGTCAGAAGTGGGATTAATTCGTTGGCGCCTCAAGTTAGAGGAATATGACTATGAAATTTTTTATAAGCAAGGAAAAAAAAATTCAAACGCCGATGCTCTTTCACGCATACCCATTCACGCCTTAAATTCAAATGTAGTCCTTAACAAACTCAAATACGAATCTTATTTTAAAAAACAATTTACTAGCCCCATTTCTACAAATACTGTAATCGAAGAACATCAAGAAGCGTTACACCTCTCTAAATTAAATAATATTGTTTGCCCCGTATCCCTCGACTTTGATGAATCTATTCCATATTGTAAAAATATTCTATCTCAGCTACAAAATCCTGAAGGTATAATAAACTCAGAACGAGAACCGTACACTATCTCTTGCGTTAAGCAAAATGATAAAATATGCTATTTCTTATATACGAAGATTCACCATTTCGAAGAGTTAACATACCGAAACATATACAATTTACTAATGCAACTACGCGATAATATATTAACAGAAAATAGTCAAATCACTAACTTAGCCATTTCCGATTTTGCTGACCCGTTCTCTAAACTATCCTATACGAAAATATACAACATAATTGCTTACATATTTCATAATACTAACATTAAAATTCATATATACCGAGATCAAATTATTTACCCTACTCCTGCCGAAGTTCCACAAATTCTCAAAGAAAATCACGACTCAACAATTGCTGGTCACCCCGGAATTAAAAGAATGTTAAATCGTTTAAAGGATCTATATTTTTGGAAAAAACATGCGTTCTGATATAGAAAGTTACGTAAAAAATTGTAAATTGTGTCAAGTTAATAAACCACTGAGATCATGTAATAAGGCTCCAATGGTGATAACCTCCACAAGTACAAAACCATTCCAAAGATTAGCTTTAGATATAGTCGGTCCGCTACCCGAAGCCGGCTTGCAAAACTTTAAATTTATATTAACTCTACAAGATGACCTAACCAAGTTTTTATGTGTATACCCAATGATAACTTCTAGCAGTGATGAAGTAGCTCGTACACTAGTTCATTTTATCTCATTATTTGGAATTCCTAAAACGATATTAACGGATCTCGGCACATGTTTCACATCGGAATTATTTAAACAGGTAACTCAAATATTTAAAATAAAACCCTTATATGCTACCCCCTATCATCCCCAAACAAATGGTGCCTTAGAACGCAGTCATGCTACACTCAAGGAATACCTGAAATCTTTCGTTAATGAAAATCAGAATGATTGGCATTGTTACTTAGCAACCGCAGTATTCTCTTACAACACTACCCCTCATACCACTACTACATATACACCCTATGAATTGCTATATGGGCATAAACCCACAATACCAAATTCTTTATATAATACGAGCAATGACACTACTTATCATGAATATATCCGCGCATTACAATACCGCATGAACTTTAGTCGACAAAAAGCATTAGAACACATAATTAAAAATAAAGAAACATCGAAAAATTATTATGACAAAAATAGTAAAGATATATCCTACAAAACAGGCGATATGGTTTACTTAAAATGCCACCACAGACTTCGCAAAGCCTTATCTCCTATCTGGAAAGGTCCTTATAAAATTATTAAATTAAATGGCAAACATAACGTAACCCTTCTCATAGGTCATAAGCACATGAAATACCATGTTAATGAAATTAAACCAGCTCATCCTTAATTTCACTTTATTTCAGGGCCATAAGCCACCAATTCAACGCTGAAACTCAAATTCTACCTATTTATAATAGTCCAAGTATTTATTTCGATCAAATAACTACAATTAATTTTTATAATGATTTTTGGAATGTTGTAACTCATATAGACGTAGTATCAGTTAAGCCACATCTAGAGAATATACATTCGCTTATAATTAAAACTGCAACGCTCTGCGAAAACGTCCAACTCCATGGTTTCGTTGAATGTAATGATATCATAAGTCCTATTGAAGTATTATTAAATTCTAATTTTGCTAAATTCGAATCTCTTTCGCATATAGTCCCTACCGAGGAACAAACAAGGCATAAACGAGCTTTAGAATTCGGTGGAGAAGTTTTAAAATTCTTTTTTGGAACTTTAGATGCTGATGATGCACGAAAATACGACGCAGCCATTAGCGCTTGTCAAAATAGCGAATCTGAACTTTTAAAATTAATGAAGGATAATATTCACATAATTAAATCTTCTATTAACGTATTTAACTCAACGATATATAAATTAAATATGAATGAAAATAAATTAAATTCTCAAATAAATTCTTTAAATATTGTATTATCCCAAATTGTCAGAAATAATAATCAATTATCACATATTTCTAAAATATATGCTTTACTTAATATAATAGAAAGCTCTTTAGCCACTATTTCTAATTTCTTGGATAATGTACTAAACTCTATCTTATTTTCTAAAGCAAACATTCTACATCCTAGTGTAATAACTCCTACGAACTTATTTCGCCAGCTTTTAAAACAGAGTAATTATATAAATAAGCGATTAGATTTTCCAGTACCATTAACGATTGAAAATATACATACTTTGATAGATATTTCAAAACTCACATCTTTTTATTATAATAAAAGAATAATTTTCATATTACGCATACCACTGATTTCTTCTTTAAAGTTCACCTTATACAAATGCATACCTTTACCAACCCCTCATAATCCTAATAATCCTAACTCTTTTGCTCTAATCCAACCTACCAAGCCTTATCTTGGAATAACAGAAGATAGACTTAGTTATAGTTTGCTAGATAATTTAAACGATTGTAATATTATTAATAATGATTATTCTATATGTCCTTTAATTTCTATATTTTCTACAATAAAGAATCCATGTTGTGAAACAAAATTGTTAACCGAAGTAACGTTATCTTTACCACCTCAATGTAACTCTAAACTTTTATATGGACAAATCGATGTATGGTATAAAATAAATAATAATAAGTTTATCTAAGATAATAAGTTTAAGAATAGTTTAATTTTACTATGCTTTTGTATCAATTCAATTTGATTTTATAATAATAACAAATAATTGAAACAATTCTATTTTACTATTTTATAATTATTTTTGTATTCAAATCATTTTTTATTTCCACTGTATCGTTTGTAAGACTCTGCTCATCCCTTATTAAAAAGAAGGATGAGCTCCGTCAAAAGGGGGGAGATGTTATGTCCAACCCTAGTTAGATAAAAGCGCTGACTCGATTATTATATTTACTATAAAAACCTAGAGTTTGAGGTAATCGAGGCAGTGCAGTTCCAACCCATATTAAGTGCATATCGCACACGCCGTTCGCGGTTTTTGTACATTTCTTGTATTAATTTAATATTGGGGAAATAAACCAAAAGAACTTCTGGGATTGGGTGTAAAAGTTTTTTTTTAAAAAACGCCTTCAGAGCGGCCCTCCTAACAGCACGCAGTACGAGCTTTTAGAAGAAGCGTGGTGGTTCTTAGGAATTTATTACTCCAAAAAGCAATGACGCTAAGTGCAGAGCACGTCGAGTGCCCATATTTATTAAATCGCGACGATTTAAGAATTGATCGCTTAGGTATTGTGAAACAGAAGCGTGAACAGGCGTGTTAAACTCGTTTAATTTTTATTACTGAAACTAGCGAGCAAAAATTTTCCTTCGAATGAATGAGTGCTTCTCAAAACCTAACGCACATGCACACTGAATATCAAAATCGAAAACTCCCTGATTTGATACAAGACTGAGTTTTGAGAAGGTTTGAGAATTATTTAGGGTGCTTTGTAGTGTACCTATCACTTCTAAAGCTCAACTTTCCATCCATAACGAGACTAAAGCCGAAGCTTGCAATACTCTTTTAAATCCACAAATTACCATCAAGGGATTGTTGCGTAATGAACAAATTTGGTTAAGAAACGGGTGGTAGGTAATATTTATAATTAATAGTATCAGGAAAAGTCAGGAAGTAAATAAACTAATGGCTCGGCCACACTATGCTCATCGCTCTGCACCTCGCGCTCTGCGATGTTGCCCTGTTTGTCCACAAACTTCTCTACTCGCGCAATTGATCGCGACATTTATATTAGTTTTACAAAACCCTTATAAGCGGCGCCTATATTTCTCCAAGCCTAACATTTTTTGTTATCTATCATAATAAGTGTCAACACGGTAAGGTCTTATTAAGGAAATCTTTGTTTATCTTGTGGACTAACTTCACCCGCTAGTCCACAACTATAAACACATTTGTATCCAAGTTCAAGACATTCCAGTTGATCGCGTCGAATACGTTTTCACAAGACTATCTACATATATTTTTCTTTAATATCGATCGTTTATATTTGGTTTCTATACAGTCATTAACTTAAGATAAAAATATACAATATACTTAATTATAATTAATTCTTTAAAATGATAAATTAGCTTTAATTCTTAAGAAGTACTGCCAACAGTAGATAGGTGTGAACAGTTGGACGCGGCTTAAGGCCGAATACGAAGACAACTTGCGAAAATTAATGTATTTCTCTTGACTAGAACTTTGACCTGAAGTAATTCTAAGCTTTAAAACATTTTTGTAGGTTTGTTCGGGTCCTTCACAATGTCACCGTCATTTTAAAATTTTTAAATAAATGAATATACCAACAAATAAAAGAATGTTAAGAAATTATTTTGACTTCAAAAAGGCGTGTGATTCAATAAATAATGATGTATTACTGAAAAAATTGGCTGGCGTTGGTTTCACTCCACATCTCAAGTTCTTTCCTAGCTATATGAGAGATAGGCAGCAGTAGGTATGTACAATACGGGAAAATTTATCAGAAGGATATTTTCGTGGTCGGGAGTGAGCCAGGGTAGTAATCGGGCCGCTGCAGTTCATATTGATGGTTAACGATCTTCTGAGTGTCGTGAAAGATGCGACGTGTCTTTTATTTGCCGAAGATCTCAAACTTTCACTCCCTTTAAGGAGCGTTGAGGATTGTCAGACTTCAGGGCGACATAAATAGAGTATTAGCTTGGAGCAAGGAGAACCAGTTGCAATTTAACACCTCGAAGTGCTTGTCAGTATCATTCACCCGCTCTAAAACACCTGTGCCGGACGGGCGAAACTCTCCGGAGTAAATGTTGTCGAAGATACTTCGCGAGTCGCTCACGTCCTACACCTATAGGTTCCGGTGGGTACTTTCACCGCCGTCTTTGTGGGTGCCGCTGAAATATTGTGGACTGTGGTTCAAATCAAAATGCACGATTAACAAATACAAATAGCAAGGTAGTGGCCAGCGGTTCGACTGAATGATTAGTTGCGAAATTTTATAACTATTGATCACGGTTGTTAAACTACGGTTGTTCACTATTGGTTGGTCACTGTATATTTCGAAAGATTTCTTTAAATTGTACGGTGGTATCAAAGATCTATTGGTAGTAGCTGGTTTTCTAACACTACTGACTAGCAGCTATTATCAACTAAACTAGTTGATTTTATCACTTGTGTAACTGCGGCTATCAGTTACCACTTTCACTATAATATGTAACTGCGAATATCAGTTACGACCTTTTTCGGCTAGCTAACACTTTCACGATATGTAACTGCGAATGTCAGTTACGACCTTTTTCGGCTAGCTAACACTTTCACTATTCACTATATACTGCTACTAGTCACTTCAGCTACCACCGGATACCACTCACTTCACTTCACTGTCACTGGTAGTTCTTCACACTACTACTGGTACTGGGTCCCGAGCCCCTAAGGTAGACTTGGGCAATACTTTGCAGTGAGCCGCTTGCCATTATCCGTTTGCCTCTTTATTGCATAAACTTTTCACTATACAAATGGCATAAATTGCAATATTTTCTATACAAAACTAATTGCTACACTAACATGTTATACATCATTAAATCGGTAGTCCGGCACTTTATTAGTATATCATAAAGGTTATTCAAAATATTAACATTGTAAAAAGTTATTAAACGAAATGTCCAAAATTTTCATAATATTTGGGTACATTAATTCTTTGATTTTTTTATATCTACCAAATGCGTTTAATTATACAAAAATATCCCTATACTTCTTTAATCTATAAGCCATATGCTAATTGAATGTCATACCTATAACTCTTTTAGAACATAAAATTATTTTCCTTATTTTAGTATGAACTATTACGCAGTTAATTAAAAACTTTCCACGATAAGACGCGCTGTGATTGGTCGATTTTTTGGTATATAATAAAAGTTGTTTATATCACTTGTTATCAAAACGACATTCTATACAAATATACTAAGAGTTATAAACATGCTAAATAACTATATTAATACACGTTTTCACTCAGTTTTCTCGGTAATTTCACTATTAATACAAAAACAATATTCTTTATAACTTCGTTTCTTAGCGTTGTTAGGCCGTCGCGAACAACACCTATAGTACAAAACTGTGAAGTTGACAGTAATCTTATGAAAAGAGTTACAGAAGTGTAGGATTTTAGTGTTTAAATGGATGCCGGAATAAATTTTCGTGGTTACATTATTAATATCTGCAAAAAGCATATAGAAATCTGGGGTTTGTACTTCGCCGAGTAAAAAATTTCGCAAATGTTAAAGCAATAGTTATTGTATTATACAATGCCCTGGTTAGAAGTAATTTGGAACACAATGCAATCGCTTGGTCCCCACATGAAACTAAGAATAAGCTAATATTGGAGAGGGTACAGAGTAAATTTTTGAGATATGTGTATATGAAGCTTTACGGCGTATACCCACTTTATCCAGCAGCGTAGCATGGGGGTGCCGGGAGGGGGGGGGGGGCACGGCCCCGGGCGGCATACAAAAGGGGGCGGCGGCAATGGCCAAGATTTTTTCAATAAAACTAACTCTAAACTGCGCCCGCAATGTTACGTGCCAAGCGAAACCGCAAGGCTGCGTAAGAGATGAACTTGAATACTTCCGAAGTGACAACCACCTGGCGCCCAGCTGGCCGGCACTAAGGCGGCCAATTATTCAATCATACAAGGCAATCACTGCTGAACATAGCCCAAGAAATGCCACAAAGCAGGGTCCCGAGTCATCTGCATCTATCGACTTCCTGCATATCTTACTAAGTCGTCGCTCCAACTAGTGCGGGGACGCCCTACGCTTCGCCTCCCGGTCCGAGGCTGCCACTCGATAACCTTTCTTCCCCATCGGTTGTCGGTTCTTCGAGCTATATGGTCGGCCCGGCATTGACTTCAGTTTACTAATCCGTTGAACTATGTCGGTTGCTCTGGTTCTACTGCGGTTATCCTTGTTTTAAATGCTATCATGCAAAGAAACTCCGAGCATAGCCCTCACCATAGCTCGCTGAGCGGCCTTGAGCTTCATACGACTAGCAGTGAAGGACCACGTCTCAGATCCATATGTCATCACTAGCAATACACACAGATTGTATAATCTCGTTTTGAGTTTTTCATGTATGCCTGACGAGAAGATGTTACGTAATCTCCCGAATGCTGCCCAGACGAGTAGAATCCGTCGATTGACCTCTCAGTTAAAGTTGGACTTACCTAGTCGGACTATTTGTACCAGGTAAACATACTCGTCAAAAACTTCGAGCTAAGTGCTACCAACAACAATTGGCAAAGGTGTGATGCGGACTGTTAGGAGGCCGATCCCGTTTGACTTTTTTAAAAAAAAAGAAACACCAAATAAACCTAAAGGTTTATTGCAAAAAGTTCACACACCAAATTAATATAGTCCTTGACTTCCGAACTCTAATAAGTCTCGGAATCTATGTCCGATCTACCCGGGGATCCGAGTCTAACTGATCATTAAAAATGGAATTAAAACGAACATGGAAAGAAACAATATAACAATATAATTGCTGACTATAGCTATATTAAGGAAAAGTACCGTGTGATTAAATAAATGCTTACTAATATTTTATTGCCTTGTAAAAAGGGATATAACAGCTCCCCCCTTTTGACTGAGCTTTTTCTAAATTAAGATAAAGCGAAGATTCGGAATAGAAAAACGATTAGAGGTCGGAAGACATTACAAATTATGAAGATAGGAAATTAGAAATTGTGGTAAAATATTGCAAATCAATTTCATAACAATATAAAAACTTTCGAACTAAATTTTACAGAAAGATACAATAGTATTATTCGTTAACTAAGTTATACAAAAGAGACAGAGTAAAATTCAAAAATAATCAATTTAAAATTATGGAATAAAATTATACAAAAATGAATTATTTAAATCTAAAATTAAAAGTATTTTGAATGAAATAGTAAAATTAGAAATTTACTTGTATTAAACAAGATAGTAATTTCAATTACAATTACATAGATTGCATTTAAAATAGTAAAATATAGCAATTACAAAATATAAAATGACAGAGTAGAAATTAAGATTATATGATAATAAAATCGATTATTTGTATTAATACAAAAATTTTAAAACTAAAATTGAATAAAATTAGAAATTAAGATTTCTTCGAGAGGAAGAATGAACATTGTGTACAGTTTTATAAGGCTTATAATTAGTACAATTTGGTAAAGATTTTAGCGAGATATTATCTTCTTCAGATGTCGATTTATCGGTCATCTCAATTGAATTTGAAATTTTAGAATTATGTTTCGATGACTTTTTATTATTACATTGATTAAATATTTGTATACAATATGCACTGTTATCGTGACGATTTCTGCAGCATTTAAATAATTTATAGGCAAGGTATAAAAATAGTAGTACAATTAAAACATAAGTAAATGTTGAGTAGTACGAGCCATATTTAATAAAATGTGATTCTTTTTGAAGATTATTTAATTCAAATTCGAAACTATCCAGCTGATGATTTGCGTATTTTAAAGAATCCAAGTTAACTTTGCTTAAAGAGATTGGCGTTAAATGTGGTAAACTTTTATTAAATATGTCCTTTTTGCAACAATCATCTTTCGTTATATCAAAACTTATATCTATGGTTGATTTGATCGAAAATTGGTAAGTACTAGTTGGCAATAATTGAATAGTTTTGGAATAACCGATACAATTCTCGGTTAATTTGACAATACCTGTACCAATAATAGAATGATCAGTAATGTCGTCATCACATTTGATAGTTAATTTATTTACATTAGATTGCACATAAATCCATTTATTATTTTTTAATTTATGCCAAATATTGATTTGGCCAAATAATAACTTAGCGTTACACTCAGAAGGTAAGGAAAGAATTACTTCTGTTAGTAATTTCGATTCACAATTAGGATTACTTACACTAGACGTTATAGTTAATAGTTCACAAATAGAGTAGTTATTATTAATGAAATTACAATCATCTAAGTTATTAAACATAGTATAACATGTATTCTATCGTCACTTAAAGCAATATAAGAATTAGAAGGTTGAATAAGTGCAAAAGTTTGCATATTATGTGACTCGTCGTGAGGAGTCGGTAATGGGATATTTTTATAAACAGTGAATTTATCAGGTGTTACCAGTGGAATTTGCAAACTGAAAACAATCTTATTGTTATAGTAATATGAACTAAGTTTCGAGACGTCAATCAAAGAATGAATATTATGTATGTTCAATTGCATTGGAAAATCTAAACGTTTGTTTAATTGATTAATATGCTTAGTTAATTCATTATAAAGACTTAAAGGGCTAATCACACTAGGATGCAAAACATTTACCTTGGAAAATAAAATAGCATTTATAGTTGTGTCTAGTAAATTAGAAATAGCAAGTAAGGAGCCTTCAATTACGTTTAGTAAATTATTTATCCTAGAAATGTGAAGGAGTAAGTTATCGGTTTTTGTAATTTGTGACAAAATTTCATTCATTTTATTAATTTGGGAATTCAATTTTAATTCGTTTTGATTTAATTTATAAATAGTGGAATTAAAATTATTTATAGTGGATTTAATTATATGAATATTATCTCTGAATAGATTAAATAGTTCCGTTTCACTTTTCCGACAGGATTCTATCGCGGCATCATATTTTCGCGCATCATCTGCGTCTAGAGTACCAAAGAAAAATTTAAGAATTTCGCCTCCAAATTCCAAAGATCTTTTGACTTTGTTTGGCGATGAGTTATTATTGATTAAATGTGCTAGAGATTGCAATTTGACGTAATTATATTTTATTAAAGTCTCTATAGGAGTAGAAAAATCTTTACACGGGGAAAATTCGTCGGTATTTATTTTGGAACAAAGATTTAAAGTATCATATAATAAATTTTCTATTTTATTGAGATAAGGATCTAAGGATATAAGGTCTATATGTGTTATGACTTTCCAATAATCGTTATAAAAATTAATATGCGTAATAGGTTCAAAATAAATTCCAGGACTATGTGATATAGGTATGATCCTCGATTCAGCGTGGCTTTGGTTTCCATAGCATAAAGCTCTGAAAAAATATACAAAGTTAATTAAATTTAGGGAGTTTGAATAGCAGGCTTAATTTCGTTTGTATGGTACTTAACATGTTTACGACCTATTTGTAACGTTATGTTATGCTTATTATTTATTTTTATAATTTTATATGGGCCCTTCCATATAGGTGATAGAGCCTTACGGAGCCGGTGATGATGTTTTATATACACTAAGTCGCCAATTTTATAAGAAGTTTCACGTGAACTAGCATCATAATATTGTTTCGATTTTTCTTTGCTATTAATTATATTTTGAATGGCCTTTTCTCTACTAAAACGCATTCGATATTGTAAAGCTCGAATATATTCATTATAGGTTGTATTATTATTTGTTTCATATAGGGAATTTGGAATGTTAGGTTTATAACCATATATTAATTCATGAGGGGTGAAATTAGTGGTGCAATGTGGAGTGGTATTATAAGCTAATATTGCGGTAAATAGATAACAATGCCAATCGTTCTGGTTTTCGTTTACGAAAGATTTTAGGTATTCTTTTAAAGTAGCATGTGAGCGTTCTAGGGCTCCATTTGTTTGTGGGTGATAAGGAGTGGTAAATAAGGCTTTAACTTTTAGAATTTGAGTCAGTTGTTTAAATAAATCGGACGTGAAACACGTACCCAAATCTGTTAAGATCGTTTTAGGAAAACCGAAAAGAGACATAAAATGTACGAGATTTCTGGCTATTTCTTCACTGGTAGCTGTGACCAGGGGATAAGCGCTTGAAAATTTAGTTAAATCGTCTTGCAATGTAAGGATAAATTTGAATTTTTGGAAACCTGCGTCGGGCAAAGGACCAACGATGTCGAGAGCTAATCGTTCAAAAGGTCTAGTAGAAGTGGAAGTTATCTCCATTGGAGCCTTATTGGACATTCTCAGCGGCTTATTAATTTGGCATAATTGGCATTTCTTAACGTAATCTACAATATCAGAGCGCATACCCTTCCAGTAGTAGGCAGCTTTAATTCTTTTATACATACGATTTGATCCTGGGTGACCCGCAATAGGTGAATCGTGATTCTCTTTTAAAATTTTAGGGATTTCTATGGGAGTAGGGTAAATTAACTGATTTTTATAAATATGGATTTTAATATTAGTATTATGGAAAATATAGGCAATCATATTATATACCTTAATATAAGCTAACTTACAGAATGGGTCTGAAAAGTCTGACAAGGCGAGATCTGTGATATCGGGATTTTCGGCTAAAGTTTTATCTCTAAGTTTTATCATTAAATTGTAGATGTCTTTAAATTTGGTTTCTTCATAATGGTGAACTTTAGTATATAAAAAATAGAAGTATTTATTCTTATCTTTAACACATTGAATTGTAAAAGGTTCGCGTTCGGAATTTAGCAATTCCTCCGGCTTATCTAACTGCGATAATATTTCTTCACAGTGAGGTATAGATGAGTCGAAATCTAAAGAGACCGGACATGCGATATGTTTTAACTTAGACAAATGTAATCCTTCAGTGCATTCTATAATTACTGTATTTGAAATAGGAGTTTTATTGGTGAATTGATCCTTAAAATATTTTTCATAACTAGAGTTATTTAAGGTGTTAATGTCTATAACATTAACGGGACAGCGAGATAACGCATCAGCATTGGAGTTTAAACGGCCTTGTTTATAAATGATTTCGTAGTCATATTCTTCGAGTTTTAGGCGCCAACGAATGAGTCTACTGCCTGGGTCTTTGACATTAAATAACCATACTAATGGTCTGTGGTCGGTGACAATTTTAAATTTATTACCGTAGAGGTAAGGGCGAAATGTTTTGACTGCGAATAAAATGGCTAGGAGTTCTTTTTCGGTAGTTGAATAATTACCTTCGGCACGATTTAAAGTGCGCGATGCGTAAGCTATTGGCTTGTCCTTGCCGACAGGACCTTGGGATAGAACTGCACCTACGGCGTAATTACTTGCGTCTGTGGTTACTATGAAGGGCTGAGAGAAGTCTGGGTATTGGAGCAGCGGAGCAGTGATTAATTTTTCTTTTAGAATATCGAAAGCGGTTTGTTGTTCTAGGGACCAGTGGAAAGAAGCGTCCTTTTTTAATAAAGAAGTAAGAGGTTTCGTTAATTTGGAAAAATTATCAATAAATCGGCGATAATAGCCTATTAGGCCTAGGAAGGATTTAATTTCTTTAGGATTCTTAGGAATTGGGAATTGCGATACTGCTTTTACCTTGTCTGGATTTGGAGAGACACCTTTGTCGGTGATAATGTGACCAAGATAGGTTACTTCACGTCTTAAGAATTCGCACTTGTCTGGTTGTAATTTTAAATTGTATTCGCGGAACTTATCAAACACTAATTTTAACTTTTCCATATGTTGATTCAAATTTTGACTATAAATTATACAATCATCTAGATATACATAGCAGTGTAGACCTTGTAGTCCTGATAAAACAGTATTCATGAGTCGCTGGAAGGTTGAGGGTCCATTTTTCAAACCAAAGGGCATTCTAGTGAATTCATAGTGTCCAGACATGCTAGAGTTAGTACTAATAGTAAATCCCGTCTTTGGAGCATCTTTAGCATCCATCTTTATCTGGTGGAAACCGCTAGCAAGATCGAGAGTTGTAAAATATTTCGAATGGCCTAATTGGTCTAGGATATCGGTGATAAGAGGCAGCGGATAACTTTCTGAAACCGTGATATCATTAAGGCGACGATAATCAATGACTATTCTCCACTTTTTCTTGCCAGAAGCGTCTAATTTTTTCGGAACTACCCATACCGGGGCGCTCCAAGGCGAAACAGAGGGACGAATTATATTTTGATTTAGCATTTTGCGAATTTGTGTATCAACTTCTTCCTTGTGGCACTCGGGGAAGCGATACGATTTTACGTGAACTGGGGGTGCGTTACCCGTATCTATGGAGTGTTGGATGCCATTCGTAAAAGAGAGGGGCTCACCTTCGAGGTGAAAGATATCCGTATAATCGGAACAGCAATTGAGAAGTGCTTTCTTTTCTTCATCGTTGAGATGAGAGCAGCGTAAAAGATTCAATACTCGATTTATTCGATCAGATTTGGAAGTCGAAACGGAATACATAGATTTACTAGGTATTGAATTTTCGCAGGAAATAGAATTATCGTAATCTATAGGTGTTAATTCTACGGAATAATCTTTAATTTCTATGTCTGTATCAGTCGTATTTAAAACAGTGATGTTAACCATTTTATTTGGTTTTACCGATACTATACAATTCGCGACGTAAATACCCTTGCTTAAGGTGTGATCTCATAGGTGTGGCTTCATTATTCCGATAAGTCTCGAGCGAGTAGTTTGATATAGCGCATTCAATGACTGCTTCTGAGCGTGCTGGAACGGTGTAGGTTGGCTGATGAAATATAATAGGAACTTGGTGACCGCAAAGAGTCATTATCTTAGAACTATAATCTATATTAGCATTAAAATATTTAAGAAAATCTGTACCAATAATACCGTCGTAACTAAGATTTATGCTATCGTTAATGACACAAAATTTGTGCTCGTAAGTTTCATCACTTAATAAAAATTGTAAGTAGATTGAGCCTATTGTTTCGCTGTATGTGTCCGTATCATTTATACCTTTGATTCTTACTTTGTCCTTAAGAAGTTCATGTTTCGTTTTTAAACATGATTGCTTTATGACACATACGCTTGCACCGGTGTCGATAAGAAGTTTGAGACACTTAGGAGAATATTTTGTTAATAAATTCGTGTATGGTAACGTAACCTTGCATGTATTTATGCTCGTTTCAAAAATAGGAATAGAACTAGAATAAGACTCATTAAAACTCGGCTTGACCTCTTTGGGCTGCTGAGATGTAGATATGGTAAACGACTTAGTAAGACTCGGTTGTACCTTTTCGGTCAACTGAGGTGCATGAGAACTAGTAAGACTCAGCTTCACCTCCTTGGGTTGCTGAGATGTAAATGAATTAGAATGACTCGGTTGCTTGTTAATGCATCGCCGAGATGAATTAGAATTAGAATAAGATTTAGCATTATTTTTGTAAAAGTTAGTAGAAATAGTATTATTAATTGTTTTCGTGTCATTACCACAGTACGATTTCGGCAGACACGTATCCGAAATCTTATTTAGTTTAAAGAGTTAGAATTATCGATAGTGTCGTCGTTATTACATGTCATGTGCATAGGCACAGAGTTAGAACTAGAATTAGGGTTAGGATTACGGCTTACAAAATTAGAATTATTATTTGAGCTACGATTTATATAGTTAGAACTAGTATTAGGGTTACGGTTAAAATTTTGACGATGTTGCATATTATATTGTCGCTTTCTACATTGATCAATAGTGTGCCCTATGTTTTTGCAATAGTTGCAAATTAATTTATCAGAGTTAGAACTAGATAAATGAGAAATTTGTTTATTGTGTTTAAAATTAGAATGGTTCTTATTTTTGAAACATTGCGTAGCGACATGACCTACTTTATTACATATATTACACTGCTTCATTGAATTTTTTGAACACATTTGAAGATTCTGTAATTTTTCTTCATCTATGGCTAATTGAACAGCTTCGTTTAAAGTTTGAGAATTTCTACACCTAACAATAGTAGAAATAGCAGGGTTTAACCCTAATAAAAATGTGTTTAATGCTAGGTCCTCCATGGCGGCTATTCTACCTGGAAGTTCGTCAGGAATTTTGCAGCCATAGTGTATATCTGACTGAATTTTTGTTAAAATTTGTTCTAATCTTAAAGAAAATTTAGTAACGTCGTCGGAAGACTGTTTACAGTTTTGCAAATCTGATAATAAATGTGTTGAGTGTTTTTTCTCCCCAAAAGTAGAACGAAGAAATGACTTTATTTGGTTCCACGTTTCAAAACTTTTTAAACTACATGCGACCTGAGCTTTTCCCTCTAGCTGTGAGATAATAAATTTGCACAAAATAGGCTGTTGTTCTGCCGTAGCTAACGACATTGCATTATCACAGTTGGTAAGAAAAGCGGGGAGGGATTCCTTCTCCCCATTATAAGATTTTATAAATTTCGTCAAAAACGAAAGTGTGATTTTTCTGACATATTGTCTTTACTTTTTTCTGCTTTAAGCGACATAGAAATAAAATTAAAATTTGAAGTTATATAAGATAATCACAATAAAATGAAGTAAAAAGGTTATAGTACAAAACAGTGTAAAATAAAGGTAAATTTTATAAATTTAAATTAGAAAACAAAACGACTTACAGGAAAATAATAACTTCTATACGTTGCATTTACTCGTAACAATAGCTCGGTGACACGTTACACTCGTGGCGGCTGGCGGGCGGAATCGCTGACACGGTGACTTCGTCGCGTCGTGGGAAATGGTAGGAATGAAAGATGTAGAATATTCTTCAAAAAATGTTTTTCTTATGTTGGTGAGTTAGACCCAGCTGGTGCGGGCTCCTGGTGGAGGCTGATCGTCGGCCAGACGGGTGATTACAGGACCAGGTGTGAGCGGAGCGGGCTCACGCTTCAGAGCGGAGGCTGATCGTCGTCCAAAATTGTGGTAGGCGCAGGCTTAGGCACGGCTAAGGCTTAATGTCGACCTTGGTGATTTCGGGGACCTCGGATTCGGATGCCAAAGTCTTTTATGACCTTCTGTTTGGCATCCCACTTCTGACACCAATTTGTTAGGAGGCCGATCCCGTTTGACTTTTAAAAAAAAAAAGAAACACCAAATAAACCTAAAGGTTTATTGCAAAAAGTTCACACACCAAATTAATATAGTCCTTGACTTCCGAACTCTAATAAGTCTCGGAATCTATGTCCGATCTACCCGGGGCTCTGAGTCTAACTGATCATTAAAAATGGAATTAAAACGAACATGGAAAGAAACAATATAACAATATAATTGTTGACTATAGCTATATTAAGGAAAAGTACCGTGTGATTAAATAAATGCTTACTAATATTTTATTGCCTTGTAAAAAGGGATATAACAGGACGTTACACATAACTTTTGGTTTGTCGTTTGGCGTGAAGTGGAAGCTCTGCTTCCGCGCTTCGTCTGGTGAGTGCAGGTTGCCGGAGGCCCAAATCCCCCCCCCCCCATCAACATGGTAGCGGAATTAAATAATAATAGACTACCCCAGGAGGGTACCAGCACCCCTGGAGAATCCCTCGCTGAGCATCCACGACCATGTTTCTCCACTTCTGAGCGTGGGTGCTCAGGCTGCCCCGCGTATTTTGGGGGGAGAGGGGGGGGGGCAAAATTCCGCTCAAGAATACAACTGCTCGGGGCAAACGGAGCAACAAGACCAAGGCTACCCCTGCCACGCTGTCCGTGAATTTCTGCAATATCAGGGGACTTCACTCTAACCTAAACGCGGTCCACTACCATCTCGAGACGGCAAGGCCGGCTCTGCTCTTTCTGACCGAGACGCAGGTGTCCTCTCCAGCTGATGTCTCGTATCTCTCCTACCCGGGGTACAAACTGGAACAGTCCTTTGTGCCTCGGGCTGGAGTTTGCGTTTACGTCAGAGAGGACATCTGTTCTCGACGCCTCGGCAGACTTGAAGGTTCGGACCTGTCCATCCTTTGGCTATGTGTAGACAGCGACGACAATCCGCGCGTCTACGAGTGCCTCTATAGGTCCCATAGCGGTAATGCCGAAACAGACCGACTCTTCGACCACGTCCAAATGGCTGCAGATTCGTTGCTACAGCAGATTCCCTCCGCAGAGATCGTGACCCTCGGCGACTTTAACGCCCATCACGCCGAATGGCTTGGTTCACGTTTAACCGATCATGCGGGGAGATCTGTTCATGATTTTGCCTTGGCATATGGTCTGACACAACTGGTTACTTCGCCTACGCGGATTCCAGATGTGGAGGATCATGCACCTTCCCAGTTGGACCTTCTGCTGACCTCTCACCCGGACGGATATCAGATTTCCGTCGACGCCCCTTTAGGCTCCTCGGACCATTGTCTGGTCCGGTGTGTGGTGCCACTTACGCTGAAATCGCGGTTGCATTCTGCAGGCTGCGCCGTGTTTGGCGCTATAGGTCAGCCGATTGGGATGGGATGCGGTATTTCTTTGCATCCTACCCTTGGGGGCGGGTTTGCTTCTCGCCGGATGATCCCAACGTTGTTGCGGATTCTGTTGCTTAAGTGGTACTTCAGGGTATGGAACTTTTTATTCCTTCCTCTGTGGTGCCCATTGGAGGCAAATCTCAGCCATGGTTTGGTCGCTCCTGTAATATAGCATCATGCTATAGGCAGGAGTGCTACCAAGCCTGGGCTGATGCATCAGCGTCCGGGGATGTAAACACCAGCGCTCGAAAAAAGAAGTATAATTCCGCCTCTAGGTCCTTCAAAAGAGTCATTGCCAAGTCAAAGTCGGAGCACATAGGCAGCATTGGCGAAAAACTAGTTCGCCTTCCTTCTGAAACCCGTGCATTCTGGTCTCTCGCCAAGGCTGTCCAGGGGAATTTCTGTCAGCCATCTCTTCCATCTCTGCTCAGGGAGGACAACTCACTGGCCCATACCGCAAAGGAGAAAGCCGATCTTCTAGGCTCTTTCTTTGCGTCTAACTCGACTCTCGATGACGGGGGGAGTATGCCACCGACCATCCCGCGGTGTGAGTGCTCCATGCTGGAAGTGCACTTCACACAGCGCTCGGTTCGCAAAGCACTCCTCTCCCTGGACATCCACAAGTCGAGTGGGCCTGATGGAATCCCCCCAATTGTGCTGAGGACGTGTGCTCCAGAGTTGGCACCGGTTTTAACGCGTCTTTTCCGCTACTTCTACTCCCTAGGCGTAGTCCCAAAATCATGGAAGACGGCTTACGTCCACCCGATCCCTAAAAAAGGCGACCGCTCTGACCCGTCCAACTACCGGCCAATTGCCATCACCTCCTTGTTCTCCAAAACAATGGAGTCCATTGTAAACTGCCAGCTCATGAGGTACCTTGAGGAGCACCAGCTGATTAGTGACCGTCAATACGGTTTTCTCCGTGGTCGGTCAGCTGGTGATCTTCTGGTCTACCTAACTCACTGATGGGCGGAGGCAGTAGAGTTCAAGGGGGAGGTATTGGCCGTTAGTTTGGACATTGCGAAGGCCTTCGATCGGGTTTGGCACAAAGCGCTTCTTTCGAAGCTCCCTTCCTATGGGCTTCCCGAGAAATTGTGCGATTGGATCACCAGCTTTCTTGCAGATCGGAGCATCAAGGTCGTTGTAGACGGTGCAAGCTCCGATTGCAAGCCCATTAATGCTGGTGTTCCACAGGGCTGCGTGCTATCGCCAACGCTGTTTCTTCTGCATATCAATGATATGTTGCATACGCGTAACATTCATTGCTATGCAGATGACAGCACTGGTGATGCTCTTTACACCGGCCGAGCCAATATTTCTCGGGAAAACGTCTCCGAGAGCCGGGACAAATTTGTGTCTGAAGTCGAGTCTTTGTTCTTTATAGTCTCGGTTTGGGGGCGACTAAATCTAGTCCAGTTTAACCCCCAGAAGACACAGGTTTGCGCTTTAACCGCTAAAAAGAACCCCTTTGTCGTATCCCCTCAGTTTCAAGGCACTCCCCTTGTTGCCTCAGCCAGTATCGGAATCCTCGGCGTCGACATATCGAGTGACGTGCAGTTTCGTGGTCACTTGGAAGGGAAGGCTAAATTGGCCTCCGAAAAGCTTGGCGTGCTCAGCAGAGCGGGATAGTATTTCATGCCGGCACACCGCCTGCAACTTTACAAGGCGCAGGTTCGGCCGCACATGGAATACTGTTCCCATCTCTGGGCTGGGGCTCCCCAGTACCGGCTCCTTCCACTCACGGCTCAAATCATCGACGAACGAGTGCTTTCCGATCGGCTCGATTCACTGGCGCTGCGAAGAGATGTTACATCTCTTTGCGTATTTTATCGCATCTATCACGAGGAGTGCTCTGAGGAATTGTTCGGATCAATCCCAGCCGCCAAATTTCGTGAACGCACTAGACGGCAAACGTCCCGATACCATCCACACCATCTGGATGCTTGGCGGTCCACCACTGTATGTTTCACAAGGAGTTTTCTTCCACGTACAACCTCTCTGTGGAATAGTTTACCACCGGCGATTTTTCCGGACCGATACGACCTGGGGACCTTCAAGAAAAGAGCTTACTCCTTTCTAAAGGGCCGGCAACGCACCCGCAATTCTCCTGGTGTTGCGGTTGATCATGGGCGGCGGTAGTCACTTAACATCAGGTGAGCCGCATGCTCGTTTGCCCCTTCTTCTATAAAAAAACCTCTTTGCAGTTCGATAGATTTCGTACTCTGGTTTTGTACTCGGATAGCCATCGTTGTCCTACTGTACAAACACTTCAGCAGTTCGATAAGCCGACAGTCAACTTGGCACCGCTGAAGGGATTGCAGCACTGTGCAAATTTAGACAGAATCAAAGGCTTTCTCATAGTTCACATGCTCAAGACCAAGTGGTAGATTGTACTCTTCGGTCTTATGTACAATTTGCTTTTGGAAGACCGGCTTGTTCGGGAGGCTAGAAGTTGTTGAGTCTGCATGCGAGACGATTCGTAATGTAATAACTCTCGAAAACAGCACGTAGACGCGGCTCTGAAGGGGAATCGGTGTGCAGTTCGTCAAGAGAGTATTTTTGTCTTTCTTGAAGAACAAGACCACGCACTTCTTCCCTACGTCTCTGGAGTAGTGCCACCGTGGAGAACGGAATTAAAACGCTTCGGAAGGAAGCTTCGCTGTAATTTCATCTACTTACAATAATATTAGGAGAAAAACGAGATGAATTTGTGAACGACTCTTTACGATATGCCTAAAATTTATGTGAAGAGCTTGAAATTTCTTTTGAACCCCTAAGACGAATCTGGTGGAGGCATATTTATGACGAAGTTGAAAATGTAGATGTTGGGTTATCGTACGAGAACGAGTTGACGCGAACAATATTGACTTTAGTAGACAGAGTAACTCCTGAAATTCATGATCGATTCCAACAGCTGCAAAATCTAGCGCAAAAATATGCCTTTTTAATGCCTGCAGTAATATTGGGCCGGAAGAATTTAACTTACATCAAGCTCGTTGGGACATAAATACAGAAGAGTTCCAACAGGAGCGCGCACGTCTACGTGCGTTGCAGCTGCAACAGACCCAGACTGTAAAAAGGTCTTATTAAGTCCGTCTTTCTGGGTTTATTAAAATACATTATTGAGTCCAAATTTGAAGACGGCTTACCAAACATTGTCATAATAAAAATTAAACACTGAGGATTTTTTAACATCTGCCGTTAGTAATGCAAGTTGCGACAGAAACCTTTTTTAAACTAAAGTTAATAAAATGTTATCTGAGTTCGACTGCGTCAACAATGAGACTATTCTGGAAATGGAACATGATATACTTTTTGATATTGACGATTGTGTTAAAAGATTTTGCTTTGAAAAAAGACACGAAAAGTACATTATAAATTTAATTTAAAAGCTAATAGTGACAGAAATAATTAATAATTCTTCCAAGTTTATCACAATTGCTGTAGGTTAAGAGAACGTTGACGACCGTGACCGAAAAAAGTAGCCATTTTTGGTAGTGATTAACGATTCTATTAATTTATCTAATGCAAAATAACGAAAAGTGATTCCAATAATCCACTACACACAGGTACATACCACTATAGGTACTTGTCAAGTTACTTTTAGATTTTTTAAATTTGATCTGATTTAGGAGTACCTAAAGAAATAAAATGATAGGTGGCGCTCTCGTCTGCCCCTTAAGTATAACTGTAGCTTAGTATACTTTTTTGCAATGTAAAGGTTGCTAAGTTTTGAGCACTATGTATAATTTAAAGTCCAATAGTTCATTCATTATTAGTATTATTATTTGTTATATATGCATAGTGTTAAGTTATATAGTAAAGTTATGCCTTATATACAATCTGACAATTTCGACTGACAATTAAACATAAACTTCCTGTGGGTTTCTTGCGCCATTTCTTCCCATACCTAGATATTTGTTCCTTTCAAATCAGTGGTAGTTTATATAGTCTTTCAATAATAGGTGCCTTAATATATCCAACATTATTCTTTATGGGAATGGTTGGATATAATGAACTTAGCAAGAGTAGTAATTGCTACGGGCCCCGCGTATCCAAGCATCCCTTCATCGCGTAAGCGTTTTTTTTTAGTAAAACCTAATTAAGACGGTTTATTCTATTTACTTAATGTCACATAAACGTGAAACGTTGCAAATGATATCGGTAACCGATTATTTCGTTGGCGAAAACGAAACACAGGATTTCATACAGTAAATATACAAGTTTCGACGCCCAACACGCCGAATGGCTCGGTTCTTATACTACTGATCATGCGGGAAGATCTATTTACGACTTTTCCTTGGCATATGCCAATCTGCCATGATCTGGTCTGACACAACTGGTCACTTAGCCCACGCAGATTCCATCGGGGGGATCATAAACCTTCTCTGTTGGACCTTCTGCTGACCTCTCATCCGAACGGCTATCAGGTCTCCACCGATGCCCCTCTTCCCTCTTCGGATTATTTACTGATCCGGAATACAGTGTCCGTCACTTGCTCATTGTAGGCACGATCTGTAGGCTGCCACCATGTGTAGGTATAGGTCAGCGGATTGGACTTTTTTAGAATTCTACCCACATAAGGGCCGGTTTATCTTCTCGCTAGATGTTCCCAAAAAAATGACGCTGGGCCTGTCGCCGTTGTGATGCTTCACGGGATGGAACTTTTGATGCCGTCATCCGTAGTGCACACCGGCGGCAGATCCCAGTTATTGGTTGGGACGCTCGTGCAAAATTTCGTCGAGGCAAAGGCAGGAATCTTACAAGTCCTTGACTGACGCATCGGCATCACGGTCCGCCCGTTTACTACTAGCGCACTCAAAAAGAAGTACAACTCTGCCTTCAGGTCCTTCAAAAGAGTTATCGCTAGGGCAAAGTCGGAGCACAATGGGAGAATGGCGAGTAACTAGTTAGCCTTCCTTCGAGAACTCGCGCGTTCTTATCCCTCGGCAAGGCTACCCAAGGGAATTTCTGTACCATCATTTCATCTTTACGCAAGAAGGATGACTTGGCCACGCCGCAAATGAGAAAGCCGATCTTTTAGGACCTCTTTTTACGTCTAACGTGACTCGTGACGACGGGTCGACGGGGTATTATACCGCCGACCATCCCGCGCTCCATGCCGGATGTAGTGTTTACACAGCGCTCGGTGCGATAAACTCTCTTGTCCCTGGCTTAGCTCCCCACCGCCAAGTTGCTCGTTTGTTGATCTTCTACAGATTGTAATTCGGAGTAAGGTTAGGTTCACACGGCGCGTTGCGTTGACGTAGCGCTGTCACTGCGTTGGTTTACATACTAATAACCACAGTGATCACATGGTGCGCTCCGTTGACGCAACGCGCATCGCGCACACAACTGACTGAAAGCCCCCGAGACGAAGAAGAAAGGCTCTGAGTTGAATTTGCAGAGTAAAATAAGTAAAATTAAAGAAATTGATAAGAATTACTTCAATTCATTAATGCAGGAAATTTTCAAAAATATAATTACTTGACAACAACTCCCTAAACTTTAATGACTCTTATAATAATTTTTGATTATAAACATTATGGGGGGTATATTGCCATAGTTGCCACGCTTGGCGAGCGGGTTGGCAACCGCAGTTTTTTGTCGTACAGTTGCTGTTATCAGGAAGATGCTACTGCGGATCTCCTGCCTGTTTCCCTCTGTCGCCTTTTACGACACCCACGGGAAGATACCCCCCATGAAGAATTACACAAATACGGCCCCCCAGTCCCCGGCGGCCCCGCTATTCCTGGCTACGGTGGCGACCATGGTAACGGCGGGGCAGGGGGTGCTAAGAATCTCCGGTGGAGGTTTGGTTACCACCTACGACTCGAACTGGCAACATTTAACGCACGTACCCTGAGGGCTGACGAGAAGATCCTGGAGCTGGAAGAAGAGATAGACAAGTTGCGCTGGAATATTATAGGATTATCCGAGGTCCGAAGAGAGGGGGAGGACACGGTGATTCTCGAATCCGACAACTTGTTCTATCACCGGGAAGGCGACCATCTGTCCCAAGGAGGTGTTGGATTTATCGTCCACAGGTCTCTCGTTAACAATGTTTTAAAGATTGGGAGTGTATCGACGAGGATTGCGTACCTTATACTCAGAATCACCAAACGGTATTCGCTGAAGGTCATACAGGCTTACGCGCCAACGTCGAAACATCCCGATGAGCCATGCATTCCTCCAAAACCCACTACACGGTGTTGATGGTAGACTTCAACGCAAAACTGGGCACAAGAAAGAACGGTGAGCTGAAGGTAGGAAAATTTGGGATAGGACAACGGAACCTAAGGGGCCAGCAGCTGACCGACTTCATGGAGAAAGAGCGACTTTTTATGATGAACTGTTTCTTCCAGAAGCGGCCCCACAGAAAGTGGACCTGGTCGAGCCCCGACGGTTCGACAAAAACAAGATTGACTTCATTACGACTACCACACGCCAACTGTTCAGTGATGTCTCAGTGATCGCAAACGTGAAAACTGGCAGCGATCACCGAATGGTTAGAGGCACACTGAACCTAAACGTTAAGTTGGAGAGGTCTCGTCTAATGAAGTCAACGCTCCGTCCCCCTCGTGCTCTAATGCAGAATCCCGAAACCTTTCAGCTCGAGTTACGTAACCGCTTTCAGTGCCTAGAAGATTGCAATGCAGTGGACGATATGAATGACAAGCTCGTGGAAACTGTCCATGCGGTCGGAGCTAAGGTCTGCAAGCCCCGCCGCAGAAGAACACAAAAATTCTCCGATCACACTCTTAATCTCATGGCTGTTAGACGGGAAATGAGGCTGCATTTGCAGATTTGACAGCATACAGGCAACTGAACAGACAGATCTCCAAATGTATGCGGCGAGACTTACGCAACTTTAATACTGCTCGTATTAAAGAAGCGATCGAGCGGAACCAGGGCTCCAAAGTCTTTGCCAGAGATCTGTCTACAAGAAAGAGCCAACTGTCAAAGCTGAAGACTGAGTGTGGCAGCATCGTTTCCGGGACACCTGAGATTTTGAGTGAGATTGAGAGGTTCTATGGGCAGCTGTACACATCATCGTTGGAGCCACGCGCAAGTGTGAGTAACGATCCAAGAGCAAGTCTTATCCGACACTATTCCGATGATATCCCGGACGTCAGTCTGAGCGAGATTAGAATGGCTCTCCAGCACCTTAAAAATGGCAGGGCTCCAGGCGAGGATGGAATTACAGCGGAGCTTCTGAAAGCGGGTGGAACACCGGTACTTGAAGTCCTTCAGAAGCTTTTCAATTCCGTCCTCTATGGTGGCACTACTCCGGAGGCGTGGAGCAGAAGTGGTCTTGTTCTTCAAGAAAGGTGACAACGCCCTCTTGAAGAACTACAGACCGATATCCCTTCTGAGCCGCGTCTACGTGCTGTTTTCGAGTCATTACGAATCGTCTCTCACGCAGACTCGACGACTTCCAGCCTCCCGAACAAGCCGGTTTCCGAAAAGGCTTCAGTACCATAGATCACATACATACACTGCGGCAGATTGTACAGAAGTCCGAAGAGTACAATCTGCCACTTTGCCTGGCGTATGTGGACTATGAGAAAACCTTTGATCCCGTCGAAATTTGGGCGGTGCTACAGTCCCTTCAGCGGTGCCAAGTTGACTATCGGTATATCGAAGTGCTGAAGTGTTTGAACAGTAGGGCTACGATGGCTATCCGAGTACAGAACCAGAGTTCGAAACCTATCCAACTGCAGAGAGGTGTAAGACAGGGTGATATTATATCCCCGAAACTCTTCACCGCTGCATTGGAAGATGTTTTCAAGCCACTGGACTGGAAAGGATACGGTATTAACATCAATGGCGAGTACATCACTCACCTTCGATTTGCCGACGATATAGTCCTTATGGCAGAATCGCTGGAGGACCTAAGCACTATGCTCAATGACCTCAATGGTGTCTCCCAACGGATAGGTCTTAAAATGAACATGGATAAAACAAAGATCATGTCTAAATCCATGTCACACCTATGCCGGTAGTTGTTGGGAGCACTATGCTCGAAGTTGTTGACGAATACGTTTACCTGGGACAAATAGTCCGATCAGGTAAGTCCAACTTCGACCGAGAGGTCGATCGACGGATTCAAATCGGCTGGGCAGCGTTCGGGAAATTACGACACATCTTCTCGTCAGGTATACCTCAATCTCTGAAAACTAAAGTGTACAACCAGTGCGTGTTGCCAGTGATGACTTACGGATCTGAGACGTGGTCCTTCACTGCTGGCTGTATGAAGACGCTCAAGGTCGCTCAGCGAGCTATGGAGAGGGCTATGCTCGGAGTTTCTCTGCGTGATAGACTCAGAAATGAGAATATCCGCAGTAAAACCAGAGTGACCGACATAGCCCAACGGATTAGTAAGCTGAAGTGGCAATGGGTCGGCTATATAGCTCGAAGAACCGAAAACCGATGGGGAAGAAAGGTTCTCGAGTGGCAGCCTCGTACCCGTAGGCGTAGTGTAGGGCGACTTCCCACTAGATGGAGTGACGACCTGGTAAGATATACAGGAAGTCGATGGATGCATGTGGCTCAGGACCGTGCTTTGTGGCATTACTTGGGGGAGGCCTATGTTCAGCAGTGGACTTGTGAAGGGCTGTAATGGTGATGATGATGATGATAAACATTATAAAATATGTGGACAAAAAATTATAACATTTTCATTATATTTATATGACTATTGGCTACACTGAATTCCTCATATTAGTTTAGTTTTTCCGTATTGTGGCTCTAAGGACTTCAAAATAAATATTCGAAGCTGGACACACTCATTCTAAACGATTTTATAAAACTTCTTTTCGTCTAACAACTACTCCTTATATTCTAACAAAAAAACTGTCTAACACTATTTCTTAATGAAATTAAGGGACATATCCAATACCGTCGTGTTTTTGCGTCGATTTCCGCGGTGACGTAGTAATTATGGGCCGAAACACATAAGCGCGTTGCGGCGCCGCGCCGCTGAAATCGGCAGTGCGCTATAGCGGTGCGGCGCCGCAACGCACGACGTGAATTCCAGCGTTATGACGTCATACTTGGTGACAAGGATGCAGTTTGTTTCTAACACTCTTGCAAACAACACGTGTCAACCGAGAAGCAGTTTTAAAATTAAAATGTCTGACGTTGACGTCGATCTGTTTATATCTTCGGTTCAGGAACACCGTTGTTTGTGGGATACTAGTGACGAAACCTATAAAGACAAATTTATAAAACAAGAAGCATGGAAAAGCATTTGTGAGATCGTTTATATTGATTACAAGGAAAAAAACTCAACCGAAAAATCAAAACTGGGTAAGTAGTAACATATAGTCTTAGGCAATGATATTTTAAACTAAAGATAAGTTACGTTCATAGTAATTTACGTTTTAAATCTGTTCCTGTGTTTAAATCATTACCTCCCAGCAATCCAAAACTGCACACATTTGCAAGTTTTACTGATAAGCAAACCAAAAGATATGAAATAAAACGCAATTGAAAGAGATAGCTATAATTTTAATGGTTGCACTTCAAACGTTTCTTGTGCATAGAGTAACATTTATAGTCGTAGAGTGGACACTTGATTCAAAACTATTCAAAAGTACATAGATAAGAAATAAAACATCTTACAAAAGTAAAAATAATAAGGTATTATTTGTATTTTGAACTGAGTAGGTATACGAACATTCATATTTTCTTTAATTGCCAACTTAGGGCGCCAACATCACTGGAAAAGTAATTACAAAAATCATTCCGTATTAGATGTGGGCTTAAATTATTTTCATTTGCTGTGGGCAAATGCAACATTTGCAGATCAGAATCATCAAAGATAATGTCATCGGTCGCTTGTACTCCATCTCGATTCAAAACAAAGTTGTGCATTACACAACATGCCTTGATAATGTCTGTCGCAAATTCGTATTGCACATTCATAGATCGATGAAATATGCGCCATTTATTGGCTAGGATGCCAAAAGCGCACTCGACATATCTTCGGGCACGACTCAGTCGATAATTGTAAACTCTTTGTTGTACCGACAAATGTTTTCCTGAGTAAGGGCGCATGACGTTATTCGAAATTGAGAATGCTTCATCTCCTACAAAAACAAATGGAGTTTCATTTTGAGAACCTGGTAAAGGCTTTGGTACAGGAATAGGTAATTTGCGTGTCATAATCAAATCATAAAGTTTAGAGTTCTGGAAAACGGTGGAGTCACTTTCCTTGCCATACGCTCCTATATCGACAAAAATGAATCTATATCTAGAATCTACAAGAGCTAATAAAACTATTGAATTATAGCCCTTATAATTGTAAAACAGTGATCCACTGTGCGCAGGACATGTAATACGGACATGTTTACCATCAAGAGCTCCTATGCAGTTAGGAAAATTTGCTTTCTTGTCAAACTCAATAGCGACATCTTCTAGAACCTGTTTTGTTATAGGAGGTATATTTTGACTTGATAGATGTTTCCATATGGCGCGACAAACTGTCCTTACAATTTTTGCTATTGTACTTGCTCCTCGGAAGTAATTCGTATGCATGGTTTTAAAGTCACTGCCGGTTGCTAGAAATCTAAAATGAAATAATAATTAGTAGGCAAATAATAAAATAATACAAATGTAGGTATAATCAAACTCAAACCGCGCAGGTAATAGTGTTGCTAAAGGAATAGATTTTCAAAGATAGACAGGTAGTTTTTCAAAGAAGTACTCAATAAATATTTTACATTATGGTTGTTCTAGGCAAAGTCAATCAGTTTTTAACTTGCCTAAGTCAAGAAAAAGCAGAAAATTATTCTTTTTCGGCGGCCAGCCATTTATATGAAATTGGATGGACCGAAAGTACTTATGAAAGTTATATCAAATTTTATATGTAGTATAAATGGAATCTAGGGAATTTTAGTCTTTATTACTATTTTTCACTTGTGAAGTTTTTTGTTGCAGGTAATGATTTAGTCAAGAAGTGGAAGGCCATAAAAGATAATTTTGCTAAATATCAAAAAAAACTAAAAGATGCCAATCGATCAGGAGCTGGAGCTGCAAAAATTAAAGAATATCACTTGAATAAACAATTACAGTTTTTGAAAAAGGTTTCACAAAATGCAACTGATTCCAGTTTATGCGTAGCGGAAGGAGATATTGAGAATGAAATAACGGCATTGCCTCGTTATAAAAGTCAACCACGAAAACGAAAGGCAGATGATAAGGATGATATTGAAGAAGATTTATTGGCAATATTAAAAACACCGGAGAATAGACATTTGCATTTTTTCAAGGGGATTTTACCATCTCTACAATCGTTAAATGAGAATCAAACATTGATATTTCAAAGTCGGGTGCTTCAAATATTAACCGACATTCTTCAACCTTCAATTCATCAAAATACACATCACGGCTATAATCAAGAATATCAGCATCAGGGTTACAATCAAGGATATTCAACTATGAGATACGATAATACGGTTCAGAGTGGCTACCACACTTCTACTCCTGGAAGTTCGATTACTGAACAGAGGACTACCTCATCATCAAACCAACAACGTCCAATAAATTCACCATTTTTACTGGACGAAACGTCAGCTACTTCCTATGTTTCACAAGATGAGGAGTTTGATTTTTCTTAAATTGATCATTACATTTTTAAGGCCTATTAAAGTATTCTTAAAGTAAGAAAATTGTATAATGCAAAAAGCTTAATTTGATTCTGTCTTGTTTCATTTGAACCTGGCTTTGTACCACTAGGTACCCCCAAACCATGAACACTAGTGATGCAAAATTTTTATCGACACCCCGCTAGTACCACAGGTGTATAAAGCCAGGGGTACAAATAAAACTAAACATTTGATTCCGAGTGCCATAAACATCAATAAAAAAAAATAAGAAACCTATTTGTTTTACCTTAAAGTTAAGCCCAGCATTTCCAAAGCAGTAACTGGTTTTCTTCCTTTATTTTTTTTCTTCTGTATATATTTTGATAACTCGCTTAATAGCTCTTCAAATGATGATATACTCATTCTAAAGTAGGCAACAAATTTTTTTTCGTCTAGCTTTAATGCTTCGTATTTTTTAGAAAAGAACTCGCCATTTGGATTCATACCCTTACTTAATGGATGTATCCAGTATCTTCTTTGCCGTATTTTTAAGATAGAATAATGTCTTCTTAATAACAAATAAGCAATAAGTTTATTACGATCCATCGCAGAGAGACGTCTATCCACACTCAAAAATCACGAGAAAATGGTTGCCCTACCATAATGCCCTGTTTCGCGACGCCGCAACGCGGCAACGCAACTGCCGATTTTGGCGTTGCGGCGCCGCAAAAATAAGCAGTTTGCGTTATGTGTTTCGGCCCTAATATGAGCAATGTCAGACGTATTTTTCGATCCGTGTTTCCGAATAGACTGCGATGATTTTACAAAACGCTCACCGCAACTGGGCATCGCCGCTGCGACGACGGAACGTTACGACTGCGTTGTACACTGCGATAACGCAGCGCCGGTGCGGCCGGCAATGCGTCAAAATATTTGCGTTACGACGTCGCAACGCAACGCAACGCGCCGTGGGAACTCACTCCGGAGCTTCATAAGCTCCTACCGCCATCTCCATTCGCCTATCGGAGTACCAGACGTACTGCATCTTACCATCCACACTTGGTTGACATTCCAAATATTCGCAGTAAGCGCTATAAATCATCTTTTATAATAGGTACGCATAGACCAGCGTCTGTTTTTTCGAGTACCTATATAGATAACCTAGACCCCTCTCAAGGTGCGTGTTAACAGACTTCTCCTGGGCAAACTCGCTCAATATAGACATCATCATTGCCGCCGGGCCAGATGGAGGTCAAGAGTGAGCCCATTTTCAGTCAAACAAAAACTAAGTATATTGATTTGAAATGGCCAGTACTGTAAACGGCAATTTCATAGGTACCTATTAAAATATTTCATTGTCCTAAGTTTTTCTGACAAAGTGGCCATCAATTTCATTAATTTTGTAGGCCCCCAAGTAGTGTTAGCCCAGGGCCCCATAATTTCATGGTCCACCCCCGAAGCTCAGTGAGACTCGTCAGAAGTTATTGGTTTACATTTAGTATAGTTAGACACGTTATCGGGGGGGTGTTGTGTGATTCATATTGTAGGGTTATATAATATATGAGTATAGTTACTAGGCTGCACTAAAAGTATCGGGAATGGAATATTTCCAATGTCCCTGTCATATTAAAATCTTTATAATTGAAAACTCCTTAGTTTTAAAAATCGAAGACTATTTATTTAAAAAAGATTATCGGTCTTGTTACAAGGTTTTGTCAAACTTGTTTAGTCGTTGAGGAAATGGAATGGACTCGAGAAAATTCAAGAGCGATGATTTATTATGACTTTCGAAGTGGTTTAACACAAAAACAGTGTGTTGACCGGATGATTTCTGCATTTGGTAATGAAGCCCAATCCAAAAACACAATTTATCGCTGATTTGCTGAATTTCAACGTGGACGTGTCAAGCTCAGTGATGATCCCCGTTAAGGTCGTCCAAAAACTGGAGTCACCCAAGAAAACGTTGATGCTGTGCGTAAGCTGATTGAGGAAGATAGACATGCGATATACCGCGAAATTCAGGCAACTTTAGACATTGGCATGAGTCAAATACAAATAATCTTGCCTGAACAATTAGGTGTAAAAAAGTTGTTTTCCCGAGGGATACCGCATTCGCTCTGTGAAGAGCAAAAAGCGGCTCGCGTTACTTGGTGCGTCAGAACTCTCGAAAGATTCCACGCAGGATCCTCAAATGCTGTATACAACATCGTATTAGGTGACGAATCCTGGATATACACGTACGAACCCGAAACACAAAATCAGTCACGAGTTTAGGTGTTCGAAAATGAGTTAAAGCCAACAAAAATTGTTCGTTCACGGAGTGTTGCAAAAAAAATGGTGGCCACGTTTGTCTCCAAAACCGGCCATGTTAAGACTATTCCTCTTGAGTGACAAAGAACGGTTAATGCAGAATGGTATGCTAGCATTTGTTTGCCACAGGTCGTTTCTGAACTCCGTAAAGAGAACTGCAACCGCCGCATCATCCTCCATCACGACAATGCGAGTTCTCACACCGCACACAGAACAAAAGAGTTTTTAGAGCAAGAAATCATTGAATTATTAGACCATCCGCCGTACAGCCCCGACCTAAGCCCTAATGAGTTCTATACTGTCCTTAAAATAAAGAATAAATTGCGTGGACAGAGATTTTCATCACCTGAAGGAGCTGTGGACGCCTACAAAACGGCCATTTTGGAAACCCCAACTTCCGAATGGAAAGGTTGCTTCAATGATTGGTTCCATCGTATGGAAAAATGTGTCAAATTTCGCGGAGAATACTTCGAAAAGCAATAAATACATTTTTAAATAGTAATGTTGTGTCACTTCCTTGATTCCCGAAATTTTCAGTGCCGCCCTCGTATATTAGTTGTAGATTAAAACGAAGGGAAGACCACTCTCTAACAGAATACCAGCGTAAAATTGCAGCTAATGCTCTGTTTTGTATGATGAGTGTAGAGGATTGGAGATCCTTTTTACTGGAATCAAGGCATTCCTCCTTAATCCTCAGGGGTGACAACGCATTTGCATTTTGAGTTTTAATCGATGATAGTGTAGATGAAGGGCCACAGCATCCACTTACCATCAGCGGAATGCGTTCGTATGCCACCCTTATTGTGTGACTTGTTGCGACAGGGCCGAGGTGAGGCTTATGACGCGAGACGCAAATGTTTCTCTGATATTTGTGCGATTTTGTTTGTGTAACGAGCTAATTGAATTTTCCATGAACGCAAAGTACTATATATCATTCTGAAATACTGTAGGAATTTCTCTTCGTCACTCTCTAATAGAGAATTTGCTCAAATTTATATATAAATTAAAGAATAATTCATTTAATAGATAGACATCAAATTTTTTAATGAAAAAAGATATGACTTGGTGATTGATTGTGACATCATTATATCTGTTAAATTTGCGAGCCAATCGCAATCATGATGAACTGTGCTGTTTTTGATTTTCTACATTCGGATCACCATGCGTCATAATAAAACATAATGAATTATGCAATCTTTATCATGCAATGACATTTTTTATTTTGATAACGTAAGCGTGAGTATTTTATCATTTCACCGTTCGTTGGCGTGTTACTAAAGCGATATTATGCGTCACTGACGTTTGAATTTACATTTAAAAAAAATTTATTGTAAAATTATATGAAAAATCAATTGTTAAAAAAATTCTTAATTATATTTTATAACATTTTCATAAAAGTTAAAAAACATGCAATTTCTCTATTATTTAACGAGATAATGTAATTCACTTTTATTCCGTCTAAGTCGATTTACAGAGCGACCCAGTACATTTTATAATTTGTTGTTCACAAAATGTTTCATTTACAAAAGATCTTAAGGTGGAACCTTCGGACTGTTCCCAGCCATTCTCCCGCAAGATGGCGCTGAACGCAACGTTTTAAGTTTATTTGGATCTTTGTGTAATTGGAAAATTATTAAGTCGTAGGAGTAGACTTAGCGGTTATCGGATATTACATTTTATTGGAATGGGTCATATCATTGCCTCAAAATCCACCCAATTCGATATTGATTTTGATTATAACATCTGTCATTGAATATAGTGTCGTTTACACACACATAGACGTATCCCTACGTTTACGAAGCCAGAACACTAGATGGCGTGTATGTAAAAAACAAGTTTTAATTTTTGTGTATGTGTAGATTGGGTAGGCAGAACTACAAAACGCTACGTACGATTGTTATAAAAATAAAATTTATATTTGTTAGCGTTAATTATGTCCACACTGATTACAATATAACGCAGTTTTATTTTATTACATTACACTATTGAATTTTTTACCAAAACAGAAGTACCTATTTGAAGCAACATAATTATACTGATACATGCCTATTCACTCAAAACTAATAACACTGATGATTTGTAACAGTTCCAATTATTACAATAATTAGACATTTCATAACCAACACGTAAGAAACTATAATTCACAAACAAGAGATAACAACAAATCTATAACACGATTTATTTTGTGATAATAACCAGGAAGTTTGAAAATAATATTTCCTAATTTCGAAGCACTAAACAAAAGCTTTTAGTAAAACAAAAATATTATTCCCATACCTACGAGCAATTCTTGTATATAGGTATATAATCGGATTCTCGGAAACGGCTCCAACGATTTTCATAAAATGTCGTTTTATCCTCGTTTTCAGGCAATGAAAAACTGCTACAATATAAGAAGGTAAATTTTAGCAGTATAATAATGGTCGTAATAGCTCTAGTAGATAACGCACTGTCGCGAAATCGTAGTTCCATGGTTCGCGTCTTGTCTTAGGATTGACTTTTTTCCCTTTTTTTTTTCAAGTTCCCTTCTTTTATGAGAAAATCTATTATTTCGAGCCCTTTTTGTAGTATTTTTTTTAAAAAATGCGAAGATTTTATTGCACTCATGATTTTTAATTATGATAACCAGTTCAGTTTTTTTCTATTATGTCAGTAAGATTAAAAAATATTCTTCATATTTTATCAGTATGTATTTTTAATCTAAATATAACTTCCAAAACACACGATTTCCAAAAAAAATACCGAGAAATGCTCGGTCATCCAGGTACTATACAATATAATATATACAAATCTTCCTTCAATTATATATGAATAGGGTTGCGTTCGGAACACAAGATCTAGAACACTAAAATGTACAAAAATTTACTTATCTTTTTATTTCAATGTTATCTTTATATTTCTGGAAGAATTGGCCGACGAATAAGAAAAATATAACTCAGATTAGAATAAGCTATTTATTTATAAACAATAAAGCACGGAACAGAAAAAAGGATTTTATGTAACTGAATTATATTTGTTTCGGAACGCATCATAAGGTGTGACGTAGTGACGAGTGAACTTGAGCTCTACAAAATATAACAAACTAATAATGTGTGTCTGTCTGAAACTGTTTGCAAAATGCGTAAAGGTTGTTTAATGTAACCCGGCAAAACCATATTTAGCAAATGTTTGCAAGTTTAATTTTGTGACTACTTTGGTAGTTTACCGATTTATAATAATTGTATTTATTGTTGACCTAAAACATATTCAAACACATTCATATATGAAACACTGACACGTATGACGTAGGTAATCAGTATTGTGACGATATTTCAGAAAAATCACGGGCCAGCCTGCTGTTAATAATACTATCGAAAACATAATTGCGTTTTTAAAATAATTAATTACTATACCTACGATAAATTACAATATAGTCTCAAATATATACTAAAGAAATATTGCAATTCGAATCAATGAAAACATACATACAAAATATGTATAATACACAAGAAATTCCGCGCGCAAATCATAGCGCGTGACTACCGAAATCAGAATATATATTTTATACAACTCAAACAAGTGAACGTACGTAAGTTTGGCAACGCTTTTGTTTCGTCAATTCAAGGTCAGGAATACGTTAGTACCGTAGACTTCTCTGTCTACGGTGTCTTGTCAGAAAGGACGGCAACGTCGCTTTACCTACGACTTTTGGTATGCCACACAAAGATAATAAGTAATAAAATTGTTTACAAAAAACATAGGTGTCTAAGGTCATTAGTTTTATGTTATTTTATACGGTTTATTAACGGTTGGAAAGGAAATTAACCAATTATTGAACTTAAGATATTGATTTATCAGAATTATTTAAGATCATTTGGATGCCATCTAGCGTGCCAATGTTTAAACGTCACCTTTCGTTTGCTTGTCAAAAGTCACGCACACTACTAAAGAAGTGTCAAATTTTTCCGGGATTTCACTTTTGTTTTTCTCAGTATATAATGTAAGTTATTGCCTATAAAGGTCAGACGCGTACACATTTCATTGTAGAGAAGTGATAAAATGATTAGTTTTAAAGAAAGAGTGTCTGTGTTTAGTGAAGATTTTGGTTTAAAAATGTATGGACGGACGGTCGAAGCATCCACCTTAACCATCCTCTTTAAAATCACTATCTGAATTATAAACAAAAAACATTTTATACAATGGGGTGCTGCAAAGCTGTTGTAAGTTTCAGATGTTTATGGAATTAGGTATTGAAGAATAATTATTTATTACACTCATTAGAAAAACACTTATAAATTTGGAAAGAAGCAGTACAGGCATGACCAAAGTTTGGATAAAATAAAATAAATAAATTTAATGAAATAATTTTATTGATAAGAGAGGTTTTAATATCTGCAGTTAAGGCAATTATCAATGCTTTAGTAAATAAATTAATTGTCTATTAAGTTAAACCAGCAAAATACCTCTATCACAAGTAGTCGTGAAACTGTTTTGCTAAATAAAACAAATATCATAATATGACCATTAAAATACTTCTATGGTTATTTGTTAGTGTGCAATAGTCTTGATTTATTTACCTAAAATTAGGTCTTGTAAATAACACCCTATAAATAACATTACTTGCTAATCCTAATGTCAGCCAATTAATGTAAGGATAACATGTGACACTCAGATGTCAGTTTCAAACAAAATGCACTCAGATCTAATTTACAGTCACTTTTATGTTAATTTAGGTTCAAATATACTTTGTCAATTTTGACATAACAGAAACAAGTAACATTAAATCTCTTCCATATTATATAACAACCTATTAAATGCACGTTGCAATAGGACCAGTGGCCCAAAAATTATATAATTATAGGAAAATAAGAAAAATATATCCTATCTGCACACATTGCACACCAATCCGTCATTAGAATTTTCACCATTTATTATTGTGAACCGCAAAAATCTAGTCTTTCCAATAAAACATGCAGAATAAGAATGAAATCAGTCAAGAAATAATACTCCCAATAGTATTAAGGAATGTACTTAGTCATGACACAGCCTCATCTGCTTTTTGATAGCTGATCGATAAAGATTTAGACACCAAAATATAATAAACTGTATATATGTTTGGTTTAAGACATTCGTTTTATAGGAACTTCATACAGTATGCACAGTTTATAAATTTTCGGGCCACTAATGCTATATTTATTTTACTTACAATATTGTTTGTTACGACATATTGGCTGTGGAACACTAAGCACTTGATACTGTATTTTAAAGCGATATAATTTCGAATAATATACAAAGAGCACTATGATAAGGGTATATTTTACAAAATATGTTCAGTACTCGTCCTCCTCTGGCGGATGTGGGTTGTCGCCGTCTATTTCTTCGGGAGGTGCAAAGCCGTCCTAAAAGGAAACATTAATTCATTATAAGTGAAACAAGTTTAATATTATTATATACATTTAAGGCATTCGAGGCAAGGCATTTACCATGACCACAATACGACGAGACATAAAAGGCATGGGTCCAAGGCCAACCACTTCAATAAGTGTGGCTTTGAGAACTGAGATTACAAAATATTTCTTTTGTAATTTGAGGTAATATGTATATATTTTTAATATTTATAGAAAGGAAAAATTTTGAATTAAATTCACTTGTGCATTTAAATGTTTACACGGGTTTCGAAAAAATATAGCCTTTCATGTGTACTTGATATAATAATTACCTCAGTTGCATATAAGATATCCAAAATTTTCTGTATAACGGGAGCATTTTGTTGTTCTTCCATCTCTTGACAGATAACCTCTATTTCCCGAAGTTTACCAAAATAGAAATCTCTTTCCTTTTCCAGGCCGTCAACTGTCGCTTTTAATTCATTTATCTGAAAATGAGTGTGTTGTTATTTTTAAATATTATTATTTTATCTTTTTTTATAAAAAAGAATATTAACAATGCTGTAAACATTACTAATATTCCCCTTAACAACTCGTGGTAAGCTTAAATTGCTTGTGCTACGAGTGGATCACGCCGGTAGTGGAATGGCGGATTCAAACCCACGACCTCTTTGAGTTCGCGGTCCGCACCCTGCCATTAGGCTACTGTCGCTTTAAAAAATACAGTAAATATTTCTTGAAATTATGCAAAAAAATAATAATAAAATCTCTGAAAATATAGTGTATACTATTTGCGCTGTGAACATTTTATTTGCGTTTACTGTGTGCAAAAGTGACATAAATTTAAAAAAGCTTGTTAAGAAAATTCTGTTAAAAGGGTTTACTATAAAATATAGCAATAATTCTAACAGATCTCACTCAATCTGCATTTGCAAATCTCCGGAGTTAAAATTGGACTTTGAAAAATATTATAAAACATTTTGACATTGTAAACGAAATTGTAATATGGCATTAAAAAAATCTAAAACTTGTTTTTGCCAGTTATTCTGTGAGGTTTTGTTTTTTGCGCCTATGTTGAATAAAAAGGAATTTTAAAATACTAATCTTACAGCTGGACTGATATGTCCTGAAATTACTGTGATCGTAAGTTGACGTCTTAATTTGCATCTAGGTAAGTAAGTCTTCATTCGTAATATTAAATTAAAATTAAGTTTGTTCCGTGGTTACTGTAGTGTGATAAAGGTTTTACAGTACTAGAGAA
Organism: Parnassius smintheus behrii; assembly: GCA_036936625.1. Taxonomy (NCBI): domain Eukaryota; kingdom Metazoa; phylum Arthropoda; class Insecta; order Lepidoptera; family Papilionidae; genus Parnassius; species Parnassius smintheus. The sequence continues at coordinate 21,940,505 of JAUPFT010000013.1, read as the reverse complement.
ACACATTTGGACAAAAATATTACAAATTGTTCTTGATATCAGAATTTATCTAGTAAGAAAAAAACATATTTAATCATAATTAAACATTCAAAATGCAAAAATATTGTGTGTGTAACTGTATACATACGTACGAAGTAAAATATCGTTACGATAAATCTTTCTTCTTTTATATTTTACATAAGTAGAATAAATAATAGTATACTCATGCAGCCCCTGTAGTGAAAGGTTACAAGAAAATATGACTTTTTTCTAAAATACTGTACAAAATTTCTCCACTGCCTCAATAAAGAAAGTTTCAGTGCAAAATATTTTTAACCAATTTAAAAGGTAAGTCATTAATTACTTTACTTATAGATTTGCAGACATTGTTCAATTAATATCCTGTCCTGGGAAGAACCAGCAAGAATCAGCGGGATTCTTTTCAAAGTTACATTTTACAATGATACTTGCGATGCTTTCTGACAAACAACAGATACAATGCATGCTAGGCACAGAATTACGTTGTAGAGCCACTCTAAAGCTATATTATGGATGTAGCATGAATGAGTGGGCTGGAATGGAGTAGGACCACGCTCTCACAGAATACCAACGAAAAATAGCAGCTTAATGCTGCTGTTTCGTATGGTGAGTGTAGAGAACCGGAGACCCTTTTTACTGGAAACGAGGCATTCTATCTTAGTCTTTAGATGTCTATGGACCACAGCATCCACTTACCATCAGGTAGACTGTGTGCTTGTTTGTCACCCTTATGCTATTAAAAAAATAGTGATTGATAAGAAATACCTGGTGATTAAGCTCATCAACTGCCTTCGAGTCTCCTTTCGAACTTTGGTTTAATCTAGCCAAGTTCACTGGAGGAGACCTCATCATGTTGTTAGTCTTGCTTACTAAAATAAAAAATCATGATAAGACAGTTAAAAAACAGAATAAACTAAAATTACATAGTTGTATTTTGTTAGTGAATATTAAAAAATTTAAAAGCAAAATAATTTAGCGTTATATCTACTATAATGATGATGTATAAACTATGTGAAGGCTTCATATTAGATCCTTACTTAAGAAATTGCCGTATTTTAATACTGGCTAGTTTGATGTAACGCATTTTACTTGTAGTAAAAAGTGAATTCTATATGATATGAAAACATAAGTTTATGGTTACAAAGGAGTTGTTGAACTATGGCCCAAATATAAATAGAGTGCTAAGAAGTTGCTTGTGACTGGACCTGTCTATTTACAATTTCTTGTGTGACCTAATTTCTTCAAGTTCAATGGGTGGTGAAAAATCCTTTAAAGAGCTTATCTATTTTTGTTTTCTTTTGTATTCTTTGGGAGCTATGATGCCACAAACAGACACATACACCCCTTCCCCCTTCTTTTTCATTGGGGGTTATAAATAGATAAGGATCTAATATAAAGTTACACATACACGACATAAGCTATGATAATGATAAAAATCGATAAACAATCTTGATTCTAACATTTGCAGTACATGTGTGTGTAATGATATAAATGTGAAATTGTAAAATTTATGAAGACGTTTTTAAAATCAAAGACACTGATTATATTTTTAACCATTTTCACAAAACAAAAATGCATATACGTGAGTTATGTTATCAATGAAATATAATTTACGCAGATTTAAAAAAAAATTATAGACTTATGAAGAGATTTATAAAAACAATGGTCCATAAAAATATTTAAAACTATACAAAAATAAGTTATAAATACTCTAAGCAAGGGTTAAAATAAAGCAAGAAGTAAACAAAATTGTTTAAAGAAGAATGTAAATAAATAGTACTGGTTTGGGGTCTGGCGGCGACTTTAGCGACTGGTGCCGCAGGTTTCTTAGCGGCCGCGGCCCGAGGCGCCGCCGAGCCTCCGTGCCCCATGGGCAAGCCTTCGCGCTGCGCTACAGCGTCATATTCCGTGCCTCCATAGTTGGCATCGAAAAATTTCTTGAACCATTGCAAGAACTCAAAGTTGTCTTGAAAACGACCCTTCACCAGTTTGTCAATGGGAACTATCTACAAAAGAAAAACAAAATGGAAAGATAAAAACAAAAGCATTTGAAATGTACTACGATGAGTGCAGGGCAAGATGTTGGTGGAAGAACCTAGATGTGGTGTTTTATGCCGCTTATAATGAATATAGTTTTCCATGCTGAATTAACTGTAATGTAAACTGCTTGACTATATCTATATGAATTTTGAGTATAGGTGCGGCTAATGCGTACTCCCAGAATGGTGGAGGGGCGCGGCTTTACGAGCACGGGGAGGTGGTGCGACGCCTCCTCCGCATAGAGGCACGCCACTTTCACATGCCCCCGAACCAATTGTGAAGCCGCCTCGAGCCTCAAAAGCGTCGTACTCTCGACCATCATAATTTGCATCAAAAAACTTTTTAAACCACTGTAAAAACTCAAAATTATCTTGAAACCTTCCCTTTATCAACTTGTCCACAGGTATTACCTACAAAATTAACACACCAAAAACATTAAGCATATATTATATATAAAACTATTTTAGTTACATACTTATATGTACACTTTGTGGAACTATATTATAACCACCCAAACACAGTTAACAGTGAATTAAATTAATACGAAATAACAGAACTACGTAACAGTTAATGATGTGATGGTTTATAATTTTTTATTACAGCATTAAGTTCTGAGATTAACTAATGCTCTTAGTATAGGCAAACCGTTCCACAAGAAAAGTATTGAATTCATTTGTGTAAAATTCACAGGCAGGTGCATTAATATATGCTCTTAGACCATTCAACCCAAAATATATTCAAAATTCTATTCTATTCAAAATTTTATTCTATAAATTTGCAGTTAAAACAACAAAATTTTTGGATTATTTTCTTTTTGTTGCATAATCTCGTAAATAACTTCTACACATATTTGCTTCATGTTATTTAATTTATAGTATTTTCTTTTTTTTTATTATGTACTACCTGGCGTGTTCCTGAAGAAGAGTCTGAGAAGAAACAATTGTGGAAATATCGTTTTAAATTTCGATATTACATAGGTGTGTTTTTTGTGTTGTTAATTGTTACTGGTGATGAAACTTGGGTTCACCATTATGAACCTGAGTCCAAACAGGACTCTATGCAGTGGCACAAAGAAGGAACACCACCACCCAAGAAATTTAAGGTGGCATAATTGGCTAGGAAAATCATGGCGACAGTCTTTTGGGGCTCAGAAGGAATCCTATTGATTTATTATAAAGATAAAGGTGTTCCCATAACCCGAAATTACTGTGCTTCAATCCTAGAATATTTGAAGGAAGCCATAAGGGAAAAAGAAGGGGAAAATTGATCAAAGGAATCCTTCTTCTGCACAACAATGCACCTGTTCACAAGCGCCATGTTGCATTGGCTGCCCTGCAGAAGGTGGGCTTCGAAATTTTGCCACATCCACCCTATAGTGCCTGACCTTACTCCCAGTGATTATTATCTATTTCAGAACTTTAAAAATTGATAATTTTAAGTGATGAAGAAGTGAAGGAAGCAGTTTCGGCGTATTTTTTAGGCAATGACAAATAATTTTTCTTTGAGGGTATACATAAGTTGATTTAAAGATCCGAAATGTATTAGGGTAGCAGGTGAATATATTGAAAAGGAAAAATAAATTTGGATTTTATTTCCACTCCTTACCCCCCATTCCGCAATCTTTAAAATGTCCCCTCATATATTGTTTAATTAGGAATGATAATATATTCATTGCAATTGAATGATAAATTTGTACTACTGTAATTTAATTGTACCTACTATGCCCATAACCTTCGTGCAAGTGCCAGCACTAAGTTGACAAAGTTTTATCACAATCTGATGAATGGTATGGCAGTGCATAAAAGCAAACAAACTTTACTTAATATCCTGGAGCTTTACTAAAAAGATAATATAGTTAGTTTCCACTGATAGTGATAACAAACTGTGATATATAGAGTAGTATTTCTATACTGCACTTTTTTATATTTCTATACTGCACTTTTTTACAGTTTTTAGTGATTTTAAATGGAAAATATAACCACACAAGGCCATATTTTATAAATACTAAATTTGCCATGATCAAACAACACATAAGATTTGTAAGGACTGAGTTTATAATTTATAACCTGTCTGCTAAATGTGCCAAAATCTCAATATAACGAAAAAGAAGCATGCCCAGCAGTGGACAGCTGATTAAACAATTTTTAGCATTGACTCTTACTGTTTGTCACAATATAAAAAGTATCACCAAATACAAATGTAGTAGATATTATTGTCTTTTTTCTCATCAGCCCCTAAAAGTTTACTTCTGGTCATGTGCCTTTATTGCAGAGGATTTGCCTTGAATGTCTGTCATGCTTGTTAGATGAATTGACAATCCCAATACCAGTTGTTTTTGCTTTTGACACTGTTGACCCTGGTTAGTTTGGGTATTTTATGACTGGTGTAAATAAAAAGGTAGGTATATAAACATTGGGCAAGTCATAAAATTATTCCAGTAATACCCAGTCACCTTTCTTGACACACACAGATAGAAAGGGAATTATAGGATTACTTCCTTCATTCTTTTACCTATTATTTATAACAAAATAAGATAAAGTATATTTTCTACAAGTATTGAAAGAAATCCAAATAATTTTTTAGGGTAACAAAATATTATATAACATAATTTTAAATACACTCACCGGCACGGAAACTTGGCCAAGCGGTTATCTCGCGATAGCAAAAGATTTAAGTGTTTCTGATGAATGTTTGTTATGCAAGTATGTCAAAAAATGTTTACCCTCAAGTTCAAGAGGGTAATTCATTATGTTTAAGTGCACCATGACGAATTCTTTAATTTTTAGTTGAATCGGGTCATTTGAGCGACTAAGTTCACATTTTAAATTTGTGTGTTGTGAAAAGTTTACTGTAAGGTTATTCAATTATTGTGATCTTGTGTCTTAATTAAATAACTAAAGGTGCTTTAAAGCCAATAAAAATGCCATTAACACCAGCACAAGTTGAACAAGCAGTAGCATTAATTGACCAAGGGCTGACACAGCGTGAAGTTGCTATTGTGCTTAACGTACCACGGTCCTCAATGCAGTATTCACTGAAACGATACCAGGAGACAGGCCGCTACACCCGCAGGCCAGGCAGTGGGGGCGTAAGGTGCACATCGGCCCGGGACGATCGTTTTATTGTTATGGAGATTTTGAGAAACCGCTACCTGACCGCTGTTGAGATACGCCAGCGGCTCCAAATCGCAAGAGGCGTTAATGTTAGTGAGCGTACGGTGAGAAGACGAATGGAGGAAGTGAATTTAAAAGCTCGCAGACCAGCACGAGGTCCAGAACTTCTCAGACAGCACCGAGTAGCCCGACTTCAGTTCGCAAGAGAACATGTCAATTGGACCCACGAGCAATGGGCTAGAGTGTTGTTCACAGATGAGTGTCGAATAGCTTTACGTGCTCCAGACGGTCGAGAACGAGTGTGGAGAAAAAGAGGAGAGAGGTTTCTACCCATTACCACCACCCAAACTGTGAGTTTCCATGGAGGATCAATAATGGTATGGGGAGGTGTAAGTTCCGACGCATGTACAGAGTTGGTCATCGTCGATAATCGGCTTCCAGCTACTCGATACATCGAGGAAGTTCTTCAGGAGCACGTAATGCCTTATTCGGGATTCATTGGACACGACCAATTCCTCCTCATGCACGATAATGCACGCCCGCACGTCGCACATTGTGTAGAGGAATATCTGGAAGAGGTTGGAATACAAAAATTACTGTGGCCAGCTCGTAGCCCGGACTTAAATCCAATTGAGCATGTATGGGGTATGCTCAAAAGAAAGATAAAGTCCAGCTCCAAACCGCCACAAACTCTAAATGAGCTCCGAAATGCAGCGCTGGCCGCTTGGGACAGCATACCGCAAGTTGATGTCAGAAACATCATTCAAAGCATGCCAGATCGAATGCAAGCGGTTATCAGGGCTAGAGGAGGAAACACCCGATATTAAAACTGATAGACAATAAAGAAACAGACTTAATTTTTAACTTTGTAGTGTTTTTAAAGTGACAATGGAAAGATGTTAATTTTAGTGAAAATATGTTATCTTGAAAAGAAAAATTTCGGTAAACATTAAATTTCTATGTTCTAAAACCATTAGAGACACTTATTGAATGCATCTACCCTTAATTTACTGTTAAAAAAACGTTTCAGTGCAAATAATCAGCAAATTCACGAGTGGCCAAGTTTCCGTGCCGGTGAGTGTATGATACATAGTATGATGTTGAATTGAGGGCCCATATTGAACAAGAGACTTTCTATTGGATTAAATTATTAGCAGTATAATGCAGCTTGAAGAATCATGATTGATTCTCTTTATATTTGGTCCAATAGATGTTTAAAAGAGGCGAGTGACTATTAGAAAGGCTAGGAAAGACTTAATAGTATAATAGATTATCACCAGTAACACCATCTTGCATATGCTACCTGTAAAATAACAAGACTGGTTTTGGGGTACAGTATCAAATGTGTGAGATATCTGGTATTGAGATGCTTTCAACTACGGGAAATTCTTCCAATAATGAGAGCTCCATATTCAGCAGTAGACTTATTGGCTAAATTATAAAAAGAGGAATAATGACTTGTATAAACATACTATTTTCTCTCCATACCTTCCTTACATTGTTGATCATCACCATCTTTTTTTTAAATATTGGAAGAACTTACCAGTGGATACATATACTACGGCACATCTTTATATATAAAGTATGTGTCACATTGTTTGTCCGCGATGGACTCCCTAAACTACTTAACTGATTTTAATCAAATTTGCATACCGTGTGCAGTTTGGTCCAACATGAAAGATAGGATAGTTTTTTTACCCATGAGTGACCCACAATTTTGACAAAGGGTCGTCGAAAAGGGCATAAAAATGTCAGCCTGGCAACCTAGTACACTATAAAAACTATACTATCATTATAAATTTCAAACACTAATAATAAAAAGACCTATATCAAAATGGTGGTGTGAGACAAAAATTAAAGTACCATGCGGTCTACAGATGCTTTGTCACCTCTGAAGACCAAGATTAAATGCCTCACCACCTGTAATTGTACTAGCTCTCTATACCGATCAGACTGGAATACAGCAATGCAAGTACTGCTAAGTGACAGCAGTAGTAAGCAAACAATAGCACTGGGAATATCATCAACTAATGTTTGTAAAAGATACTCCTACATTAAACTGGTCCCATGTCAATATCACTCTTTGTTCTCGAGATGCAAAAATTGAATCCGAACATACATACATACATACGTACATGTGCACACACAGACTTCCTCTTAAATACCATACTATGTGACTCAAAAGACCTTGAAACGTCTTGTTGTCACGATCCTGAACCTTGAAACGATATGTTAAACTTTCCATTTTTCTAAATCGGACCCATTACAATAACTTCCCACCGGCAAGTTAATTAATGATGTACAGAGCATGGCCAAGTGCTTGAACTAAATAGATTAGCAGTTTTAACATAAATACATAGATTAGCAATGGGAGAGTTTCTCTTGGTTGCTAAAACAATAACACATCACAGCAGAGGATAATTGCTTGAAAGGGATGTACCAAGTTTGAATTGATATGAAGAATACCAGTACTTACCCACATATTGTTATGTAGGAGGGTAAAAAATAAAAAACATACCTAACAAAGTGAAAGTAGAAGTGTAAACCACCATTAATTCAAGCAGTATAGAATCTGACACTAACTACTGTAACTATCTAGATCAGTAATTCTAAGTCTTCAGTATTGTGATTCTGTTCATTGTGTTAACTTATCATCTTTCATAATCACAACCCTTCAGAAGTCTACTGCTGAACATAGGTTTCCACTAAGAAATGCAACATGGCAAGGCTCTGATCCAACATGATTCAACAAATGACTCAAGTTGAGTAAACAAATGATAAATTATATAAGAACAATATTTATGGAAGTTTTGACTTACCTTATCAACACCCATTTTTTTGAATGCTGCTTGTAATATTTTAAAATTCTGTATATATTCATGTTCTAAATTAGTCTTGAATTTAATTCGCTTGATAGGTACACTCCCAGGGAAGAGCATATCCATGAACTGGCAATAAGCTGCACCAGTGCACAACTCTTCAATTTTGGCAAAGTTCGACTGTAAGCAGTCGTTAACCCACGCTAACATATCATGACGCGATAAGTTTTCAGCAGTAACGTTGGTTGAATACACATTCACTGCCATTTTTATTCTTCAACCGACAATTTCTGTAAATACATAAAAAAAAACTATTCAAATCTGAAGGTAATATAATGAAACCGGCTAAAAGACGGCACTCAAAGATCTAAAGAAAGAGAAAAGCTATTCTAAAAATAGGTCGTTCCGATATTATGATACTAATAAAATATAACTTTCGTGAAACATAATACAATCAATAATAGTCGTAAAAATATATAATCGACTTCATATTATTACATATTGTCATAAATATCATTAAACGCGTCGCCTTTTTCTTCGGCGGATGTGGTAATGACAGAAGGCGACTCATCGAAATCGAATCTGTTGCAAAGATATGTATATATTTGAAAGTTGTTTTAAATGAAGAATTTACAAACCTTTACCAAAATCCAAAATCAATCCCGAATATTAATGATTCACAAGTTTAAATTTTTGCTGAACAATGTGGGCAAAAACGTTATTTTTTTTGTACAACTCCGCCACCGTCATAATATTCATAGACAAAGACAATAGGCATAGACAACGAAAACCAAAATATACTATGTGCCAAAGAGTATTTAATCGCTATACAAAGTGCCGCTATAATGGGGACTTTAACAGACATTTATAAGTTTTCACATTTTGGTTTCATGAAGAAATTATATTTGCAGTAAACGTTATTATTTACTGATTTATTTGATTTTAGAAAATAGCATCTGTTACGGCCCTGAGTTACCCTGACAAAGGCCGATTGAGCTAGGGCCCATCAGTAACCCAATTCGACGAGTAACCGAGTGTCAGGCCACAAATAACCTATGGATAATTAATTTATAACGGCTAGATACGCAAACACAAAACTTACCGCATTCCAGAAGTAGGGTCTACCACAAGGTGGCGTCAGGGGGCAAGTAAATGGTAGTGTGTGTGTAGTGTAGGAAGGTGTTTAACGTAACCTGACGTCACCGATATAATCCGATAGCAAAACCAAATGCGCTGCCCAGCTCCTCTTGTGCAATCATTCCAGAGGACGTTAGCTGCTATCGGAACTCAAGTGAAGTTAGCACAAACTATAATCTACGATAATGCGATCTCCGGATCACAAAGCTTAACGTTCCACACGAAAGCAAAATTCCTTCGTACACTTTAACTAATTTGTTTTAACTTTATTTAATTACACAAGCCACTCGTCGACGCAAATTAATAGCAATTGAAGTTAAAATAGTCAATCAAAACCCAAAAGTTTCGGTGTCACGTATATTAACGACAAATTACAACAATAGGGAGGCCGTCATTATTCGAATTATTGTCAAAATCGCGACCTCTCATCGACACGGCTAGCTCACTAAGAAGGTTCGAGACGCGAGGGCGCGGCCGATGGCCTCACAAATCAGTCCCCCCGGCTCCCCGGGTTCCCCGCTCGAGACGCGCACCGTCGCAAGTTGCAAATTGTTACAATTATGCCTAAACAAACCCCCGTCCCGGACGTAAGGACCTATGTCCGCGAGTAAATTGGCAAACAGGATAGGGTCGCGACGGCAAAACCGAATCACCAACTAAAACGTCGGCCACCCTAGGCACCCCATCCAATCCATACGACAAATTAACAATGCGCCCACGGCGTCAATACAAAGGCAAAGCGTTAGGTTCTTACATAACACGAGGTCTCTAACCCGAGGAGGATCCGTCTTGTCAGACCACTTAACGCGCTGTTGCAAAAGATGTAGGTAAGACCATCGGTGCCAAAAACTCTGAGTCATTTGTTGCAGCAGGTCAAATCTGCTCAACCGCGAAGAGTTTGTTTCACTGAAGGTGTACTCGGACAGGGCGTTAAGCGGCTGGCCAATCAGGAAGTGGCCCGGGCTCCAAATCATTCGGATCGGACGAGAGGGGACAGAGGGGCCGAGAGTTGAGTACCGCCTCAATTTTACAGAATACAGTGGCAAGCTCCTCAAATGTCAAAATAGTTTCGCCAATAACGCGACGGAAATGCGTTTTTGCAACCTTAACCACCGCCTCAAAAATACCGCCCCGGTGTGGGCAAGCCGGAGGGTCGAATTTCCACTGGATGCCTTTCTTGGACATCGCAGTAGCTAAATAAGTCCTGGTGCTGGACAAAAATTCGACGACCTCCTTCAAATATCTATCCGTGCCCTTATAATTCGTTCCGCAATCCGACGGGATCAGGTCCGGCAAACCGCGACGCGATACGAAGCGGCCCAGCGTGGCCACAAAGGCTTCAGTGCACTTACAAGTTCTAAGTGGACATTGGCATCAGTTAATTGCAAATTGTCGTGAATTAATGTCTTAAATTGTTGATAAAACATAGACCACTGGCGTATGTCTCCGTTAAATGACATTAATTCAATTGGCGGAAGTGAAGTTTTGAATTTAGTAGGAAATCTATTTTCTAACGTAACAGTGGAAGGCGATGTGGATATTTTCGTAATTTGGCACTTAATACGACTATATAAATCTTCAAATGAGTTCCAAGCCTCGTAATCAACGTCTGCATTAGGGTTTAATTTTAAATGTTTAGTATTATAGTTATCTAGAACTTCTTGAAACACACTACGTAATTGTTCTATATTCGAAGCGATGCTAAGAAATAAATTCTGCTCGTCCAAGGAATTAAATGCACCCTTTGAGGTCTCGTAAATTTTTTGTAATCGTTCGTAAATATAATTACATTTAGCGATAATAATTTTTAAACTAACTTCTTCATCCGAAACCAGTTTCGATTCTTTGCTTCTCGTCGTCATTTTCAACAAACAAATGCGGACTAAAATCATTGCGATAAGTGACGGTAGAATTAGTTAACTGGGGAACGAAGCAATCTCGCGTTACTAGAAAGATGGCCGTTAATCAACAAGAAAAATATCATTAATGGAATAATGAAGCGGTGTGGTATGCGTTACAAAGGTATTATAATACGTGTAATAAGCGATGCGGGACAAATATAATTATAGTTGGTATAATTATAACTACAATTTATTATGATTTAATTATATATACGTATATAATTTTTTGTAATATATAAAAAAAATGAATTTACTTCTCCGGGCCGAAAGGTTAATTTAATCCCGGCCGAAGTGACCAAAAAATATATGGTGGATTTGCCGTTTGGCCTTCAACCACCAAACTGATGGTTCAAATGTATTAAATAATGTTATGCGGCTATTAATTTAAATAGAATAGTGGACTGTATATGAGCGCGGTGCGAGCGGTGAATGGAATTTAATTTATTCGTGATACTGCAAATCCCCTGAATTCGGGATATAGGAAGGACGTGAAGGAATGCATGTGCACCCACCTGGACTTCCGCTGATCTGCCTCGTGTCTCGATGGCTGCCGGCTGTCTTCACACTTATCAACTTCACAAATAATCACGAAATATAGCGTTATTGCAAATGTCTATACTTTTTACTATATGCTTGTATAATTCAATATCCAAATTACACAAGGGCGGGAGCGATGATGCGAGATATAAGCGGTGCGGTTGATTGCGTGTCTTCTCAACTTGTGTGAGCCCGTTAACACACGAATGCACATGCTGGGCATAAAGCGGTAGATAGGAAACCGGAAATGGGCTTTGCAGTAATCTTATTGGATAATAATTAACGAATCCCTTATAAACATTAAGCGATAGTGCAAAGTGGCGCGAACATCACTCATAATTTTCGTAAGACATCGTATTCATGAGTACAAAAAAATCGGGCTATAGTAGTAATGGATGTGATAGTGGTATTGGACAGTGATGGTGGTTGTGGTGTTGATGGTGGTTGTGGTGTTGATGGCGACAGTGGTGGTGGTAATGACTGTGGTCATGATGGTGGTCATGGTGGTGGTTTTAGTGGCGGCGGTGTTGGTGGTGATCTACTACCGACCACCACCAACGATACTACAAGCACCATCACCAACACCAGCACCACTACCACCAACGCCAACATCACTACCACTAACACCACCTTCACCACCGTCTGGCAATTGTATTATTTTCTCTCGAATTTTTATACATACTTTATAAGTGTTAGGCATTCATTTATACAGAACACTGTAATAGTGGAGATAAAAGGTCCACTATTAACAGACTCCGAGTGGTTTTAAGGTGGAGAAATGAAGCTACTATTTATGTAAAGCCGAATGGAGCATGAATATGGAATGGAATATATTTTCGTCAACCTTGCCTATATTTATATGGCTGGCTACGTTGTTGATTTACCAATGGTAACAATTTTTATTTTCCCTAGCCAATTATAATTCTTACGTTATGACCAATGAAGATTAATCAAAATACACAACTATTATGTACATTTCGTGCCTTAGTGGCGAGGCACACGAAAACGCACAGATAGGCCTTATGTGAACGTGCGTTACGTAGGTTGGAGGACTTGACGAGGAAAGGGCCAGCAAAGTCGGTTCCGACTCCAGCGAATGGTCGGATGGCCCTGACGCGGTCGGGTCGTAAGTCACCCATCATCGGCTGCGATATGGTGGCCTTCAATTTATAACAAGGTATGCACTTAAAAATTACGCTCCGAATGGTGCGTCGGCCAGCCAAAATCCAAAACTCCCGCTGCAGAATAGCCGAAAGAGCGTTACACCCAGCGTGGGCATTCTGAACATGGTGGTGGTACCAGCAACCGAACAAAGGCGCCGTCCTTAGGGAGCAGTAACGGGTGTCGAGCCCCGTACGGCAGTTGAGAATTTTTCAAACGACCGCCAACGCGCAGCATCCCCGCGTCGTCCAGGAAGAGGTTCAGGCGGGCCAGAGTGCCCTTGACAACGGAGCCCCGCTTCAAGGTGTCAATCACGGGCTCAAAATGCTCCGCTTGGACCATACGGGTCCAATGCATCAAGGCTTCGCGACGCTCGCTAGGGGACAAAACGGAATCAGAGATTCGGTTGGACGGGTCTCTCTAATTGCGGACAAATCGACGCAACCAAGCAGTCACTCCTAAGAGCTTATCGAGAGAGCTGTACCGTTCTAGTGGGGAGAAATCCCGAGTGGGCTTATCCTTGCCCACTCCTACTCGGGCTCGTAGGCCAGGCAATTCAATCGGTTCAGAGTATTTATTCTGGGGTCAGAACGACTGAGACTCAGTCAACCAACTGGGCCCCCACCACAGCGGGTGGTCAACCAAAGAGGGGGCTTCACAGCCGCGAGAAGCGCAGTCTGCAGGATTCAACTCCCCTGGGACATGTCTCCAGATTAGAGGCGTGCCAGAATTCTGGATTTGAGACACGTGGTTAGACACAAAGACCTCAAGATTGTGATGTGCAGCTCGGAGCCAACAAAGTACTATCTCACTGTCTGACCAAGCGTAGACGTCCATAATGTCGATTACAGACTTCAAAGAAGAGTGAACATGGTTGAGGAGTCGCGTGAGAAGAGCGGCTCCGGACAGTTCCAATTTATGGATAGTTAAGCGGGACCTAATGGGAGCAACCTTGCTTTTAGCAAGTACGAGATGGACGGAAGTATGGCCAGAAGAGCTCACAGTCCGCAAATATACGACAGCAGCATAGCCTTTCTCAGAAGCGTCGCAAAATCCATGCAGGGTAGCCCTGTATTTCTCTGGAAGGAGAAAGCACCTTGGCATGGAGACCCGGTGGATGTCCGGAAGGGAGGACACAATGGAGAGCCACTCTCGCAAGAGAGCACCGCCTATAGGGTCGTCCCAACCCAACCCGGATATCCAGAACTTTTGAAGAAAGCACTTAGCCAAAAAAATGACCGGAGTGGTCCGTCCATTAGGATCGAAGGTGCGGGCTACAGTCGACAGCACAGAGCGCTTGGTTCATGATTTGGGAGGGAGATCGAGTTTGACTCGATACGTGAAAGTATCCTGAACAGGCTGATATTGAATGCCCAGCACAGTCAACAAATTAGGATTGTCAGGGTGTTCGAATAGATGAGGGTCTTTTTGATCCTCTCCTGGGAGATCCTTCAAAAGATGAGGGGAGTTCGACAACGATTTGCGCAACTCATAACCTCCAGACTTCAGGATGGCAATCAATTCGTCTCGCAATACAAGAGCCTCCTCGATGGTGGAGGCACCCGTGCAAATTTCGTCCATGTAGACCGAAGTCTCCAAAATAGAAACCCCCCGAGCGTATCTTAGACGCTCTCTCTTAGCGAGTTCGAGGAGGGTTCGCATGGCGATATACGGGCTGGACCGGAGTCCGTAGGTGGTGGTGATCAACTCAAAAACCTGTATCGGATCGCTGGGCTTCTCGCGCCACAATATCAGCTGATATCGACCACTGATTGTCGAAACATCATCCAAATGTCAGCTACAAAAACCACTTGGTGCCGACGGAAGTGGGTCAAAATGTCGGATATGTCCTTGATCAATTTAGCACCAGAGTGGAGACACTAGTTCAGGGACACACCGTTTGATGAGGGGGTGGAACCGTCAAAAACTACCCGAACGTTACTCCCAGGGGTCCTCAAGACTGCATGGTGAGGGAGGAATTAGTGTTCCCATGACCGACAGCCGAAGTGGGACGGTGACATGTGACCCAGCTCTTGATACTCGCGCATGAACTCGACATATTTGTCGCGAAAAGCTGGTTCGCGCCGCATACGGCGCTTCATGGAAAGCAACCTCTTTTCGGCAAGGGTACGAGATTGGCCCAAAGGGGGCCGTGAGTCAATAAAGGGTAAGCGAGTGACAAAACGACCGTCGACACGACGGCCGGTATTGTTCTGGTAGAACAACGCGCACTCACGGTCCAGGCGGTTGACTCGAGGCGCGTGTGGTGGGCTCCTCAATTTCTCAGAACCGCTGGACGACGTCCGAAAGGGACACGCCCACCACAGAGAACGGATCGGCCATCTGAAGAGGTGGAGACCACAGAACCGGTCCAAAGAAACTGTGTCCAAATACAGTGGACATGGCTGACAAGCCATCCGGATGTAGGGCTCGTATCTCGCCTAATAGGATGAACCCCAGCACGTCGGCCCCCAGCAACAAACGTTTAGGCCCAGGTTGGGACCATTGAGGGTCTGCCGGTCTCAAACCCGACGCACAATGAACCGCGCAGTCATTTATACGGACGTAAGGGAGAAAACCTACAATGTCATCGAAGAAATTTACTTTAACTAAAATATAAAGGTGTTCGCTGGTAGAACCAAACACCAACTTCGCTTGTCCCCTAGGAGCAGGAGACTCGGCACCTCCGATACCTACCATTGGACGTGATTCAGAGCTCCAGGGGAGCCCTAGTCTTCCCACCAACCAAGTGGAGGCCACACAACGTTGTGAACCCGAATCCAATAGAGCGCGAACCGTTAAACAGTCGCCACTCGGGTTGTACACCTTCACTGAGGCCGTCGGCAATAGAACAGTTTGACAAGTGGACTGTTGACGGCTCAAAGGATTAGTGAATGCTGCCGTGGTGGGAGCTAGGGCAGCAGCTACCTAGCTGGAGCTGCCTCCATCGGACCGGCACTCGAACCGGGGGTCCCGAAAGCGGCATTCCGGCGGCATCTCAACAACCCGGGGCTGGAAATCACCGAACAGGCCGACCTGGGGAGCTTCAGAGAACCTCGGCCTCGGCCCGGGACAAATTAGAGGTCGCAGGAACCCCGTAGTACCAGTACCAACCAAAGGGGCGAGGGTGGAAATCCAGTCGCGGCCTCTCAGCCAACGGGGGTGAAAAGGGTCTCGTTGACCGCTGAGTGGCCGTAAAATTCCTCGCAACACGCTGAGGGGGGGTGACGAACCCCCCACCCTTTGAGAGAACGACCCCTGACTGGTCGGGGGAGGGACCCCCTTCAAAACCAGGGGCAGGGTGGCCGGCAGGGGAGCGCCGAGCATCGCCCAACAGAGGGCGTGGCTGAGCGCCCCCGCCCATGGGGGTGGAGAGCTCAGCAGAGCCCCGAGAAGAAGAGTCGTTCGCACCCAGGCACAAAACGGCATGGTGGTTGCCCTGGCAGTGCGTACAGGGCCGCTGGTACAGGCAGTCTCGTTGGAGGTGCCTTTCCAAACACCAATAGCACCAGCGGCGCTCCTTGGCTATGGTTCGCGTCGCTGGGACCGGCTTACCCAAAAATTTCGGGCACAACGTCACCCAGTGATCGGATGCTCGACAATAGGAGCAGGTGGGCGCCTCCCTGGCCACTAGGCGACTATAAGAAGGCTGGGGGCGGCGCCCTCCCGCGGGAGCTCCTCTTGGTCTGAGGGGGGTTGGCGACGACTTGCCCGGGGGATTCCGCCTCTCCCTGGGCACGGCTCGGTTGGCAGTTCGTAGGTCAAGGAAGGGCGGAATATAGGAGGCGCCGTCCCCGCCGTACCTCTCCTAAAAATGGAGCAGAAGATCGAGAGGCAGGCGGGACAGCACAATGTGGAGCAACAAAAAGGACCATTCGTCCACCGGTAAATCCTGCCGCCTCAAAGAATTACAGGCCACCAAGACTGGATTAACGATGTCCGGGTAAAATTATGACTTTTGATGGCCGACGTTTTGGGTGCTTTACAGTACGAACTTTAATGTCGCACATTTGACAAAAACTACCGTATCTAAGCGAACAGGCTGTACACCAAGGAAAATTAAACAAAAAAAAACGTTTTTATTGTACCCTGGTACTGGATGAAATGAAAATTAAGTAGTTGATGAAATATCATGCTAGCAGTCAAAGGCATTATGGCTATGTCTACAATGGGCTTGATATTATATCCGATAATTTCGGTGAAGCTACTGACGCATCAGTGTTTTTATTGCTTGGTAAAACAAAACGTGGAAAGTGCCCACAGGCAAATTTTTGATTAAATTTTAATTAAAATCTGAGTTTGATCAGGCTTGCAAAAACTCGCCATAATTATATTTACTAATAAAATCATAATTTTTTATAACACTAAAAATGCCTTCACTGCTGGCTATATGTAGAAGCTCAAAGTCACTCAGCGAGCTACAAAGATGGCTACGCTCGGGGTTTTCTGCATGATAAACATAGAAATAAAGATATTCACAGTAGAACCAGAGAGCCCGACATAGCCCAACGGATTAGTAGACTGAATAGGCCGGCCATATAATACCAAGATTTGACAACCGATGGGGGGAAAAGGTTCTCGAGGGGCAGCCTCACGCCGGTGGGTGAAGTGCAGAGCTACCCTCCAATAGATAGAGTGACGACCTGGTAAGACATGCAGGAAGTCGATGGATGCAGGTGAATCAGAACCGTGCTTTGTAGCACCACTTGAATTAGGCCTATGTTCAGCAGCGGACTTGTGAAGGGCTGTAGGTAATGAATGAAAAAATACTAAAAATCACTTTTACCAACGCTGAAATTTGCGGACTATGATGATTTGTTTACCGATAAATAATATCGACAAAATCCTCGCCTTCGTTGCTTACGCATGCAGACAATGGCACCAACTGGTGCTGTACACGTATCGATACACTGGTGTATCGATACGTGTACAATTTGATGGAAACATGCGCAAATGCAAGGAACATTAAGACAAATGCTGTGGTGTGCGTGTATAGTGACATGATTCAATTTTGCATTTGTAGTGAAGTATACAGTGGTGTGTTTTTCTTGACAGAATTTTTGTTAGGAATCAACAAGCCTCTCTAGTTGGTTGAATACTCAAAGGATGGATAAAATAGAAACCAAGACATATTTATACATCCTGGTAAAAAAAATGGTGGAATAAATTGCAGGGTTTGTCGTTTTCTCGAGCTTACGAAAATTAAATATGAAACATGCACTAAAGCCCTCTAAGGTCAGTCGAGTGTAAAAAGCCTGATTTATCAAAAATCCATGGGTGGCTGCGTACACTGATGCATCACAAGTTATTGATATATGTCCCCGGTGCGAGATGAAAATTCTAAAAAAACAACTCACAAAAAAGTAAGCCACTTGTATACTACACAATATATTGTTTCAAAAACACTAAAGCACTTTATTGATAAACCGTATATATATATATATATATATATATATATATATATATATATATATATATATATATATATATATATATATATATATATATATATATATATATATATATTATGTCTACATTTTTCCGGGTCATTTCTTTTAAACAGATAATGGAATCTGGTATTACTATTTTACTTCAATTACTTATTTCTATCACTTCTTTCGCTAATTCTATATTGTTCGTAACATAACATTCCTCTATGCTTGAAGATAACGGTTTATCAATAGTGGTTTAATATTTTTGAATCCTTAATCAAATGTTCATAAGCGTGACTATATAAAATATACCTGAAAAAAAAACAGAAAGAGAAATAAGCCTATACTAATAAAATCCCAAGAAAATATTAGCCGAAAACCGATCATTTGACTACTTTTATTTCTTACTATTTCAATTTATTACGATATTATGTGTCTGCCTCTGTTTTTGTCCATTAACATACGTTGCAATTTATTCCCTTTTTACCTTTTAGTTAATAGATTTTTTTTGCTTTTGTAGGATGATACCATAACACAACACCAAAACTTTATATCACACAACTCTCATGTCATATTAAAACAATATACTCATGTTAAAATAATGCGCACAATATTAGAATTCAACTCATACATGGCCAAGTTTCTTCAATCAATTTTATCATGTTTTTAAAAACAAATTAAAGAAGAGAAAAAGAAGGAACTTATAGGAACGGGATGAGTGCGGAGCCAGAAGATTTGTATTAAAATCACCCATGATGATGTGATATGAGTATTCTGACCCTAAAGATTCCAGAGTCGTTTTGAGACTGGAGAAGTAATCGACAGAGGGGGGACAATATACAACACCAAGATTGGTTTTAGCTCCCTTCACACATACTTCAAGAAAAAGAAATTCAGCAGATGCGGAGTAAAAGGGCGAAGAGGAAGCTATAAGTTTATAAGATAAGTCACTGCGGAGGTATATAGCAACACCACCCCCTCTCTTATCAACCCGATCGTTATGTATCAAAGTGAAACCAGAGAGGGCGTAAATGGTTTAAAGAAGATAGCGCTTAAACCAGCTCTCTAAAATCAGGATGGCATGAGCTTTCACGTTAGCAAAGGCTTCAATGAGATGACTGTAGTGGCTGGGTACACTTTGTGCATTGATATGATACACATTTAGCAAAGAGCTAGACTGATCAAATGTATGACGTAGAAAATCACCCAGCGTATCAGTTATGGAACAAAAACTATCGTCAATAGATGTAGCAGTTTCGTTAGCAGAAAAACACCTAACTTAGGTTGTAGGCCAAGGCGTACTGTCATCTCTGCACCACCCGCCAGCTAACATACGCGCCCTAAATGACTATATACGACTACGTATATATATATATATATATATATATATATATATTTGTTTGTGTATATATATATATATATATATATATATATATATATATATATATATATATATATATATATATATATATATATATGTGTGTGTGTGTGTACATACGTATAGGGTATTTTTGTAACGCTCACGAAAACGAAGACAGACGATAGTATTAAGGATACATTTGATGATGGGAATCAAATAAAATCGATCCCGATGCAAAACTAATCATTTTTTACAACGTTTAATTAGCTTTATTCCTACCTAAACATAAAATTCAAGTCATCATTTATTAATACCTAAACATAAAACCAGCAATGTAACTTCAATACCTGAAATCAGTTGATATTGTGATGAATAATAATCATTACATATAGATGTGTAGTAGATCTTGTTAAACGATTTATACATTCAGCTCAATTTCAACACGATTCTAAATATTATATAATTTAATATAATCGATAACTAGTGGTTACGCGGAAATTAATCGCTTATTCGCTGGCTCTAACTCCAGTGCATTTTTTGAATCTAACGCCTTTGAAATATCTGCCCACCATAGACATAGATAGCAAACTAATAAGAGTACTAACGTACAGACGACAATCTTCCATACTAAAAAATTGGTCTATAGCAGCCTCAAAAATTGAAAGTGACATTTACGTTTTTAAATTTATCTAAGGCAAAGGTATTAATTTGTTTCAGCCTAGTGGCCAGTGGCTGTAAAAAATCCTCTTAGAACTTTGAAAATTTATTTTTATTGGTTTAAACTTATGTACGTTCACATCGTGATCACGTACATAAATTTAAACCGTTATTAACGTTTATTTAGATATAAAGAAATAAAATACAGAAATAGTTATTAAGTCTTTTATTTTTACATTTCAGTGTAAATTTACAAGTGTAAGCAAATTCTTTCCTTCTAGACGCAAAACATCAATTTCTTTTAAATATTGCCACAGCCATTGAAACCTTTATAATTACAATCTAATTTTTTATCGAAGGAACTGATGGTTCTTTGCACATAGGTCACATATTCAATTCAAATGATGTAACAACTTTTCTCAAATTTCTCTCCTTGTAGTATTTATGGTTTGTGCTTGTTGCTCCCTTTTTTACCAAATATGCAGCAATATCTATTTAATAGCCGAGTACTCCTAGGCAGTTTTTAACCTGCAACAAAAATAAAATTAAAAAAAAGTAATGAGTTGATAAATATAGTAGCATTTTATTTAAGATTGTGTGAGTATTGCAAAGGTTCTTTTTTTAGATACAATCAGTCACTAAGGGTTAATTTTTTTAAAGTTATTCATAAAACGAAATCCAACATAAACAAATGAGAATTACAATTGAATTAATAAAATAGTTCAATGGTTTGACATCAGCTTGTAAACAATCTACTATTGTACTTGGCAGATTAGCATTCACATTCTACTTTTTTTGTCGCTAGTTTAGATATTAGATACGGCTATATTTTTACATAACATAGCGGATTAGTAATCTGAAGTGGCAATGGACCGTCAATATAGCTCGAAGAACCGACAACCAATAGAGAAGAAAGGTTCTCAAGAGTCAGCTTTGTGCCTGTAGCCAAGTGTGGTGTAGGGCAGCCCCCCACTAGATGGAGTGACAATCTGTGAAGATATACAGGAAGTCGATAGATGCTGGTGGCTCAGGACTGTACTTTGTGGTATTCCTTGGGGGAGGCTAATGTTCAGCTATGGACTTATTAAGGGCTGTAATGATGATGATAAAGTAAGTTTTGTTAACAGTAGAATAAAAGGAAACAAAACCACTAAAAGCAAAACAAGTTTTTATAAAACTTATACAGATATTATCCCATTTAAATTTCTTACTTTTAACTTCCTATATTTTCAGTGCTTTGCAGCACCCATAACACCTATGACCATTATAACAGGTTGATTCAACATGTATTTGTATTCTTCGTCAGATGTTAAGTCAACTGTCAGAAATGCACCTGTTTTGATGGAACTAATATGGAATGCTTTGTTTCCAGTAAAAAGTCTCCAGATGTCTACACTTATCGTACAAAACACAGCAGCATTAGATGCTATTTTACGTGGGCATTTAATGAGAGTGTGATTCTACCCTAGTCAAGTTGATTCATACTACCACCATAATAAAGCTTCATGTGGTATATGACTACAACACATGATGTTAGTCAATCAATCAATCAATCAACTTATAATAAAAACAATTTGTCTTTATTTAGGCATTGCAAATTTGAGAAAGTATAGATAAAATAAATTATTAAATACAAACATTAAAGAGAAATTAGATTAATGATCAATAATATAGTCTAATAAATGAACAATAATAAATCATGCAAAATACAAAGGTATTTGTGACATTTTACATAAACACATAATTTTTCTTCTACTGATACTGTTCATAATATTACTGTGTATCAAAACGGCTTTTCCTTTTTTATGTATTTTATTTGTGTTAAAAAATATGTAATTTGTTATTCTTTGATTGAGTAGAAACATTTTTCAATTAAGTAATAATAATGCTTTTAGTTTTTTAATGAATAGTGTTATCTTATTTTCAGTTTTTATGTGGATATGTAATTTATTGTAAATGTTGTGTTTTTACAGCCATGTAGTAGCGACTCTGGTTTAGCATTTTAATTCTTCATGGTGGTAGGTATAGTTTATCTCTGTGGTGTGTATTGAAATAGTGGTTGTCTTTTATTTATTTATTGCATTTACATGTGGTTTTGTATGATAAATTACAGCACATGCACCCGGCAAGGGTATAACAATCCTATACCTTTAAACGAGCAATTCTTGTATATAAATATATATATATATATATATATATATATATATATATATATATATATATATATATATATATATATATAATCGGAATCTCGGAAACGGCTCCAACGATTTTCATAAAATTTTGTGTGCAGGGAGTTTCGGGGGCAATAAATCGATCTAGCTAGGATTTATTTTTAGAAAATGTCTTTTTGTCCGTGTTTTTAGGCAATGAAAAACTGCAACAATATCGTTAGAATAAGAACGTAAATTTTGACAGTTTGTTAATGATTACAAATAGCTTAATTGGTATATTGGGCGGTCACAAAATCGTAATATCATGGTTCGAGCCCAGTCCGACCGACTTTTTTAATTTTTTTTTTTCAAGTTCCTTTCTTTTTTGAGAAAATCTATTTTTCCGAGCCCTTTTTTTAGTAGTTTTTAAAAACACGAAAATTTAAATTAAACTAATTGCACTCATAATTTTTTATTCAAATAACCAGTTCAGTTTTTTCTATTATGTCGCTAAGATCAAAAAATATTATTCGTATTTCATCAGTATGTAATTTGTATCTAAATATAATTTCCAAAACACACGAATTAAAAAATAACCGAACGAAAAATACCGAGCAAAGCTCGGTCAACCGGGTACTATGAAATAAAGCTAGCTAGCTCTAATGCCTTAATTCTAATACTAATATTTATATTATTATTGTATGTATTTAGTGTATATTCCATTACTATATTTATTTATTTACTTTAACTTAACATAGTATTCATCTAATTTATAGTAACATTTCTTAATCAAAAAGCTATTTAGTGCTATCACAAACTTCTTATATTTTTCTATTTCTATTATATCTTTGAGTAATGTGTTATATAGTTTAACTGCCATGGAATATGGTCCAGAACTGTATAAAAATAAAGTGGTTTTAGGCAATATTGATATATTTCTCTTCGTACGTTGTATATTACATCTATGTATATTATCGTCACTAGCTTTTTGAAATATATCTTAGCATTTTCTTACTAATTTTCATGATTCTAATATGGATAAAGATGTAACTGTTAATATGTTGTATAAAATATAGTCTACAGCTTCCCTAGTCAATAATTGCTAGAACTCTTATTTTGACATTTGATACATTTTTACTTCTTAGAGGTGATTTATGTTCTTGAGAACAAATATGAAAATATCAAATATGTATAATGATAGTAGTGTGAGGATATTATGTTTAAAAAGTAGGGCCTACCATTGTCAAGATCTTGTAATCAACTCGCCTGCCAAGTTTGAAACCAAGGCATATACACTACTCTTGCGGCAACTATGACAAAATCTTCCCTAAGTGGAAATCTATGGGGATGCCTATAGTCAGCAGCAGGCTTTCATAGGATATATATTTATAGGAATAATGAATTAAGAAAAAATAAATGGAAAAATTACTGACCGGTCGTGATCTCAGCTTCTGTAAACAACGTGAGATATGCATCCTGGTAGGGTAGTTACTTTGATCTTAGATCCTGGTGAATACCAGATTTATTCTGGATAACAAATCGCAGCTCAGTGTCGGTAGCACACATCATCATCATCAGCAGCAGTCCACTGCTGGAAATAGGCCTCTCACAAGGCGCGCCATTTAGCCCGATCTTCGGCTACACACATTCAGTTTTTATCAGCCACCTTGCGCAGATCGTCGCTCCAACTGGTCAGGCGTCCCACACTACGCCTAGACGCGGTCTTCACTCCATAACACATATATAATTAAAAGTAGCACACATGCAACTTATTATTATGTAAGTTCTTGTACATAGATTACTGTATTTATTTATGTTCTTGTACATAACCTTTGAATTTTTTACATATTTAACTTTAATTCGTCGCGTAATGGCCGCGGCGAATTGGCCGCGACACATGGTGGGGTGTGGACTGTGGACAACCCACCACCTCCCATGGCCCCACCGACCCTCAGGTCATACGGGCCGAATCTCGGGAGATGCGCGCGGTACTTGCACCTTGCTCTTTCCCGCGCGCACTTTCTTGACTCCCTACAAGTATTTATTCTGTTCCTTGTCCCAGTTTAACGTCATTCTCCCCCTTCTGGGGCTGACGGCACAATAACGCCTACGTCGTCGGGCCTTCCTACCAGCATCCTTTCCTGCCTTTTCCTGCGATCGTGCCACCTATGCGCAAACTCACGCAACAGCCCGTAGTTCACCCCATCGCTGACGAGATCCGAGTAGTAAATCGGTCCCTGAACCGTTCGAACCAGCCCATCCAACGCTTTTGCTCTTAGATCGTCATACAGAGGACATTCCCATAGGACATGGTGAACAACCTCCTCTGCCGTACCACACTCACACATACTGGTTTCACACAGTCGCATGTCATGCAGTCTCTTCCGAAAACATCCCTGTCCAGTGAGAATCTGGGATGTTTGATAGTACGGTGAGACCCAGGTATACCTGAGTCTCACCGCCACCTCCGGGAAAAATCGATATAACTCACGTCCTTTCGTTTCGTTTTTCCATCGATTCTGCCATACGCCAATCACCTCAGTCCAGATATCGCGCTTTCGTCTGCTCAACTCCTTTCTGGGCGCGGTCAAGCGTTCCAAACCCATCCTACCAGCACGAATGACCTCCAGGTCAGCAGGGAGAACGCCAGCCAGCACCGGTAAGGCCGCCGTGCTAGTGGACCGGTACGCCTTGGTCAGCAAGACAAGTGCAGATCGTTGCGATCTCAGTAGTACGCTACGGACTGTGTACATGTTCGCCCGCTCGTACCAGCACTCTGCTGCATACGTGAGCGTGGACACAAACACTCCTCTGTAAATAATTTTTAAACTCGGGTATCGCATACCCCATGACGATGTCGATACGCGAGTCATTTTGCCAAATTCCTTAGTCGCTCTTTCAGAGATATCAGAAGCGTGTTGCACAAATGATAGTCCTGAGTCCAAAACCACGCCTAGCACCTTAGCGGTAGTCACAGACTTGATTGATTCCCCACCAAGTTTAATAACGGGGGGGCGCTGAAGTTTCCCTCTAACAGTCATGGTGGTAGACTTTGAGGAGGAGAACTTCAGTCGATTCCTTAGCCCCCATTCCCGTACAAGATCCAGAGTGACCCGGGCCCTGGATTCAATACCTGCTCTCGTTTCCGATTCAACCAAGATTGTGACATCATCGGCATAGGCAGTCATGGCAACTCCCTCAGGCAGATGGAGTCGAAGCAAATCGTCCATCAGCACGTTCCACAGTGTTGGGCCCAGCACGGAGCCTTGAGGACATCCCATGGTCGAAGTCTTCCACTCTACCTGGTCCCCGATGTAGAGGCCCACACGCCTGGAGGTGAAGTAGTCCACCAACATTTTATAAATGTTAGGTGGACATCCACCCCTCTTAGCTTTGACCATCATCATCGGCCACCAGGCATTATCGAAGGCACCGGAAATATCCAAAAAGATAGCTTGCATGTAGCATGCCCGAGAATACTTTGCCGTGCTGAGCAATACTCGCAGCGCTGTTACCGTAGATCGACCCGGAGAAAATCCGTGCTGGTGCTCGGATATCCCGTGACTAATCACAGGGGCACACCTTAGAATTATGCGTTCAAGTAACTTACCCAAAACAGGCAGGAGCGTTATGGGACGATACACCTTGGCGTCAGTGAGTGGCTTGTCATTACCCTTGGGAATGACAATCAATCTACCGTCCTTCCATACCTGAGGGAAAACTCCCTCTATTACACACTTGGCATACACCGAGTGGAATTCACTCGGTGCAGCCATCCAAACATTCCTAATGATTCTCGCACTCACTCCATCGAGACCCGGAGCCGTGTTGGGCAAGGCCCTGACTATGCCACCCAGGTCCTCAACCGCAAGTGGAGGTGCAGCTCCACCAGACGGCATAAACGCCGCCAGCATTCGAACCTGCCGGTGGTAAGGCTTGTCAAGGACAGGGTCGTCATCCGGACAGAGCGCAGTCATCAAGCTGTTCATGGCAGCTCCCAGACTATCTGGGTGCCCACCCGCGAATGCAATCCCATTGATCACATTCGCAGGCGGACGCACCCTCCCGCTGGCCAACCTGTATGCCAGGCCCCAAGGGTCCTCATTGCCAGTATTGGCGACCCTCGTGTGATGCGACTGCTGCACCTCCACCATCATCTTTCTATATCTCGCACGCACGCTATGAAAAGCCGTTCTGGCTATCTCCTCTGATCTACCTCCCAGACGCCTTTTACTCTGCCATACACGCCTGAGCTTGCATTGCAGCTTCCGAGTTTTATCCGGTTCAGAATTCCACCATTCATACCCCGCGGAACCCCTAGGGCGACGCTCCCCTAGGCCTTCCTCCGCGGAGCGGATGATGACCCCTGAGAACTCCTCCGCCAGGAGGGCCGCGGGTTTGTCCACATGCAACCATCCCATTCTTAATTTTATGATCGCCCGGAACCTGTCCCAATCCACCCCCCGGTCACGAAAACGCGGGGGATCCCTGACGGGTGCAGCGCAAGTAGTCGGCCTGCTGGTAGTGGCCGTGTATGTTATTAAATTATGATCGCTGGCGCAGATTCCCTCATGCACTCGCCACTCAGCAAGGTATATGTCCCCAGCCGATAATGTGAGGTCCACATTAGATTCTCCACCTGGCCCAGAGAAGGTATAGGGCTGGTCAGGCTGGTTCGCCAACCTTAGTGCCTGCGAAAGTATGAACGCCTCCACTTGCTGCCACCGGTGTTCTGCAGTATGTCCTCGTCCCACGTAGTGTCGGCGATCGCAGTGCCAGAGTGGCGAGTGCGCATTTGCGTCGAGGCCGACGATGACCCTTCTGCCCTTTAGGCAACTCAGGGTGACCTCCAAGTGGTGCAGGTGGTCATCAATGGTGTCACTGTATTTGAAGTACGCTGACACCACATAGAGGTCCCATCGGTTTACGTGGCACACCACACAGAACTCGTTGCTGAGGTGGCTCAGCAGAGCTACTCCAATAGTTGGGTCGGCAAGATAGATGCCAGCCCACGGGTGACCACCCACCTGGACGATTCCTGCAGCCTGGGAGTACTGTTCTTGTATAAGAACAATGTCCAGGTGCAGTTCACGCGCCAGAATAGGCAACTCAGCCGTGGCTAGCTCCCCCCGACCCAAGTTGATCTGCCCCATTTTAATGATTCGATCTCGTGTATCCGTGGACATGCCCTTATCGGCAGTATTGCGTGGTGGCCACGGAGCGTTGCTCTGCATACAGTCTTGCTGGACAGTTCCTCGCCATGGTCACGTGCGTACCAGAGTCAGGCCGGCCAAATCTCTTGCAGGTAGCGCACTTTTCTTCCTTTGCTTGACAGGTCCCACGCTCGTGTCCCGTCTCCCCACACTTGCCACACACAATTTCCTTGGACCTGCAGTATTTTGATGGATGCCCGTATTGCTGGCATGGCTATCATTTTAATTTAGATAAAACATTTGATAATAAAAATTAGGGTTCGAGTTAGTTATTTTTTTAAGTTATTGTTTATTTTAAATGTTTTAATCTTTAAAATTCATTTTAAGTTTTATTACTTTCTATTTTATTATTTTTCGAAATAAAAATAAAATGAGGACACCAATGAGGACCTCTGGCAGCACGTGACATCTACGTAGTCACAGGGCTCCACCACGTCCCAGCCAATGTAGAGGCGATTGTGCCCCACCAGCACGTCCCTTAATGCCGCCGAACACTGAAGTACAACAGTGGTGCGCCTGCTTCCTCGCCACGATTTTTTGAAGGCGACCTTGCACTCTTCCTTCACCTTCTTCTCACTCCAGCCACAAGCAGCAAGATTTTGCTCGTAGAGGCCGCTCAATACCTCCTCGTTCTTGGGGTCCTCCTCGAAACCCCTGAGGGCAACCAGGGGAAGGCGCTGCCTGGGCTCAGACACCCTCAGTGATGGAGGGGCTGCAGTTTTCAGTTTTTCGGCGGCCTCTTGGGACGTGGTTTGGACCACAACACCTGCATTCCCCACCTTTCTTAACCGGTCTATTTGCAGACCGCTTGTCTTCGGGTTCACGGCCTTCTTCAATACCGACTTTGTGTCCTCCGCAGTCTTGATTGGCCCTTCAGCTTCAGCCGGGTAAAAGGCAACCACCGGGCCCTTGCTCACAGGCATCAGCACCTGGTCTGCTCCCTTAGGAAGCCTCAGTGCAGCCGAGTACGAGCGCTGCGGTGTCGGGTCCGTCGCGTGGCAGGGAACTGTTCCGGCCTCGACCTGCGCCAGCCTTCCTTCTGCGACGAGCTTCTCCTTCTCCGCTCTTAATCTGGCCAGCTCCAGCTCAGAGATGTGAACCTCCATGGTCGCCACCATGGCGATGAGGTCATGTCCGTATGATGAAATCTTGTTCACCTCCGCCTTGTTCAATTTTGAGCCGGGTCCTGTAACTATGCACATTATTCCTCTCACCGCCTCCCGCACCTGGTCGATAACTTCCAGCTTCGAAGCAGTGGTAGCTTTGAAGCTCCCCCTCACACCCCGAGTTGCATCC
This sequence comes from Parnassius smintheus behrii, assembly GCA_036936625.1. Classification (NCBI taxonomy): domain Eukaryota; kingdom Metazoa; phylum Arthropoda; class Insecta; order Lepidoptera; family Papilionidae; genus Parnassius; species Parnassius smintheus. The sequence goes on along the minus strand of JAUPFT010000013.1, from coordinate 21,911,668 downwards.
CTGGAGCAATCCTCTTCCTCTGTTTCTGGAGCAGATTCTTCAATGTTCCTGGTCAGAAGTCCTGCCACCGGTGCCACACTCCGGCGCGACTCAGTGCGCTTGCCCACCCTTGGCCGCTGGGAAGACGCCTGCGTCTCTTCCGGAGACGCCAGTGGCCGCTTCTCCGGCACTACTGGCGGTGGGGGGGGGCACCGCAACCGGCCGGCCGAGTGCTCCCGGCGGGGTCCTGGTCAAGGACTTCCGGGGCGTAAAGCCCTCGTCGTCGTCCGCCATTTTAGTTTGGCACTAGTCCACTAAATATAGTAAAAAGGAACGCAACTTAACGAAAATAATGACAGGTCACCCTGTCAATGTCACTGTCAATGAGATGTCACCCACAGTGACAGCTGCCAAAGTCACTGTCAGTGTCTTATACAATGACAGCTGTCAGTGTCAAACAACACCGACACAATCTAACCTATATTCTAGTTCACTTCTTATTATTTAAATTAACACTAAATATAACGAAAGTACTTACAGTTTAAAGATAGTTTGAAGTAGTTAAAAATCCAAACGAACACAGAAATTACACACAGCTGTAGAATAAGTGTACTTAACCTAACGCTACCACGCGGTAACCGCGTGGTCTAACCTAACCTATATAACGATTAAAAATGTTTAAAAATGATTAAAAGCGATTACACACAATGCACAGTTCAATTAAAATACAAAATAAAGTTTAAACAACAACAAAAGTCAACTATTTTAAAGAAATACACTAAAAGACACGAGAAACGATTAAAAATCACTGCCCGTGGTCACGCGAGAGCGCTGCGATACGTTCGCTCAGTAAAAGTACCGACGACGTATTGTGGACTGTGGACAGAAACGTCAAACAAACTTCAATCTAAGTCCGTAGCTACATATTTATACATTTGTAGTCAATAGCTGTCAATATCGATTTTTGAGGGCCATAGACATAAGGCTAGGAATATTTGTATAGAGATTACCACCCGTGGATGAGGACAAACTTAGTATTTCTGCACGCCATAAATTATTAGACCGGCTTGTGCTGTCATTTTGGAAACGATGGAAGATGGAGTATTTGCATACGTTGCAGTCTCGGCAAAAATGGAACACAGCAACTGAACCTTTAACTGTGGTCGTACTCACCAAGGAGAATACGCCGCCTCTCCGTTGGCCATTACAGATCATCGAAGAGCTATTTCCCGGGTAACTAGGGTAGCTCGCGTTAGGACCACGACTGGATCATACATGCGTCCTGTTGTCCGTTTGTGCCCTTCTATACGCACTGAAGGGGGAGGCGGTCTAAAAGATGACGCGATTCTTCGGCCAATGAAAACGCGCGCCCCACCGAGATGAGGTTGTAAGATGGCGGACCCAATAAAAGCTCGGCCGCAGTCTTCAAGCGCTCTCTTCCAACGCACCACCAGAACAGAAGCGTCGTCCGCGGCATCAGGACTATACCCCGCTAAGTGCGTTTCCCTTTTTATTTTATTTTAAATACTTGAGCCTTTTTTGTTTTGTATTTTCTCTCCTACCGGCTTAAGTAGAACTTCCTCTCAACCTTGGTGAAGCAATAGATTTGGAAGAGCGAGTGCATTGTCCAAGGCTGTCGCGTGCCACGTCAGCCATCCTGTTTTGAGGCATTAGGAACCCGCGTATACAGTCTGCCTAGTAACATCTCGCACAATAAGGTCAAGGCCCGACCTGGGAATCGAACTTGGGAAGCTCTGGGCCCGTCGCTCAACCAACTAGTATTTATCAAAATATTATACAAAATAAAGGCCAAATAAGTCAAATCGAAACTTGCTACCTCGCAGCAAAAGTGTGCAATTTTTATAAAAATAAACTGGTATCACTGCAACCGAAAGTATTGCACTATAGTGATGTACGTCCCAACTTTAGCTCTCGATAAGTTAAATTCTCTCGGAGGGTATATATGAGTACTTCAAATGTTGTTGATATAACTCAGGGTTATTCATTTTCATACTTCTCCAATATACGAAAGGATTATTTTTTCTGTCAAGCAGCGGCAATTCAAAGAATTGTCGCAAAGTACTATATTTATTATAGTGTATTATACTCTCCGTAGTACTTGTAGATGTAACAAGATAATTAGCCTTTTCTTGCTCATAATAGTCCCATATAGATGTTAGTTTTGCTGCGTCTTGATTAGGTTGGGGTGTCAGTAATGCTTAAAATCTCTCTTAGACGTGCAGTGGCTTGTTCGTAGTGATTAACCTTTTGAGCGCCAAAGTCGTCTATACGTGACCAGCACCCGCGTGCCCTGAGCGCCAACGACGTCTATAGTTGACAAAAAACCCGGTCCACAAAAATATGAAATATAGACATTGGAAAATTATTACTGGTATTTTAATTCTACACCCCTCAAAAAAGAATAACCCAGCAACATGTGAGTATAAAAAACAAGTCTCCTAAAGCCACAAGTACTAAGAAACATTGAACTAAAAAAAAATGGATTTTTATCTAAGCAAATACTATATCCAGCACGCCAAAGTCGTCTATGTTAGACCGCTAGTGTTGTAATGCGTTAGGCATAAATTTATTGAAAACTATTCAAAATTAAGCTCAAACGTGTTATTTTTTTCTAATATTATTGATATTTAAATAAAACAAAAGGTTAGAAATATAAAACTATAATTAGCTACATGAATTTAAAAAAAAATTAACAAATTATCTTCGCATAATAAATCTGATATCTCAACTCTGGCGCATCCTTAGCGCGACATCGAAAATCAGTTCGCTGGGCGCCGTGGTCAAGTATAGATGACACGCTGATGACGTCATAAGCGATTAGCGGGAAAATTAGTGCAGTGCAACATGAACGATTCCTCAGAACTCATTCGGATTTTGGAAAGCGTCGACGATGATGAATTTTCGGAAATTTAAAATTATCGTGAAACCAAAGTTTTTCGTTTTCCATTAACTCTACCTCAATGAGGTAGGAATACACTTTATAGTCCTTTTACGGTTAATTTCTTTTTTATAGCATAGGGTAATAAACGAGCACACATTCCACCTGATGGTAAGTGGTTGCTGTGGCCCATAGACATTTACATCTATCCTCGATAACGAATCAAAATGCAGATGCGCTCTCACCCGTGAGGACTTAGATGGAATGCCTCGTTTCCAGTAAAGAGGGTCTCCGGTTCTCTACACTTACCATACGAAACACAGCAGCATTAAGCTACTATTTGACGCCGATATTCCGTGAGAGCGTGGTTCTTCCCCGGTTGAGCCGACCCATTCGTGCTACAACTACTCTCCCGTAATACAACTGCAGCATGGCTCTACCACGTTAGAAAATTTGCTTTGGACAGCTAAACATTTATGTTTTATTATTCCATAAGATTTTTATTATTTTAAGACTAATGTTACCTATCATTTTTTAATTATTTTTAATTGTTGTTTTCTATATTAAGTACTGATTGAGTTAAAGATTTTAATATTTTATGACTAGACCTAGTGCAAATAATTATTTACAATTGTTGATTAGTGAATAATTATGTACCTTTTCTATTTTAATAATATAAAATTACAAATAATAAATGTGTTTTCTTTAATTAAGGTATGAAGAGCAATTTTTCATTTTGTGTTGTGCGATTTTCTTTCTCAATCTCAAAATCATTTAGCAACATCAGTATCATATGAAACCCCCTTTATCATAAGAGCGTAAGACTTTTCTTCTGTGATTCACTTGGCCTACGCCTTGCCAAAAAATATTTTGAATAGATGTCTTTATATTTTGGTTAGATCGATTTTGAAATCGATACACAACGTGCGACACGGCTACATCTCTAAGAAAGTTTCAAAAATAAAGGTCAGCTACGCCGTTGTCGTCCAGTCGTGACAGTGACTTCATCACGATGGAGAGTAGTGTTGTGGTTTACTACTATTTTATTGTTATTGTTTGTTTTTTATTTATGTACAAAGTACATATATAAAGAGAGTGATAGACAGCACAAGATTAAATAAAACATACCCGATTATAAAGAGTCATTTATTGTATAAAATACCAACAATAACAAGTTATTTAGTGTTATCGAAATATCAACTCTTGGCAGCACTGTTTTTTTCGTAGGTATTTTTGTTTACTTTTCGCTTTGGCGTACAGGACACGGTAGTGAGTTTTTGGCGTGGCGCTCAAAAGGTTAAGTAATATAGTTTGAGTAAGCAATTTTCTGCTTGGTGATACGTAAACTGTATCTACTGTATCACATATTTCTTTTTGTAAGGTTTTAATAAAATTCAAGAATCCACTATTTTCAGCTACTTACAATGTTTGGTAATCTACACAAATCAAGTTCAGTACTTTGTTACTGTTGCGCGAATAAGTCGACGTCATGTACCCGGCACTAGCGCCATCTAGTGTCAGGGACGGGAGCGAGGGGAGCTGTCCAGAAAATGACATCACTAATCTTTCAACCGACAGCACCATCTAGTCTCGAAACGAAGAACTAAGCATCTAGAAGCTGACACTCGAACTCTCGACGAGATGCGATCGGGAAAGTATTGAATTTGGCGAATGGTGGCGAGGTTTAGGTGCTCTGATGGTGATGCTGCAGGAGCAGGCTCGCTGGCAGGAGGAACAGACTCGACGACAGGAGGAACAGGCTCGCCGACATCTGCGGTGTTGCACCACCAAATCTTCTTTGGTCCGTCTCCTGCTGGCGTTGACTTCGGGTACGGACACCCTCCGTTTCCTCCTTAGGTAAAATCGGCATGATTTTATCCCACTTCTGACACCAATTGTTACGAGCTTGAGGTTCGTGACAGTAAAAATTGCCGATAGGATTACCTAAATTAATACTTTAAGTTTTACTTGGTGTAAATAAAATTAAAGTATTAATTTAGGTTATCCTATCTGCAATTTTTATTGTCACGAACCTGAAGCTCGTAACACTACTATGATGGAAGACAAAGCTATTTGTTCAAGTTTTTTTTCAGCGGGACCACTTACTTATTGTTAAAGAACATGCCTCCACCGTGGTTGAACATTGGTTTTGCTTCTGTTCAATGATGCAGTGAATTTTTCTTAAGTGTTCGCGTAGATTCTTTGTATTTCCATAAAAATATTTTTTTTTAGTTTACAGCTTACACAATGCCTCTTTACCCGTTTTGTCAAAATGCGTCCATACATAACTTTCTCTACGCTTCATTTTAAATAAAACCAAAGTATTTTACGATAAAACAACCCAGCTAAATCTCTACCGTCTTGTACTGTGATTTTGTAATCGTTAAATAAAGTGTTTTCCTTGAAAGGCCTAAATTTCATTCCTTAATTCATTTGTTGACTGTTCCATGTCTCTCATTACACTGTCAGTGAATCCCTTTTTGAAATACAGGATTGATTTTATTGATTATTATTATTGATTTGAATAATTTATAATTTTCGATTATAAATTCATAATCGATAACAACCGATTAATTGATTAATCGGTTATTGATAAGCGATTCCCCACATCACTATATAGTTTGTATTAAATTTGACATTGCATGCGAACGTGATTCAGTGTTGCCAGATCTAGAGGCTTTTCCTCAATCTAGGGGTTTTTGGAGGACGTTGACGTATTTTTAAAGGTTTTAATATTACGAAATTGATCTAGAGGTTTTTCTGAAGGTTTTTCACTAGTCTTAGCAACTTCCGAATTCTTTTCAAAACATACAATGCCGACATTCATTATCGAGATAAAATATCGATATGGTAGTATCGCAATTAATTAATCGTCTTATACTCATAATTTTTTCAATATTGATGTATTTAACCTACATGTGTGCACAAAATGTAATAGTGTTGGAGATTTAGATTTGTGTGTGCCTTAGTGACACAAAATTATATTGAGTAGGTGTGCAGTACTGTCTATGTAGTGTTTGTTCCCCCGCACCAAAAGTGACAGAGTTTTTTTATTCGTAGCATTAGGCGCATTACTCGTCCATTGGGTTGAATGGTCTAAGTACGTAGCTTGTATATAGTGGAAACTCTTTATTTATGATAAATCTGATTCACACAAAACTTGACCGAATAAAAACTCAGAGGTTTTTTATCCCCCTATATAGGGAAACTTCTTAACTTTTTGGGAAAATCTAGGGGGGAAGGTGAAAAAAATTTGGCAACACTGATGTGAATACAAACAATTACATACGTTTTGGCCTAAAGGTCTAGATACCAGGCCATAAACTCCAAAAAAAAAAACAATTACAATTCGTGCTGACTGAATAAATTAATTTGTGGATATATTTCCGTCTGATTTATCTAGATAGCTTTATATAAAATTACATTTATTTGTAATAATAAAATGACTCAAAACGATGAAGTTCTTACTGAGATTAATCCGAATATTAACACGTATACTGAAACCCGCAGAAAGAAATTCAGAATTACAATGGAGCTCCCCTTGTTTTTCACCTTGATGGCGGTTTCACTATCAGGTATTTCTTAACTTCTTTAACGATAAGATATGTGCAAAACCTACAATTGATTTTTAGGGTGGAGGGTGTGCGTGTGGGAGAGAGGGAAGATCTGTTAGTGTAAATACCCTTGCAACATGCAAAACCTTATAGTTTTTATTTAAACCATTCATTGCTACTTAAATTCTAAAAACATCACCTGGGTGCCACTTAATATTTTTGTGGATAACAGAAGAAAAGGCGTAATTAAATGTGTTCTTTAATCTAAAAAATCCTATAAATAACAAAACCCTTCTAAAAATGGTAAACGCACCATACATGGTGGTGGCACTGGTAAGATAAATTTAATCACTAGTGTCATTCAACATGCCGTTAGCGTTGACGTTTGGATAGTAATATGCAACATGTTCTGAGAGACTACTGATGCCGATATGTCAATATGCTGCTTTATTTATATAATTTATGTTTGTTTATAAATAGGTGTAAGTCATTGTTTTACACACATAATATTACTTTGTTCTATCCTAAGTTTTTGTATCTTATGTATTTATACCTACTTAGTAACTTTTTAATAACTTGAAGTTTGCGGTGTATACCTATTGTTGGTGTACTTAATTAAATAAATAATTTAGTATTTTGACAGGCCTGTTGGTCTAGTGGTTAGTGACCCTGACTGCTATGCCGGAGGTCGTGGGTTTGATTCCCACCCAGGACAAATGTTTGTGTGATGAGCACGATCATTTGTTCTGTGTTTGGGTGTAATTTATCTATAATATTTATGTATTTAGAAATATATAAGTATGTTTATCAGTTGTCTAGTACCCATAACACAAGCTCTGCTTAGCTTGGGACTAGATGGCGTTGTGTGATAGTTGTGGAATATTATATTATATTATATTATATTATTAGAATTATTTAACATCTTTGCTCGTTATCTGATTAATGTATACCTATCGACTTTGTATACTGTTACATTTACGGCACCCAATATAAACCTCTCTGGATGACCTTTGAGTGGGTTGACTATTTTAATATATGTAGGTTATAGGCATGTCGATTCACTCTTAAAAAAATCGATCTCTGAACCGATTTGAATCGAAAACACTAGTATCGATTATCGATAAAATCGAAGATTAAAAGATCGATTTTCGATTAATTGCGACATTTTCAAACACGAAATTTCAAGAATTTGCGATTTTATCTTTAATTGAAATTTAATATTTTTTAAATTAAATATTAGTAATCTTATTAATTAACATTATTAATATTCCTTTTAACCACTCCTGGTAAGCTTGAAATGCTTGTGTTAGTAGTGGTTCGCACACAAACCACTCGATCTTTTTTTTACAAAGTGATTCCATGTATCACTTTTATTTGACATTTTAGGCTAGAAATAACAACAATACTTTAACAAAAGTTCAAACTGCAACATACATTTCTTGATAAATCTGTTTCAATCTAATAACTCACTATTTATCAAATTGAAGTGAATGCTACACGAACACAATACTGGTTATTTCCTTACTATAAACCTCTATAAACTTCAATATATAATATTTATTTACAGTATCTAGGTATTTAAAAAGTACTCTGTCTGTACTTACAGCTCACATTATGTATGTTTTTGATAATAAATAAAGTAAATTCGCAAGTTCACAGTTCAAACAGGTTCACAGCTATAATATTATATTGTAGTATGTACCTATATGTAGTCTTTGTTCACAGCACAGATTAAGTTAGACCAACATTCCACAGGTAAGATTAGAATTAGAATTTTAGATATGAAAATGAAATGACAACTTTTCGATATTGTTAGATGCATTCATAAATATTTATTTTATTCAAATATATATTGAGTTCAAATAATCAACCAAGTACGACCGGTTGTTTTTGCGTCACCCAACAGCAAAAAATTAAAAAACTGCGGTATCTGACCCCAGCCACTTCGGGAATTTTATCGCTAGTTCTTGAATCAGATGAATCAGTCTGATTCGAGAGGTTTTTGGATCGATTCAGTGAATCGATGCGGTGCTCGGAATCGATCTAGAAGATCGATTATTTTACGCCAAAGAATCGATTTTTCAATTAATCGATTTAAGATCGACATGCCTAGTAGGTTAGTAAACAATAAAAGTGAGAGAAACCCATGAAGATAATCATTTATTATTAAAAATAAAAAAATTTGCAATTAATAGTTGTGGTACTCTTTGAAACAATCATATTTTAAATAATAAAAATCTATCATATAAATCTTCACATAAATAATAATTACCTTTAAACAACTAGTTTTTATTTTTCACGTACCTACTTTTTAAACATAAAATAAAAATATATATATGAATTCTCTATTTTTCGGATCTAAGTGTGTTCTAGCCATTGTTCATGTACTTTATTTTCACCGTGCGTACTGACGTGTCCAAAACAGAAAGGTTTTGACCGGTGCATTTAGAAAAGATTAATCTTACATTTAATGAAAATATTTTAATTAAAAAACATGCTAAGGAGACTCGTGAACACTGGCAGCATCTGTTTCATAATGAATATTTAATCGAAATGTTAGTAGGAATAAGCAGGAACTTAAAACGTTCCTACGAATTATGGTGTGAGCGGAGGTCTGCAGGTCAGCAGGCTTATAAAATATTTAATAATTAAATACATTACGAATAGTAAACTTAACTTTATTAGTGTAAAAAATATTAAAAAATATGAGACACGCATAAATTTTGGAGTTATTTGTTCCTTATGCATCATGCATAAAACTATCCAATAAAGTTTTTTGCTGCTATGCCAACGAACCCATATGCGTGCATGTGACTTTATTTTTCAAATACACGATGAAACAATGGAAAAAAAAATTAAGAATATTGTTTACTTTTATCGCCTAATTTACTAATATATAATGAACACTCGTTAAAACTCAAGTTATTTTAAATTCAAAATATACATTGTCAGCACCAATCTTCTTTTCATTGTCAAAACAAGAATGACAATACAAAGCAAAAACCATAGGTATTTCCCCATTTAAAACTTATTTCTAACGGTTGATGTTGCCATAGATTAAAATAAATTTCTACCGTTTTTATTTAATGCAAAAAAAACCTCAAGAATTCACTCAACATTTACAGTGCATTGGTGGCATGACATAGTAATCTCGATCAACGCAAATGGTGAGTTTGTGGCAATGAATGGGTTAAAAACAGACATTTAGAGAACGCTGTGCAATAGTTTCCGCCGCTTTTTATTGCAGCGATTTTTTTTTGTAGAATAGACCCATTTTTAGTGTTATTTGAAAATCAGCAAATTGAGCAAAACCATAGGTGCTGAGAAAAGAATTGCCTAGTTTTTTTCAAGATTGGTGAAATAGTGGAAGTAGTAAGGGTGGGAAAAATCATGTGATGGGTTTAATCTTATTTTCAAGCAATAATGAGGTCAATGTCATCTTTAAGGTCAAAGTCAACAACTCAGAAGTCAAGGACCACTGAAAGTCAAAGGTCAATGGCAAATTACTTTTTTTAAATTAATCTTAAGTCCATGTTAAGTAAATCTAAATATTTGTAATAACGCTTAATTGACCGGAGCCCTGCTATGCGGGTCCTATTTCTGTCTGAAGGGTTAAAAGTAACCTAGCATGAAGGGGATGGCAGTTTTAGTTGACTTGCCTCGCTCGCTCACCAGACCCCATCCTTGTCTTCTAATCTAACCTGTTTGAGTCGGGGTGCCCCCAAGTTCCAAGCTCGCTTCACTTGCTTCACTCGCCTGCATCCTAAGTTCTCCTTGCTTCTATGTTGAGTTTTGTTATTTTTAAATATTATGTTGGAGTGCTGTATAATTCAATAGGGTAACGTAAAAGAAAAAACAAATCATGTATTATTGATAGTATTTATTGAATTTTATAAACATAAAAAATACATTTTAATAATTCCTCAAAAGGGTCTGGTTTATGTTTATTCGACGCCTCCAAGCATATTCAGTGAGCCACTTGGCAACATTTTCCTTATAATTTCTTTTGTGGAAGGCCCTTTTTACTACTTACCAGTGGCTCTCTATGCGCTATGTGTGTGTATCCCATCTGGTGCCACAATTTTTTTTATCACTATGATTAACTTTTTATGTATTATTTTTATCCATGTTTGGAAAGGCAGTCATAAGCTCTCCAAAAGTCTGTATGTATTATTGAGCCCTCCCAAACATGCTTTATTATGAGTGGCACTAATGCATCAGCTGATCTGTCATTATTGGGACACAATTCCACGCGCAACCAATGGCCTTCTACTTGCTATCCTCTATTATTTTCTTTTACCAAATTTAGATTCATTACTTTTGACTCTTTTGCCTGGCCCTCCTAGTAGTGGCCTTACGGATTGATTTTCAATTTTGTAGATGACTACGGTTCCTTGGCAATATCTATACCAATTTGTAATAGTTCTAGAGGACAGCACTGTTGGACTAATGATGGACATCATCATCTTTTGTTTCTCGTTGCACCTGTTCATATGTTTCACTACGGATAAATAGTAAAGTAAAGTAAAGTTACAGCCTATATACGTCCCACTGCTGGGCTCAGGCCTCCCCTCATTTCTGAGGGGTACGGATAAATGCATACATTAATTCAAAAATTTTTGTTAAAGGCAAATGTGCTTTTTAAACCAGGTTCCAGCTGCTTGGTTTTGGGTTCTGCTGCAGTTGCTTTTGCGACAGCGGAATGAACTCTGTTGACCAGCAAGAGTTTGAATGGTCATTGGTGATGCCTTGATCTTTTCTGTAGGGATCATGCTTCTTTGCTCTGAAAACTCGACGCATGCTTCGTGGCTGCCTAATTTGGTATATAATCTCTTGCAGTTCCATAAAGCACGAATTTCTTCATTCCTTTTATGGTAACACTGGAACTTCCGGAAATGGGATGACAGGGTATGAGGCTGCTCAATTTGAATAGATCTTTACGAAAAAAAATACGACAGCATCCAAAATGGTGGAAATCTTTGTAAAGTGGTATTTATTACACACTGGTAATCATTTCTTAGTTTTGTGCTGTGTGAAAGATGGGGAAAAGAAGTGGTAGATCATGGAAGGCAGTACTCCTGTGATTGGATCAAATGTTTATAGCTTTGGGGTGGCCACACCAGCTGCATACACCTGAACCTACTGTTTTTAATATTACTTAACTGGTGCTTTCATATTTTGTACCTACAAAGTTAACAGTTATTTAAATTATCATTTAGACTCCCCACATATTTCAGATGAAAACTACCAGCTACAGCTACTTTAAACTATGATTACATTGAATACAACTGTGCTTAACCAATCACAATCTACACCTAGTAGCACATACTTGTAGCCGGCTAAAAACCCTAATAGACAAAATAAAATATAATTTTTTGCCTTTTTACTGAACCATTAGACACTTTGTAAAGTTTACAATATTTAAAAAAGTGAAAAATCCAAAAGTGAATTAATACCTATCTATTATAATAAATTTTTATGCAATTATTATATTATGATTATTTTTAGTCCTCAATCAATTTTGTTACAAAAATATAAAATGTACAGACATCTGCAATTTAAATTTTATTATATGCATAAATAATATGAAAAACTGCATAAGATTTAATTTCTTTCTTCATTTATTCTTTGCAACTTATGAATCTTTATTGACATTCATTCACCTATTTGTTAACAGAAAAGTTAGATATGTACTTCATTAGTAGACATCATCATCCATTTTAACATCATCATCATCATCATCATTACAGGCCTAGGCCTCCCCCAAGTAATGCCACAAAGTACGGTCCTGAGCCACCTGCATCCATCGACTTCCTGCATGTCTTACCAGGTCGTCACTCCATCTAGTGGGGGATCGCCCTACACTTCGCCTACCGGTACGAGGCTGCCACTCGAGGAGAACCTTTATTCCCCAACGGTTCTCGGTTCTTCGAGCTATATGGCCGGCCCATTGCCACTTCAGCTTACTAATCCGTACTTACTAATTTTAACATAGCATGAAACATTTAAAGGTTATTTTTAGACCATATAAAACTGTATTAAATCATCACAAGTATGTTATTGTGTAGTGGCAGTGTGAGAATATCCACTACCCCATATCACTCCGTTGGTGTCATAAGAGGCCACGGAGGGAAACAAATCACACAAGATGGGCAGTAATGTCTCCTAGTAATCCACCTAGAATGACTAAAAAAAGCCACCTTGTAATGACTAAAAATAAAAAAAACTGTAGCTGCCAACCCGCTTGGCAAGTGTGGCAATTATGGCAAACATCCCTCCTAAGAGGTAATCTATGGAGGAGGTCTAAATCTAAAAGGACATATATTTCGGGTAGTAAAGTTTTAAAAGTAATATCCATAATATATCTACACGTTTCTGCAATATAATATTTTAGGGGTTTGACCAACAAAAATTAGATTTATCCCTCATTCGAATTAGGTTTAAATTCCTCATCAAATTTGGACTTTCAAATCAATAGTAGATTTTGTACAATTGAATCTAATGATTTTACATATAGTACCCGGTTGACCGAGCTTTGCTCGGTATTTTTCGCTCGATTTTTTTAATTCGTGTGTTTTGGAAATTATATTTAGATACAAATTACATACTGATGAATTATAAATAATATTTTTTGATCTTAGCGACATAACAGAAAAAACTGAACTGGTTATTTGAATAAAAAATCATGAGTGCAATTATTTTTATTTAAATTTTCGTGTTTTTAAAAAATACTAAAAAAAGGGCTCGAAAAAAATATATTTTCTCAAAAAAGAAAGAAACTTGAAAAAAAAATAAAAAAGTCGGTCGGTCGGTCTGGGCTCGAACCGGGGTTTTACGATTTTGTGACCGCCCATTATACCAATAAGCTATTTATAATCATTACCAAACTGTCAAAATTTACCTTCTTATTCTAACTATATTGTAGCAGTTTTTAATTGCCTAAAAACACGGACAAAAAGACATTTTCTAAAAATAAATCTTAGCTAGATCGATTTATTATCCCCGAAACTCCCTGGACACTAAATTTTATGAAAATCGTTGGAGCCGTTTCCGAGATCCCGATTATATATATATATACATATATACAAGAATTGCTCGTTTAATAGTATTGATGATTTTACATATATTTATATATATATATATATATATATATATATATATATATATATATATATATATATATATATATATATATATATATATATATATATTTATTACTTTCAATTTTAAAGGAGCTGTAATTCGAAATATTATATTATACCGTACATGTGTACATTCCTTAAAACATAGTAAAGGCGAATGCCAAGGATTTCTCTCACCAATGAAGGCAAACATTACTAAACATTTAGAGGAAGAAGTGCAAAAATATGAAGCATTTGTATCTATGGTACGACTGATTATTGAATCACTAGCCCCTGCTTTTCTTTCTTTGTTTCTTGGTGTATGGTCTGATACCCATGGAAGAAAGCCTTTGGTAGTTTAGCCTCTTTTAGGTAAGTAAAATCTTGTATGTATTCAGTTATTAAAAGTAATTACACAAAATTGCTTTTAATTTGAAAATGATTCATTAGAAATATTTTGTATATTATTTTTCATCAAATATTTAAATTATTAAGACTCATAATTAGAATTTATTAAAGAAACGTCATTGAACATATGCCTCCCCCAAGTAATGCCATGAACCACGGTCCTGAGCAGGTCACAGTTCACGGTCTGTCTGTTTGTTCCGGCTAATCTCCGAAATGACTGGACCGAATTTCACTGGCAGATAGCTGATGCTATAACAAGTTACTTAGGCTACTTTTCTTTTAGAAAAAAAAATACAGAGTTCTGCACAAAATAATCAAAACTATTGAAACCTAATCGTAATATATAAACGCGGAAGAAGTCGCGGATAACAGCTAGTATTATATATATTATTCTTATATATCTTCAGATTGTCAATATAGCTTATTGAGCCTTTATGCTGTATCCGTTCCTCTGGTTCTACTGTGGTTATGTTTAATATCGTAATGGTTTCCATGGAGCCATGTCATTAATAATGACATGTCATTAACAATGACATGGCTCGGAAACCATTACCATAATACTACTTACCTATCATAATGACTCATTATTGGCAACATGCACATGTTGAACACTCTTGTTTCATGATGTTAAGGAATATATACGTGACAGGAATTACACATATAAATAAAACTTTAGCGTCTGCCCGTCGAATATATTGAAATAACTGTCTTTTATTGAGCTGACTGATCTGTAGCGCAGTGGTTTAGCAATGAGTTACGCCGCTGCGGACCGCAGGTTTGAATCCCGCACGAAACAAGTATTTGTAGGTATGGCCTACAAACAATTGTTCGAGGTCCTGGATGTTTGTCCTTATGCAACTTATGTATGTAAACAGCCATACAGGAGGAACTCCTAGTTTGTGGGTAACTGTTTTATTAAAAAAGACAAGGAGTTAATGACTACGTTTGGCAAAAAAGCGCTAGGAAGCGCTTGTAAGCAAAATGGCGATCGTAAACGGTAAGCGCTGTCAAATCATAAGTAGCTATTTTCCTCTGGGACACGAAGTTAGCTTTAACCGGGTCACCTAACCTAATTTAAATATATGTTTGTAAAGTATTCATATTAAAAACTTTTTTTTATATTTTTTTATATATTTGTATTCATATTAAAAACTTACCAATCACGAATTTTTAATAACATGTATAGGTAATATGTTTATTCATGTCATTATATTACTTGAAACTAATATTGCTCAAAACAACTTATAAACTCTACTGCAAAACAAACAAAATAAATAAGCAAAATGGCGTATTGTGTCAGCGCTACTGAAGTTAGCAAACGTGTCCTGGCCGAAAACTGTTTAGTTTCGCCATTTTGCTTACAAGCGCTTCCTAGCGCTTTTTTCTGCCAAACGCCATTTACTTTCCATTAAGAAATAATTATCCAATTTTAAAATTTTTGTCTGTCAGAGATGAAGCGTATATACTAGAACAGATCCAGGGACTAAGTATTTAACGAGACTAGGTTGCACCTATTCCAACTTTTAAAATACTCGATCCATCTAGTCTCACTGTGCCTACGCGTCGTACTCGTATTTTGTTGCCGTAGACTGTAGTTACTAGGCGCTCAACTTGGGTCGTCTTTGCCTAAATCGTTAGTTTGTCAGTCAAAGATGTTTTATAGGTACAGATACCGTGTACGCGCGCCTAAAACGCTTCCATTTAAAAGGCGCCAATATTGGCGTATTCGTTCGATCGTTCCGCCATTACGCCAGCGACATTCACTGCGAACGTACATCACGCACCGGTATTTTTAATTTCGCAAAATGACTGTTTGTGCCGTTAAATCACGTAAAAATTACTCTTGGAAAAAAGATAAGGATAAGAACATCACTTTTCATAAGTAAGTATACAATTTTCAGGTGTATTTCATTATAAAATAATATGAAAGCTGAATGTCAATACAACTAGTAATACTGCGCAATAATATTCGAGTATTGCCTACCGTATGAAATGTTTTTCCCTACTTTAATGTCAAGAATAGATGTAAAGCGACTGTTGACAACGGATATTTATCCAAAGCAGCCGATACGCAATCGGTGTCAACCGTTTGTTTATCCGACTACGGATGAAAAAGGATAGTTATGTTTTTACTGTGTGCTCGGTTGGCTAAGCTGAATCGCTTTTCGGAATGGTGCTAAAAACTCCTTGACCTATTTAAAAAATTCTTTCACCATTAGAATGCTATTATGACTGTAAAAAGTAGGATGCATTTTAATTAGTGGACACTACTATCAACGAATATATTTTTTATCTAAACTCGTAAAGTACTTGACCGATTTTGAAAATTCTTTTACCATTAGAATGTTATGTATAATTACAGATGTCTAATGTAGAATTTATTTTATTGTAGATGGCGCTACTTTCTATGAATATGTTTTTTGGCTAATCTCGAAAATTACCTGACTGATTTTGAAAATTCTTTTACCATTACATTACTAATGAGGGATTTAGTTGTGTGATTAAATTATATTATTGTAATAATTATTTGTGTAATTAATATTTAAAAAAAAAAGTAAATACCTACCTAAGATGATTACCTCAAATTATTATTTTGGAAAATGTACTAATTATATCTCAGAAAAATGCACTATTATAATATATTATGGGACTATCTGTGGTTTATTCATTACCAAAGAGAAAAAACTTATTGCCCAAAAAAATGTAGTTTTAAACCGTCTAATTTTACAGGTTTTAACCAAGTTAAACCGTTTTAAGGCTTCGGGTCGAAATAGATTTGGCAGCACGGAATCGCACTTTCCTGTGAATCTATCCTTCTTGGTCACTTAGAACCGTCATTTACTAGAGTGAGAACGAGCGGGAGTGTGTAATTTAACCCTCAAAAGCCGATTGTAAACCGGTTTGAAAAATCAATCTGTCATTCTTGTGATCATTGTGAGGCAATTGAGTCGGAAAATTGAATGCATGCCCTGCATCGACAGTCTAATAAGTAAAGAAAAATTAGATTTTCATAAGCTAGTTGGACTACGTGACAAGGGAGGACTAATTTATTCGTAACAAAATGTTTTTACTGTATGCTGGCTGTCAGAGGCAATTTTACGTAAAACATTAAAAGAAAAGCAAATAACTACAGAAAAAGATTACAAACTTCTGATAATTAAAATAATGACACACGGGGAGTAAAAGTATATTCAACTTTAGTGAAACAGATCATCTTTATGGGCATTATCATGAAAATAATATTTTGAAATTAATAGTGGATGGATATATAAAAATCAGGCTGTTTGTAGCGAAGCCAGAAAATATTTACAAAAATATTTTCCATGGAAAAGGCAACTGTACCGAAAACAACTACAATTTCAAGGTTTTTAAATAAAATTATAATTTACATAAATAAACAATGTTGATCTTATATGTTTATTTATTTATTTACAGTTTTTACAGTATAAAATGTAGCTTTTAAACAAATTAAGTTTTACAAAATTTTATCTTCTTCCAGTAAAAAAGTGTCAGAAAAAGTGTCAGAAAAAGTCCAGTGACAGTATTTAATTAATTTCATGCAAAGATTTGATCTAATCATGAAACTGGATCGATATATGAATTAAAAAAAAACGTTTGCTATCTCTTGGCCGAAGTTTACACTTAACCAAACTTACTTTTGTACGTCATTCATGTCTTCGTAAAAAGCGGCATAATTTGGGTTCTACAGTACAAAGGTGTAGTACTCTATATGTATATATATATATATATATATATATATATATATATATACATATATATATATATATATACCTATATATATATATATATATATATATATATATATATATATATATATATATATATATGTCGGAGAAGTACTTGACAACGAGGCGGAAGTGTTGTGACCCAACCCTTGAATCTAGCTGGGAGGATCGCGCGGGCCGGCAGAGGGCAGAGCATTGTGCACGGTGCTAGCGGTCGAGCGGGCCACAGGGTGCTAGGAAGCGTCACACGACTCGTTGTGTTTTGTACCAATTAAATTAGTTACGTGATCTAGATTACTTTTATTGTTGCTCGTGACCCTATTGTGCCCACACATTATGGCTTATGAGGAAGACTCCCACGCTGATTAACCGACATATTATGTATATATATCAGCTTTAAAAATTGTGTCTGTCTGTCTGTTTGTTTGTTAGCAGACAGCTGATGTTATAAGGAGTAACTTAGGCTACTTTATTTAAAAACAATAAGGGTTTCGGCGCAAAATAAAAATCATCAAATCCAAGTGTATTATTATATTCCACGCCGACGAAGTGGCGGAGATCAGCAAGTCATTAATATAATTACAGCTATACATCTTGCCGAGCGTGGCAACTGTGGCAAATATCCTGCCTATGAGGCAATCTCTCTTTTTTATATTTAACTTAAGCGACAAATGAACTTACACCTGACGTTTTTTTAATAAGAAAAAGGTAAAAAACTAGCACATATCCCACCTGTGGTAAGTGGATGCTGTGGCCCACAGACATCTACATCTATCCTCGGTTATGAATCAAAATGCAGATACGTTCTTCCCCGTGATGACTAAGATGAAATGCCTCGTTTCCAGTTAAAAGGGTATCCGGTTCTCTACATTTGCCATACGAAACAAAGTAGCATTAAGCTGCTATTTCACGCTGGTACTTTGTGAGGACTATACAGCTAATATGTTTTTTATGGAATAAGGATATCAAAAGGAGCACACAGTCCACCTGATGGTAAGTGGATGCTGTGGCCCTAAAAAAGTAAAGTTACAGCCTATATACGTCCCACTGCTGGGCTCAGGCCTCCCCTCATTTCTGAGAGGGTTTAGGGCAAGTAAGTGTCCGCCGCGCTGCCCAAATGCGTGTTGACGAACTTCACATGTCTTCGAAATATTTTTCTTATTCCTCAGACATGCAGGTTTCCTCACGATGTTTTCCTTCACCGCTGAGCACGTGGTAAATCAGCACTTAAAATTGCAATTAACAATTTCATTGGTGCCGGCGGGGATCGAACCCGGGTTACTCGCGTTCTGTTATATTTACAGCGAGCGTTAACCACTGAGCTACCACGGCTGTGGCCCTAAACATCTATATCTGTCCTCGATTACGAATCAAAATGCAGATGCGTTATGAGGACTAAGATGGACGCCTCATTTCCAGTAAAAAGGGTCTCCGGTTCTCCACACTCGCCATACGGAACACAGTAGCGTTAAGCTGCTATTTTACGCTGGTATACTGTGAGAGCGTGGTCCTTCCCCGGTCAAGCCGACCCATTCGTACTACAACTATTTATACCACTGATATAACTGCAACACGGCTCTACCACGTTTAGGTATGGTATTTAGTAATTGTTTACTGCAAATTAAAAGAAAACCTGCAGCCAAATCCTTAAAAAGAAGGATAAAGATGTGTTGTCACACCTGAGGATAAGGTACCTTTCACACAAGAACAGAACAGTGACAGCACTTCTGATAGGCGGCAAAAATAGGTAATAGCATAGCATCTATCCAGGATGGACTCCTGGTAGGAAAACAGTCTCACGGCATAAAATTATTAACGTGATCACAGTCACGCTTGAAACACGTCTAGTTCGATTAAAATTTTGCGGCTATTTGGAACATTACGGCTAAAAGTTCCATTGTAAGTCAAGAATTTTTAGAGTATAACGACAATGTTATTAAAATCCATAAATTCCTTAATATTATAATAACCCTTTTTATAGGTAGGTACCTACCTACTATCTTCGTATAACAAAATTTTGTTGTAAAGGCGCACCTATACATCCTATTAATGAATTACTCGGTATAATATTATGTACCTACTTATAATGGACTTATAACTTATAAACGCCTAGACCAATTGAAATTTATGCAGAATTTACGACCGACATAGAATTATTCACACGGTAAGTTTATTTTTGTTGAAATGATGGCTTATAGATGGGATTCGATAGATGGCGCTGTAGTCATATCATTATCAAATTGCATACCTATTTAATTTAGACCAAAATTATTCAAATTCACAATATATTGTCTTGGATTAGTGTCAAAAAAGAAGAAGAAGAAAATCACAAAATACCGCCCTGTAGCGCAGTGACCGAATTTTATTTTTAAAACTAAAGGCTCATTGGGCCGCTGTCTACCGGAGAGTTCAGAACAACATTTAGGAAAATAAGACAGCTAATATATTTTTTTTATTTTTTTATTTTAAAATATGTTAGCTTCTAACATTTTTCACCTACCTATCTAGTTCCAAGTCTGCTACTATACCAAATACATATCATTGCTTACTGGAATAAAGATATTACAAAAAAATAACGATAGTGTTTTGTGTATTTCATAATTAAAAAAAAAAACGGTAAACAGATTGTTTTTATCAACAATTAAGAACTGTGCGAAACTTCCTTTAGAAATTTAGAGGAATTATGGCCTTAGCTATAAACGGAAAATTTCGGTTTTTGTATGTTAATTGTTAAAGATTATATACTCGAATGCTTCGAAAGCCTTTATATTTCAAATGCTATTAAATTATACGAAACTAAAGCAACTATGTTGAAACTTAGCTTGCAATTCATAATTTACTTACTAATTTACTTTTACAGACTTGAATTTTGTGCCATTAGAGGGCAGTAACAGTATATGTAAATTGAACCACAAAAGTCAAAAACTTCAGTACATAGATGACGCTAGTAGTATGTTAAAAGGCGCTATGGTTTAACTGAACTGTAAATGATTAGGGCTTACGCGTACGTAGTAGGGTATGTTCAGCAGTGGACTTTTAAAAAGGCTTAAAAAATAATTTTTGCGAAACGACTGCACGCACAGTAGAGATGAGACATACTTACAAATTTAATACCAGGGCTTTTAAGTACGAGTATGGAAAAATACCAGGGTCGAAAACCAGGTTCTAAAAATACTTAAAAGTATTTTGTTGACGCGAGCGACGTGTCCAGCCGCGGTGTCAAAATTTGAAAATACTTGCATAGGAATTCGACCCGTATTGCATGTTATCCTATTATGAATACGGAGCAAAGTCGTATAAATAAAAAAAATACTTTGTAGTTCAAAGTATTTTTTATTCACAAATACGATTGAGTTTCTTATTTCTATTAAGATATGGATTTTTTTCCTATGCAAGTATTTTCACGTACTTATAGTGTTCAAGTTATTCGAGCATCTGTCTTACAACATGTACTTTCATACTTGCAAGTATTTTTTGCTCGCGCCGTAGTATAATAATATGAATGACTAGTTCGAGTCGGGCCACAATTACGAGTATTATGATTGAACGTTTTTTAATTTTTTGTTAACGAAATGAAATCTTTCCTTCCTACTTTTTAAATCACAGGCTTAGGACTGTCTGCTAAATAATATTTAAGAATATATTATATTCTGTGGTTTTACAGTATTTCAGTATTCTCTTTAAATTAACAGAAATATGTTTTCTCTGTACATGTTTGGTAAGGTTTGATACTCCAGATTTGTACGATATAATTACTTTACACATCTTGCATTCGGCTTTATTTTCTCCTTTGTCCAAAAAATGATCCCACGCCAAACTTTTCCTATGAGCCATACTTATGGATTTGTATGTACGAAGATCTATTTACTATTCACAACAAGAACCTATGATCTATACACAAAAACACTATTTACACGCTATTATTTACAGTTTAAACATCGTCATTTCCAACTAATAAACACAATAATGTTCAATTTTATTTATTTACGTACTTAAACATTAATTAATAAAACTTTAAAAATTGTCTCTAAATTCAATAAACGCGCAAAATAACTTTAAAAATTAGGTCACGGTCAGTAGTGTCAGTCTCTGTACGGACTAATCTTGGGAATGACAGAACTCTCTAGTATATAGTCAGTAATCTATGGACAGAACCTATTGTATAAAAATTTCACGAATAGGTAGAGTAGTGTCAGTAGTGATCTAGGCATTGAGATATTATGTACAATACGGCCGACGTATCTTGGCGAGTCTGAATATAGGCTCTGCGAAGTTTAGCGCATGAACACTCGTGAAGAAAACTGTTACTGTCATTTTTTTATATATACCAATGTACAAATAAAATTTCCCTAATACAGTGACCAAAAATATCAAAACACTTTGGAGACATTATAAATTAAAGATTCAATTTTGATACCTCACCTTTCGATAGGGGCAGATTTTATCACAAACACATACAATATTATTTACATTTAATACTTTTTATTTATTTACACTTATTATTATTTAATCACTGTCGCTGAGGGGGGAAATTCCTAACATAAAGTCGTCGGCCCCTTGTGTACCATGTGAGGTACTTGGCATAGGTTCATCTTCGTAATCGTCGCTCTCACTTTCAGACTCACTTTCTGAATCTGAAGCTGTATTAATGATGAATAATTGATCCGTCATTTCGTCAATAATATGGTCGCTCTTCCTATAGTCATGTTCGACCTCTTGCACTTTTCTGCATAAAGCACTCCATTCATTCTGACCCATTAAATTTACTTTTTCTTGTATGAGCTCCATTGTCCGGGTTACGTTCCAGTCGACGTTTTTAGCGGCTACGTGCCCTTTAATGGCAGCCCACACCATCTCGATGGGGTTTAAATCGGGATGATATGGGGGTAAACGAAGGACATCGTGGTTGTTTTGTTTAAACATTTCATCTATTACGTATTTTTTATTCACGTCTTTGTTTTTTTTTATTAGATCGTAAAGTTGTGGTTTACGCATGTCCTTTTCATATGGTATACCCTTTTCTAATAACCACGATTCCATTTTTGCCTTCTTGTCATTAGATGTAGGGGCAGGATCCATTAATTTGTTGTGGTACGGAGCATTATCGATAACCACCACCGAGTTAGGGCTCAAATTTGGAATCAGTTGGGTCCGTAACCATTTCTCATAATTTTTGAAATTCATGTCATCATGATAGTCTCCGGTTTTGCTGCCAGATTTGAACATTAGTAGCGCGTTCGGAACAAACCCTGCTTCTGACCCAGCGTGTACCATCACTATCCGCTGACCTTTTGATATCGGGCGCTTTAGTCCTTGAGCGGAACCATCTGACCACGCCTTACCTTTTGTATGTGATGAGTGGGCATACGACTCGTCAGTGAATACAATTGGTCGCCCTTCGTCCCTGTATTTTTTCATTGCCTTCAAGTACAAGATCCTTTTCAGGCGAATGTCGGTCTTCTCTATAAGAACCATTCTATTGGTTTCGGTCTTTCGCCACTTGAAACCCAAGTTTTTGATAATTGTCTTTAAGCTCGTTTTACCACCTTGAAAATTTATATCCCGTTTGAGTTTCGCTAGTAATTTGTTTATCGTCGGCATTTCTTTTTCAGTTTTGTGGAAGTTGTGTATGCATCTTTTTACTACTCCCTGGTCAAAATTATCCATATCAGTAATAGGTTTTGATCTAGACCTTTTTTTACCAGGCGTGCGGAATACTGAAAGTAAGCCCGAAATATTGCCTTCAGTTGCGATCCGCTGTACTGTGCGTTGGGACACACCAGTTGCGTTAGCAACTCTTAAATAAACTTTATCGACATCTTTTACGCCTTCTTCTTTTTCTTTTTTCATATATTGCGTTAAATCGTAAATAATTTTTCTCGCCTGGCGATTTAACACACTGTTATGTTTTGGTGGCATGTTTGGCGAATAATATAAGTGCTAACTGACACTTGCAAATAAAACAAATAAAACAAACAAAACAAACTTAACACTATTAATAAAAACAAACAACAATAACAACGAAAACTTTTGTAACCGACTGTGCTCAAGACAGAGATAGCGACACGAACACGACACCAATGCTAACGTGTGACTGAGAAATATTACCGTGTACCGAGCATTGCCGAATAAGCACGAAGCTTTACGAAGTAACCAGAAAGGGATGTCCAACACGCGTGCCTGAGGGTGTTGTTTAATCGATTTTTATTCAAATCGATTAAAATTAAGACATAAAAATATATTTATTTGCAATTTATAAGGAGGTTCTAAATTTTCTCAAATAGTCGTTACTCAAGAAGACGTTAATAGATAATTGATATTTAAGTACATTATGTCTTTCAGCTGAGAAAATAATATGTTTTTAGTTTTTTTTTTATTTAAGTCGAAATCTTGTTTATTATCAACAAAATTCACTATATTTGTAAATCTATTTCGTTTAATATCTTATATAAACAAAAATCAATAACTTCTAAATAAAACTAATCGATTGCGATATTTTATGACTAAAGGGTCGATTGTGTTTACTTATGGTCAATCTCTAGCCTAGACCACCGCCCCCCGTACGTCGCCTCATGCCACCATTTTGTTCCTTAAAAAAGCTATTGCGCAACCTTCTGCGCGAAGGTCGGACTCGCCAAGATACGTCGGCCGTATTATACTACGTACTAGAGGCGACACTGCATTCAGCTACTCTGTTCCACTCAACTGCGGTGCATACACCGCACTTTAATCAGTCACTCGCTAGGCGCTTATAGAGTTGACACGTGTTGTGTTGATTTAAAAAAAATCTCTTGATAAAAATATGCCGTCGTGTGAACTTAGATATTGCACAAATAATTCAAGAAATGTCAGTAAAAACCTAGGAATTACTTTTCATCGGTTAATAAGATACTTAATCGATAAAAACGTATTATGTGTTAATAATAAAACAAATTATTCCTAAGACGCCATCTCGTGTCATGAAATATAGATTATGAAATTGATATGTTCAGATGCGACATTTCTGTGGGTACTTAAGTACAGGACGAATATATTATTATACACATTTTTTTTTGTATAAACATATATAGGTTATTATAATTTGGCAAAATTTTTCATGTTTAAATCTGCTTATTATTCTTTTATTTTATTTTTAGATTTCGACATCAAAATCAAAGTGGTATAAATTCGTCCATTTTTAACTCTCGCGTGCCCAGCATTTATGAACGACTTTTATTCTAATTTTAATAAATATATTTGTAATTTAAATGTTATGTTAATAAGTTTTGTCAAACGTATATTTAGTATGTTTTGTATATTTGACTTAGATACCTTTTAAAATATTGAGATTAAAATGTGATAGTGATATAATATTATGTAATATTATATTAAATAAGCAAATATAATAAACAAAATAAATGACAAAATTTAAATATTGTTCTCGATATAATTTACCTATTTAACAATACAATCTACTATTACCTGCGGGTCATTCTTTCTATGTTTATTCTATGATAAAAAAAACAACCGCGCGAACACAGAGTAGCGCACATTTTTTGTTTGAGATAGCTGTTCTAGTAGCCTTTGATTTGCCGACGATATAGTCCTTAAGGCAGAATAGCTGGAGAACAAAGACCTCTGCACTGTGCTCAATGCCATCAATAGCGTCTCGCAAACGATAGATCATTAAATGAACATGCACTATGCCGGTAGTGGATGGAAGCACTAAGTTTGAAGTTGTCGACGAATATGTTTACCTAAGACAAATAGTCCGACAAGTTAAGCCCAACTTCGCATCAATTCAACTCGATTGGGCAGTGTTCCGGAGATTACAGCCCATCTTTTCGCCAGTTATACACTTCTAAACCAGATTGTACAACTGGTGCATATTGCAAGTGATGACATATGGCTCCAAGATGTGGTCCTTCACTGCTGGCCGTATAAGAAAGTTCAAGTCGCTCGGGGAGCTATCAAGAGGGCTACGCTCGGAATTTATCTGCGTGATAAACTTCGTAATGAGGATATCCGCAGTAGAACCAAAATTACTGACATAGCGCAACAGATTATTAAGCTGAAGTAACAATGGGCTGGCCATAAACCTCAAAGACCGACAACTGATGGGGAAGAAAGGTACTCGAGTGGCAGCGTTGTACCGGTAAGCGTAACGTGCCCTCGTAAAGGGCTCTCTATAGTCGTATTTTTAATTAGACGAAGTCAACTGACGTTTACTGTGTTGTCAGTTTTTGATGAAATAAAAATAGTGTTGTGACAAAGTGAATGATTGAAAAACTCCTGAATTAATGAAATTGCCTCGATTGTCTAGTGAATAGTTAGTGTGCTGAACTGCCGATATCGGGTACGGGGTTCGAATTTTAGTCGTCCTTTTTACATACCAACGAGTTTTCGACGACTATGTTCCTATAATATCTACCTATACTGAATACCGAGTGTTTTAAACATTAAGGAAAATATTGCGAGGAAACTTGTAAGAC
The DNA here is from genome assembly GCA_036936625.1 of Parnassius smintheus behrii. NCBI lineage: Eukaryota > Metazoa > Arthropoda > Insecta > Lepidoptera > Papilionidae > Parnassius > Parnassius smintheus. The sequence continues at coordinate 21,885,490 of JAUPFT010000013.1, read as the reverse complement.
TGTCCTATTTTCAATACATCATGTAGTTGAAACTATAGATGTATAAAATATAACAATTATAGGTAGGTAATCAGAATAAAAAAAATCGCTTATTACATAATTTGTTTTTATTCATTATCAGATAAAAAATCATCACTATCGCTTTCGGTGACATTAATTAAAAATCTGTCAGTAACATTGTCAATCATGTCGAGACCATACATTTTGTCTTCTTTTTTAATTATATGAGACACGCAGCTATTCCATTTTTCAGGTGTGATATGTTGAAGTCCTTCTTCAAAAAGTTTTTTTACTTCTGTCATTTTGAAGGTTTTGTTATTTCTTGCAACATATCCTTTAGCCTGCGCCCATACCAACTCAATGGGATTGAGCTCACAGTGGTATGGGGGCAGACGTAAAACAATTATCCCATGCTGCGCTGCCATCTCGTCCACAACATACTTATCGCAATGTTCTTGCTTGTGCTGCCGTACAATGTCTATAAGAGTAGCTTTAACCATTGTTGCTTCGAATGAAATATTTTTGCTCGTTAGCCACTCTGGTATTCTAGGTTTAGTCCAAGACATTTTAGGCAGCGATTCTAGTTTCCTGGAGTGGTAGGGGGCATTATCCATCACTACTACGGAATTTGGTTTTAGTTTTGGCAAGACACCCCAAAACCACTTCTCAAAGGAATCGGCATTCATCTCTTGATGATAATCTTCTTTTTTTTTTGGCTTCAAATATTAATAAGCTGTCTTCTACGAATCCTTCTTCCCCGCCTATATGGCCGATAATTAATCGTTTGCCCTTTCCTGAAGGCTGTTTTAAGCCAGTGGTCAAGCCATCTAGGAAGGCCTGGCGGGACGATAACACTGTCTGGTCAATCCATGCCTTCTTCGGTGCATGACCTTCAAGATAGTGAAAAATATCAATTAATTATTTGAAAGTACAATTTAATGTAAAGAAAACAGAAAATTGTAATTACCTTCGTTGATCCAGGTTTCATCTTGGTAATAAATATACCTTCCTTCCCTTCGATACTCTTTAATTTTTCGAAGGTATCGCTGGCGCCATAGAATAATGTCCTGTCTGTCAATTAAAATGCTGTGTCTTGATTTTGTGACATATTTGAAATTTAAATGTTTCATAACATTTCTTAATGTACTCCAAGAAAAATTGGGTAAGTCTGGGTCTTCATTGACAACCTTAAGAATCTGTAAAGTAATAAAATATGTTTTGAGTAAGGAAGTCTACGCAATCTAATACTTTGGTTTTACAAAGAACATTATGGTGGACACAGAATATAATGCAGTAGAAGGAATAAAGTTTAAGTTACCTTTATAATGGTGGGTGACTCATTTGCATAAAAAAAATTATGTACTTTTCGCCTTATAGCGGCAAAAGTAAAATCGTCTAATTTATCTTTGAAACTGTGTTTCGGTCCACGTTTCTCGGGAGACTTAAATTGTTCATTTTCTTTGCATTCTTTTAACACACTGTAAACTGAGGTCACACCAATTCCCAAAATGTCAGCTGTTTTCGAAACACATTCTTTTTTTTCGGGGGCCTCAATAGGTAATAGTGAAGCAGCTTTTTCCTCAAATACGTGTTTGTAGACGTTTTGTATCATAAGTTTTTCGGTAACGCTTAAAGCAATCCGTGGTCTCTTCTTTCTTGGAGACAAGCTTTGGCTTGACGTGCTTGGTTGAGGATCCATATCGTTTGTACGAAACAATATAGCAACAAATAAACACAACAATTACCACAAACACAACCTAACGAAAAACTTAACAAAAACAATAACTAAACAGCGTGAGCGCAGAAAAAACATTCGTGCTATCAGACCAGAGGTTAGAAGCCGAATAACAAACAAAATGGCGACCGACGCGCGCGGCGTTGATCGGTGTTGGCACTAGTCGCCGCGCCGCGCTTTGTAATAAAACCTCAAAAAACTGATTGTAGTTACATACTACTAGTAACTTATATCAGAGCACTTTTATACAATTTTATTGTAAAATAGAAATAATATTCTTTTATAGTTTGAAATGATTAACTATTCACACTCATTGTTCATTCATCTGATTGAACGAGAACTGAACGCATCACTATTACTTTAAATATGGCAACATTATTTTACAAAGTGACATTAGCTACTGTCAGTTGGCTTCGTCTAATTAAAAATACGACTATAGATGGAGTGACGACCTCGTAAGAGATACAGTAGGTCGTAGGATGCAGATGGGCCGTGCTTTGTCGTATTCCTTGGGATGTCTATGTACAGCAGTGAGTTGTATTAATGACGATGAAAAGCAATTTGTCTTACTATTGTGTTTGAAAATCGGACAGTGAAAGTGTTAAAGAAAAAAATCTAACTTACAGTTAGTCACCTATTAACAATTTAAATACAGACAAAACTTCACCCTCAACCACTTTGTCGTTTATTTTTAATGTCATTTAAATACAACATGTTTAAAATAATTTTATGCAGGTAAAATAAGTCAAAAAAATGTATTTGAATGCCAAGTCGAACCGATGTCAAATCTACTACATATTTTTTAATGTTTTAGGCCTAAAAACCAATGTATTCCTTCCCAAAGTTCATTGTCTACCTTGAACAATTTTTTTATTTGCATATCACCCCATTACTGGGCATATTTAGCATAATGATTTCTTATATTTTATCATATTTAGCATATTTGGGGTTTTTTGTTACATAGCAAGGAAAGAAAGAAATTTTTATAGAATAAGGTTGACAAACGAGAACACAGTCCACCTGATGGTAAGTGGATGTTGTGGCCCACAGACATCTACATTTAAACTCGATTAAGAATCAAAATGGAGATGCGTTGTCACCCCTGATGACTAAGATGGAATGCCTCGATTCCAATAAAACGGGTCTCCGTTTCTCTACACTCATCATACGAAACACAGCAGCATTAAGCTGTTATTTTACTCTGGTATTCCGTGAGAGCGTGGTCCATCCCCGGTCGAACCGACCCATTCATGCTACAATGATAACATAGTTGCAGCGTGGCTCTACCACGTATAGTTGCTGAAAGAAAAGATTGAAGTAGCCGTAACTAATAAAAGGAACTTAGATTCTCGTTAGGTAATTATTATACAAAGCATGGTAGCATTATGCTGCTATTAAGATATTGTATAGCTTTTGCGGGCTTTGAAGCCCGCGATAGCGCGAAGCGCTCAAGCGCGGCGACCGAATCAAGAAATTCCGTAACGAAAATAAACCTAACACCCTAAAACCTAACGTCGTCTAACGTCGTTTCAGTTCGGCAGACTTCGGCACGGTGTTTGTGTGCGTGCTACTAGACGTATGCGTGTAGACTAGTTGCATGTATTGTGAGATAATAAACATATTTTAAACAATAATATAGTTTATTGCAAGAAGCATATTCTTTGTATTTATATGAGTTGTCGTCGTTGCTAGCAACTTTCGTGAATTTAGAGTATTTAATAAACACAGACTTTACACTTAGGTAAATATATTTTTTTATTTAAATTTATATATTATTTTTGATGGCACGTTTGGCGCAGTGGCTGAACCACCCGATTGCAGCGTCGTGGATAACGGGTTCGATTCCCGCATGGAGCAAATATTTTTGCTAACAAAGAAGAAAAAATACTGCATAAATAAAATAAATAAATAATTATAATTGCATAAGTTGATAAAAATGCTATGCAATAGCTTTACCGCGGCAGTCCCCGAGTTCCACACGTATTTTTATTTAGCTTGTATGTGTGCACTTGTGGCATGCATGGTTTTCCCCTGGTCAAGCCAACCCATTCATGCAGTCTTCTCCACGTAAGTAGCGCCATTTAATGCAGTTGTGATTATCAGGAAATTCCCTTTCCTTCTTTAGTGTACACGTACAAATTACAATTTTTCTAGAAATTATTAATAGACTTTTTGTAATCTTACTGTCGTCTATAAGGGAAGTAGCAGGTAGTACATAGACAGAACAGTCTCAACAGTTCTGCTTTCAGCTAATGATTACCTGTTCCTCTTTTTTATTTAAACCTGAACCTTCACATTTCCCATTCACAGTGTTATCTCCGTGGTGAATATTACCCAGGGTTCGAGGTCTGGGCGCCGCCGGTGGTAATTACTAGAAATCTGCCTTCAAGTTATTAAGATTTAGATTCGTTTTCTTAGTTTCTTAATGACTTATCGATGGAATGCAATTCAATTCATGTGGTATTTTTTTTCGTAGTTTTGTTTTAATTGATATTTAACATTGTAAATGCATGATCTCACTTCCATTAATGATATAAAATGAATAAAATTTCTAAACTTAAGTAATTAAGAGATAAGTAGGTACATTGACCGTTTTATTACCCCACCACATTTTTAATCAATCATCGATATAATATTGTCAGAAGTGGGATTAAATCATGCCGATTTTACCTAAGGAGGAAACGGAGGGTGTCCGTACCCGAAGTTAACGCCAGCAGGAGACGGACCAAAGAAGATTTGGTGGTGCAACGCCGCAGACGTCGGAGGGCCAGCCGCCGGCTGCAGGCCCGTCAGTAGCACCTACATCTGCAGCACCTGACTTAGGTGCTCTGATGGTGATGCTGCAGGAGCAGGCTCGCCGACAGGAGGAGCAGGCCCGTTGGCTGAAAGAGCAGCAGGAGGAGCAGGCTCGCCGACAGGAGGAACAGGCTCGCCGACAGGAGGAACAGGCTCGCCTACAGGAGGAACAGGCCCGTCGGTTGGAAGATCAGCAGGCGGAATAGGCTCGTCGGTCGGAAGAGTAGATGCTCCTCATGAAGGACCTTCACGCTACCTTTGGGAAAGAGATAAGGGAGGTGAAGGATAGGGTTGCTCAATATGACAACCGCCTGTCTGAAGCTGAAACCCGAATCGAAGAACATGAAACCCGAATCAACCATGTGAACAATCGGGTTGACAACGTGATGGCTGACGTGAAGAAAACGCTGAACGACCTCAAACTTGGGGATGGAACTACAGCTCCCGTAGTAACTACAGCACCTTCGCCACTTGGGTTCAAGGTGCCACCGTTCGACGGGACTTCTTCCTGGTCAGCCTACAAAATCCAGTTTTAGGCTGTTATGAAGGCGAACGGCTGGAATAAAAGTCAGGCCATGACTGCTCTCACACTAGGCCTGCGCGACCAGGCCTTAACTGTTCTAGAAGCTCTCGGTAAAGAAGTGACTTACGAACAACTCCTTGAGGCATTGGAGGCGAGATATGGTGACGCCCACCTGTAACACGTCTTTCGTGCGCAGCTTAAAGATCGCGTGCAACGCATCAATGAAAACCTGCAGCAGTGGGCTCTAGAGGTAGAGAAGCTGGTGCGAAAAGCATACTGGTCTGTACCTGCGCTCATTGAAGGGAACCTTGTGCAGACATTCATCGACGGCATCCGCGACCTGGAAGTCAGAGCTGCTGTGAGGCTCGGGCACCACGAGACGCTTAAGGACGCCTTGGCCCATGCACTGGAGGTGGAAGCCGTGCGGCAGGATCATCGTTCCCATCGCGTCAGGGAGGTTGCAGCAGCTACAGTTCGCGACCACAATAAAGGATACAGCCCTAGGTGCTATGGCTGTGGGGAAAGGGGCCATCTTCTATCCAGCTGCCCTAAGCGATCCCTAGAAAGGAAAGGTGAACGATCTCAGAAGGGAAGTGCGGCTAACATCACCGCTCAGCAGCAGCCGGGATACGACTTTACTATCAGATATCGCAGCGGGAAATCTCATGGCAACGCAGATGCATTGTCAAGAAGACCTTGTCCTGAAGATTGGAAACATTGTACTAGGCAAAAGAGTAAGGAAGTGGTATCCGTGAGGATGCTCAGGACAGACCACCTCAGCAACGAGTGGAAGGACAGCCTACGACATGCACAGCAGGAAGATCCGGACTTCAAGCCGATTCTGGAATGGATGAAGGCCAGTGCTCCCAAGCCCAAGTGGAGCGACGTCTCAGCGATGAGTTCAACCACTAAAAGCTATTGGGCCCAGTGCGATAGCTTGCTGCTTCAGGATGGAGCTCTGTGCCGTAAATGGGAAAATGTTCGGGGAGACAGCTGTCATTTGCAAATGGTCGTCCCTAAAGCTAGAGTACTTTATGTTCTACAGCTGTACCATAATGATTGTTCAGGAGGCCATCTGGGAGTTAAACGAACTCTACTGAAGATCCGCGAACGGTTTTACTGGGTCCACTGTCGAAACGATGTCGAGGACTGGTGTCGCAAATGTAAAAGTTGTGCGGCTGTAAAGGGACCTCAGATTCGTAGCAGAGGTGCATTGAAGTTGTATAATGTTGGTGCACCATGGGAGAGAATAGCCATTGACGTGTCGGGCCCGTTTCCGAAAAGTGAAAGCGGTAACAAGTATTTCATGGTTGTGATGGATTACTTCACTAAGTGGCCAGAAGTCTTCGCCATTCCAAATCAAGAAGCTTCAACAGTTGCAGATAAACTAGTTCATGAAATCTTCTGTCGTTTTGGAGTACCTTCACAGCGATCAAAGAAGGAATTTTGAGTCTCAAATATTCCAGGAAACTTGCCGAGTTATGGGTACTCATAAAACAAGAACGACTTCTTATCACCCGCAATCTGATGGAATGGTAGAACGATTTAATCAGACATTGGAGAGGTACCTAGAAAAAGTTCTAGACAATCGGCAACGAGATTGGGACAAGCACATACAACCGTTTTTGTTGTCATATCGAAGCGCTGTTCACGAAAGTACATCAGTGACACCAGCTTTCGCAAACTGTGGGAGAGAATCACGGCTGCCTGCGGACCTGATCACCGGGATTCCACCTGATGCTCCACGCAGTATAACCGATTATGCAAATGACTTGCGGAACAAAATAAATGACATTTATGAGCACGTCAGACAATCGGGCCAGCAAATGTCTGAAAAGATGAAAACCCGGTACGACCGCAAAATGAACAACAAAGGGTTCGACGAAGGTTCACTAGTGTGGTTGCTCAATCCAGTCCGCAGCAAAGGGAAATCTCCTAAGCTTCAAGCTAAATGGGACGGCCCGTACCGGATTGTGACCAGGATCAACGATGTAACCTACCGGATACAGAAAGGCGCAAGAGAGACTCCTAAGATCGTCCATGTGGATCGCCTGGCGCGTTATTATGGGGCCGATAATGCTCGGGACGAGCATGTCTTAGGAGGGGGCAGTGTTGCGCGGCTAAGTTGACATCTGACACTAGCGCCATCTAGTGTCGGGTAACAGAGCGGGAGAGAGCTTTCCAGAAAATGATATCACTAATCTTTCAACCGACAGCGCCATCTGTTGTCAAAACGAAGAACTAAGCTTCTAGAAGCTGAGACTCGAACTTTCGGCGCTTTGTCGATTGGTGCGCCTATTTACATGAATGTTCTGGATGTTTCGGTACTAATGTGTATTTATAGGCGCTGCAAGGTGCGATCGGGGAAGTATTGAATTTGGCGAGACAAGCGAAGCTTCGGAGCGGAATAAAGTGAATCAGTGTGATTAATTATTAGTGTTTTAAGTTTAATTAGCGTAAAGTGAATTAAAGAGTTAATTTTGGTAATTCTATCGGCAATTTTTACTGTCACGAACCTCAAGCTCGTAACGATATAATAAGTAATAACTTATGTATTACTTATCAAATCCAAATTAATATTATTTTAGTTCTTTGGCAGTTTTGAAACGTACATTTTCAAGCTTTATGTACGAGTATACCTTTTTCGGTCTAAAACATGTTTGCAAGTGGAATTGCACTCAGCTAACCGGTTTTATCTACCTAGATCCTTACCTGGCGTTAGAAACAATTTAATTTTCTCATGCAACGTTTACATCACAGAAATCTAAATAATAAGGTACTAGAAATGCCATCTACTGTCTTTAATATCGGGACGCGTGTCGCCGGTTCGCAGCTTGCACACATATACAAACAATAAATACAAAATTTCGCCTACACGTATCTCTAGCATTCATGCAACAAAGATTAAACTATAACTTATTGCGTTAAGGAATATTTTATAAAAACGCAAAATCTCAGGAGGCGTAGCCATTTGGTCCAATAATTAACAGAGGATAATGCAAAAATTACGTGATTTATACCGAAATCCGTTTTAAAAATTGCCAAAAATTTCATAGACTATGAATAACAATGGAGCCCTACCTTAATTATCAAATACCTTGAAGACTTAAACACAGAAATTTAGCTGTAACACTCGCCTGGATCTTAAGTGACGCAGTGTTTTCCCGCCGAAAACAGAAATGGACGGCTTCTGTTGTTGCCTTGAGCGTCATTGACAAACTGCATCTGGTGACCCTATACCACTACGTACCCGCGCTTCCCTTTAACCGTGTTTGAGTCGTTCACGTGGTAACTTGTCCGAGATAATACGAGTGTCCGGCACTAGGTGCCGATGGATGGTGTAGATGGATTTCAACAATTAAAGTATCGTTTTATTCGTCTTAAAAACCCAAGTATAAAGCTAATTTCCATACGTAGTAGAGCCACCCTGCAGCTATATTATGGACCAGGGTAGGACCACGTTCTGACAGAGTAAAATAGCAGCTTAATACTGCTCTGTTTCGTGTGGTGAGTGTAGAGATCCGGTGCTTTTTTTTACTGACAATGAAGCATTCCATCTTGGTCCTCATGGGTGACAACTCATCTGCAGTTTGATTCTGAATTTAAGATAAAAATGTAGATGTCTTTGGGTCACAGAATTCACTTACCATCAGGTGGTCAGTGAGCTCGTTTCTCACCCTTATTCTATAAAAAAAGTTTTAATTTCAAGGTTCAGCGATTGAATGCTTAAAAGTTAAAAACTAAACGTCACGAACGAAACGAGTCACAACTTGTGAAATGCATGCTCTAGTTTTCTCTTAAATTGTATGTGATAGACGAAAACTTTATACCTTGTGCATTCCATATTGTTTAAATTACAAATGGTGGCGCTACACACGCATTTGGTGTGCTCAACTCTGCCGTTACAGCCTATTAAAGTCCACTGCTGAACATAGGCCTCCCCCATAGATTGCCTTATAGGGGGGATATTTGTCATAGTTGCCACGCTTCATCATCATCATCATTACAGCCCTTCACAAGTCCTCTGCTGAACATAGGCCTCCCCCATAGATTGCCTTATAGGGGGATATTTGTCACAGTTGCCACGCTTCATCATCATCATCATTACAGCCCTTCACAAGTCCACTGCTGAACATAGGCCTCCCCCATAGATTGCCTCATAGGGGGGATATTTGTCACAGTTGCCACGCTTCGTCATTATCATCATTACAGCCCTTCACAAGTCCACTGCTGAACATAAGCCTCCCCCATAGATTTCCTTACAGGGGGGATATTTGTCACAGTTGCCACGCTTCATCATCATCATCATTACAGCCCTTCAGAAGTCCACTGCTGAACATAGGCCTCCCCCATAGATTGCCTCATAGGGGGGATATTTGTCACAGTTGCCACGCTTCATCATCATCATCATTACAGCCCTTCACAAGTCCACTGCTGAACATAGGCCTCCCCCATAGATTGCCTCATAGGGGGGATATTTGTCACTGTTGCCACGCTTCATCATCATCATCATTACAGCCCTTCACAAGTCCACTGCTGAACATAAGCCTCCCCCATAGATTGCCTCATAGGGGGGATATTTGTCACAGTTGCCACGCTTCATCATCATCATCATTACAGCCCTTCAGAAGTCCACTGCTGAACATAGGCCTCCGCCATAGATTGTCTCATAGGGGGGATATTTGTCACAGTTGCCACGCTTCATCATCATCATCATTACAGCCCTTCAGAAGTCCACTGCTGAACATAGGCCTCCCCCATAGATTGCCTCATAGGGGGGATATTTGTCACTGTTGCCACGCTTCATCATCATCATCATTACAGCCCTTCACAAGTCCACTGCTGAACATAGGCCTCCCCCATAGATTGCCTCATAGGAGGGATATTTGTCACAGTTGCCACGCTTCATCATCATCATCATTACAGCCCTTCAGAAGTCCACTGCTGAACATAGGCCTCCCCCATAGATTGCCTCATAGGGGGGATATTTGTCACAGTTGCCACGCTTCATCATCATCATCATTACAGCCCTTCACAAGTCCACTGCTGAACATAGGCCTCCTCCATAGATTGCCTCATAGGGGGGATATTTGTCACTGTTGCCACGCTTCATCATCATCATCATCATCATTACAGCCCTTCACAAGTCCACTGCTGAACATAGGCCTCCTCCAAGGAATGCCACAAGGCACGGTCCTGAGACACCTGCATCCATCGACTTTCTGCATGTCTTACCAGGTCGTCACTCCATCTAGTGGGGGGTCGCCCCCACTAGATGGAGTGACTACTACGCCTATCAGTACGAGGCTGCCATTCGAAAACCTTTCTTCCCCATCGGTTATCGGTTCTTCTAGCTATATGGCCGGCCCATTACCACTTCAGCTTACTAATCCGTTGGGCTATGTCGGTCACTCTGGTTCTACTGCGGATATCCTCATTTTTAAGTTTATCACGCAGAGAAACTCCGAGCATAGCCCTCTCCATGGCTCGCTGAGCGACTGACCCGCACTGGTTGCACAGCTTAGTTTTCAGATTTTGAGGTATACCTGACGAGAAGTTGCCACGCTTATTAGGTGGTATTAGGAAGACTCTCCTGCCCATATGATTTTCTCAATTCTTTATCATCATCATTCTCTAAACCATTTCCCATTATCTGGGGTCGGCGCAGTAAACCTTCTTGTTCCATTCCTCTCATTTTTCTCAATTCTTTAGTAATGAAAAAAATATTATTTTAGGTATGTCATTAAGCGGAGCATTAACTGTTGTCTACAGTATGTTGGATGGTTTTGGACCGTGGTGGTATATCTTGACTGTTATACCCATGTCTTTCACGGGAGGCTTTACATCACTGTTTACCGGTGCCTTTTGCTATGTGAATGACATCACTACAGTTGAAAAGAGGTCATTTAGGTAAAAAAATTGTTTGGCGCGAATGTGAGTGTAATGCTTCGTAACTGCTAATGCTGATGTCAATAATTGCATATAATATTGTAGTATTATTATTTTTTGATCTATTAATCCATTTCAGAATGACCGTTGTAGAAGCTGCCGTATCAGTTGGTAGTGTCACAGGTTCAATCGCCAGCTCTTACGTTCTGAGTGCAGTTGGACATGTATACCTGTTACTTATTACAGTAACACTTCAAGTTGCTGCGTACGTTTTTACTAACGTGTGCTTTGAGGAATCGTTACCGGGTGCAGTCCAGGTACTTTTTAGAATATTTTTTTAAAATAAAATAAGGATAACACCACGAACACACGGTCTACATGATGGTAAGTCGATGTTGTGACCCATAAATATCTACATTCATCCTCGATTACGAATAAAAATGTAGATGCATATTGTAGATGAGACTAAGATAGAATTTTTCGTCACCGTAATAAGGGTCTCCGGTTCACATGCTCACCCTAAGAAATACGGCAACATTAAACTGCTATTTTACGCTGGTATTTTGTGAGAGTGCGGCCCTACCCCAGTAGAGCCGACCCTTTTGTACTACAACCATAATATTGCTCCAGAGAAGCATCACCACGTTAAAAGTAAATTATTTATAGTAATATGTAAAAAGTTACAGCCTATATACGTCTTATTGCTGGGCACAGGCCTCCCCTCATTTCTGAGAGGGATAGCTCAGATGGTTAACGCTCGCTGTAAATAGTAATATGTACTTATAACTTATTAAACTCTTTCATTCTTTTTGTTTTAGGGCACTCTGTCATCTGTTTTAGATTTTTCGCTTGTAAAAGAGATGGGTCAGAAATGCTTCAAGAGGCGACCAAATCACGGTCGTGCTCAAATCCTGCTCTTGATCTTTGCGAATAGTTTGTCAGTATTCATCATGTACGGATTAATGAATTTGGAGTACGATTACACGAAGGCAAAGCTTAATTGGGCTATAAGGCAGTACACGATGTATTCAGCAGTGAACACGATGATATCTTTTCTTGGGTCTTTTATTGGAGTCCTTTTGGTGCAGAGGATATTTCATGTTAGCGACTTGTCATTTTCTATTGTAGCGTTCTTGTCGTCTGCAATTGAATACGTAATTAAGACGTTCGCAGTTACCACGTGGTATATGTACTTTGGTAAGTTTCCATGCTGTTATTCACTAATTGAGCTCTAATTGTTGTGAAGGATCGAATTAAATATCGTTTATGACGTAATTTATCCCGTGCTAACTATAATGTGCCGTAGTAGCTCAGATGGTTAACGCTCGCTGTAAATATAACAGAACGCGGGTAACCCGGGTTCGATCCCCGCCGGCACCAATGAAATTGTTAATTACAATTGTAAGTGCTGATTTATCACGTGCTCGGTGGTGAAGGAAAACATCGTGAGGAGACCTGCATGTCTGAGGAATTAAAAAAAAATATTTCGAAGACATGTGAAGTTTGCCATTACGCATTGGGGCAACGCGGCGGACACTTCCTTGCCCTAAAACCCTCTCAGAAATGACGGGAGGCCTCTGCCCAACAGTGGGACGTATATAGGCTGTAACTTTACTTTACTAACTGACGATAATAGCTATAGAGGGAGCAACAGGCGTTGGTTACCATTAATTTTTGCGTTTATTTTAAACTGTAAACTATATAAACCGAAATGTTTGCTACTATGATTACCAGAAGAAAGATAAAATATTTTGAGATCGGATAAAGTAATAATCAGGAGCCTGTTGCTGGATTTTTATGGAGATACTTTAAAATCAGGACAATATATACGAGAAGCGGAAGTACGGTCAGTGGCTTTAACCGTAGAGGTCCAGGAAATATATAATGAAAAAAAAAAACTGTTGTTTCAGGTGCTGGAGTATCTTTATTCAAACGCTTATCATCTCTATTGATCCGCTCCATGTTAACGAAATTGTTGCCTGTGGAAGACATTGCGAAAGGTTTTGCATTGATGTGCGCCGTTGAAGCCATTTCCTCCTTGATATCACCAGCACTGTACAATTCATTGTATGTTTCTACTATCAAATGCTTCCCGGGCGCCATCTATGTACTCAGTAGTGGTATTACAGTATTGTGTGTTCTTTTCTTGGGGTAAGTATACAAATTTTACCTACTTACTATAATGTTAGAACAAAAATATAGGTACATACCTAAGTTAAAAATCGGTTTTGCATGAAAACTAAGAGATTTAGTGACTTTAGTAGAAGTGTATGGACCCTTTTGTTATGTAAAACTGCAAATCATGAAAGTTCTCTTGTAAACTATTGCCCTAATACCCAAACGCTTCTCAGTTTTAAATATCGTTAAGTCTCTTACTGTCACAGTCACTTTGACTTAAAGTGATATTTGGGCATATATCTCTTATTTTGTGAGATAATCATCAAAAACATTATGAAAATATGAGAATGAAAAATATTTTATTTGACAGCACCTTTACAAATAATTTAGCAGTGGTTCTCACACTAGGCACGCCGAACTGCATCGTTTTTTTTTTTTTTTGCGCCCGAAGCAATTAAAGGGCTACCCTGTACGTAGGGAGGCGGAAAATGCATTACGCATACCACGATAGCCGGTCTATCGTGGTTATGAGGGGCTCACTGTCCTACCGGGGACCCTAAGTGATACCCTCTAAAAACCGCCTTTGGAGACAGGCAACCGGCTGATTAAGCTCTATTGTGCCTAGAGGTTGCAAATATTCGATAGTTTTGATTTTCGAATATTCGAATATTTTTTCAGTGCTGTTCGAATATTCGAATATATTTAAAAAAAACACTTCAAATATCAGCTTTTATTGCTTTAGGAACAGAACAATAATCAACATTGCAAATAATCTAACATTTGGTATGTTAGATTATATAATACACGAATAGAATCGTCATTTATCTTTAAACAATATAAACTCAGTGTTTATTTAAATAAAAAGTATTATCAAATTCTTAAACATAGTAGAAAACATGTTCTTATAAATCTCACGATTATAAATGGACATGTTAATCAAAACACAATAATTAACATTGCAAATACTCTAACATACTAACACGAATAGTATCATCATTTATCTTTAAACAATATAAACTCGGTGTTTAGTAAAATAAAAAGTATTATCAAATTCTTAAACATAGTAGGGGAACCTTATGTTCTTATAAATCTCATGAACATGTTAATCAAATCAATTATAAAATTCTCAAACAATTCAAAAAGTCTTAAACTCGTTAATAATAAAAATAAAAAGTATCACAAATGTAAAGGTGTCGTAAAGGCATTGCAGTATCATTTTCATATGCAATATTACACTAATAAATCAGATTCATCAATAATAACTCAGAATTAAGTCAGATTAACCTATTATAATATAAAATCAACACAGCTCATAATAATTATTGTTTTTTACGTATTCTTTGAAAGTGAGACCTGAGGAAACTTAAGGCGTCTAAGGAATCATCGCTTAATTTACATCTGAGATGATTGCAGATATACTTCGTAGAAGAAAATACCTATTCGCACTCTACACTAGTTAGTGGAATGCACATTAACACGTCATAAGCCTGAGTTAGGTGTATTTGTCTTGGCGCTCCTGCATCATATAAAGCCATCTGCATTTTTATTGATGATTCTAGATCATCTTCGCAAGTTGCTGTGAACGTAGAAGGCCTTGCACACATTTCATCATCTATTTTTTTCTGCAGCTGTTCTTTTATTGACATATTTGTGATCCTAGACGCTTCTTCATTTTGACAATGCTGTAGATCTGCTAGAAACATGTCATCTTCGTCATCAGAAGCGCCAGTATAAGTTATTGTTGAAGGTCTTTGATTAAAGTATTTTTTTTGTATGTCAACTATGACTTTGGTGATAACATCATTTCCTACTTTAGGGAAGACAGTAGAAGATTGTTCCTGGTAGTATTTGTTAGGATTGTGTAAATACTTCAGTGTACATACCAGATCTGTTTGTCGGTGTTGAGCGATTCTTAATGTTAAAGCCTGAAGGAGTCTACTACTGATAACCCCATTGTATTCTTGTAATTTAGTGACCATGAATTGCAGGGCTGTATCCGCAGTTAATAAATTCGCCTTTTCTTGGCAAATAGCTTCTACAGTGCTTTTTATGATAGTGAGAGTCGTAGATAAATCCTGCAAAAGATCAAGCTCGTAGGTACTGAACATAGTTTTTTCTTTCAAGTCAATCAGTGCCTTTAATATTGCATCCTTTAAAAGCAAAAATTTTGAAACCATGTCCGCCATGCTGCTCCACCGCGTTTTGCAATCTAAAATCAGGCCCGCTCTTTTGTTATCTTCAAGGACATGTTTATTTAAAACTTCTGTCCTAGTTGGAAAAATTTCACTACCTTTCGTACTTTAACAATCAAATCCTTATAATCGACATTAAGCCTGGATTCACTTCTGGTTTCTGCATTACTAACTACAAAACCTTGTCCATCGTCATTTTCATCTGTTTCTTCATCTTCTGATTCTTCTGCCTTTGAATCTACTATTGTAGATAATGTCTCCTCTGTGTCTATTTCTTCTGAATTTTCAACAGTTTCTACACTTTGACTATATAAGTTCTTATATATGACATCCACCACTGCACACTGAATTCCATGTGCGAGGCATAATTGGTGAAATGAAGGTATTTGACGACCCATGGCAGTCATAACGCTAGCACCGTCTGTCACTACACCTACTACGTCATCTTCTAAAAATAGATCGTAGGACCCTAATTTAACCCGCAAAATATGATTACATCTTTCCGATGTTCCTCTACCTGTAATTCTTGCCAATCCCAAGTTTCTGAAAGGCTTGTCATTGTCATTGAAATTAGGGCAGTGAATGTTAATATTCACATAACGCCGGTTGCTAGCTGATGTCCACTCATCAAGATAGACGGAAAATTTCTGTCCTTTTGCTTTTAAAACCGACAATTCTTTTCTCAGTTCTTGTTTTAACTGGTCACTTTTTTCTATAACAATCTTCTTAATTGTGTTCGGAGATTTCGGCAAAGCTTTGTATCCACTTTTTAAAAAAATCATACGTATAGATTCTGATTTGCAAAAAACGTTGAATGGTTGACCATCACACGCAGTCATTTTGGAAATCGCAGTTTCTACATTATCTTCTTTGGTGTTCTGATGGTAATCGTCAATTCTGACTTTTTTGTCTTGGGCATGGGCCGCTGATCTTGTTCTTGTACTACCTCATTTGTGGGAGTGGTAGGCGTAGCAGTCGCTGGAATCTGTCGAATATTTCTTCTTGTATCTAGTAGACCGAACAATAAAAAAAAATCTTATGAGTAAAGGCGTTAATACCTTTTGGTCAAAAGTAATAAATGTAAGTGAACAAGTAGTTAATAAAGGTAAAAGCCGTAAAAGTAAGTTAAATGAGTGACTAACCAGGCACACTTGGATGTTGTTTCTTCAAGTGATTGTGTAAGCATGTATTTGAGCATTGAAGAATTCTTTTGCATAATTTGCATTTTGCGTGACTTCCATCCTCAGTCCGTAAGAAAGAGTTCCATACGAAGATTTGTCAAACGTACGTTTTGTGTACTCTTTAAAAACCAATTTATCCATCGTCAACTGATCTGCAATGTAATTGAATTTGATACTTGTAAATATATATAACGTTGGTATTTGGTGATCATTGCAAAGTGAGTTTTTAGGTTAGGTCATAAATTCAACCACCGTATTTGCAAAAAAATAACAAAATACACAATACTTACATAAAACAATCCACAAATACTTTTATATAAATACCAGAATCAAATCACTTCACAAAAGACAAAATGCACAGCTTTGCAAGTATATAACAACGCGTTCTGTAAGTGGATGAACTCAACAAAATGGCGTCAAGTCACTCAAGCCGTTAAGCAGTGTTGCCAACAACAATTTTTAAATTCTACCAACATAGACTTGACTAGATTTTTTTTTGGTAGTTATTCGAATATTCGAATATATATTTATTTACTATTCGAATATAAAATTGGAAATAAAATTCGAATAATTCGAATATTCGAATATTTGATTGCAACCTCTATTGTGCCTTATCATGAGCGACCCTCTTTTGGGAAAAGAGGGCGCAGGCGGCTAAGTGCCGCTGAGGGAGTGCCTACGAAGACAAATTAATGTTAGTTATTACAATAATTTTATTTAATTGGCCTGAGCCGCCAGGAGACAGTTCAGGTCGTTTGAAAGTTTATTAGGCGGGTCCGAGAGAGAGTTTCTCGGCCTGCGGACACGATAGCGAGAGGGGGGTGGGGCTGCATAAGAAGCTGCCTCACGAATTAAATGGTTTGGGTGCGACTCTGAGGCTTTGAAGAAGTTCTCAGAGAGTTTTTTAAAAAATTGTTGAATTGTTGGGAGCTCTAAGTCCCGATGAAGGTCGGCATTACGGACGTACCAAGGTGCGTTCGCAGCTCGACGACAGAAGAGGTTCTGAACTATTTGGAGTTCATTTAAAATATTTGGGTTTGCGTGGGCAAAAACTGGGCCCGCGTAGGAAACTGCATCGTTAGAGCCATATACACATACTAACAAAAACATAATTCGTGCACGGCTGACTTTACAAAACTTTCCCTTTAAATGTCCACTCCATTTTATTTATTGTCTATAAATATAAATATATATTTAAACACATATATACACACATTATATTGTATATATGCATATTTTATACGTGGTAGAGCCATGCTGCAGTTATATTAGATGTATAGTTGTAGCACGAATGGGTCGGCTCGACCGGGGAAGGACCACTCTCTCACAGAATACCAGCGTGAAATAGTAGCTTAATGCTGCTGTATTTCGTATGGTGAGTGTAGAGAACCGGAGACCCTTTTTACAGGAAACGAGGCATTTCATCTTAGTCCTCACGGGTGACAACGCATCTGAATTTTGATTCGTTATGGAGGACAGTAGTTGTCTATGGGCCACAGCGTCTACTTACCATCAGGTGGACGGTGTGCTTATCCTATAAAAAACTATAATAACGATATAAGTATCAATATTGGGCATACAGCAAACCTAGACAATGTTTGAACTAGCATCTCTGTTTGTTTATAATTAAAGGTAAGCAACCAATTTCGTATTTCCATTTTAGTTGTGTTCCTCGAGCAATCTCTTATGTCGCATGCCTTCATAACTTAGTTACATTTTAGTGTTTCAATGAATGGACTAACTAAATCGATTTGCGAAAGCTGTGCGAACGCTTGGTAATGACATTTAAAACACCCGTTTTTTCATCAGCTCATTGTATTTACGTGAGCTATGAGCACATGTAGCCACATATAAGAGAAATAGCTGCAGAACTGTAAGTACTTTACGATGTCTGCTGTTGGATACCTGTATTTCTTGTTAAGCATAACATACAGGACATAGCATTCCTCTACTTAGTTTATATACAATCTGTTTAGCTATTCCGAGTGTTAGCTCGGTCAGAGACAGCCAAAATTTAAAAAAAATGCTTTTCATGTCTTACTAGCATGCATAACCTATAAAATCTTCATAGAATTGCGATAGAACAGATAGACTTACGTGGTAGAGTCACGCTGCGTTATATTATGGTTGTAGCACGAATAGGTCGGCTCGACCGAGGTAGGGACCAGGCTCGCACAGAATATAAGGTTAAAATGGCACCTTAATGCTGCTGTGTTTCGTATGGTGAGTTTTAACATTAGGAGATCCATTTTACTGGAAATGAGGCATTCTATCGTAGTCCTCAGGGGCGACAACCTATCTTGCATTTTAGTTCTCAATCGAAGATAAAAGTAGATGTCTGTGGGCCACAGCATCCACTTTCATGCAACAAAGATTAAACTATAAACAATTGCGTTATGGAATATTGTATAAAAACGTTAAATCTCAGGAGGCGTAGCCACTCGGTCCAATAGTTAACGTGTGCTAAAAATAGAGAATGACTAATATATAACGCTAACTCTCACTTGGGCATAGTGCAGCGCAACGCACGTTTCGGAGTCTCACACCAAGATATACCTAACTAATTAACTAAAAGTGTCTCGGTAATAGACGCTTTTAGTCTTAGCTTTACTTTTAGACGTTTTATAATTATAGAAAAGGGGATGTAATAAAACGTTAATGATAACTTTATCCATTTATCTTTAATATCCGGATCTTTTGGAAACCTGGAATAATAGCGTTGTATTGAATAAACAGATAAATAAATAAAATTAATACATTATACAAACAGCAAATAAATAAATATAATATTTATGGGTGATATATTCATTATTTATTATTAGTTTTAAAGATCTGTAACTGACTTTCTGTTGTTTGCTATTTTTCAGTTACCCGGCTTCTTATAGATTGAATTTAGCCTACTATCCTTATAATATAATTATTTATCGTTACAATATATTAAAACTGCATAAAAATTTATCTAGTAATTTAAAAGTACAAACAGATAATCGCTGATAAACGGTAAACGGTATAAAAATTTAGAAAGAAAAAGAAGTGGAGAAGGTGTAAATAAATATTTAACGAAAAATCACATTCCATTCCCGTTTCGGTAAAACTAGATAAGTCAAACAATAAATTGTCGGTATAAAATTAGTGTCATGTCACTGACTCGCATTCGACTCCTACGGCCGTGTTCTTGGAAATTTACACAATTCGATTGTATTTTTTTTATGTGTGTCTCAGAACCCTTTTCTAGGCAAACCGATTTTAATGATTCTTTTTTTATTTGAAAGCTGGTGCAACTCGAATGTACAAAACCACTCGTTAATATTTATGACTTCGAAATCTCTGGAAAATATTCTTGTAACCAACGGATATGGCTTAAAATGAACATCGACAGAATCATATATAGGTACTATTACGTATAAACGTTGATCGGAAAATGAACTCCATATTGATTGTAAGTTATCAACTAGCACTAAACCTGGTTTAGTCTATAGCCAGTTTGGGTTTCGACAGAAGCGTTTTATGGGATGGTACCTAGGTACATAAAGTGCCTTGACCTTCAAATTGAGCCTTCGAAGATAGAGCACTAGACCCTAAGCGGTCCGAGGAACTGATATTTAAATTATAGGTATAATATGTTTAGCTGAAAAAGTAAGAAGAAATTTAAGGAATTTGATATTTTAACATTGGGCTCTCAATACGCAAAAGTGATATGCATTCTGTATATAATAGGAACTTAAGCGACTAGCACTAATTACTCGAATTCACATGGTCAGTAATTTATTCTTGGGATAATGTATACGCTTTTACAACAAAATCCCAGAAAATATAAGAATAAAAATTGTCCACCGCAAGGTTCAAAACTCTATTAAACAAAGATTGTATATAAAGGGTTATTATAGTACATATAGAGATAATAAACCCTAGAAATGGGATGATCGCAACCAAGCTATTTGCAATTTAATTACTTACATTTTACAAAATGTTCCTCCACAGCGTGTCGGCGGACTCCTCCTGCCCTCGAAAATATTTTATTCCTCCATAGATGCTGGTTTCCAATTAATGATTTCCTTAAGCCTAAGCAGTTAATAATTTTAAAGTTGCCGGCGGAGATTGGACCCGGGTTGCTCGCGTACCGAGAAATGAAATCTACGGCCAAAGCTGCCACGGAAACGGAACATTGACTCATTATGGTATTTACACTGTTTACTAATTTGTTTCAGGTTCGTGCAATATTTCATTTGGAAAGGATCTCAAGGAAGTTTTCAACAGTTAGAGGAAGAAGACACATCATAAATATATAATAAAATGTTATCGTAATATTATATTACATGTATAAATGAAACATTTACAGCGTATAAACGAATTTACTCAATAATTAAGAACAAATCTTGTCCAGATGTCATAAACAATAATATTAAAATGTTGTTTAAAATTTTACCATATTTTTTAAAATTATTTTGTTTACATAGAAATAGAAACGACACAGGTTTTTAGAATCTGCAATTTTTTAAGAACTAAACTGCACATGCCTCCCTCGTATATTTTGCGATATTATCGCTATTATCACTTAAAATAAAGTAAAAACCGGCCAAGAGCGTGTCGGGCCACGCTCAGTGTAGGGTTCCGTAGTTTCCCGTCCGTCACAATAAGTGTTCCCACTTATGAGTTTAAAGGTGGGTATCTATTATGTTCGCGCTCCAGCAGCGCTCCGCATTCCTGCAACTGCTCCCGGTAGTGGGTAGGTGCGCGAACATGGAGCGTGCATAATTGCACGCTCCGCGGCAGGCGCTTCGACTTTCCATCCAAGTTCAAAATGATTTTCCTAGAAAGGCCTTATAAAGTTCTACTTTACAGATTTTTTTCATATCTTCTAAACTTATGGTTCAAAAGTTAGAGGGGGGGGGGACACATTGTTTTTTACTTTTGGAGCGATTATTTCCGAAATTATTGACATTATCAAAAAATGATCCTAGTAAACCCCTATTCATTTTTAAATACCTTTCCAACAATATATCACACGTTAGGGTTGAAATCAAAAAAAAATCACTTCTCACTTTACATATAGGGCTATCCTAATAAAACATTTTTTTCCAATTTTTATTTTACCACTGATTATTAGACTAAACGTGATTGATACACATATTGGTACCAAATTTCAGCTTTCTAGTGCTAACGGTCACAGAGATTAAGCGCGACGGACGAAGACGGACAGACAGACATGGCGAAACTATAAGGGTTCCTAGTTGACTACGGAACCCTAAAAATGGTAAAATCTACTAGCAAGCAAATGCTCGCAGATTAAGACCTTATGATACTTGATACAGTAAATGTTACAAAATGTACCGAAAAGACGAGGGAGGCGCGTAAAGTTTTAAATTAGACGATATCTAAGTATTTGCATATTTTAGCAATATTTTAGCATAATGTTTTCAATCATAGAAATTAAAATAAGTACACAAAGTGTGATCAATTCGACTCGCTATGACGCAGTGTCTTTTTGTATATATATAGGTAATAAATTATATTATACATTTACAATATATTTTTAAGAATTTAGTTAGTTTTAGAGAACTTAAAGTAGGTATATAATAATATAGGTCGTGTCGTTTCTATAATTTATTTTTCTTGGAATCACACTGGACGCAAAGCTTCAATGGCTCCCCCATATATCAAAACTAGCTAGCAGACTTAGTTCTGCAGCATATGCTGTAAAAAAGATTAGAACTCTTACTAGTGTTGAAACAGCTAGAATAGTTTACTTCAGTTATTTCCATAGCATTATGTCGTATGGTATTTTGCTATGGGGACACGCGACTGACACTGAAATTATATTTATTTTACAGAAGAGGGCCATTAGAGCAATATATAATTTAAAACCAAAAGAGTCACTGAGACAAAAATTTAAAGAAATTAATATATTAACTCTGGCCTCTCAATACATTTATGAAAATGTAATGTACGTACACAAAAATAAAAGTAGTTTTGCGAAAATAAGTGATATTCATTCTGTAAATACTAGGAACAGACACAAGCTGGTAGTACCAGTTACTCGACTCCACCGAGTCAGTAATTCATTCTTGGGGCGATGTATACGCTTTTACAACAAAATCCCAGAAAATATACAAAATTTGTCATACACAAAGTTCAAAAATGTTATTAAACTAAGTTTGTATAAAAAGGGTTATTATAATATTAAGGAATTTATAGATGATAATAACCCCTGGGAAGGGTGATCGCTACCAAGCTATTTCTAATTTATCTTGTGTTGTTGATTGTAAACATGATTGTAAGCTATTATTAAAAAAAAAAAGTCCGGCTGGGTTTCTTGCTGGTTCTTCCCAGGACAGAGGTTTTTTTTGGGAACCAGTGGTAAATTAAAAAAGTGACGTTCAATAAGTATTTTTATAATCTACATTGAATAAAAAAGTTTCTATTTCTATTTATATTTCTAGGTATGACGACGTGTCTTTTTGATATATATAATAAATTATATTACGTACTTACAATATATTTTTAAGAATTTAGTTTACCCGAAGGGCAAAGTTGTGATATGGTTTATGTGATAATGACAAGAACATAGGTAATGACAAGATCTTAACGATTGTACTAAATATATTTTATTTTTATAAAAATATTTCTTAATTTGACAGTTGTTTTGTAAACAGTAAAGCGACCACAATTTTATCTAGATTTGTTGCATTTTTTAATGCAGTAAAACCGTCGACATTTTGTAGTCTAAAACAACCCAATCAAGACCAATTACTTCTTAGATTTAAATATTTCGAGTACTGATTCGTACAAAATGAGAAGCAATGAACAATAATTATCCTTTGACAAAAAATCCCAATAAATGTTAATACTTCTGAAAAGCTCCTGAAATTCTTTTTTGCGTCACGTATCTGAAGGCTGCAGGGAACGTTTTTTCTATTAGCTCTTTCTTGCTTGAATTTTAACAAAGGTTGAATAATTTGCCTCAGACTCAAGCAACTTCTAGTTTTGGCTTTATACCGGCAGACTTTTTTTGACTGTGAGGAAAAATTAGAATTTTGGTTGCTTGGCCCAGTCACCCTGTTGTACCACCTGTAGAAGTATTTGTACCGCATTATTTTTAAATGTAACTTTATATTTTTGGATAAAAGTGTAATTAAGGGTGGCCGTCAGCCAAATACTTTCAGCACGATCCCCTTGTACCTTTAAAAATACATTATATCTTCTTGTTTCTATGGAATGTACTCTTATTAAACACGATATACGTAACTTTCCATAAAACATTATAGAAAAACGACAAAAGATACACATCCTAAACCTAACATAAAATAAATATAGGTCTATATCTATCGAACTATATCTAATTCAAATCATATCCTACTTTACGAACGGAAATAAAAAATAAATTTAGTAGGTATCTTTGACCTTGTCACTTCGCAGGGTCACATGCTATGATTTGAATTTCGATAGATTTTAATTAATTTATTTATTTAATTCAAAATTTTTTGATTTTATTTTTTGTAAAATATCAGTGCCAAGGCTTACTCCGTTCAAATGTTACACCCTATTTTTTCCAGACGGTAAAAAAGTCATGTCATCCAGTATATCCTGGCTCCAATAGAACATTACCCTATCCCAGTCTTCTTGAGTCCATGACACACAATTTCGAGCGAAGCTAAGCCTGCCAACTCGGTACTCACGGAGTAATTTTGGGCCGCGGGCTTGGTGATGACTGCATATATTGGCAGCGAAAAACCTGACTGACCGTCTATAAATTAATTTGCATATTTCTTACTTCGCCTGCAATTTCCCAACGCTTGACTCGCCAGAAAACGATCATCGCCTGGTAGGTACGCTATATGGCTTTATTCCGGTCTCTTGGTAGCGCTGCCAGCTCCATTGGACTGTAGAACGACTCGCATTTAGCCTCTGAGCCACCAAGCATTGACTGCAACTCTCCTGAAGCAGCGCAATAATTTTTCCTGGCTACACTTAATTTACCATTTTCGAGACCGCTAAACTAACATTACTAATATCGTCGCCAAATGTAGTGAAAAGATTTTTTCTTTTAAAATCAACCTCAGCCAAAAGTATGAATTTAGAACGTACTTTTATAACTGTCCAATAACATGTTCCAATAATTGAAACCTTTATCGTGTTGTATTTTTTTAGGCGGGAAAAATCACAACAATGATGAAAACAGATCTGGAAAGTGTACCTATGTAATCTATTCATATAATAAATCTGTAGAAAGTTCGTGTCTGTAATTCTAATATTTTCTGGAAAAACAAGTCCATGGGACTAAATAAAGGATACTAAATGCGATGATCGTTTTCTGGTGAGTCAAGCTTTGGGAAATTGCAAATCTTCGTATGTGGACCTCAAGAACAACCTCGAAGTAAGAAATATGCAAATTAATTTATAGACGGTCGGTCAGGTTTTTCGCTGCCAATATATGCAGTCATCGCCCAGCCCGCGGCCCAAAATTACTCCGTGAGTACCGAGTTGCCAGGCTTAGCTTCGCTCGAAATTGTGTGTCATGGATTCAAGAAGACTGGGATAGGGTAATGTTCTATTGGAGCCAGGATATACTGGATGACATGACTTTTTTACCGTCTGGAAAAAATAGGGTGTAACATTTGAACGGAGTAAGCCTTGGCACTGATATTTTACAAAAAATAAAATCAAAAAATTTTGAATTAATAAATAAATTAATTAAAATCTATCGAAATTCAAATCATAGCATGTGACCCTGCGAAGTGACAAGGTCAAAGATGCCTACTAAATTTATTTTTTATTTCCGTTCGTAAAGTAGGATATGATTTGAATTAGATATAGTTCGATAGATATAGACCTATATTTATTTTATGTTAGGTTTAGGATGTGTATCTTTTGTCGTTTTTTAGAATTTTTGTCTGTCTGTGTATTAAAGATTCACCTAAAAACTACTGGACTCCATGAAATTTTGTATGCAGGCAGTTAGTGATCCGAGGCTACTTTTTATGCGATTTCGGAACTTAAAAAAGGAGGATTAAATATTTTTCTTTCTTTAGAAGTTAATTTTCTATTATATATGATTCTGTTAGTTATAAACGGGATAACGTCGTGTTTTCTTTAAACGAATAAAATATTTATAATTAAAGTTTAAGATTTGTTTTAACTGTTATATCATAATTTGAAACTACGCCAACGATCTGCATTGTACGTTTCCGAAACAGCACCATCTGTTATAAAAAGTAAAAAGTAGTATATTTAGCCTTCAGTTATCAATTAATACTAATTAATAAATTAAATAACTTAAATAACTTACATTTATATGTTTAAATAATTATATTTATTAAATGATTTGAAACTTACTAACTGATTTATTTTAGGTTTTTTATTCTTTCATTTTAATAGTAATAATTTAACCCGGCGTCATGGGGGTGGAAAAGTGTTACACGGACGTTGGGGTGGGTCTCACCGACCCGTTTATTAATGTCAAAATTATTCCAATACTGTATAAGTAATAAAGTTAATATTATTCATGTTTAGTTCTATAGGTATCTAAGTAAATAAATGAAACACAAATATCATATTATATTTATGTTTTAATTACATTAAATGGCACTTTAAAAAAAGAACGACAAATGTCAACAAAAATTTTCTCTTCAATTTAAATGTAATTATATTATTAATTAACAATCAGCCTTAATGTTTTAATGTCACTTTTTTGTAGGAAACTAAATTAACTTAAGTAAAAAAAATCAATTCTTATCTTTGGTACAGTCAGCACAAAAAGGTACTATATGTTCTACACAGATATATTTGTTGCAACTCTCGCAGGTGTAGTTTGTCTTACGGTCTTTTTTGGCTGAACACACTTGGCAACGTTTGCGAACATTAGGCTTTTTTGCTGGTGGTTCCCCTGAAGATTCACCAACAAATTGTCCAATTTTCTGTCGCAACTCACGTGGAAGCACTGATACATTTTGGCGAAGTTTTAGGTGTTCCATAACAAGCCTGTGACCTAGTTGTTTTATAAATCGCCTTCGTTTTGTTTTTGAACAATTATTATTCATTTTGTTTATTATTAGGCCATTAACAGCAGCTACGTTCAACGAGGCATAAAAAATTGTCAATGGCCACCTTTTAGAATTACGACTCACGTCGTACGTAGCACATAGCTCGTCGCCTACATCCACACCGCATTTTGTCGTATTATAATATGTATTTATTTCAGGTTTGCGCTGTTCTCCTGTTGTTTCATCAATCTTGTTGTCGTGATGTAAACTAGACATCAGCAATACTATTTTGTTCTTTTTAGGCACATGAGTGACAATTGTGAGATCCTTTTGAAAACCAAATCGAGACGTGAAAACTTCAACTCCGCGAGTTTTAGTGAATTCTACTGGAACTTGTCTTTTATTTTTGCGCAGGGTACCAACTGATGTCAAGTTATGTCTTTTGAGCAAATGCTGCACCAGTTCATAACTAGTGAACTAGTTATCAAAGGTAACGTTTCTGTTTGTTCTTGTAATTGGCTGTACAATCCTGTCAACAACATCAAATGGCTTGTTACTGGCAGAATAAGGGCCTTCAGGCAGCTTCCCAGGATATATCTCTAAGTTTTTTATATAAAAATTTCTTGCGTCGACTAGAGCAATGATTTTTATCCCGTATTTAGCAGGTTTCGAAGGTATATATTGACGAAATTAACACCTACCTCGGAAAGCTACAAGCATTTCGTCAATTGTTAGACAATCACTTGGTGTATAATGCTTCATAAAATTCTAATTGGAGCCAGAATGTCTAGTTGCTGTCTTTGCCCACGAGTAGAATAATTATCAAACGTCAAAGAACTCTGAATAAAATGAAATCTCTGCAAAGACATTACAAGCCCAAAAATATCAACACCTGTGCCATCAGTAGCCCATAAATCGCTCAAATTTTGCCTTCCCAATCGGTAAAGACCAGCTAGATAAAGGAGGCCTATAAAAGCTTTCAATTCAATTATAGTACATTCTTTTACATGGGTGTACTTAGATAAATTAGTACATGAAGCTATTTTAGGTATAATGCGTGCATTAGTATGCATAAGTATGATTTGCAGCATATCCTCAGTAATGAAAAGATTCCAGCATTCCACTTCAGACGTCGATTTTGCTTCTGGGACGACACCTGGCAATTGATGGATTATGTTTTCAGTTCTGGTTCTGACATTTTGTAGAAAAGGCGTCTTATACCACATCGTACCGTCTTTGCCACAATAAAAACCCGAAGGACACTCACGGTTTGCGTTTGAAGAACTAGACGATTCGGATGTACATTGCTCTTCTCGCGAACGACTTCTATGCAATAGAGTAGACAGTGAAATGTCATTATCATCAGCCTCTGAGGTATCTTGTTCTGTGTCACTAGGATTACTACGCTCACTCAAGTAATCTTCTTCGTCACACACATCCTGGTCTGACAACTCAGAATCAGAGTCAGATTCTTGTAAAATTGCAAAAATACACTGTCGTTCTATCTCTTCGCGATCCATTTTTTTATTAAGTGGTACCTACAAAAATACAAATAAAATACATTGAACTATATATATCAGTAAATACGATTGTAAACAACAACAAAAAATCAAATATAAAAGGATAAAAACACAGATAATAAGTAAAAAAATATCTATACAAAATGGCGTGAAATTGTTACACTGACTGCGGGGATGGGTCTCACGTACCTTATTCAATGTTGTGCCACGACTAGACGGCGGCGTTATTTCACGTCACTAGATACAGTAACTGGCTACGCGGCGTGTAACCGTATCACTAGTTTCGAGTCATGTTACAAGTAGTGATTTTTGTAAATGCGTGATTATGATTAGCCACGACTAACATGTTGCTTGAGACGCATAGTCACGGCAACGTCGCACGCATAGTAACCGAACTACAAGCGCAATAAAATGTGACGGGTCGCACAGACCCAACCCCCATGACGCCGGGTTAAATGGATAATAGGGAAATCTATGAAAATTCAGATGGTTTTTAGGTTAATTACTAATGTATAATAATGAACTTATT
The DNA here is from genome assembly GCA_036936625.1 of Parnassius smintheus behrii. NCBI lineage: Eukaryota > Metazoa > Arthropoda > Insecta > Lepidoptera > Papilionidae > Parnassius > Parnassius smintheus. Next base: position 21,857,027 of record JAUPFT010000013.1, on the reverse strand, counting down.
AACATTGGTCTGCCTGCGATTATTGCAAAACTCTCATAACATTTATACTTTATCTAAAGATATTTTTGTATACGTCATGGTCAGATCGTAGAATTGATTTTATCATGAATATTCGATCATTACATGAAATTGTGGCTTTCGTGAATTTAACACCGTGTATCGACCATATCATGATAAGGCTTGACCAAATCGATGAATAAACATTGTATGAAGAAATTAACAACTAAACCCAATAGTGCTTTTTCATATTCTAATTATATCGTAAAATAGTTTCACTATTCGCCGATAGCGCATTTTTTTTAACAGAAACAGAATTTTTTAACAGAATCCACATAACTCTATGCCTTATCGCGAACATTTAAATATTATATAAATGTTCGCGGCTTTGAGGTAGCCCAAGGCTCACCCCAGCCGCGTATCAATCTACTGTCGCTGATATTACTAGTTATTGCTTTCGTATGATATTATGGCAAAACGAGATTTGACTTCGTAGACTCAATTGTAGATTGAGGATAAATTTGACACACGTTGACATTTATACGTACGTGTACTAGCGATTCACCCCGGCTTCGCACGGGTGGTTTCTGGATATCGGTAACAGCGCCACCTACCGGATATAAAATCCAAACCAACTTGTAAATCTAAACCATAGGGGGAGACTATCGGACTGTAATTGATTTCTATATTTATAGATTACTATAATATGCATGTATCATATATATATATAGTACCTGGTTGACTGAACCTTTGCTCGGTATTTTTTGCTCGATTTTTTTTAATACGTGTGTTTTGGAAATTATATTTAGATACAAATTACATACTGATGAAATATGAATAATATTTTTTGATCTTAGCGACGTAACAGAAAAAACGGAACTGGTTATTTGAATAAAAAATCATGAGTGCAATTATTTTAATTTTAATTTTCGTGTTTTTAAAAAATACTAAAAAAAGGGCTCGAAAAAATATATTTTCTCAAAAAAGAAAGGAACTTGAAAAAAAAATTAAAAAAAGTCGGTCGGTCGGTCGCTCGAACCGGGGTTTTACGATTATGTGACCGCCCATTATACCAATTAAGCTATTTATAATCATTAACAATCTGTCAAAATTTACCTTCTTATTCTAACGATATTGTAGCAGTTTTCATTGCCTAAAAACACGGACAAAAAGACAATTTCTAAAAATAAATCCTAGCTAGATCGATTTATTATCCCCGTAAATCCCTGGACACAAAATTTTATGAAAATCGTTGGAGCCGTTTCCGAGATACCGATTATATATATATACAAGAATTGCTCGTTTAATACTATAGGATATAAACCTTCCTCTTGAATCATTCTGTCTATTGATCAAAACCTCATCAAAAGTCGTTGCGTAGTTTAAAAGATCTACTCGTACAGAGTACAGACGATGGGAAGCTACTGTTTTACACTATGGGGAGATGGTCAGTAATAATAGGCTATCACGAAATGATTGCGATATTTGAAGTAGTTCAGCACGTCACGATAATATGATCAATTCTACGATCTGGCCACATTTACATACCTATATTGAGAGTTTTGGCTTTCATAGTTTCAATCTACACCACGCTTCATCATCATCATCATTACAGCCCTTCACAAGTCCACTGCTGAACATAGGCCTCCCCCAAGTAATGCCACAAAGTACGGTCCTGAGCCACCTGCATCCATCGACTTCCTGCATGTCTTACCGGGTAGTCACTCCATCTAGTGGGGGGTCGCCCTACACTACGCCTACCGGTACGAGGCTGCCACTCGAGAACCTTTCTTCCCCTTCGGTTATCGGTTCTTCGAGCTATATGACCGGCCCATTGCCACTTCAGCTTACTAATCCGTTGGGCTATGTCGGTCACTCTGGTTTTACTGCGGATATCCTCATTTCTGAGTCTATCACGCAGAGAAACTCCGATCATAGCCCTCTCCATAGCTCGCTGAGCGAACTTGAGCGTCCTCATACGGCCAGCAGTGAAGGACCACGTCTCTGATCCGTAAGTTATCACTGGCAACACGCACTGGTTGTACACTTTAGTTTTCAGAGATTGAGGTATACCTGACGAGAAGATATGTCGTAATTTCCCGAACGCTGCCCAGCCGAGTTGAATCCGTCGATTGACCTCTCCGTCGAAGTTGGACTTACCTAGTCGGACTATTTGTCCCAGGTAAACGTACTGGTCAACAACTTCGAGCATAGGTGACACATGGACATTAAACATGATCTTTGTTTTGTCCATGTTCATCTTAAGACCTATCCGTTGGGAGACACCATTGAGGTCATTGAGCATAGTGCTAAGGTCCTCCAGCGATTCTGCCATAAGGACTATATCGTCGGCAAATCGAAGGTGAGTGATGTACTCGCCATTGATGTTAATACCGTATCCTTTCCAGTCCAGTAGCTTGAAAACGTCTTCCAATGCAGCGGTGAAGAGTTTCGGGGATATCACGTCACCCTGTCTTACACCTCTCTGCAGTTGGATAGATTTCGAGCTCTGATTCTTTACTCGGATTGCCATCGTAGCCCTACTGTACAAACACTTCAGCACTTCGATATACCGACAGTCAACTTGGCACCGCTGAAGGGACTGTAGCACCGCCCAAATTTCGACGGAATCAAAGGATTTCTCATAGTCCACATACGCCATACTGTGTATGGCGTATGTGGACTACTGTATTGACTAAACTGTAATTAAAAGAGATTTTTTTAGTAACTATACTTATTGGGTGTATATCGGCATAGCAATAATTTCACTTACTTTCTTTGGTATTTAGCTATCCGATGTAAGTTTTTATCTCTATTTGATGGAGTAGTAAAATTTAAGCAACTATTTTATAGTACTAATCAATATACAATAGGCCAATGATATAAAACAAATAAACACTCTGCCGTACATTAATAGAAGACAACGAAATTCGATATTATTTAGTCAAAATTAAATTATGAATAAATGTAAAGAGTAAAAAGTAAATAATGTAACTTTGAATCAAACATAATTTACCTTATTATTAAAGATACCTCGGAAGTCATGACCGATACAAAAAGTGACAGGCGGTGCTGGACGTAGAATATTAATGCAATTCTAAAAAAATCTACGTCTAATAATCTCTAAGAATTCAAAAGATATCACTTGACTAACAAACGTGATAACAAGTGATGATCCAACTCTGTTAATTTTGGTATGGTGCAGTATTAATGATGTTCCTCAACGGAAGCCCACGCGAGCGAAGCCGCGGGTAAAAAGCTAGTCAATAATATTTTATTTATTATTATCCAGATGACGCAGACGAACGTTTAGTGAATGAGTTATTTCACTTAAAATCTTATTAAAGTCTAAGCTTGGAACTCACACCTCTTGCAGTTAAGCTGATTAAGGAAAAGAAACTTGATGTTTCACGAAATTGCTTTATCTTATGGATGTTTTACCGTTGCGGAGCACTAGCTGTTAAGCTGAGTGCTCTTTCTCCAAGATGTATATAGAAAACAAATATAGATCAACATGTTGAACAATCAGTGGTAGCCCTAGGGTGGTGCGACCGCACCGGCGCTGTCATCAGGCGTGCGCCGAAATCAACCGAAACGCTACTACCGGGCACCGGTTATCAATTCACTCACTCTTATAAATAACATTCCGTTTTGTTGACGCTAATACTGCTGCTTACAAGCCAAGTAAGTGACTCTACTCTACGGAAAAAGGACGTACTGGCCTCTTTCTTGATGCAATTGCACAAGTGTTTGATTTAGACATGAATGATTGTCGAGGTCAAGGGTACAATAACGATAAGCGGCCGGTCAGCCTCTTGGGTCATCTGAGGCGATTGGGGCTCTGTAACTGACCGTTCCGGATTCAAATGCAGAAGGTGATGCTTCTCGATACCACTTGCACTGCAACGTCCGCTGTTTATCCCTCGGCATTTTTTCTCCCCTTTCGTCTGGTTGGGCCATAAACTTAGGGTAGTGGTAGACGGCCATAGCGTGGAAGGGAATTACTTATGACAATATAGCAAAATAGGATAGAATAGTAAATATCGTGACACTGTGACTGATTTTCAATGACAGGTCGATTTCGCATTTAAATTTCAAATGGGTGCAAGTATGATACCTTGCGGCACACCCGGCGTAAGTAACGCTCGCTGATGCGTCGGCTTTGTCTATTTCCATTGATATTTTAATGATTTTATTGTTTTCAAAATACAATACATTTTTATGTTAAAACTTTAAATGGTTAATAACTTAAAAGGGTACATAAACTTTAAAGGGTACAATAATGGTGCGAATATGACAGGAAAATTAAAGGTGTTAAAAACAGAATTTGACTTAATATTGTCGGGCACTTTTCAATCACATGGATTTTATGACAGTTGAAGTAATCAGAACTTAATTTGCCATATACCACCACACTAGGGACGACACACCACTCTCGTTAATACGATACGTGTTTCGCCTCTACACGAGGCATCCACAGGTGAAGTAGTTTCTGCGGTGGCTGAAGGCTAAGTGAGCGGCGAAACGAAACTATTGCTATTTATAAAACTCGCTGACCAACGAGTTGTATAAATAGCAGCGTGTGGAGAGCGGAGAGTGCTAGGAGTGTTGGTGATAAAATTTGTGGTGACGAAGACAGTGTCAGCCTCCGCAGTGTCTACTTCATCTTAGAATGCCTCGTGTAGAGGCAAAACACATGTATTGACCCTTGATGGGTGGGATGTCGTGGTGGTGGGAGTGGTGGTGCTGGAAGTGGTAGTGAAGGAGATAGTGTCCGCAACTGAGGGAGGGTGGGAGGTGGTTTCTCTTCAGATTGAGCAGGATACATCATTGTATTTTATTACGCGGAAATAAGCAAATTAAGTTCTAATAACTTAAAATGGATTTCCGCAATATAACGCCTGATGCTTTTAATTATCGGAAAAGCTAAGTATTTGGGCGTAACAATCGACCACACACTAACGTTTTATACGTGGTAAAGCCATGCTGCAGTTATATAAGAAGTATAGTTGTAGCACGAATGGATCGGCTAGATCGGGGAAGGACCACGCTCTCACAGAATACCAGCGTAAAATAGGAGGTAGCTTAATGCTGCTGTTTCGTATCTTGAGTGTAGAGAACCGGAGACCCTTTTTACTGGAAACGAGGCATTCCATGTTAGTCCCCACGGGTGACAACGCATATGCATTTTGATTTGTAATCGAGGATAGCTGTAGATGTCTATGGGCGACAGCAGCCACTTACCATCAGGTGGACTGTGTGCTCGTTTGTCACCCTATCCTATATAAAAAAGTGGAACTCTCACCTGAGCAACGTATGTGACTATGGCTAAAATTGTTTCAGGTAGATACGTGCAGTTGTGTGGTTACAGGAACAACTGAGGCTTGCGTCTCAGATTAATCCTCCATTGTTTGGTGAAATTAGGCCAACCAAAAGACGACTGCGGTCAGACTAAATAGTCTATAAAAGACTGCCTGCTTAATGGCAACTGGAGCGATGCTATCGTCCCTTGTAGCAGCTCTTAACGTACTTCTTGCCTAACGCCCTTTGATCTTTATTTAGACCAGGAGTCGAGGGCTAGTTTGTATAGGATTAACGCCCAGTGTGGTCTGCGCTTGCTTTCCTAAAAATTGTGATCCATGCTCGACTCAATTAAGGAAACACGGGTCTTATGTATGACCTCAGATATCATGCGTCCACTATACACTTTTAATAAAAAGTCAATAGTGGAACTACTCTCCGGAGAAGACTGGCTGAATGGACAGGTTATGCGAGGTCCTTAGCTTTATATGGTACACCGATGGATCACAAATGGGCCTCAACGTAGGCTTTGGAATTTATGGGGAATGCCCGAAATTCAAACTTAGTATGAATGTGCGTTCAGATTCACCTCTATATTCCAGGTAGAAGTTTTTCTCCTACTTCAGTGTGCGGAAATCAATCTGCAAAAACACTATGTCAATCATATAACCTTTAGAAACTCTGTCAGTCAGGCAGCACTGCTAGCGCTGGGAAAATTTTGTGAACTCGAAGCTAGTTGGAGACTGCGTAAAGCGTCTAAACGCCTTGGGATGTAACAACAGGGCCGTTTTAAGGTGGGTTCCGTGCCACGCGGGTATTGTAGGCAATGAACCTGATGATGAGCTCGCGTTGGAGGGCATAAAGAACACACAATTTGGAACTGGGTAATTTTTTGGAATCTCAAAAAGCCTAGCCTAAATGACCCTTGAAACTCTTTATTACAATAAATCACTTAAGATCTGATTAGATACACCAGGCTTAAAAATTTTAAAACCAGAATCCGGGTTTTTGATTGTAAATTCGCTTCAGAAGCCCTGGCATTAGGCAAAAATACACTGCGAATTCTGGTAAAAGCCCTGACTGAACACTGATGTCTTTAAAAGCACATGGCCATCCTGGGACTAAGCAACTCAAGGATGCGTTTTGTTCCTTTACGGAAGCCGCTGCATATCCTGACTGATTGTGGACCCTTAATGCGCAAACATAACATATCTGGGAAACTACTTCGCCCAGAACAAATGAAATTGCTCACAGCTAAGCAACTCCTATACATTGAAGACATGTGGCTTAGCAGTGAACTATAGCCATAGCAGCGATCACAATAGATCTTTTAGGTCGCAGTGATACTGTTCTTTCTAGACCTCCATAGTCGCTCGCACAAAAGAAAGCTATGCGGTTTGAATCTATGGATTTAACAAAGGTGTCGTATTGTTTGAAAATTTTGTGAGAATTTTGAAACAGTACCGAGCCTTTTCATCTGCTCTAATAATAAATAGATCCAATTTTTAAGACAGCCCGATCCTGAAGAAAGAAAATATTATTTGTGTACAAAGCCGTAGGTGAGACACCCACTGATCCTAAAGAATTGTTTAAAATTAACGTTTTTACCCTGTGATTGATACAATACCTACGTGTTCATTTTTACACGAAATGAAAATAATTCCTGACAGGTCAAAAAGCCTGTGTTAATTTGCAAATCAGTTGAACAGGCGGGTATAATGTGATTAGTCTAGTTGTAGATTGGTTTAGGAACTTACGAGCTTGAACCCCTTATTTAAAGATTTTCAATCAGTAGAGCCACATAAAGTTCTCAGACTTAATGATTGGCAGGATTTTTTTTCTCCAATGTGTCGACAGCACTTCGTATCTTGCTATTATACTTGTACTATAACTGTCGCTTAACGGAAACGAAATTTTAGTACTTACATTAATTATTATATTAATTAATACATTTAAAAAATTACGTACGTTTCTACTGTCATATCTTGGAATCTTTTCCATATAAAATTCTATTGCCCGTAAGTTAAATTATTGCGAATTAATAAAAAAATTGCAAGCGCATAAGCCATAAAGCTAGCCATCTAGGCTCTTCGTTAAGATAGTTATTGGTCGTTCTTTTATCTTTTTTTAGTGCGAGAGGAATGGAGAACATTTTTTAATGCGAATAAGCAAAACAACTGCTATGGCAAGAGCGACAGATATTTGATAGATCTAACACTATTTAAAATCACGAAAAAGCAACTGCATAGTGTAGGAACACTAAGGTTTTGTATTTAGAGGGGCGCCACTATGAGATCACGCACCACCTAAAATTTTACTAGGGCCGCCACTGCGAACAATAGACTAAATAATTTATCAGGTCTTTTCATATATTGCGATTTAAAGAAGGACTGACAATGTGATGAGTAAATAAAGGAATTCGCAGCGCAAAAATCTAGGTCTTTATAATTTATTCAACATAAAGCTACACATCATAATCTTTTAAATTCTTATGTCGAGGCACTCGAGTTCACAGCATAGAGAACCGTCCAAATATCGCTCACTCGTTCGCGCTAACGAGGCAGAGAAGTCGAGTGCGGCCGCACTGATTAATTCGACATTATTGGATAACGAAATGTGCACGGCGTTGTCTGAATCACCTGTATGCGCTAAATTGACGAATGAAACTAAACAGCCTACTATGGCGCAAATTGTAAGTAATGGAGAGTGGAAAACACAAAATAAACCAACTGACGAATGGATAACAGTTCAAAAAAGAAGGTATAGAAACCGGTTTGCAGGAAAAACGGGGAAAGCAGTAACGGACCTCTCTGAAAAGTTTAAAGCGGCAGATATAAAAGTCCCCTTGTTTATATCCAATGTAAACAAGGAGACAGCGGAAAAGGATATTTGCGAATACATTAAAAATAAAACCTCCGAAACAGTTTCACTTGAGAAAATTACAATGACAAAAGAACGGCCATACAATGCCTTTAAACTATATATAAATAAAAATAAGCTAGACATATTTCTAGACGATCAAATGTGGCCCGATGGGATCAAATTTCGACGGTTTATACATTTTAGAAACAGAATAGGAGACGGTAATAACCTGTCTGTGAATGGTGGCGTAACAAAAATACAAAAAAATGGATAGTGAATCAAAATTATTTATAGTAACATTTAATTGTAAAAATGTGAAAAGATCCGTGAACTGTGTACGTTCACTGTGCAGGATGGCTATTATTTTATTATAAGAGACTTGGTTATATCCACATGATCTATCCTTTCTAGAAAATATAGATCAAGAATTCAGTTATACGGCCAAGACTTTAGTGGACACTTCTGCAGGTATTTGCAAAGGCAGACCATACGGAGGTCTTGCCATACTATGGCGAAAAAGTGCATTTAGTTACGTGAGTGTGGTGCAAAGTGAGAGCAATCGGATTTGTTCTTTTAAAATAGAGGTGAATAACCGAAGTTTTATGGTTATAAATATGTACATGCCAACTGACTGTAGTGAAAACTTACCACATTTTACAGAATGTCTCAGTGAAATGTATTATATAATACAAAATAGTAATATAGAATCAGTGTTTGTATTGGGGGACTTCAATGCGCACCCGGGTGAGTTATTTTGTAATGAACTTCTTAGTTTTTGTACAGAACAAGATTTATTATGTGCGGATATTGATTATTTGGGCATGTCATCGCCTACGTTTACATTCATAAGTGACTCACACGGGTGTAAGCGTTGGTTAGACCACTGTATTGTTACACAATCGGCTGCAAAACCGTTGTAAGCGTTGACGTTATCCGCGACTCTTATTGGTCAGACCATTTTCCATTAAAATTAGAATGTAACTTGTCCGTTATTAGAGTAAAAAACTGTGCTATAAAATCCAATTATAATAGTATTCATTGGGGAGTAAGAAATACAGAAGAAATAAATAAACATTCTACAATGTGCAATAATAAATTAAAAAATTTTGATTTTCCTAAGGTTTTTGAATCATGTACAGATAAATGTAATAACCCAGAACATAAAGTTTTGTTGGATAAAATATATAACAAAATTGTTTTTATACTATGTGATGCAGCCAGAAATAGTAAAGCCCCGAGGGGTGTTGTAGGAAAATATAAGGGTATAAAGGGATGGAATAAATATGTAAAAGAATCTCATAGCAAGATTAAGTTAAAAATATGGATGTGGTATGGTCAACCTAGTAGGGGGCCCATATTTGAAGATATGAGACTATCGCGTAAAATATTTAAATCTAAATTAAAGTGGTGTATTAAAAATCAAGAAAAAATAAAAATGGATATATTGACCTCACTTCATTCAAAAAAATGTTTCTCTGCTTTTTGGAGAGGTACTAGGAAATTAAGCAATACCGCAAGTCTTCCAGGTAGCGTGGAGGGTAAGAGTGACTATACTGAGATAGCAAATGTTTTCAAAAATCATTTTAAGGTGAGCTCACCCCTTGAAACTGTGCATAGTGTGAACGATGCGGAGTCATGTCAGCCAGAATCACCACTGAAGGTAACATGTAAGGAACTAAAATCTGTTATTGAAAGTATGAAGAAAGGTAAATCTCCTGGACATGACGGACTCAGCATCGAGCACCTTCAAAACGCTGGAATACATTTACCAAGAGTGTTGACCATATTCTTTAATCTATGTATAGGACATTCTTACTTACCACAAGAGCTTCTGGATACTATAGTCGTACCTATTGTTAAAAACAGGACGGGAGACATAGCAGATAAGTGTAATTACAGACCTATTTCACTGGCGACTGTGATAGCAAAAGTATTTGACAGTGTGCTAGACTCGCGCCTCAGTGAATACATAAAATTACATGATTCACAGTTTGGTTTTCGTGCGGGACTATCCACTGAGAGTGCTATTTTTGCATTGAAGCACACTGTCAAATATTACACTGACAGGAAAACACCCGTATATGCTTGTTTCCTGGACCTTTCAAAAGCCTTTGACCTGGTTTCCTACAATGTTCTGTGGGGAAAGCTTCGGGAGGCGGGAGTTCCTGCTTCATTAGTATTGTTATGTGAATAAGTCAACTAGCGCCATCTAGTGTCAGGAGCGAGAGCGGGGGGGGCTTTGCAGAGAATGACATCGCCGATCTCTCGACCAACAGCGCCACCCGAGGAACTAAGTTTCTAGAAAATCTATACTCGAGCTCTCGGTACCTTACGCGTGTTTACTTGAACATTCCGGATGTTTTGCTGATTTGAATAAATAGGTGGCGTAAGATGCGATCGAGACAGAGTTTAACTCGGCGACACAAGCGAAGCTTCGGAGCGAAATTAAGTGATTTAGTGTGTTTAATTATTAGTGTTTTTTAACTTTAATTTGTATAAAGTAAATTAAAGGTTAATTTAGGTAATTTTATCGGCAATTTTTATTGTCACGAACCTCAAGCTCGTAACAATTGGTGTCAGAAGTGGGATGGAACTATTGTGTCACAAGACGCGAATTGCTAGCTGTGGTAAAGTCGTTGCAGCATTTTAGCAAATATCTTCTGGGGCGAAAATTTCACTTACGAACTGACCATGCTGCACTAAAATGGCTATTGCAGTTTAAAAATCCAGAAGGACAAGTTGCGAGGTGGATTGAACTACTGCAGGAATACGACTTTGAGATCGAACATCGCAGCGGGAAATCTCATGGCAACGCAGATGCATTATCACGAAGACCTTGTCCTGAAGATTGCAAACATTGTACTAGGCAAGAGAGTAAGGGAGTGGTATCCGTGAGGATGCTCAGGGCAGACCACCTCAGCAAAGAGTGGAAGGACAGCTTACAACGTGCACAGCAGGAAGATCCGGACATCAAGCCGATCCTGGAATGGATGAAGGCCAGTGCTCCCAAGCCCAAGTGGAGCGACGTCTCAGCGATGAGTTCGATCACTAAAAGCTATTGGGCCCAGTGGGATAGCTTGCTGCTTCAGGATGGAGTTCTGTGCCGTAAATGGGAAAATGTTCGGGGAGACAGCTGTCATTTACAAATGGTTGTCCCTAAAGCTAAAGTACCGGATGTTCTACAGCTGTACCATAATGATTATTCAGGAGGCCATCTGGGAGTTAAACGAACTCTACTGAAGATCCGAGAACGGTTTTACTGGGTCCACTGTCGAAACGATGTCGAGGACTGGTGTCGCAAATGTACAAGTTGTGCGGCTGTAAAGGGACCTCAGACTCGTAGTAGAGGTGCATTGAAGTTGTACAATGTTGGTGCACCATGGGAGAGAATAGCCATTGACGTGGCGGGGCCGTTTCCGGAGAGTGAAAGCGGTAACAAGTATTTCATGGTTGTAATGGATTACTTCACTAAGTGGCCAGAAGTTTTCGCCATTCCAAATCAAGAAGCTTCAACAGTTGCAGATAAACTAGTTCATGAAGTCTTCTGTCGTTTTGGAGTACCTTTAGAGATTCACAGCGATCAAGGAAGGAATTTTGAGTCTCAAATATTCCAGGAAACTTGCCGAGTTATGGGTACTCATAAAACAAGAACGACTTCTTATCACCCGCAATCTGATGGAATGGTGGAACGATTTAATCAGACATTGGAGAGGTACCTAGCAAAAGTTGTGGACAATCGGCAACGAGATTGGGACAAGCACATACAACCGTTTTTGTTGTCATATCGAAGTTCTGTTCACGAAAGTACGGCAGTGACACCAGCTTTCGCAAACTTTGGAAGAGAATTACGGCTGCCTGCAGACCTGATCATTGGGATACCACCTGATGCCCCACGCAGTATAACCGATTATGCATATGACTTGCGGAACAAAATGAATGACATTTATGAGCACGTCAGACAATCGGGCCAGCAAATGTCTGAGAAAATGAAAACCCGGTATGACCGCAAAATGAACAATAAAGGGTTCAACGAAGGTTCATTAGTGTGGTTGCACAATCCAGTCCGCAGCAAAGGGAAATCTCCTAAGCTTCAAGCTAAATGGGACGGCCCGTACCGGATTGTAACCAGGATCAACGATGTGACCTACCGGATACAGAAAGGCGCAAGAGGGACTCCTAAGATCGTCCATGTGGATCGCTTGGCGCGTTATTATGGGACCGATAATGCTCGGGACGAGCATGTCTTAGGAGGGGGCAGTGTTATGTGAATAAGTCAACTAGCGCCATCTAGTGTCAGGAGCGAGAGCGGGGGGGGGCTTTGCAGAGAATGACATCGCCGATCTCTCGACCAACAGCGCCACCCGAGGAACTAAGTTTCTAGAAAATCTATACTCGAGCTCTCGGTACCTTACGCGTGTTTACTTGAACATTCCGGATGTTTTGCTGATTTGAATAAATAGGTGGCGTAAGATGCGATCGAGACAGAGTTTAACTCGGCGACACAAGCGAAGCTTCGGAGCGAAATTAAGTGATTTAGTGTGTTTAATTATTAGTGTTTTTTAACTTTAATTTGTATAAAGTAAATTAAAGGTTAATTTAGGTAATTTTATCGGCAATTTTTATTGTCACGAACCTCAAGCTCGTAACAGTATCTATGTTATCTATGTGGTATGATAAGCAAAGAAATTTTGTTAGGTGGTCCAATGCATTGTCTGACCCGTATAAACTTGAGTGTGGTGTGAGGCAAGGGGGTCTTACCTCTCCGAGGCTTTTTAATATCTACATAAATAAGCTGATTGACGAGCTTAGCAACACACATGTTGGTTGTCATATAGATGGAGTATGTCTAAATAACTTGAGCTATGCAGACGACATGGTGCTGCTGAGCCCGTCAATCTGTGGAATACGAAAATTGCTTTCCATTTGTGAAAATTATGCTGAGCAGCATGGATTAAAATATAATGCTAAAAAAAGTGAACTGTTAGTTTTCAGAGGTAGAAATAAAAGTCCAATATGTGTTCCTCCAGTAAAGCTTAATGGTTCACTGTTACAGAGAGTAACTCATTTTAAATACCTGGGTCACATTGTCACAGAGGATTTAAAGGACGATCTAGATATCGAAAGGGAACGCAGGGTTCTAGCTGTGAGAGGTAATATGGTGGCTCGAAGGTTTGCTGCTTGCTCTGTATCAGTTAAAATTACACTGTTCAAGGCTTACTGCCAATCATTTTATACCAGCAGCCTTTGGGCCAATCATACCCAAAAGGCAAGCAATACCCTGCGTATTCAATATAACAATGCCTTCAGGTTATTATTGGGGCTTCCACCTTATTGTAGTGCATCAGGCATGTTCGCCGATGCGCATACTGATGACTACTTCGCGATCATGCGTAAAAAGGTGGAGTCATTAATGCGCAGAGTGAGAGGGAGCTCGAATAGTGTCCTGAGGGTCTTTGCGGAGAGGCTGGATGGCCCGACACTAGGTAGGTTTGTCAAGCTACATATACTAAAGTGAGCTTGATAAATCTATAAAAATTGTATGCATTATGTGAATTTTTTACTTTGTTTTTTATTTCTATTGTGTTTTTATTTGTTTTGTGTACTAACATTAGTTCTTAAGTTTTATTTGTATTAGGTACTAACATGTTATGGGCCTACGATGCCTGAAAAATAAAACATTTTTATTTTTTTATTTTTAATAATGTATTATTACACTTGCTGTTTGTGTATCTAAATCAAATATTTTTTTCCAGACCGTATATATCATTATAGAAAACAGTGATATGGAAAATATATAATGGAAAGGCGTGCTAAGTGGCTTATTGATGACCCGAATTTGGTGTGGGTTAAAACTAATCTGGTAAGATGGAGCCTCGAACACAGGCGCAAAGTAGCCAGCCTTTCGGTCTTCTACAGGATGCATTTCGGAGAGTATGCGCAGAAATCGCGTAATTTATTATCTCCCTCTCCCTTCCACCATCGGACAACTAGATGTTCGGCCAGTCTCCACCCTTTCGTTGTTGACTTACCACGCATTCAAACCAAACACAGCTCCGAAAAGAAGTGGAATAAGTTGCCAGCATGTGTCTTTCCACCCGATTACAGTGCGGGTGTCTTCAAGGCAAGGCAAGGCAAGAGTGAATAGGCTTTTGTTAAGTCAGTGCGCTTCACCATGTTAGGCTACATCACCACTTAAAATCAGGTGGGATTGTAGTTAAGCGCTGGTTTACATAATACATCGTTAAACAACATGGCTTAATAAAAATAAATCGTTATTATTCTATTTGCGCGTAACCGAAGAACGGGCTAAGTGGCGTGCCTTGAGGGAGACTTATTTTCAACAGTGGACCGCCGCAGGATGATTATTATTAGTGATAAATATTAATGCCGGAGAATTATAAAATTTGTAAAATAATCAAACTTGAGAAATCGAGGGTGCACCAGCGGCTCGAATCGTCGACGACCGAGTGCTTTCCGATCGGCTCGATTCACTGGCGCTGCGAAGAGATGTTGCATCTCTTTGCGTATTTTATCGCATCTATCACGGGGAGTGCTCTGAGGAATTGTTCGGATTAATCCCAGCCGCCAAATTTCGTGAACGCACTACACGGCAAATGTCCCGATACCATCCACACCATCTGGATGCTTGGCGGTCCACCACTGTACGTTTCACAAGGAGTTTTCTTCCACGTACAACCTCTCTGTGGAATAGTTTACCACCGGCGATTTTTCCGGACCAATACGACCTGGGGACCTTCAAGAAAAGAGCTTACTCCTTTCTAAAGGGCCGGCAACGCACCCGCAATTCTCCTAGTGTTGCGGTTGATCATGGGCGGCGGTAGTCACTTAACATCAGGTGAGCCGCATGCTCGTTTGCCCCCACTTCTATAAGAAAAAAAAAACATTAAATTAACTGATGTGCACACGTTGCTGCTGTTTCATGTATATTCTGACGAACTTCGAACAATGATGGCTAAGCAGGCAGTAAAAAACCCCTAGTCATTAATCATATTTGCCATTATTGCTCCATAGTAACGCAGGGATTTCTACTCTGCTCTTCAAACCTACAAGACCTGCAGTTGGCATCACAGTCATCCTCCGTACTCGACAAACCCAGCCCCAACCGAATACCATTTCTTCCCACAATATTGGAGTTTCCAGTATGCCGCGAATAGTTGTTATAGCGAATATTCGAATACCGATTAATCGCCATTCTCAATGGCGAATAGTCGAATAACTAATATTTTAACTATTGAAAAATATTTTAACTATTGTCAAATAATAATATCATGCTTGTATTAGTCTTGAACTTACTAATCATTTATTTGTTACTCCAATCTAAAAATTTTCTAAGGATAAATCAGAGGTACGTTTGATTTATGAAGAAAAGCGCAACCGACTCAATCCCAATCGTGCAGAAAAACTGGTTGTTTTACACCACAATCGGCTTCTTTTAGTTTTTTAATATCAACTAAAACAGCCTGCTGTAGTTGCTGGTGGCCCATCTACATATTATATCCTCGACTACGAATCAAAATGCAGATGTATTGTCACCCGTAAGGACTAAGCTGGAATGCCTCACTTCCTGTAAAAAGGATCTCCGGTTCTCTACACTCCCCATACGAAAGCGAACGAATAGCAGCGTTAAGCTGCTATTTTACGTTGGTATTCTGTGAGAGCGTGGTCCTTTCCCGGTGAAGCCGACCCATTCGTAATACAAATATAGTAGGTCCTAATATATCTGCAGCATGGCTCTACCACGAATCAATTACGTATTACAATTAATAAAACGTTCCTTATCAAATATTTCCATATGAACTGAAACAATTTACATTTTTTATAGAATAAGGGACATACATTTTCTTTACGTACGATAATAGCAAGAAAAATAAATATTTTACTTTCAGTAATAACGTTATATTTCTTAAAAACCACTATTACATAAAAACAGCACCAATTTTCAGATTAGTTTATAAAAAATGAATAATTACAAAAATAATTTTATTTACGTACTAAATATATTAAATTAAAATATTCACCTAGGATCTTTGTGCCTTTAATAACAGCAACTAAGGGCATAAAACTGACGTATGCCGTAAATGTATACATACGTACTATACGCCTTAACGTCGTCGTTGCTCTCCCAAGTATACATGTCTATTTCATTTTGCTTAAATGAGGACAATGAGGGGGAAGTTAATTTGTTAGAAAAGTGTACAGACGTCAATGAAGTTCTAACAGTGCGTAAGTCATTTTAGAGTGTTAAGAGATTTGAATGTCATTGGCTAAAGCATAATGGCGCGTATCGTATCGACATAATTTACTAACGCGTTATTTGAATAATAGTTACATTGCGTATCTCATACTGTTGTTGTACGGCGCCAACACTGTACAAAAACAGTACAAAGTCGTCGTGCAACAAGTGCTCCGATTTTCGATATATATATATATATATATATATATATATATATATATATATATAAGAAAAACTTAAATACAATTTAAATATGTTTAGCATTTCGTAAAAGTCAAACTTCAAGAAATAATTTCCATCCGAAGATAATGTTAAACAGCAATGGATCACACAAATTAATAGACAAGACTGGACTACGACAAATTATACAAAGATTTGTTCTTGACATTTCCATGATGACGACTTCACAGTCACAAAAAAAAGCTTTAAAAAATTAAAGAAAGTAACTTTACCCAGTATTAACCTGGATATATGGGTTCGTTTAAATGCAGTTTGTATTTTACTAGTTTTAATTATTTTGGTAGAATGAGTAAATTTCATATTGCTGTTTTGTACTTTATATTACAGCTTAAAAGAAAATTACCAGAGCGCTAAATGTCGTCACCTAGGCCTACCACAAGTGATTTAAATGATTTTTTGGTATTCCCCTAGAAAGAAGAAGCTAAAGCGAGAAATAGAACAACTTCGTTTCTATTTTCATGAAACGTCTATGGGTTATTATTTAAAGCATAAGTATTTAGGAAAAAATAGTGAAAAAATCCATGTCCGGAAAATCTAGCTTTTCCTTATGTTCTTTATAAAGTACAATTGTAACTAATTTAGATGTACTTCTAGTAGGACATAAGCGTTACATCTGATTTAAACCAGCTAGACTTTCGTAACATTGCGTATGAATTTAAAAAATAAAACGTAAAAAAAATGTTGAAGCACGATTTTTAATAAATCTTTGAAAAAACTTAACGTCTTGTTCATTTAATCTCTTAAAAAGGAGATAAAAAAATAGTATTCTTACTCTTAATATGTTTTCAACTAACACTATATTTGAGAGATCAATGTTAACAACTTAAAGTTTATCCTTATCTTAATAATTGAATAATCAGCCTCATAATAAGAGATCTTAAGTGAAAAAAGCAAAGCTTCTAAAAATCAACAAGAATAAAATTAAACAAAATTAGAAATTATTCCTCAACTATCTCATGAAAACTTGCAAAGCAGTTTCTGTTAAGCACGAAACATAGGTACACTTCACATCTTTTGCAGAAGACTGTGGTCTTTTTGTCGCAAGATTTATTTCTGCATCTTGATTGCATTGGTCCATAATCAGGCATATGGGATGCTTTCTGAAAGCGTCTTTGCTTGGACGGAACTGGTTTGATCATAACTGCGCTTCTTATGTTTTGGTTCCAACTCTTTCAGTTGGTCTGGATTACTCTCGCTATCATTCTCCGTGTCATTATCTTCAATCAGCTTGGTACCCAAGTTAAGCTTATAATCTCGAAGTTTCCATATAAGGGCCCTGTTTGTGTTTTTTTCTAACTCTGTAGCTCGATATTGGAACCACGAATTGACAACCGCCAAATCAAAAAGATGTGATATCACTCTTACAGTCCATTTGATAGTCCTGCTTCGTGAGAGGCACACAGACAGCATGCAATCAGCGAGGTCCACTCCTCCCATATTTTGATTGTATTTTTTAATGGCTTCCGGCCTTTTCACTCCTTCGTAGCCTTTCTTCTTTTTTGACCATCGCTCACAGTCATCTTCATTTTTATTGCTATAGAGAGAAGACATCATCATCACGGGCTTGTTGTCAAGCCACATTGTTATTGCAAGTTGGCCGTCTTCTCGCACCTTCACTTAACTTAACCTCGTGGCAGTTTCTTGAATTCTTTTTCTGGCGTTAACTTACAATCTTTCGGGATTCTTCCTCTCTGTATAGTACCAGTTCCATGAAATCCTCTTTTGATTAATTCGTCGCACAACTTCACCGAGGTGAAGTAACGATCAAAGTATAGGGAATGCCCTGGGACTAGAGTTCGCGTAAGATGTAGGACGGCTGATTCACCCAATCCAAACCCTTGAGAGTTAAACTCTGGAAAAGTTTTGTCTCCTTGATAAATTATCATATCACATACAATACCTTGTGGTGACGCAACGACAAACACTTTGAGGCCAACTGGGTTTGGCTTGTTTGGACAATATTGTGGCATCGCCCAGTGAAAGGAATTATCATTTCATCGATGCACATATCTTGTGGACGATCTTGTTGATGGCAGCCATTCAAAATACAATCAAATAATGGATTAACTTTCCAGATTTTTTCCTCTTTCTGCTCCGGAGTAACATCAGCATCGTATACACATTTTGATTGCGTCCTGATAGCATAAAATCTGGTTCGAGTCATGGCTAAAGCAATAATGTTCACTCTGTATTTTCCTGACCAATACATATTGATTTGGGGATATTGGAGGGCAGACATAACCATCGTTATTCCAAGGAAAACTTTTAGTTCTTTTATTGTTAGTCCCAGTGTTTTTCCTTTATGCAATATGTTGGTCCTATTTGTGCAATCAGTAATGGTAGTCAGGATGTCATCAGTAATATATTGTTCGTAGAATGATTGCCACTCCCAATCAGTGGAATCTACGACCAGGTAAGCTGGTTGCATTAAACTTTTGGCTTCTGGCTCAAACGCATCTGCTGACCATTTATTTAGTGACTCACTGTCATTTTTAGAGTTTCCGCGAAGTGTGATTACACGAGGATTTGTAAGTGAACGACCTCTGCTTGGTCGTCCGCTTTGTGCTCTTCCTCGTGATCTTGGAGCCCTGGAGTCAGTAGATAACGTAGGTGAAGGTGCAGGGTAATCTGATTCAGTAGCATTATCTGAATCATCCGAGTCTGTAATGTCCGTATCGGAATCATTAGCACCAATTGCAACAACATGACAGTCGAGTTCCAGAGGTTTGAAGGTCAGATCACAATCTGAATCATCGCCCGAATAGTCGAATTCAGATTCATTTATTGCGTCAGCGATATTTTCATCATTCATGGCTGAAATAAAAGTGAAAACTCATAAATGTTTGTTTTTTACTAGTTTTAATTATTTTGGTAGAATGAGTAAATTTCATATTGCTGTTTTGTACTTTAATTTACAGCTTAAAAGAAAATTACCAGAGCGCTAAATGTCGTCACCTAGGCCTACCACAAGTGATTCAAATGATTTTTTGGTATTCCCCTAGAAAGAAGAAGCTAAAGCGAGAAATAGAACAACTTCGATGGAATGCGAAAAAAGATGAGCTAAGGATCAGAAGACTTCAAATGAAAGTGAAACGTTTGAAAAAGAAGGTACTTATATAGTGGCACTACTTTCGCCTCATGTACCATTATAAGATGTTTTTTTTTTCTAATTGAAATATGCTTTAACCTCTTGACTACCACCGTACTTCATGTAGTACATAGAAATTTAAAAATTCAACCAAAAATGTTTGAAATGACAACCCTTTTTTGATGTTGCAATGCCATCTGTTAGTTCTTTTTGAGTAACTTTCGTCCATATTGCACTCCGTCACATCTGTCATTTCATTAAAAATGGCGTTCAAAGCAAGTGAAGTAGGAGCGCGCTCGCACAGACGTAAGTTTATCCATGTTAATCTCTTATGTGAGGGCTCCAAGATCACGAGGAAGAGCACAAAGCGGACGACCAAGCAGAGGTCGTTCACTTACAAATCCTCGTGTAATCACACTTCGCGGAAACTCTAAAAATGACAGTGAGTCACTAAATAAATGGTCAGCAGATGCGTTTGAGCCAGAAGCCAAAAGTTTAATGCAACCAGCTTACCTGGTCGTAGATTCCACTGATTGGGAGTGGCAATCATTCTACGAACAATATATTACTGATGACATCCTGACTACCATTACTGACTGCACAAATAGGACCAACATATTGCATAAAGGAAAAACACTGGGACTAACAATAAAAGAACTAAAAGTTTTCCTTGGAATAACGATGGTTATGTCTGCCCTCCAATATCCCCAAATCAATATGTATTGGTCAGGAAAATACAGAGTGAACATTATTGCTTTAGCCATGACTCGAACCAGATTTTATGCTATCAGGACGTAATCAAAATGTGTATACGATGCTGATGTTACACCGGAGCAGAAAGAGGAAAAAATCTGGAAAGTTAAACCATTATTTGATTGTATTTTGAATGGCTGCCATCAACAAGATCGTCCACAAGATATGTGCATCGATGAAATTATAATTCTTTTCACTGGGCGATGCCACATGCGACAATATTGTCCAAACAAGCCAAACCCAGTTGGCCTCAAAGTGTTTGTCCTTGCGTCACCACAAGGTATTGTATGTGATATGATAATTTATCAAGGAGACAAAACTTTTCCAGAGCTTAACTCTCAAGGGTTTGGATGGGGTGAATCAGCCGTCCTACATCTTACGCGAACTCTAGTTCCAGGGCATTCCCTATACTTTGATCGTTACTCTACCTCGGTGAAGTTGTGCGACGAATTAATCAAAAGAGGATTTCATGGAACTGGTACTATACAGAGAGGAAGAATCCCGAAAGATTGTAAGTTGACGCCAGAAAAAGAATTCAAGAAACTGCCACGAGGTTAAGTTAAATGAAGGTGCGAGAAGACGGCCAAAAAAAAGCTTTAAAAAATTAAAGAAAGTAACTTTACCCAGTATTAACCTGGATATATGGGTTCGTTTGCATGCAGTTTGTATTTTACTAGTTTTAATTATTTTGGTAGAATGAGTAAATTTCATATTGCTGTTTTATAGCTTAAAAGAAAATTACCAGAGCGCTAAATGTCGTCACCTAGGCCTACCACAAGTGATTTAAATGATTTTTTGGTATTCCCCTAGAAAGAAGAAGCTAAAGCGAGAAATAGAACAACTTCGATGGAAAGCGAAAAAAGATGAGCTAAAGATCAGAAGACTTCAAATGAAAGTGAAATGTTTGAAAAAGAAGGTACTTATATAGTGGCACTACTTTCGCCTCATATACCATTTTAACCCTAGAATACTAATCTGAGTCATTTTGACTCGCACCGCACATATTTCTTGCTATCTCTCTCTAAAGAACGCGCGGATCGTCACGATTCTTTGTGTCAACACAGTCGTCGGTAAGACGTTTTTGGGAGCGATAGCGTTGTGCAGGTAAGTGTCTCCATTTTGTAAATACGACGTACTTCAGAGTCGAAATGACTCATGATTAGTCTTTGTGTAACTTTTTGAAGTTTAGCATACAGCGGTGTTTTGAGTTATTGCCTGTTTTTATTGACTTTTTTATCTGTTTTTAGATTAAAAATGTCTTCGTCACGTCCAAGCGGTGGTCGAAATTTCACGGACGCAGAATTGGCCAGATATCTGAACTATGATGGTGTCACGAGGGATAGCGATGGAGAAACTGAGGGGAGTGAAACTGAGGATTATTTGGAGGTTGAGGATTCTGAACAAACTGATGAAGACGACGAGCCAATGGAGGTAATATCTACCAGTTCACCCAGAATAGAATCACCTGTTACTCTCGAAGAATCTACGAGTAGCCAGAACACAGACATTTCACGTGATACATGTATTATTTACTTAAGGAGAAGGGAAAGACAGGCATGTTTGGTCTACGAAAAAGCCTCAATCATTGAGTTCTAATATTGTACAAATATCACGAGGTCCAACTTCTCAATGTCGCCGTGAAAATGATCCTTTGCAATGTTTTAAAATGTTTATTACTGACGAAATTATAGATGAAGTTGTACAATGGACAAATCCTGAGATTATAGTAAAACAGCAAAATTATTCAGTCATTAGAAACACCCAGAAAACAAACCGATAAATGTGAAATTAGGGCATAACCGCTGCTTTCAAAGACAATCATTTGTCAACCGATGAGTTGTTTGATGCATCTTTTTCTGGTTCAAGATATGTTACCACGATGAGTAAAGATAGGTTTGAATTCTTGATACGATGTCTTAGATTCGATAATAAGTCTCTAAGATTATCTACCCAAAATAGGGACAGATTTGTACCTATTCAAAAAGTATGGAATCTGTTTATCGAGAAATGTAAAACAAATTATAATGTTGGAATGTATGTAACTATTGACGAACAATTACTAGCTTTTAGAGGGCGATGCCCTTTCCGCATGTACATACCCAACAAACCGGCGAAGTACGGTATAAAAATTGTAATGATTTGTGATGCCGGCACCAAATACATGGTAAATGCAACCCCCTTCTTAGGAAAAGCTACCGAAACCGGAGGACTGCCTCTTGGTGAATATTTTGTGAAACAGTTAACCCAACCTTTACATGGTTCAAATAGAAACGTAACTTCAGATAATTGGTTCACGTCTATTCCGCTCGCTAAATCTCTTCTTTCTCAACCATACCAACTAACTTTAGTGGGTACTTTGCGTTCGAATAAAACAGAGATACCCAACGAATTGCAAAACTCAAGAACAAGAGCTACTGGTACTTCAATTTTTTGTTATGATGGTCCTTTAACACTATTGTCATACAAGCCCAAACCTAACAAAGTGATTCATTTATTATCATCGTGTTCTGAAGAAGGATCTGTAAATGAACGAACAAAGAAGCCAAGTATGGTAGAATTTTATAATCAGACGAAAGGTGGTGTTGAATTCTTAACATTGCTTTCGTAAACAGCTACGTAATATACTGCGAAAACAAGCTCAGTGCCAAAGAAAAGCCGCTAAATAGAAAAACATTTATGCGTGAGTTGCACATGCAACTTGTTAATCCTTTCCTCGAGAAACGACTTTCTATTCCAACCCTATCAAAGAGGCTTAGAGACAATATCCAGGATTTGGTGCCTACAAATATAGGGGAAGGCAGCAGCCAACAAAAAGATGAACCTGATGCAAAAAAAGGAAAAGATGTTCAATTTGCTCCTACAAAAAGAACCACATGACTAAAATCAGATGTATGAAGTGCCAAAAAAACATATGCGGGGAACATAAGATAGAAATATGTGTTAATTGTGCCAAATTAGGATAATTTCTCTTTTATATCGTTAATTCGTTCTTATTTTATTTTAATTAATTTTAAAAGAAGAAGGTTTTTAATTTATGTTATTCTTTTTTTTTAAATTATCAGATTCATGATTGTGATCTCAAAAAAAGTATTAAGAGAGTAAAACTATTTTTTATATCAATTTTTCTTATATATAAACATTTTTTTATTTAATACCTACATAAACATAGCTTATACCTATATAAAATAAAAATACAGACAGAAAATTGGTTTTGATGTTCAATTTATGTACTCATTCATGTGTAGTCAAAATGACTCATGATTAGTATATACGTTTGTAAAATATGATTAGTATTCTAGGGTTAAGATGTTTTTTTTTCTAAATGAAATATGCTAAGCATATTTCATTTAGAAAAAAATTTCTTCTGTCTGTATTTTTATTTTTTTCTGTCTGTATTTTTATTTTATATAGGTATAAGCTATGTTTATGTAGGTATTAAATAAAAAAATGTTTATATATAAGAAAAATTGATATAAAAAATAGTTTTACTCTCTTAATACTTTTTTTGAGATCACAATCATGAATCTGATAATTTAAAAAAAAAGAATAACATAAATTAAAAACCTTCTTCTTTTAAAATTAATTAAAATAAAATAAGAACGAATTAACGATATAAAAGAGAAATTATCCTAATTTGGCACAATTAACACATATTTCTATCTTATGTTCCCCGCATATGTTTTTTTGGCACTTCATACATCTGATTTTAGTCATGTGGTTCTTTTTGTAGGAGCAAAGTGAACATCTTTTCCTTTTTTTGCATCAGGTTCATCTTTTTGTTGGCTGCTGCCTTCCCCTATATTTGTAGGCACCAAATCCTGGATATTGTCTCTAAGCCTCTTTGATAGGGTTGGAATAGAAAGTCGTTTCTCGAGGAAAGGATTAACAAGTTGCATGTGCAACTCACGCATAAATGTTTTTCTATTTAGCGGCTTTTCTTTGGCACTGAGCTTGTTTTCGCAGTATATTACGTAGCTGTTTACGAAAGCAATGTTAAGAATTCAACACCACCTTTCGTCTGATTATAAAATTCTACCATACTTGGCTTCTTTGTTCGTTCATTTACAGATCCTTCTTCAGAACACGATGATAATAAATGAATCACTTTGTTAGGTTTGGGCTTGTATGACAATAGTGTTAAAGGACCATCATAACAAAAAATTGAAGTACCAGTAGCTCTTGTTCTTGAGTTTTGCAATTCGTTGGGTATCTCTGTTTTATTCGAACGCAAAGTACCCACTAAAGTTAGTTGGTATGGTTGAGAAAGAAGAGATTTAGCGAGCGGAATAGACGTGAACCAATTATCTGAAGTTACGTTTCTATTTGAACCATGTAAAGGTTGGGTTAACTGTTTCACAAAATATTCACCAAGAGGCAGTCCTCCGGTTTCGGTAGCTTTTCCTAAGAAGGGGGTTGCATTTACCATGTATTTGGTGCCGGCATCACAAATCATTACAATTTTTATACCGTACTTCGCCGGTTTGTTGGGTATGTACATGCGGAAAGGGCATCGCCCTCTAAAAGCTAGTAATTGTTCGTCAATAGTTACATACATTCCAACATTATAATTTGTTTTACATTTCTCGATAAACAGATTCCATACTTTTTGAATAGGTACAAATCTGTCCCTATTTTGGGTAGATAATCTTAGAGACTTATTATCGAATCTAAGACATCGTATCAAGAATTCAAACCTATCTTTACTCATCGTGGTAACATATCTTGAACCAGAAAAAGATGCATCAAACAACTCATCGGTTGACAAATGATTGTCTTTGAAAGCAGCGGTTATGCCCTAATTTCACATTTATCGGTTGTTTTCTGGGTGTTTCTAATGACTGAATAATTTTGCTGTTTTACTATAATCTCAGGATTTGTCCATTGTACAACTTCATCTATAATTTCGTCAGTAATAAACATTTTAAAACATTGCAAAGGATCATTTTCACGGCGACATTGAGAAGTTGGACCTCGTGATATTTGTACAATATTAGAACTCAATGATTGAGGCTTTTTCGTAGACCAAACATGCCTGTCTTTCCCTTCTCCTTAAGTAAATAATACATGTATCACGTGAAATGTCTGTGTTCTGGCTACTCGTAGATTCTTCGAGAGTAACAGGTGATTCTATTCTGGGTGAACTGGTAGATATTACCTCCATTGGCTCGTCGTCTTCATCAGTTTGTTCAGAATCCTCAACCTCCAAATAATCCTCAGTTTCACTCCCCTCAGTTTCTCCATCGCTATCACTAGTGACACCATCATAGTTCAGATATCTGGCCAATTCTGCGTCCGTGAAATTTCGACCACCGCTTGGACGTGACGAAGACATTTTTAATCTAAAAACAGATAAAAAAGTCAATAAAAACAGGCAATAACTCAAAACACCGCTGTATGCTAAACTTCAAAAAGTTACACAAAGACTAATCATGAGTCATTTCGACTCTGAAGTACGTCGTATTTACAAAATGGAGACACTTACCTGCACAACGCTATCGCTCCCAAAAACGTCTTACCGACGACTGTGTTGACACAAAGAATCGTGACGATCCGCGCGTTCTTTAGAGAGAGATAGCAAGAAATATGTGCGGTGCGAGTCAAAATGACTCAGATTAGTATTCTAGGGTTAAAATGGTATATGAGGCGAAAGTAGTGCCACTATATAAGTACCTTCTTTTTCAAACGCTTCACTTTCATTTGAAGTCTTCTGATCTTTAGCTCATCTTTTTTCGCTTTCCATCGAAGTTGTTCTATTTCTCGCTTTAGCTTCTTCTTTCTAGGGGAATACCAAAAAATCATTTAAATCACTTGTGGTAGGCCTAGGTGACGACATTTAGCGCTCTGGTAATTTTCTTTTAAGCTATAAAAACAGCAATATGAAATTTACTCATTCTACCAAAATAATTAAAACTAGTAAAATACAAACTGCATGCAAACGAACCCATATATCCAGGTTAATACTGGGTAAAGTTACTTTCTTTAATTTTTTAAAGCTTTTTTTTTGTAACTGTGAAGTCGTCATCATTGAAATGTCAAGAACAAATCTTTGTATAATTTGTCGTAGTCCAGTCTTGTCTATTAATTTGTGTGATCCATTGCTGTTTAAGATAATCTTCGGATAGAAATTATTTCTTAAAGTTTGACTTTTACGAAATGCTAAACATATTTAAATTGTATTTAAGTGTTTCTTATATATATATATATATATATATATATATATATATATATATATATATATATATATATATATATATATATATATATAGCGAGAAATAGAACAACTTCGTTTCTATTTTCATGAAACTTCTATGGGTTATTACTTAAAGCATAAGTATTTAGGAAAAAATAGTGAACAAATCCATGTCCGGAAAATCTAGCTTTTCCTTATGTTCTTTATAAAGTACAATTGTAGCTAATTTAGATGTACTTCTAGTAGGACATAAGCGTTACATCTAATTTAAGCCAGCTAGACTTTCGTAACATTGCGTATGAATTTAAAAAATAAAACGTAAAAAAATGTTGAAGCACGATTTTTAATAAATCTTTCAAAAACTTAACGTCTTGTTCATTTACTCTCTTAAAAAGGAGATAAAAAATAGTATTCTTACTCTTAATATGTTTTCAACTAACACTATATTTGAGAGATCAATGTTAACGACTTAAAGTTTATCCTTATCTTAATAATTGAATAATCAGCCTCATAATAAGAGATCTTAAGTGAAAAAAACAAAGCTTCTAAAAATCAACAAGAATATAATAAAAAAAAATTAGAAATCATTCCTCAACTATCTCATGAAAACTTGCAAAGCAGTTTCTGTTAGGCACAAAACATAGGTACACTTCACATCTTTTGCAGAAGACTGTGGTCTTTTTGTCGCAAGATTTATTTCTGCATCTTGATTGCTTTGGTCCATGATCAGGCATATGGGATGCTTTCTGAAGGCGTCTTTGCTTGGACGGAACTGGTTTGATCATAACTTTGCGCTTCTTATGTTTTGGTTCCAACTCTTTCAGTTGGTCTGGATTACTCTCGCTATCACTCTCCGTGTCATTATCTTCAATCAGCTTGGTACCCAAGTTAAGCTTATAATCTCGAAGTTTCCATATAAGGGCCCTGTTTGTGTTTTTTTCTAACTCTGTAGCTCGATATTGGAACCACGAATTGACAACCGCCAAATCAAAAAGATGTGATATCACTCTTACAGTCCATTTGATAGTCCTGCTTCGTGAGAGGCACACAGACAGCATGCGATCAGCGAGGTCCACTCTTCCCATATTTTGATTGTATTTTTTAATGACTTCCGGCCTTTTAACTCTTTCGTAGCCTTTCTTCTTTTTTGACCATCGCTCACTGTCATCTTCATTTTTATTGCTATAGAGAGAAGACATCGTCATCACGGGCTTGTTGTCAAGCCACATTGTTATTGCAAGTTGGCCGTCTTCTCGCACCTTCATTTAACTTAACCTCAAAAAATGTCATGCCATTCATGCAAAAAATTAATAGCGCATACGAAACCATATATGGTACCGCGGATAAATGGTTAGGTTTGATTAGAATGCATACAAAACCATATATGGTTTCATCAAAAAAGCCCCCCATTATGATTGAAATATGCAAAAAAGTAAACATTAAATCACAATTATATAAAATAGAACAATAACAGCACCATATTTTGTTTTTTTTATGAAACAAAACTTACTTTTATCACGTAGAAAATCTTTTTTGAAAAATGTGTTTACAGACACCGAGTTGAACTTCGCACAAGCGCTACGTACAGTGAGGTTATAACGAAAATGATGTTAGACCATAGACAGCAAAATATATTTTCGTATTGCCAACATAATAATCAAAATGTCCACTATGCGTTTAGTTTTTGCTTGTGCAATATAAAGTGAAAAAAAAATTGAATCTGTTGAACCGTGTATGGGTTCATATGCAGTAGAGGGTTAAATTTCTATGTACTACATGAAGTACGGTGGTAGTCAAGAGGTTAAAGCATATTTCATTTAGAAAAAAAAAACATCTTAACTCTAGAATACTAATCATATTTTACAAACGTATATACTAATCATGAGTCATTTTGACTACACATGAATGAGTACATAAATTGAACATCAAAACCAATTTTCTGTCTGTATTTTTATTTTATATAGGTATAAGCTATGTTTATGTAGGTATTAAATAAAAAAATGTTTATATATAAGAAAAATTGATATAAAAAATAGTTTTACTCTCTTAATACTTTTTTTGAGATCACAATCATGAATCTGATAATTTTAAAAAAAAGAATAACATAAATTAAAAACCTTCTTCTTTTAAAATTAATTAAAATAAAATAAGAACGAATTAACGATATAAAAGAGAAATTATCCTAATTTGGCACAATTAACACATATTTCTATCTTATGTTCCCCGCATATGTTTTTTGGCACTTCATACATCTGATTTTAGTCATGTGGTTCTTTTTGTAGGAGCAAAGTGAACATCTTTTCCTTTTTTTTGCATCAGGTTCATCTTTTTGTTGGCTGCTGCCTTCCCCTATATTTGTAGGCACCAAATCCTGGATATTGTCTCTAAGCCTCTTTGATAGGGTTGGAATAGAAAGTCGTTTCTCGAGGAAAGGATTAACAAGTTGCATGTGCAACTCACGCATAAATGTTTTTCTATTTAGCGGCTTTTCTTTGGCACTGAGCTTGTTTTCGCAGTATATTACGTAGCTGTTTACGAAAGCAATGTTAAGAATTCAACACCACCTTTCGTCTGATTATAAAATTCTACCATACTTGGCTTCTTTGTTCGTTCATTTACAGATCCTTCTTCAGAACACGATGATAATAAATGAATCACTTTGTTAGGTTTGGGCTTGTATGACAATAGTGTTAAAGGACCATCATAACAAAAAATTGAAGTACCAGTAGCTCTTGTTCTTGAGTTTTGCAATTCGTTGGGTATCTCTGTTTTATTCGAACGCAAAGTACCCACTAAAGTTAGTTGGTATGGTTGAGAAAGAAGAGATTTAGCGAGCGGAATAGACGTGAACCAATTATCTGAAGTTACGTTTCTATTTGAACCATGTAAAGGTTGGGTTAACTGTTTCACAAAATATTCACCAAGAGGCAGTCCTCCGGTTTCGGTAGCTTTTCCTAAGAAGAGGGTTGCATTTACCATGTATTTGGTGCCGGCATCACAAATCATTACAATTTTTATACCGTACTTCGCCGGTTTGTTGGGTATGTACATGCGGAAAGGGCATCGCCCTCTAAAAGCTAGTAATTGTTCGTCAATAGTTACATACATTCCAACATTATAATTTGTTTTACATTTCTCGATAAACAGATTCCATACTTTTTGAATAGGTACAAATCTGTCCCTATTTTGGGTAGATAATCTTAGAGACTTATTATCGAATCTAAGACATCGTATCAAGAATTCAAACCTATCTTTACTCATCGTGGTAACATATCTTGAACCAGAAAAAGATGCATCAAACAACTCATCGGTTGACAAATGATTGTCTTTGAAAGCAGCGGTTATGCCCTAATTTCACATTTATCGGTTGTTTTCTGGGTGTTTCTAATGACTGAATAATTTTGCTGTTTTACTATAATCTCAGGATTTGTCCATTGTACAACTTCATCTATAATTTCGTCAGTAATAAACATTTTAAAACATTGCAAAGGATCATTTTCACGGCGACATTGAGAAGTTGGACCTCGTGATATTTGTACAATATTAGAACTCAATGATTGAGGCTTTTTCGTAGACCAAACATGCCTGTCTTTCCCTTCTCCTTAAGTAAATAATACATGTATCACGTGAAATGTCTGTGTTCTGGCTACTCGTAGATTCTTCGAGAGTAACAGGTGATTCTATTCTGGGTGAACTGGTAGATATTACCTCCATTGGCTCGTCGTCTTCATCAGTTTGTTCAGAATCCTCAACCTCCAAATAATCCTCAGTTTCACTCCCCTCAGTTTCTCCATCGCTATCACTAGTGACACCATCATAGTTCAGATATCTGGCCAATTCTGCGTCCGTGAAATTTCGACCACCGCTTGGACGTGACGAAGACATTTTTAATCTAAAAACAGATAAAAAAGTCAATAAAAACAGGCAATAACTCAAAACACCGCTGTATGCTAAACTTCAAAAAGTTACACAAAGACTAATCATGAGTCATTTCGACTCTGAAGTACGTCGTATTTACAAAATGGAGACACTTACCTGCACAACGCTATCGCTCCCAAAAACGTCTTACCGACGACTGTGTTGACACAAAGAATCGTGACGATCCGCGCGTTCTTTAGAGAGAGATAGCAAGAAATATGTGCGGTGCGAGTCAAAATGACTCAGATTAGTATTCTAGGGTTAAAATGGTATATGAGGCGAAAGTAGTGCCACTATATAAGTACCTTCTTTTTCAAACGTTTCACTTTCATTTGAAGTCTTCTGATCTTTAGCTCATCTTTTTTCGCTTTCCATCGAAGTTGTTCTATTTCTCGCTTTAGCTTCTTCTTTCTAGGGGAATACCAAAAAATCATTTAAATCACTTGTGGTAGGCCTAGGTGACGACATTTAGCGCTCTGGTAATTTTCTTTTAAGCTATAAAAACAGCAATATGAAATTTACTCATTCTACCAAAATAATTAAAACTAGTAAAATACAAACTGCATGCAAACGAACCCATATATCCAGGTTAATACTGGGTAAAGTTACTTTCTTTAATTTTTTAAAGCTTTTTTTTTGTAACTGTGAAGTCGTCATCATTGAAATGTCAAGAACAAATCTTTGTATAATTTGTCGTAGTCCAGTCTTGTCTATTAATTTGTGTGATCCATTGCTGTTTAAGATAATCTTCGGATAGAAATTATTTCTTAAAGTTTGACTTTTACGAAATGCTAAACATATTTAAATTGTATTTAAGTGTTTCTTATATATATATATATATATATATATATATATATATATATATATATATATATATATATATATATATATATAGCGAGAAATAGAACAACTTCGTTTCTATTTTCATGAAACTTCTATGGGTTATTACTTAAAGCATAAGTATTTAGGAAAAAATAGTGAACAAATCCATGTCCGGAAAATCTAGCTTTTCCTTATGTTCTTTATAAAGTACAATTGTAGCTAATTTAGATGTACTTCTAGTAGGACATAAGCGTTACATCTGATTTAAGCCAGCTAGACTTTCGTAACATTGCGTATGAATTTAAAAAATAAAACGTAAAAAAAATGTTGAAGCACGATTTTTAATAAATCTTTCAAAAACTTAACGTCTTGTTCATTTACTCTCTTAAAAAGGAGATAAAAAAATAGTATTCTTACTCTTAATATGTTTTCAACTAACACTATATTTGAGAGATCAATGTTAACGACTTAAAGTTTATCCTTATCTTAATAATTGAATAATCAGCCTCATAATAAGAGATCTTAAGTGAAAAAAACAAAGCTTCTAAAAATCAACAAGAATATAATAAAAAAAAATTAGAAATCATTCCTCAACTATCTCATGAAAACTTGCAAAGCAGTTTCTGTTAGGCACAAAACATAGGTACACTTCACATCTTTTGCAGAAGACTGTGGTCTTTTTGTCGCAAGATTTATTTCTGCATCTTGATTGCTTTGGTCCATAATCAGGCATATGGGATGCTTTCTGAAGGCGTCTTTGCTTGGACGGAACTGGTTTGATCATAACTTTGCGCTTCTTATGTTTTGGTTCCAACTCTTTCAGTTGGTCTGGATTACTCTTGCTATCACTATCTTCAATCAGCTTGGTACCCAAGTTAAGCTTATAATCTCGAAGTTTCCATATAAGGGCCCTGTTTGTGTTTTTTTCTAACTCTGTAGCTCGATATTGGAACCACGAATTGACAACCGCCAAATCAAAAAGATGTGATATCACTCTTACAGTCCATTTGATAGTCCTGCTTCGTGAGAGGCACACAGACAGCATGCGATCAGCGAGGTCCACTCTTCCCATATTTTGATTGTATTTTTTAATGACTTCCGGCCTTTTAACTCTTTCGTAGCCTTTCTTCTTTTTTGACCATCGCTCACAGTCATCTTCATTTTTATTGCTATAGAGAGAAGACATCGTCATCACGGGCTTGTTGTCAAGCCACATTGTTATTGCAAGTTGGCCGTCTTCTCGCACCTTCATTTAACTTAACCTCAAAAAATGTCATGCCATTCATGCAAAAAATTAATAGCGCATACGAAACCATATATGGTACCGCGGATAAATGGTTAGGTTTGATTAGAATGCATACAAAACCATATATGGTTTCATCAAAAAAGCCCCCCATTATGATTGAAATATGCAAAAAAGTAAACATTAAATCACAATTATATAAAATAGAACAATAACAGCACCATATTTTGTTTTTTTATGAAACAAAACTTACTTTTATCACGTAGAAAATCTTTTTTGAAAAATGTGTTTACAGACACCGAGTTGAACTTCGCACAAGCGCTACGTACAGTGAGGTTATAACGAAAATGATGTTAGACCATAGACAGCAAAATATATTTTCGTATTGCCAACATAATAATCAAAATGTCCACTATGCGTTTAGTTTTTGCTTGTGCAATATAAAGTGAAAAAAAAAATTGAATCTGTTGAACCGTATATGGGTTCATATGCAGTAGAGGGTTAAATTTCTATGTACTACATGAAGTACGGTGGTAGTCAAGAGGTTAAAGCATATTTCATTTAGAAAAAAAAAACATCTTAACCCTAGAATACTAATCATATTTTACAAACGTATATACTAATCATGAGTCATTTTGACTACACATGAATGAGTACATAAATTGAACATCAAAACCAATTTTCTGTCTGTATTTTTATTTTATATAGGTATAAGCTATGTTTATGTAGGTATTAAATAAAAAAATGTTTATATATAAGAAAAATTGATATAAAAAATAGTTTTACTCTCTTAATACTTTTTTTGAGATCACAATCATGAATCTGATAATTTAAAAAAAAAGAATAACATAAATTAAAAACCTTCTTCTTTTAAAATTAATTAAAATAAAATAAGAACGAATTAACGATATAAAAGAGAAATTATCCTAATTTGGCACAATTAACACATATTTCTATCTTATGTTCCCCGCATATGTTTTTTTGGCACTTCATACATCTGATTTTAGTCATGTGGTTCTTTTTGTAGGAGCAAAGTGAACATCTTTTCCTTTTTTTGCATCAGGTTCATCTTTTTGTTGGCTGCTGCCTTCCCCTATATTTGTAGGCACCAAATCCTGGATATTGTCTCTAAGCCTCTTTGATAGGGTTGGAATAGAAAGTCGTTTCTCGAGGAAAGGATTAACAAGTTGCATGTGCAACTCACGCATAAATGTTTTTCTATTTAGCGGCTTTTCTTTGGCACTGAGCTTGTTTTCGCAGTATATTACGTAGCTGTTTACGAAAGCAATGTTAAGAATTCAACACCACCTTTCGTCTGATTATAAAATTCTACCATACTTGGCTTCTTTGTTCGTTCATTTACAGATCCTTCTTCAGAACACGATGATAATAAATGAATCACTTCGTTAGGTTTGGGCTTGTATGACAATAGTGTTAAAGGACCATCATAACAAAAAATTGAAGTACCAGTAGCTCTTGTTCTTGAGTTTTGCAATTCGTTGGGTATCTCTGTTTTATTCGAACGCAAAGTACCCACTAAAGTTAGTTGGTATGGTTGAGAAAGAAGAGATTTAGCGAGCGGAATAGACGTGAACCAATTATCTGAAGTTACGTTTCTATTTGAACCATGTAAAGGTTGGGTTAACTGTTTCACAAAATATTCACCAAGAGGCAGTCCTCCGGTTTCGGTAGCTTTTCCTAAGAAGGGGGTTGCATTTACCATGTATTTGGTGCCGGCATCACAAATCATTACAATTTTTATACCGTACTTCGCCGGTTTGTTGGGTATGTACATGCGGAAAGGGCATCGCCCTCTAAAAGCTAGTAATTGTTCGTCAATAGTTACATACATTCCAACATTATAATTTGTTTTACATTTCTCGATAAACAGATTCCATACTTTTTGAATAGGTACAAATCTGTCCCTATTTTGGGTAGATAATCTTAGAGAGTTATTATCGAATCTAAGACATCGTATCAAGAATTCAAACCTATCTTTACTCATCGTGGTAACATATCTTGAACCAGAAAAAGATGCATCAAACAACTCATCGGTTGACAAATGATTGTCTTTGAAAGCAGCGGTTATGCCCTAATTTCACATTTATCGGTTGTTTTCTGGGTGTTTCTAATGACTGAATAATTTTGCTGTTTTACTATAATCTCAGGATTTGTCCATTGTACAACTTCATCTATAATTTCGTCAGTAATAAACATTTTAAAACATTGCAAAGGATCATTTTCACGGCGACATTGAGAAGTTGGACCTCGTGATATTTGTACAATATTAGAACTCAATGATTGAGGCTTTTTCGTAGACCAAACATGCCTGTCTTTCCCTTCTCCTTAAGTAAATAATACATGTATCACGTGAAATGTCTGTGTTCTGGCTACTCGTAGATTCTTCGAGAGTAACAGGTGATTCTATTCTGGGTGAACTGGTAGATATTACCTCCATTGGCTCGTCTTGTTCATCAGTTTGTTCAGAATCCTCAACCTCCAAATAATCCTCAGTTTCACTCCCCTCAGTTTCTCCATCGCTATCACTAGTGACACCATCATAGTTTAGATATCTGGCCAATTCTGCGTCCGTGAAATTTCGACCACCGCTTGGACGTGACGAAGACATTTTTAATCTAAAAACAGATAAAAAAGTCAATAAAAACAGGCAATAACTCAAAACACCGCTGTATGATAAAATTCAAAAAGTTACACAAAGACTAATCATGAGTCATTTCGACTCTGAAGTACGTCGTATTTACAAAATGGAGACACTTACCTGCACAACGCTATCGCTCCCAAAAACGTCTTACCGACGACTGTGTTTACACAAAGAATCGTGACGATCCGCGCGTTCTTTAGAGAGAGATAGCAAGAAATATGTGCGGTGCGAGTCAAAATGACTCAGATTAGTATTCTAGGGTTAAAATGGTATATGAGGCGAAAGTAGTGCCACTATATAAGTACCTTCTTTTTCAAACGTTTCACTTTCATTTGAAGTCTTCTGATCTTTAGCTCATCTTTTTTCGCTTTCCATCGAAGTTGTTCTATTTCTCGCTTTAGCTTCTTCTTTCTAGGGGAATACCAAAAAATCATTTAAATCACTTGTGGTAGGCCTAGGTGACGACATTTAGCGCTCTGGTAATTTTCTTTTAAGCTATAAAAACAGCAATATGAAATTTACTCATTCTACCAAAATAATTAAAACTAGTAAAATACAAACTGCATGCAAACGAACCCATATATCCAGGTTAATACTGGGTAAAGTTACTTTCTTTAATTTTTTAAAGCTTTTTTTTTGTAACTGTGAAGTCGTCATCATTGAAATGTCAAGAACAAATCTTTGTATAATTTGTCGTAGTCCAGTCTTGTCTATTAATTTGTGTGATCCATTGCTGTTTAAGATAATCTTCGGATAGAAATTATTTCTTAAAGTTTGACTTTTACGAAATGCTAAACATATTTAAATTGTATTTAAGTGTTTCTTATATATATATATATATATATATATATATATATATATATATATATATATATATATATATATATATATATATATAATCATCCTTTCACGGTAAATGTTGATCCAGTGAGAAGTTAGAACAAATGTTGATCCACCTATTTGACGTGTTTGCTCAGCTCCTCGTCGCACAAACTGATATACTTTGATCCATTCTTGATGCGCGTGTGACGTCGGTGGATCTGCACTAACAGGATTTCAATATACTCGTCAGCGAATTGACCAACATTTGTTGATCTATCAACGGTCGAGAAATTCATACTGAATATGATTTTTTAGATCCAGAGTATATTTAATTTATATGCGACATTTACTTAGACTAAGTGGATCCGGAGCCATAATTGATGAATAGGTACTCGAACACGAAGCGGCAACGTCGCGTTCTGTGTGTGACAGAGAACCCAGTAGGCTATTTCGTTATAGTAATAAGGTAAGAAAATACGTTATCTGCTGATTTTGTGGATCAAACTTTGGCAGGTTTTATTGTGGAAAGACGTTTGTTCGAGTTCTTGTTATCGTGTGAGTGAATTTGTTGTATTTTATTCATTTGTCATAGATCAATTAGAGGATTATGGATAGTACTTTATTACAAATTGATTTGTCACTCGAATGTGTGTGTGTGTGTGTGTGTGTGTGTGTGTGTGTGTAAGGGTGGGGGTGCCATTTAGTTTGCGCGCGTGTGTTTGCGCGCGCGTGTGTGTGTGTGTGTGTGTTTTTATGCGAGTTTGTGTGTGCGCGTGCGTGTGGGTGTATGTGCGTTCATGTGCGTTCATGTGCGTTCGTGTAAACGCATGTGCGTGCGCGTGTGTGTGAGTGTATGTGTGCGTGTGTGCACTGTTGTTTTTAGTACGTGTGTGTGTGTGTGTGTGTGTGTGTGTGTGTGAGTGTGAATGTGTGCGTGCGTGTGTTAACTGTTGTTCTTGCGCACGAGCGCGCGCGCGCGCGCGCGCGCGCTTGTGTGTGTTTGTGTCTGTGTTTGTGTGTGTGTGTGTGTGTGTGTGTGTGTGCGTGCGTGTGTGTGAGGTTGTGCGTGTGTCCACTGTTGTTTTGTGTTTGTGTGTGAGTGTGCGAGCGCGCGTGCATATGTGTATGTGTGCGCGCGCGTGCGTGTATGTATGTGTACACGCGCGTGTGTTTGTATGAGTGTGTATTTGTGTCTGTGTTTGTGTGTGTATTTGTGTCTGTATTTGTGTGTGTGTGTGTGTGTGTGTGTGTGTGTGTGTGTGTGTGTGTAGTTGTAGGTGTGCGTATGCGTGTCTGTATTTATGTGAGTGCACGAGAGCGCGCGTGTGTGAATGCGCGTGCGTGCGTGTGGGTGTGCGTGTGTGTGTGTTCGTCTGAGTGCGTGTTTGAGTGTGTATGTGTGTGTGTGTGTGTGTGTGTGTGTGTGTGTGTGCGCCCAGAAAACGGAGGCGGAGAATGGAGACGTGGAGGCGGAGGTGAATGCAGCGTAGTATGTGGTGACAGCGGAGGAGAGGAATTTGTGGTGAAGTCGGAGATAGTGGAAACGGGGAATTGTGTTAGAGGCGGAAAGAATAGTGACGGCGCGTGGTGGTGGCGGCGGAGGGAGCGGAGTTTATTGTTGAGGCGGATGGAGCAGAGTTTATGGTGGAGGCGGAGGTAGCGGAGGTGGAGAACGAAAGCTTAGAGAGGGGTGCGGTGGTGGATGTGGAGGCGTAGGTGGCAGAGGTGTTGGTGGGTGCACTGCAGTGCAGTAAATTGGTTACCGCGTGAGGGCAAGTGAGGCTCACATAAAGGACAGTTAGTTACAGCGGAAAACAGTGCGACTGGTAAGTGGATATCGATACCGCCCCTAAAGATGTAACTACGAAGTTATTCATTTTTCCGAATATCAGCTTAGATACCTATTGAGACAAAGTGAAAAGAACTTTTGTTTTGTGACGGTTTCATCATAACTAACAAAACAAACCCAAACTCAGCAAACCTATTTCTACTAATCCAGGTGTTACAGTGTTAGTTGCCGAAGTACGCCTTCAGGTCACTTCAGCAAGTCCGGAGGTAAGGATTCATCATAACTAACAAAACGAGCCCAAACTCAGCACATCCAGTTCTACTTGTCCAAGAGTTCCACTAGTAATCCCGAATTACATTTTGAGGTCACTCCATCAAGACCGGAGGTAAGGTCTCATGGTAATATCTCATGTAATAGTTCGATTCTATACCTATCAATTTTGTAAACGCGTCCTTAAAAATCTTGATTATGAAGATGTAGAAAACATGTTAACTGGTTTATGGTAACACACACACACACACACACACACACAAACAAGCACACTGCCGCACACACACGCACACCCATTCGCACACACACACACACACACACACACACACACACACACACACACACACACACACACACACACACACACACACACACACACACACACACAGAAACACACACACACACACACACGTACACATACGCACACGCACACATATGCACACAAACACACACAAACACACCCACACAAACACGCACTCAGACGAATACCATGGAGAGTGCTCTGAGAAATTGTTCGGATTAATCCCAGCCGTTAAATTTCGTGAGCGCACTACGCGGCAAACGTCCCAATACCATCCACACCATCTGGATGTTTGGCGGTCCACCACAGTACGTTTCAAAAGGAGTTTTCTTCCGCGTGGATCTCTCCGTGAAATACCCTCTATTACTACTTATAACCTCTCTGTGGAATAGTTTACCACCGGCGATTGTGACCGGACCGATACGACCTGGGGACCTTCAAGAAAAGAGCTTACTCCTTTCTAAAGGGCCGGCAACGCACCAGTAATTCCCCTGGTGTTGCGGTTGATCATGGGCGGTGGTAGTCACTTAACATCCGGTGAGCCGCATGCTCGTTTGCCCCCTCTTCTATAAAAAAAAACCTTATGTCGCCGTTGCCACCACTTCCGCTACAAGAAGGAGCGTTGTCGAGTAATTCGTTAAAAAAGTCATTTATTTCGACCACAAGGATCATACATGTTAGTAATTAATACAAATCGTAAAACTAATTTTCGTAAAACTTAAAACTATTTACCTAATTTTAAAACTATATATAAGACAGGCCCGATTAGTCAGCACCCTACGCACCAGGGATGTGCATCGTTTACGCATGGTGGTGTAGAAACAATCCACACGCGCATCCGCGAACATACATGGCGCATTGCAATAATGAGGTAGACCAAACAGCACCCTGAATACATTACATAATACGCATTTAATCTGTAGCTTGTACCGCCAAAGATACGAAACGGCAACGTCGCGGCTGCATACAGCCAATCCAATCATTTATCTTATCGTTTGCTGTGCTCTGATTGGCTCATTTAAATCGGATCAACATTTTCCGTAACCATCGCAAGGTGGATTTGTATATCGGATCAACTTTGGCCAACGCTAGCAAACAGTCTCGTGAGTGCAGATGTTGATCCGGCCGGAGCCACATTAGTTACCAGTGATGCATATTGGATCAACAAAAGGCGCCGGATCAACATGCGTTTTCGGATCAACAAAGTGCTCGCGTGAAGTCGCGTCTGATCAACATTTACCGTAAAGAGATCTCTATATATATATATATATATATATATATATATATATATATATATATATATATATATATATATATAGCGAGAAATAGAACAACTTCGTTTCTATTTTCATGAAACTTCTATGGGTTATTACTTAAAGCATAAGTATTTAGGAAAAAATAGTGAACAAATCCATGTCCGGAAAATCTAGCTTTTCCTTATGTTCTTTATAAAGTACAATTGTAGCTAATTTAGATGTACTTCTAGTAGGACATAAGCGTTACATCTGATTTAAGCCAGCTAGACTTTCGTAACATTGCGTATGAATTTAAAAAATAAAACGTAAAAAAAATGTTGAAGCACGATTTTTAATAAATCTTTCAAAAACTTAACGTCTTGTTCATTTACTCTCTTAAAAAGGAGATAAAAAAATAGTATTCTTACTCTTAATATGTTTTCAACTAACACTATATTTGAGAGATCAATGTTAACGACTTAAAGTTTATCCTTATCTTAATAATTGAATAATCAGCCTCATAATAAGAGATCTTAAGTGAAAAAAACAAAGCTTCTAAAAATCAACAAGAATATAATAAAAAAAAATTAGAAATCATTCCTCAACTATCTCATGAAAACTTGCAAAGCAGTTTCTGTTAGGCACAAAACATAGGTACACTTCACATCTTTTGCAGAAGACTGTAGTCTTTTTGTCGCAAGATTTATTTCTGCATCTTGATTGCTTTGGTCCATGATCAGGCATATGGGATGCTTGCTGAAGGCGTCTTTGCTTGGACGGAACTGGTTTGATCATAACTTTGCGCTTCTTATGTTTTGGTTCCAACTCTTTCAGTTGGTCTGGATTACTCTCGCTATCACTCTCCGTGTCATTATCTTCAATCAGCTTGGTACCCAAGTTAAGCTTATAATCTCGAAGTTTCCATATAAGGGCCCTGTTTGTGTTTTTTTCTAACTCTGTAGCTCGATATTGGAACCACGAATTGACAACCGCCAAATCAAAAAGATGTGATATCACTCTTACAGTCCATTTGATAGTCCTGCTTCGTGAGAGGCACACAGACAGCATGCGATCAGCGAGGTCCACTCTTCCCATATTTTGATTGTATTTTTTAATGTCTTCCGGCCTTTTAACTCTTTCGTAGCCTTTCTTCTTTTTTGACCATCGCTCACAGTCATCTTCATTTTTATTGCTATAGAGAGAAGACATCGTCATCACGGGCTTGTTGTCAAGCCACATTGTTATTGCAAGTTGGCCGTCTTCTCGCACCTTCATTTAACTTAACCTCAAAAAATGTCATGCCATTCATGCAAAAAATTAATAGCGCATACGAAACCATATATGGTACCGCGGATAAATGGTTAGGTTTGATTAGAATGCATACAAAACCATATATGGTTTCATCAAAAAAGCCCCCCATTATGATTGAAATATGCAAAAAAGTAAACATTAAATCACAATTATATAAAATAGAACAATAACAGCACCATATTTTGTTTTTTTATGAAACAAAACTTACTTTTATCACGTAGAAAATCTTTTTTGAAAAATGTGTTTACAGACACCGAGTTGAACTTCGCACAAGCGCTACGTACAGTGAGGTTATAACGAAAATGATGTTAGACCATAGACAGCAAAATATATTTTCGTATTGCCAACATAATAATCAAAATGTCCACTATGCGTTTAGTTTTTGCTTGTGCAATATAAAGTGAAAAAAAAATTGAATCTGTTGAACCGTATATGGGTTCATATGCAGTAGAGGGTTAAATTTCTATGTACTACATGAAGTACGGTGGTAGTCAAGAGGTTAACCTCTAGTGGACATTTTGATTATTATGTTGGCAATACGAAAATATATTTTGCTGTCTATGGTCTAACATCATTTTCGTTATAACCTCACTGTACGTAGCGCTTGTGCGAAGTTCAACTCGGTGTCTGTAAACACATTTTTCAAAAAAGATTTTCTACGTGATAAAAGTAAGTTTTGTTTCATAAAAAAACAAAATATGGTGCTGTTATTGTTCTATTTTATATAATTGTGATTTAATGTTTACTTTTTTGCATATTTCAATCATAATGGGGGGCTTTTTTGATGAAACCATATATGGTTTTGTATGCATTCTAATCAAACCTAACCATTTATCCGCGGTACCATATATGGTTTCGTATGCGCTATTAATTTTTTGCATGAATGGCATGACATTTTTTTTCGTTGCTTGCAGAATGGATCCTTCTCGTTTTTATGGCACTCAGAAGCATGTTAATACTATTCCTGGTGATGGCTCGCTTAGTGACGAAGAATTAGCTTCCGATTCTGACAGTGAATATGTTCCCCCTAGGCAATTTAAATGTCACAGACGATCTCTTGTTATACCAGAAACCGATAGTGATTCCTCCGATGATGAAACTAGCCCTCCACCAGACACATAGAAAAAAGGAAAGGCAAAAAAAGATAAACCCACTAAAATAATATGGGAGTCCAAAAAAATTGAGGCTTATGATGAAAATAAGTTTTAATTTACTGGAGTCACACAGTTACCAGAGTTTATTGTAAAACTTGAAACACCGGCAGATTTTTTCTTGTTTTTATTTTCTGAGGATCTGATACAAACCATAACAAATCAATCTAATTTAAAATCCGTACAAGACAATGTAAATAAGCCTGCTAACATAACCAAACAAGAAATAGAGCAATTTATTGGCATGAAAATTTTCATGTCTATAGTGAAATTACCTGCGTCACGATATTACTGGAACAAGACTTTAGGACAGCAACAAATTTACGAAACTATGACATGCAATAGGTTTGAAACAATAAAAAATAAATTACACTTCAATGACAACAATAATTATATCCCGTTGGGCAGTCCAGGTCATGACAAGTTATTCAAAGTGCGCCCACTTTTAGATGGCATTAGGCAGCAACTTTTACTAGTTCCCAAAGAGGAATATCTGGCAGTTGAACAGATAATTCCTACGAAAGTTCGTCATGACCTGAAACAATACAACCCAGCAAAGCCTCATAAATGGGGATATAAGAATCAAGTTCTTAGTGGAGTTTCAAGATTTAGTTATGATTTTGATATTTTTGCTGGTGATCAAAGTAATACACGACCTGAAGGTACACAAGACTTGGGTGTTAGTGGCAATGTTGTAACTCGTCTTACTGAAACAGTACCAAGACATGTTAATCATAAGATCTTTTTTGATAATTGGTTCAATAGCCCTAAGCTCCAGGTACATCTTACAAAGATCGGACTTTTGCCTTTAGGTACAGTGCGCCTGAACAGAGTTCCTAATATAGATATGCCGCCAGAAAAGGAGCTGAAAAAAAAGGAACGTGGATTTTTCATTGAAAAGGTTGCTACCATTGATGAAGTTAGTGTTAGTGCCATTACTTGGTTTGATAATAAAGCGGCTAATATGCTTTCGACTTATGTAGGTAGTGAACCAACGACTACAAAACGAAGGTATTTTAAAAAGGAAAAGGTATACAAAAACATTATATGCCCTCAAGCAGTTGAAGTGTATAACCGGCACATGGGGGGCGTTGACCTACTGGACTCTACGCTTCGTTTGTATAGAATTCATTTGAGATCCAAGAAATGGTACAAACGCATATTTTTTCATACGGTAGACATGTGTGTGGTAAATGCTTGTATACTTTGGCGCAGAAACAATCCAGAAGTTTACATGTGTCTCTTTGATTTCAAGCAAGCTGTTTCAGAACAGTTACGCAAATCTGGTAAAACCGTAATGGCAAGAAAAAGAGGGCGTCCTGGAAATCACGGTAGAGATGGAACGCCTGATTCTAGGCACGGAAGTCCTGCTTTATCCAATCCAGGCACACCAACTATACCAAAGAAAATAAGGAAAGTTCCTACCAGACATCAAGATGTACCTTTAAACTCCGTGAGAACTGACAAAGTAGACCATATGTCTGAATGGATGAAAAACCGTCAAAAATGTCAATTTTGTGGCCAAAAAACTTACACAAAGTGTAAAAAATGCACGGTATTCTTGTGTTACAATGACAAACGAAACTGTTTATCCGCGTTTCATGATTAAAATTGTTGTACTTTATATTTTATATTAAACACTCAAATTTTTATTTGTTCCTTATTCTTCATACGAAACCATATATGTCTGTACTTTTTTTTATTAAAATTTGTTTAAGTGCATACGAACCCATATATGACCTCCTTATTTTTTTCAGTTTATGTAAGTAGATTTTTTTTAATTTTCATTTTTGTCATTTTTTATCCCCAAATAAAGCCTAAACAACCATCAAATATTTTTTTTCATGTTTTTCATAATTCATGCAGTAGAGGGTTAAAAATTCAACCAAAAATGTTTGAAATGACAACCCTTTTTTGATGTTGCAATGCCATCTGTTAGTTCTTTTTGAGTAACTTTCGTCCATATTGCACTCCGTCACATCTGTCATTTCATTAAAAATGGCGTCCAAAGCAAGTGAAGTAGGAGCGCGCTCACACAGACGTAAGTTTATCCATGTTAATCTCTAATGTGTGTTTGATAT
Source organism: Parnassius smintheus behrii (assembly GCA_036936625.1). Classification (NCBI taxonomy): domain Eukaryota; kingdom Metazoa; phylum Arthropoda; class Insecta; order Lepidoptera; family Papilionidae; genus Parnassius; species Parnassius smintheus. Next base: position 21,812,737 of record JAUPFT010000013.1, on the reverse strand, counting down.
TATGCACTATTTTTGTATATTTTACCTAAAATAAGATTATTTGTTTGATTTGTACCTACATTTATGGGAAACTTGCAAAATTCAGTACACTATAACCTCAAACATTTTTATGTCCTCTGCAAAGTACAAGGGTCGCAAATCAAAGTTTTGCATTACTAACTACCCACGTACTGTACAAAGTACATTGCAAAACTTTTGGGATTATTTATGAATTTTCACTTTTATTTCAGCCATGAATGATGAAAATATCGCTGACGCACTAAATGAATCTGAATTCGACTATTCGGGCGATGATTCAGATTGTGATCTGACCTTCAAACCTCCGGAACTCGACTGTCATGTTGTTGCAATTGGTGCTAATGATTCCGATACGGACATTACAGACTCGGATGATTCAGATAATACTACTGAATCAGATTACCCTGCACCTTCACCTACGTTATCTACTGACTCCAGGGCTCCAAGATCACGAGGAAGAGCACAAAGCGGACGACCAAGCAGAGGTCGTTCACTTACAAATCCTCGTGTAATCACACTTCGCGGAAACTCCAAAAATGACAGTGAGTCACTAAATAAATGGTCAGCAGATGCGTTTGAGCCAGAAGCCAAAAGTTTAATGCAACCAGCTTACCTGGTCGTAGATTCCACTGATTGGGAGTGGCAATCATTCTACGAACAATATATTACTGATGACATCCTGACTACCATTACTGATTGCACAAATAGGACCAACATATTGCATAAAGGAAAAACACTGGGACTAACAATAAAAGAACTAAAAGTTTTCCTTGGAATAACGATGGTTATGTCTGCCCTCCAATATCCTCAAATCAATATGTATTGGTCAGGAAAATACAGAGTGAACATTATTGCTTTAGCCATGACTCGAACCAGATTTTATGCCATCAGGACGCAATCAAAATGTGTATACGATGCTGATGTTACTCCGGAGCAGAAAGAGGAAAAAATCTGGAAAGTTAAACCATTATTTGATTGTATTTTGAATGGCTGCCATCAACAAGATCGTCCACAAGATATGTGCATCGATGAAATGATAATTCCTTTCACTGGGCGATGCCACATGCGACAATATTGTCCAAACAAGCCAAACCTAGTTGGCCTCAAAGTGTTTGTCCTTGCGTCACCACAAGGTATTGTATGTGATATGATAATTTATCAAGGAGACAAAACTTTTCCAGAGCTTAACTCTCAAGGGTTTGGATTGGTTGAATCAGCCGTCCTACATCTTACGCGAACGTCTGGAGTTCCACAAGGCTCGCACCTTGGCCCATTACTTTTTATAATGTTTATTGATGATATTAAGCATTGTATCCGTGACTCCGATTTTGAATTATACGCAGATGACCTAAAGATATCCAAAATTGTGAATAATAACACAGACCAAATTCAACTTCAAGAGGATATAGATAGAATTACAGAATGGTGCCGGCAAAATAAAATGTCTCTCAATACAAATAAATGCTATCACATTAAATTCTCTCGAAAATTTAACAAATATGATAGTAGTTACAATATAAATGGTGTGGATTTAGCGAAAGTAGACGAAGTAAAGGACTTAGGCATTGCTATTGACTCTCAGATGCGATTCACAAACCACATTAACAATACCATACACAAATCGTTAAGAATGTTAGCTTTTATTTTCAGAAACACCAAAGATTTTAAGTCGGTTTTAGCGTTAAAAGTTCTCTATTTTGCACTGGTTCGCAGTCATGTTGATTATTGTTCAGTCGTATGGTACCCGTCTTATCAAAATAATATTCAGCGTATAGAAAGAATCCAAAAAAGATTTTTAAATAAAATATCTTATGTGAGTGGCGTTCATCGTACAATTCGTAGATACTCTAAAAGATTAGCGCATTTCGAAATTTTATCATTGGAGCAGCGAAAGAATTTGCTATCTATAGGCCTTTTACATAAATTACTTAATAATAAAGTGGATTGTCCATCCCTCCTGTCACAAGTTAACTTGAAGGTGCCCAGATTTTCGGCAAGGTTGTGTAATTATATTCCCTTTAGTGTAAATTTCAATAGTAAAAAGTATGGTAACAACTCACCTCTATGTTCTATGATGAGAAAGTACAATGATATATTTGGTAAATGTAATATAGATATCTTTAGTGATAGTCTGGTTTCCTTAAAAAAGAAAATATTTCTGTACTACACTCAAACTGAAAATTAAAACTTTAAATTATACAACTCTAAATTATACAATGTTAAGCTCTCTACCAAATTATAATTTTACCTGTATTGCATAGAATAGTCTTTGTGTTTATATCACATTTTATTACCTCTTAATTTCAAAACTAATTTTAAGTTTCATGTTGAAATGTTGTGCATACCTTTAAGTTAAATACATATATAGTATAATTTTGTTTATAACTGCAAATGTTTAATAATAATGTTTTGTATGTGTTTAGTTGGTAAGCCTAAATAAATAAATAAACTCTAGTCCCAGGGCATTCCCTATACTTTGATCGTTACTCCACCTCGGTGAAGTTGTGCGACGAATTAATCAAAAGAGGATTTCATGGAACTGGTACTATACAGAGAGGAAGAATCCCGAAAGATTGTAAGTTGACGCCAGAAAAAGAATTCAAGAAACTGCCACGAGGTTAAGTTAAATGAAGGTGCGAGAAGACGGCCAACTTGCAATAACAATGTGGCTTGACAACAAGCCCGTGATGACGATGTCTTCTCTCTATAGCAATAAAAATGAAGATGACTGTGAGCGATGGTCAAAAAAGAAGAAAGGCTACGAAAGAGTGAAAAGGCCGGAAGTCATTAAAAATACAATCAAAATATGGGAGGAGTGGACCTCGCTGATCGCATGCTGTCTGTGTGCCCCTCACGAAGCAGGACTATCAAATGGACTGTAAGAGTGATATCACATCTCTTTGATTTGGCGGTTGTCAATTCGTGGTTCCAATATCGAGCTACAGAGTTAGAAAAAAACACAAACAGGGCCCTTATATGGAAACTTCGAGATTATAAGCTTAACTTGGGTACCAAGCTGATTGAAGATAATGACACGGAGAGTGATAGCGAGAGTAATCAAGACCAACTGAAAGAGTTGGAACCAAAACATAAGAAGCGCAAAGTTATGATCAAACCAGTTCCGTCCAAGCAAAGACGCCTTCAGAAAGCATCCCATTACATTACATTAAGTTGTTAAGATGAAGACATATTAAGAGTAAGAATACTATTTTTTTATCTCCTTTTTAAGAGAGTATGGTTGCGCGGAAAAAACCATTGGATTATTATATTTGACGGTAGAGGTGCCAAGCCGCTTGTTCCTTTCCGACAAAACGATATCATTCATACCCTCCTCTATCCTCCATCGACACATCGGGGTGGTGGGGTGGGAGGGGGCAAGAAGATGATTCTAGAATGTCACGTAATCATCGGGGCCGAGGACATATAAGGCACGCGCGACCGTTGCGCGGCCTCTTTCCACCGCAGTCGTCGCTGAAACCACAACGCTTCTCTCCCGACGCACCCCTGGGGCCCCAGAGTGTCTGTCTAGAAGAAGTTCCCTCACCTCGGGTGAGATATAGTCGCGCACCGCCTCTCTCCGGAGTGTTCCAGAAGAAGTTCCAGAAGTTGCAGCTATAGTGCTCAACAGGATAGAAGAAACCCCGGTGAGTCAACACTCCTTTATTTACTGCCTTATAGTTTAACCCGCTCCAATTTTGTTGTTCTCCTAATAAGGCAGGATTCCCTTTCAGCGATTTGGCACCGTAGTAGTTTAGTTTTAGGGAAGAGCAAGTGCATTATACCGCATTCTATAGTAGTCGCTTTTACGTAAGCGTAGAAGCATCCGCATATACAGTCCACTTTAGTTAATATCTAGCGTAATAGGTTTAAGGTTCGACCGGGGAACTAGACTTCGGCAGCCTTAAACACGTGGCTCCACCATTTTATGGTCACTTCGGCAGGATTTTGGTCGAATTGTTGAATTAATTAATTAGATAATGCACTCCAATTTATAGAATAGACTTAAATAGTGTTCGTTTAAATTTAAATTTTGATTAGGTACTCGCAAACAGAATTATTCGTTTTATAGCGCTCGTATTTGATTAAATTTAAAGCCTATTAAATAATTGAAACAGTGTAATAGGAACCGTTTGATACGCTTACCCACAATCTTGATAAAATTATTGAGTCTAGCAAATGACGCGTCACCTCGACTCGCTGCGCAGGTGTTCGATTTAATTACGTAATACGGCATACCGAGTGTGTCCATCCTTTATTGTTTGTGCGTTGTGAGATTAATTGTGATTGATATAACTTTATTATAATAGTTTAAAATGGCAGTTAGTGGAAGTGAAATCAAAATTAAAACGCTTTATGCTAAGAGGGACATACTCTTTTCGCGTATGCAGAATATAAGTGATTATATAAAGAACATTCATATAGAAGCAGTGCGGGAAACTTTTTTGACCGAAATCGAAACGATAAATTCTCTACGAATAGATTACGAAAAAATATTAGACCAAATTAATCATTTGGAATTACAAATCGACCCGAAATACATAGTGAACTACCAACCGCTGCTGGCATTCGAAGATATGTTGTGTCGCGTGAAGAGAATTGCGAGATCCCTATCTCAAAACGAAGCAAAGCCGGAAAAACAGGTACGTCCAAGCGACTCGATTAGGTTGCCGCCAATAGATATTCCGGTATTTAATGGTGATATTAAGACGTGGCCCTTCTTCTACAGTAGTTTTCAAAACAATATACACAATAACCCATCGTTATCGGACGCCGAAAAATTATATTACTTAATCAGTAAACTTAGTGGCAGGGCACAGTCGATCTGCTCTGGTTTTACACCTACAGCAAACAATTACCTATTAATATTCGAAACGCTTAAAACTAAATATGAAGATAGGAGAATGTTAGCTTCCGAATATTTGAACCAGATATTCGATCTTAAACCTATATCATCCGCGAACATCAACGGCTTAGAGCAATTTCTAGATAAATTTGTGGCATCGGTGGCTGCACTTAAGAATTTGAAATTTAATGATCTTATGGATGTGGTGTTTCTCCATATTGCACTGAAGAAGTTGGACCCCGACACCGTGCGTGCGTTTGAAACGGAGCATCGTAGCTCGGAGATGCCTTCCTTTCATTCATTAGCATCGTTCGTGCGAGATCAAATAAAGGTAATGCAGCGCTCTCCGAACGTTAAACAGGACAATAAAAGGTGCGTCGACCGTAGACAGACTCAACCATCTAAAATAGCAGGGTCGTTAACTTACGTAACCGCTACGCCAACATCACTCCAGCATACTTGTTTAGTATGTAAAGATAAACACGGTAATTTATATAACTGTGCGACTTTTCGTAAATATTCACCAAGCGAACGTTATAAGTTAGTAAAGACAAACAACCTATGTTTGAACTGCTTAAGCGATAAGCATTTAGTTGCAAAATGCAATTCGAATTCCGTATGTAGCAAGTGCGCCAGGAAACATCACACGCTATTACATTTTGAAAATAGCAACATAGCGGCGTCAAGTAAGGCGGATAAGGAATTCACCCCTACTAAGGACAACGATTCTAGCGGTCGACCTGGTGATGTCGCTCTGTGCTCATTGGCAAATATGGGAGCACAACCTCCTTCAACCGTGTTACTGGGTACGGCGCGTATTTTGGTTAGGGATTCGCGTGGAAACGAACAAAGCGTCCGTGCACTGCTGGACAGCGGAGCCCAAAATAGCTTTATAACGCGACAATGTTGTCAGCGCTTAGGCTTAGTAATAAATAGGTCACTTTCATGTCCTGTAGTTAAAGGCATCGGAGGTACTAGTAAAGCGACACAGGGATATATAAATTTAAAATTTTATTCTCGGATAGATCGTAATGTTAACTTTGATATAAATGCACTAGTAGTAGATAGGGTCACTGAACGGTTGCCAACCGTTTCGGTTGACACATCGGCAATGATTGAATTTAAGAATTTGACTCTGGCGGACGACACTTACGCCGTTCCTGGAAAAATAGACATGCTCATTGGAGCATCGCTTTTTCCTCATCTTTTGTTAAACAATAAGGTCAAGGGCAACTCCTCGCATACCGCGCCTTACGCACTGGAAACCGTATTGGGATATGTTATCCTTGGCTCCGCCCCCATCATAGATAGCATTTCGGCAACATCCTGTTGTTGCACCGTCGCTGTCGAACCTCCCGAATTATTGACTCGCAATTTTCGGGAAATAGGGGAGGGGAACATCCCTCGCTCGGGTAATAAATTATGCGAAGGGTCGAGAAGCAAGACGTTAGAGTCTGTTGTTAGTAAACCTGTTGTAGTTTCGTCGCAGCCGAAGGGAACGCCGAGTAGGGATAGCCCTGGAGCTAGGTTTACCGACACCGCGAACAAGGCCCATATTAGCAAGATTAGATCGCCCCGCAACCCGTCAGGTGACATATTCAGTGCTCGAATCGATCTAGTTAGCGGAAGCGCGCGCGGCGCGGATCGAGGTCACGGTCGCGGCGCATGGACACACCGAGCCGCTGCGACAGAAAGCGTGCCTCACTGGAGGCTACGGAATAGACCTGCTGAAGCCAATCTTGATTGGCGGGAGGAGGTGAGACTTCGCGAGCAACAAGCCATATGCAGTGTTGTTCCGAAGCGTTCATCGCATAGTTTCACCGCTTATTAATAATTATAGCTTAGTCGCTTAGAAATTGCATACTTGTGATTGGATAGTTTTATTATTTAAATATTAGTTTGTCGTTGATAGAATTATATATTGGTATTTCCTTAGTGTTTGTTTAGCTTGTTGGTGTTCCGTAAAAATTAAAAATAAAATAGTATAGTTTAGCCGCGCCACAGCAATACGCTGTGTTATATTTAAATCATTTTTTTCGTTACAGTGTAGCCTTTGTAGTTTAAAGTCGATAAGTAGTGTTTGTTCGTATGTCTTAGCATCCGATTACAACTATGCCGAGTCGCTAGTATTACGTGAACTTCAACGTGCGCACTTCTCTGAAGAAATTAGAAGATTACAATCGAATAGAGCTTGTAGTCGCGCCTTTCAACGCCTTAAGCCATTTTTACAGGATGGGATTGTAAGGGTAGGTGGACGCTTGTCCAACTCGCAATTGAGTTTCGACCAACGGCACCCTATTGTTTTACCGCGTAAAGACCATATCATGAACTTATTAGTCGATTACCATCACAAATTGAACTCGCACGCTGGCCCCGACTTGTTGATGTCGATTTTGCGTCAGAATTATTGGATTCTTTCTGCACGTAGTTTAATACGCAATCGGGTGCACAGATGTATAGCTTGCTTTCGGGCACGCCCCAAGCCGTCATTTCCGGAAATGGCGGAACTTAGATCTTGTAGAGTAATACAATCAGTAAAGCCCTTCACGCACACCGGGTCTGATTTCGCTGGTCCGTTTAAGGTCACGCTCACTCGCGGGCGTGGTATAAGATCCACAAAGGCTTACGTCTGCATTTTCGTATGTCTAACTACTCGAGCGGTGCATATAGAACTCGTTGGTGATCTAAGCACAGCAGGCTTTATGGGTGCATTTAAAAGATTTCTTTCCCGCCGTGGCCCTGTAAGTAGATTGTATTCGGATAACGGTACGAACTACGTCGGTGCAAAACGTATTCTATCGGAACTACATGAGCTCTTAGCTAGCAAGTACTATAATTCGGAGTTCGCTCACATTCTAGCCGAGAACCGCATTGAGTGGTCTCTGAACGTCCCAGCCGCGAGCCATTTTGGGGGCAATTGGGAGACTAATATCAAGAGTCTAAAGAGTCATTTATACCGAGTAATAGGAGATCAAATTTTGTCCTTCGAAGAGCTAAGTACGGTGCTCGCTCAAATTGAATGCGTAATGAATAGTCGCCCACTTTGTCGTACGTTGTCTAGTGACCCCTCGGAACCGCTGGCTCTAACTCCAGCACATTTTTTGAATTTAACGCCTTTAAAGTATTTGCCAGCCGCAGATATGGATGAGAACAGACTTAGCATTTCCGCACGCCACAAATTATTAGATCGGTTAGTGCAATCGTTTTGGAAACGATGGAGGATGGAATACTTGCATACTTTGCAGTCTCGGCAAAAATGGAACACAGCAACTGAGCCTTTAGCTGTAGGAACTGTAGTTGTGCTCACCAAAGAGAATACGCCGCCTCTCCACTGGCCGTTAGGAATTGTCGAAGAGGTCTTTCCCGGTTCCGACGGAGTAGTTAGGATAGCTCGCGTTAAGACCACGGTTGGGTCTTACTTGCGTCCGGTTGTCCGTTTGTGCCCCCTGCCTCTTCCATAATTTAAATTAGCTTTCTAGATTAAATTGTAGTTGAATTTAAGTAATCTTAGCGTTAGTTAGTTATTTTGTTAGTTGATCTTAGCTCTAGTTGTGTTAGTTAATTTGAAGGAAATCCTTCAAGGGCGGGGGAGATGGTTGCGCGGAAAAAACCATTGGATTATTATATTTGACGGTAGAGGTGCCAAGCCGCTTGTTCCTTTCCGACAAAACGATATCATTCATACCCTCCTCTATCCTCCATCGACACATCGGGGTGGTGGGGTGGGAGGGGGCAAGAAGATGATTCTAGAATGTCACGTAATCATCGGGGCCGAGGACATATAAGGCACGCGCGACCGTTGCGCGGCCTCTTTCCACCGCAGTCGTCGCTGAAACCACAACGCTTCTCTCCCGACGCACCCCTGGGGCCCCAGAGTGTCTGTCTAGAAGAAGTTCCCTCACCTCGGGTGAGATATAGTCGCGCACCGCCTCTCTCCGGAGTGTTCCAGAAGAAGTTGCAGCTATAGTGCTCAACAGGATAGAAGAAACCCCGGTGAGTCAACACTCCTTTATTTACTGCCTTATAGTTTAACCCGCTCCAATTTTGTTGTTCTCCTAATAAGGCAGGATTCCCTTTCAGCGATTTGGCACCGTAGTAGTTTAGTTTTAGGGAAGAGCAAGTGCATTATACCGCAAACTATAGTACTCGCTTTTACGTAAGCGTAGAAGCATCCGCATATACAGTCCACTTTAGTTAATATCTAGCGTAGTAGGTTTAAGGTTCGACCGGGGAACTAGACTTCGGCAGCCTTAAACACGTGGCTCCACCAGAGTAAATGAACAAGACGTTAAGTTTTTGAAAGATTTATTAAAAATCGTGCTTCAACATTTTTTTTTTGTTTTATTTTTTAAATTCATACGCAATGTTACGAAAGTCTAGCTGGTTTAAATCAGATGTAACGCTTATGTCCTACTAGAAGTACATCTAAATTAGCTACAATTGTACTTTATAAAGAACATAAGGAAAAGCTAGGTTTTCCGGACAAGGATTTTTTCACTATTTTTTCCTAAATACTTATGCTTTAAATAATAACCCATAGAAGTTTCATGAAAATACTTAACCCTTAAATGCATAATGTATCAAAAACGATACGTTGAGATTTTTTAACTAAAACTTAAAGCCAATTGTTTGTTTTTATTAGGCTGTATGTTACGATGCCCTTAGACTATTTGTCTATCGGAAAAAAAAACAAAGTTTCTCGTATTGGTCCACCATATTTGTTTCGTAGCTGTCAAAAGTATTCTTGTCAGCGAGTGAATGTTTTTGTGAAAAATTCTAACTTTATCCAGACGAATCGGAGTGGATTTGAGACAAATTATATCAAAAAAAAATATACAATGTCAAGGTAAGTGTTTGTGTTTATAGTAGGTTTATGTATTTTTTACGAAAAATTGATTTCTCTCATAAACAAAAGAGTTTTTAGTTTGTATCGAAAATGAGACACCAGGCATAAAAAATATTTCTATGCATGTTGATGATTTTCGCGTTTTTGTTTTTATTTACGCTTCTTTGAACTTTACAAATTTGTTGCAGAACTACAAGAAAGAAATTGAAAGACGATGATATAGAAAATATGCTAATGCGGTTAGAGGCTGGCGAAATTTCAGAAGACGATGCCGAATCAGATGAGGATGACTTGGATTTCTATCCGTCTCGCAAAGATCTACAAGCCGTACTCGAAGATAAAGAAGTAAGTGATGAAGAGGAAGTGCCTGAAACTGAAGAATGCCCGGATCCTCCCCTGGTTCATGAGGAAATCTATCAACAAGCTTCGACTTCTCGGTCTAATGTATTTCCGCAAATAAATACACGAAATTTGATTTGGAAAAAACGCTCTTTGGAGTATAAAGAGGAATCAATTGCTTTCTTGGGTAGTACAGAATTAGGACCTGAACTAATGAAACTAGAAACCCCACTGCAGTTCTTTTCACAGTACTTTTCAGAAGACTTGTTGAAAAAAATTGTTGAAGAAACCAATAAATATTCGACGCAGACCAATATTGATCGCCCCGTTCAAATAAGCCTTACAGAACTTCGAAAATATTTGGGAATATTGATATTCATGTCTGTCTATCGCTACCCAAGCGTTAGATCGTATTGGAGCAGTAAATTTGGATTTAGACCAATAATAGAAGCAATGCCTGTCAACAAATTTGAAAAAGTAAGAAGCATATTACATTTCAATGATAATAATTTACAGAAACCAGTTGGTAGCCCCGACCATGATAAACTTCACAAACTAAGACCCATTATAGATCATCTGACAATGAAATTTTCTAGTGTTCCAATGGAACAACGCCTTTCAGTTGACGAACAAATGTGCGCAACAAAAATCAGCCATTTCTTGAAACAATATTTACCCAATAAACCCCACAAGTGGGGGTTCAAGCTTTTTGCGTTGTGTTCCTTGGCAGGATATTGCTATGATTTCATAATATATAGTGGAACAGACAAAGAACCAATGCGTAGTAATGAACCTGATATTGGAGTGACCGGTAATACAGTAATAAAGTTAACTAGAAGAGTCCCAAGAATGATGAACCATGTAATATACTTCGATAACTATTACACTTCATTACCACTAATGTATTACATGGCGAAGGAAGGCATATGGTGCTTAGGTACGGTGCAGCTAAACCGTCTAGGAAAGTCTTGTAAGTTGCCTAAAAAGAAAGAAGTAATGAACAGTAATGTACCCCGAGGATCCTACGTTGAAAACACGACAAGTCTCGATGGTGTGGATTTTTCTGCGATCAGTTGGAAAGATAACAAGCAGGTGACCTTACTTTCCACTTATATTGGCGCTGAACCTGTAGAAACGATTGAAAGATATGACAAAAACCAAAAGAAAAAGGTGCCCATACCATGTCCAAAAATAATAAAGGAATACAACGCACACATGGGTGGAGTAGACCTCATGGACTCTTTCCTAGGCAGGTATCACATAAAAGTAAAGTCTCGGAAATGGTACATGCGAATTTTTTACCACTTACTGGACCTATCAGTAATTAACTCCTGGATATTATATAAGAAAGTCTCTGCTAAAAAGAATTTGAACCCTAAGCAGGTTTTGAATCTGGCAGAGTTTAGAGCTGAATTGGCGGATGCTCTCTGCAAATATGGCGAACATGTTGTACCTTCACGAGGTCGACCAAGCCGAAACTTTTCGGAGGAGCCAGCACCTAAAAGGAAAAACATCCAGCAGGTAATGCCCTCGAGAGATGTTCGGTACGATGGAGTGGATCATATTCAATCGAGGCAACAAAATCGTATGAGGTGCATGAACCCAGGCTGCAAACTGCTGAGTAGTATTATGTGTCTAAAATGTAAGGTGTATTTGTGTTCTAACAAAAAAACAACTGACTGTTTTAATGATTTTCATCTATAGGACATATTTTTGTGATCATTTGGTTGCACATTAGTGCTTTGCAATAATTAACAATAAGTCAATTAACGGAAGTAGTACACAATAGAACTGAGAATAAAATTGTAGTTTTTTGCATGTTGTATCAAAAATGATACCAGAATATTTTTCAAAATAAAACTAATTATATTGAATAATGATTTTTTATTTTATTTTTTCCAGCATCTATAAACCATTTTACACAACATATATTTTTTCCAATGATATTGGGTATGTCATGCATTTAAGGGTTAAACTTTAGGTTTCCTGGTCGTCAGGAGGTTAAGTACGTTTCGCTTTTGTTTCAGGTTCAAAATTTAACTGACTGATTTACAGAATTGGAAACCAAACAGGATTCCGAGGATTCCGAAATTTTATCTTCAATAAATGTAAAGTTGAAAGAATTGGTTGGGCGTCAGTTATCAAAAAATAAAAGTTTCTTTGAAAAAAAAATTATCTAGACCTCAGATCTAGACACTCATACTCCTCAGATCTAGACACGTCTGAGGAATAAGTTAAAAAAATATTTCGAAGATATGTGAAGTTCGTCAACACGCATTAGGGCAGCGCGGCGGCCACTTCCTTGCCCTAAAACCCTCTCAGATATGAGGGGAGGCCTGTGCCCAGCAGTGGGACGTAAGGCCGTAACTTTACTTTACTTTTTTTTAAGTAAAATTTATCACAAAACAATTACCATTCTCAAACCTTCAGTAAGGCTATATTTTTATTTGGATTAGGAATATTTTGAGCAACTCTGGTTTGATCTCCGCCTACACAACTGCAATGAATGAATAAATGTTAATAGGTTGTATTACATTTAACTTATTTTTATATTTCTTACTTTACAGTTGAAGAATTGCGTCCGAGTTTTTAGTAAAACTATGGCAGCAGCTTTATCATATACTGCTGAATTCTGTGAGTTTTATTTTAAATAATGTTTTTAATATACAATAAAATTTTACAACTACTACCATCCTTTCAACCTTTAGTTTCAAAATATTGCTAAAGCATATTATTTAATATCTTGAATATGAATGATAATTATGCTCAAAAATTATTGAAAATTTCTGTATAATTGTGAGTTTCTTAGATTTATGTGAAATACGGCTCGACAAAGGGAAGCACCACAACTCTCACAGAATACCAGCGTAAAATAGCAGCGAAACGAAAGCTAAAGAAAAAACTAATAAAACTTGTCTTGACATTGTCTATAGAATTGTCACTGTCCCGGAAATAAGAGAGCTTCCATTGAAAAATAATTAGCACCCGTATTAAAAGTTAACTACTTTTATTTTACGATTTATTGAAATATTCTTTCTTCCAGCTCACTACACTGATTGCAGACCAGTTAACAAAGCTTTAAAAAAAATACTTCGGAGACTGTATCATTTCTGGATGATTTATTCAATAGTGTAAATGGCTCTTCTCTTGATCACCACCACCTGACCGACACCACGAATGATGAAAATATCGCTGACGCACTAAATGAATCTGAATTCGACTATTCGGGCGATGATTCAGATTGTGATCTGACCTTCAAACCTCCGGAACTCGACTGTCATGTTGTTGCAATTGGTGCTAATGATTCCGATACGGACATTACAGACTCGGATGATTCAGATAATGCTACTGAATCAGATTACCCTGCACCTTCACCTACGTTATCTACTGACTCCAGGGCTCCAAGATCACGAGGAAGAGCACAAAGCGGACGACCAAGCAGAGGTCGTTCACTTACAAATCCTCGTGTAATCACACTTCGCGGAAACTCTAAAAATGACAGTGAGTCACTAAATAAATGGTCAGCAGATGCGTTTGAGCTAGAAGCCAAAAGTTTAATGCAACCAGCTTACCTGGTCGTAGATTCCACTGATTGGGAGTGGCAATCATTCTACGAACAATATATTACTGATGACATCCTGACTACCATTACTGATTGCACAAATAGGACCAACATATTGCATAAAGGAAAAACACTGGGACTAACAATAAAAGAACTAAAAGTTTTCCTTGGAATAACGATGGTTATGTCTGCCTTCCAATATCCTCAAATCAATATGTATTGGTCAGGAAAATACAAAGTGAACATTATTGCTTTAGCCACGACTCGAACCGGATTTTATGCTATCAGGACGCAATCAAAATGTGTATACGATGCTGATGTTACACCGGAGCAGAAAGAGGAAAAAATCTGGAAAGTTAAACCATTATTTGATTGTATTTTGAATGGCTGCCATCAACAAGATCGTCCACAAGATATGTGCATCGATGAAATGATAATTCCTTTCACTGGGCGATGCCACATGCGACAATATTGTCCAAACAAGCCAAACCCAGTTGGCCTCAAAGTGTTTGTCCTTGCGTCACCACAAGGTATTGTATGTGATATGATAATTTATCAAGGAGACAAAACTTTTCCAGAGCTTAACTCTCAAGGGTTTGAATTGGGTGAATCAGCCGTCCTACATCTTACGCGAACTCTAGTCCCAGGGCATTCCCTATACTTTGATCGTTACTCCACCTCGGCGAAGTTGTGCGACGAATTAATCAAAAGAGGATTTCATGGAACTGGTACTATACAGAGAGGAAGAATCCCGAAAGATTGTAAGTTGACGCCAGAAAAAGAATTCAAGAAACTGCCACGAGGCTAAGTTAAGTGAAGGTGCGAGAAGACGGCCAACTTGCAATAACAATGTGGCTTGACAACAAGCCCGTGATGATGATGTCTTCTCTCTATAGCAATAAAAATGAAGATGACTGTGAGCGATGGTCAAAAAAGAAGAAAGGCTACGAAAGAGTGAAAAGGCCGGAAGTCATTAAAAATACAATCAAAATATGGGAGGAGTGGACCTCGCTGATCGCATGCTGTCTGTGTGCCCCTCACGAAGCAGGACTATCAAATGGACTGTAAGAGTGATATCACATCTCTTTGATTTGGCGGTTGTCAATTCGTGGTTCCAATATCGAGCTACAGAGTTAGAAAAAAACACAAACAGGGCCCTTATATGGAAACTTCGAGATTATAAGCTTAACTTGGGTACCAAGCTGATTGAAGATAGTGATAGCAAGAGTAATCCAGACCAACTGAAAGAGTTGGAACCAAAACATAAGAAGCGCAAAGTTATGATCAAACCAGTTCCGTCCAAGCAAAGACGCCTTCAGAAAGCATCCCATATGCCTGATTATGGACCAAAGCAATCAAGATGCAGAAATAAATCTTGCGACAAAAAGACCACAGTCTTCTGCAAAAGATGTGAAGTGTACCTATGTTTTGTGCCTAACAGAAACTGCTTTGCAAGTTTTCATGAGATAGTTGAGGAATGATTTCTAATTTTTTTTTATTATATTCTTGTTGATTTTTAGAAGCTTTGTTTTTTTCACTTAAGATCTCTTATTATGAGGCTGATTATTCAATTATTAAGATAAGGATAAACTTTAAGTCGTTAACATTGATCTCTCAAATATAGTGTTAGTTGAAAACATATTAAGAGTAAGAATACTATTTTTTTATCTCCTTTTTAAGAGAGTAAATGAACAAGACGTTAAGTTTTTGAAAGATTTATTAAAAATCGTGCTTCAACATTTTTTTTACGTTTTATTTTTTAAATTCATACGCAATGTTACGAAAGTCTAGCTGGTTTAAATCAGATGTAACGCTTATGTCCTACTAGAAGAACATCTAAATTAGCTACAATTGTACTTTATAAAGAACATAAGGAAAAGCTAGATTTTGCGGACATGGATTTTTTCACTATTTTTTCCTAAATACTTATGCTTTCAATAATAACCCATAGAAGTTTCATGAAAATAGAAACGAAGTTGTTCTATTTCTCGCTTATTTCTCGCTATATATATATATATATATATATATATATATATATATATATATATATATATATATATATATATATATATATATATATATATATATGTATATAAGAAACACTTAAATACAATTTAAATATGTTTAGCATTTCGTAAAAGTCAAACTTCAAGAAATAATTTCCATCCGAAGATAATCTTAAACAGCAATGGATCACACAAATTAATAGACAAGACTGGACTAAGACAAATTATACAAAGATTTGTTCTTGACATTTCAATGATGACGACTTCACAGTTACAAAAAAAAGCTTTAAAAAATTAAAGAAAGTAACTTTACCCAGTATTAACCTGGATATATGGGTTCGTTTGAATGCAGTTTGTATTTTACTAGTTTTAATTATTTTGGTAGAATGAGTAAATTTCATATTGCTGTTTTGTACTTTATATTACAGCTTAAAAGAAAATTACCAGAGCGCTAAATGTCGTCACCTAGGCCTACCACAAGTGATTTAAATGATTTTTTGGTATTCCCCTAGAAAGAAGAAGCTAAAGCGAGAAATAGAACAACTTCGATGGAAAGCGAAAAAAGATGAGCTAAAGATCAGAAGACTTCAAATGAAAGTGAAACGTTTGAAAAAGAAGGTACTTATATAGTGGCACTACTTTCGCCTCATGTACCACTTTAAGATGTTTTTTTTTTCTAAATGAAATATGCTTTAACCTCTTGACTACCACCGTACTTCATGTAGTACATAGAAATTTAAAAATTCAACCAAAAATGTTTGAAATGACAACCCTTTTTTGATGTTGCAATGCCATCTGTTAGTTCTTTTTGAGTAACTTTCGTCCATATTGCACTCCGTCACATCTGTCATTTCATTAAAAATGGCGTCCAAAGCAAGTGAAGTAGGAGCGCGCTCGCACAGACGTAAGTTTATCCATGTTAATCTCTAATGTGTGTTTGATATTACGCACTATTTTTGTATATTTTACCTAAAATAAGATTATTTGTTTGATTTGTACCTACATTTATGGGAAACTTGCAAAATTCAGTACACTATAACCTCAAACATTTTTATGTCCTCTGCAAAGTACAAGGGTCGCAAATCAAAGTTTTGCATTACTAACTACCCACGTACTGTACAAAGTACATTGCAAAACTTTTGGGATTATTTATGAGTTTTCACTTTTATTTCAGCCATGAATGATGAAAATATCGCTGACGCACTAAATGAATCTGAATTCGACTATTCGGGCGATGATTCAGATTGTGATCTGACCTTCAAACCTCCGGAACTCGACTGTCATGTTGTTGCAATTGGTGCTAATGATTCCGATACGGACATTACAGACTCGGATGATTCAGATAATGCTACTGAATCTGATTACCCTGCACCTTCACCTACGTTATCTACTGACTCCAGGGCTCCAAGATCACGAGGAAGAGCACAAAGCGGACGACCAAGCAGAGGTCGTTCACTTACAAATCCTCGTGTAATCACACTTCGCGGAAACTCTAAAAATGACAGTGAGTCACTAAATAAATGGTCAGCAGATGCGTTTGAGCTAGAAGCCAAAAGTTTAATGCAACCAGCTTACCTGGTCGTAGATTCCACTGATTGGGAGTGGCAATCATTCTACGAACAATATATTACTGATGACATCCTGACTACCATTACTGATTGCACAAATAGGACCAACATATTGCATAAAGGAAAAACACTGGGACTAACAATAAAAGAACTAAAAGTTTTCCTTGGAATAACGATGGTTATGTCTGCCTTCCAATATCCTCAAATCAATATGTATTGGTCAGGAAAATACAGAGTGAACATTATTGCTTTAGCCATGACTCGAACCAGATTTTATGCCATCAGGACGCAATCAAAATGTGTATACGATGCTGATGTTACTCCGGAGCAGAAAGAGGAAAAAATCTGGAAAGTTAAACCATTATTTGATTGTATTTTGAATGGCTGCCATCAACAAGATCGTCCACAAGATATGTGCATCGATGAAATGATAATTCTTTTCACTGGGCGATGCCACATGCGACAATATTGTCCAAACAAGCCAAACCCAGTTGGCCTCAAAGTGTTTGTCCTTGCGTCACCACAAGGTATTGTATGTGATATGATAATTTATCATGGAGACAAAATTTTTCCAGAGCTTAACTCTCAAGGGTTTGGATTGGGTGAATCAGCCGTCCTACATCTTACGCGAACTCTAGTCCCAGGGCATTCCCTATACTTTGATCGTTACTTCACCTCGTGAAGTTGTGCAACGAATTTGGAGAGGATTTCATGGAACTGGTACTATACAGAGAGGAAGAATCCCGAAAGATTGTAAGTTGACGCCAGAAAAAGAATTCAAGAAACTGCCACGAGGTTAAGTTAAGTGAAGGTGCGAGAAGACGGCCAACTTGCAATAACAATGTGGCTTGACAACAAGCCCGTGATGATGATGTCTTCTCTCTATAGCAATAAAAATGAAGATGACTGTGAGCGATGGTCAAGAAAGAAGAAAGGCTACGAAAGAGTGAAAAGGCCGGAAGTCATTAAAAAATACAATCAAAATATGGGAGGAGTGGACCTCGCTGATCGCATGTCTGTGTGCCCCTCACGAAGCAGGACTATCAAATGGACTGTAAGAGTGATATCACATCTCTTTGATTTGGCGGTTGTCAATTCGTAGTTCCAATATCGAGCTACAGAGTTAGAAAAAAACACAAACAGGGCCCTTATATGGAAACTTCGAGATTATAAGCTTAACTTGGGTACCAAGCTGATTGAAGATAATGACACGGAGAGTGATAGCGAGAGTAATCCAGACCAACTGAAAGAGTTGGAACCAAAACATAAGAAGCGCAAAGTTATGATCAAACCAGTTCCGTCCAAGCAAAGACGCCTTCAGAAAGCATCCCATATGCCTGATTATGGACCAAAGCAATCAAGATGCAGAAATAAATCTTGCGACAAAAAGACCACAGTCTTCTGCAAAAGATGTGAAGTGTACCTATGTTTTGTGCCTAACAGAAACTGCTTTGCAAGTTTTCATGAGATAGTTGAGGAATGATTTCTAATTTTTTTTTATTATATTCTTGTTGATTTTTAGAAGCTTTGTTTTTTCACTTAAGATCTCTTATTATGAGGCTGATTATTCAATTATTAAGATAAGGATAAACTTTAAGTTGTTAACATTGATCTCTCAAATATAGTGTTAGTTGAAAACATATTAAGAGTAAGAATACTATTTTTTTTATCTCCTTTTTAAGAGAGTAAATGAACAAGACATTAAGTTTTTGAAATATTTATTAAAAATCGTGCTTCAACATTTTTTTTACGTTTTATTTTTTAAATTCATACGCAATGTTAGGAAAGTCTAGCTGGTTTAAATCAGATGTAACGCTATGTCCTACTAGAAGTACATCTAAATTAGCTACAATTGTACTTTATAAAGAACATAAGGAAAAGCTAGATTTTCCGGACATGGATTTTTTCACTATTTTTTCCTAAATACTTATGCTTTAAATAATAACCCATAGAAGTTTCATGAAAATACTTAAACTTTAGGCTTCCTGGTCGTCAGGAGGTTAAGTACGTTTCGCTTTTGTTTCAGGTTCAAAATTTAACTGACTTAATTACAGAATTGGAAACCAAACAGGATTCCGAGGATTCCGAAATTTTATCTTCAATAAATGTAAAGTTGAAAGAATTGATTGGGCGTCAGTTATCAAAAAATAAAAGTTTCTTTGAAAAAAAAATATTATCTAGACCTCAGATCTAGACACTCATACTCCTCAGATCTAGACACGTCTGAGGAATAAGATAAAAAATATTTCGAAGATATGTGAAGTTTGTTAACACGCATTAGGGCAGCGCGGCGGATACTTCCTTGCCCTAAAACCCTCTCAGATATGAGGGGAGGCCTGTGCCCAGCAGTGGGACGTAAGGCCGTAACTTTACTTTACTTTTTTTTTAAGTAAAATTTATCACAAAACAATTACCATTCTCAAACCTTCAGTAAGGTAAATATATTTATTTGGATTAGGAATATTTTTGAGCAACTCTGATTTGATCTCCGCCTACACAACTGCAATGAATGAATAAATGTTAATAGGTTGTATTACACTTAACTTATTTTTATATTTCTTACTTTACAGTTGAAGAATTGCGTCCGAGTTTTTAGTAAAACTATGGCAGCAGCTTTATTATATACTGCTGAATTGTGTGAGTTTTATTTTAAATAATGATTTAATATACAATAAAATTTTACAACTACTACCATCCTTTCAACCTTTAGTTTCAAAATATTGCTAAAGCATAGTATTTAATATCTTGATTATGAATGATAATTATGTTCAAAAATTATTGAAAATTTCTGTATAATTGTGAAAGTTTCTTAGATTTATGTGAAATACGGCTCGACAAAGGGAAGCACCACAACTCTCACAGAATACCAGCGTAAAATAGCAGCGAAACGAAAGCTAAAGAAAAAACTAATAAAACTTGTCTTGACATTGTCTATAGGATTGTCACTGTCCCGGAAATAAGAGAGCTTCCATTGAAAAATAATTAGCACCCGTATTAAAAGTAACTACTTTTATTTTACGATTTATTGAAATATTCTTTCTTCCAGCTCACTACACTGATTGCAGACCAGTTAACAAAACTTTAAAAAAATACTTCGGAGACTGTATCATTTCTGGATGATTTATTCAATAGTGTAAATGGCTCTTCTCTTGATCACAAGAAATGTGGTGGAAAACCTTTAAGGAAGGCTGTTACCGACAACTCATTGCATCACAACTTTTGGAAGGATGCAAGAAAAAAATTGAAAAAATTAAATTTATTGACAAGGGAAATGAAAATCCGTGCCTACACTAAAAAATTAGCTGACAACAATTAAAAGTTACGAAAGGATGTGGCAAGTGTGGCAAAAAAATGTAAAAATCATGCGACCTCGGTATTTCAATTTAGATCCCATTGAAAACTTTTTTGGGCTAGTGAGGTCGCATAATTTTCGTAACAATAATCCAACTTGCCACATTTTCATCAGTCCTTGCAAATCTTTATTCATAACAGGCCTCATTAAATTTCATTCAGAAACCTATAATTGCGAAGATGATACTTTCTATCAGTTGTTAAAAGTGCAGTCCTTATTTAGAAAGCGATATGAAGAGATAAACTGTAATACATCCAATATCAAACAGGATATTGAATGTATTGAAGAGAAACTTTCTACTGAAAATATTCAAGTGTAGGCAGCAAGGGAGCGATTAAATATTCACTCAACAGCATATACCACTGGATGGGTTATAAAAAACAACACATAGCAAAATAAATTGCCAAGAATGTGAGGCCAGTTTATGTACTAAAGTAGTACATCAATGGATCTCACAAAGAGAATATAAAACAATTAAGCAAAGGAAGCCGACCTATCCCTCGGAATATGCTGTGAGGCATTTTAGTTCAATAATAAAATAAACAAATACATACTTAGAATATGTGCACACAACGAAAATGTAAGCCAAAAAATCAAAAAAACGTATAAAAACCAATATTTATTTGAATGCATTAATTGTAAAAGCCATAAAGACAATAATACTTGAATATTTTCCAATGCTTTCTATTAAAATGAGCATTGTCAACTAGTGCAACATAATTAACAGGATTCGAATGGCACTGACATAATTAGAATTGATAAGCATACATTGCCACCAATGCAAAAAAGCGTTGAACAAGTATAAAAAAGTTAAAAAATAAATCATATTTAACTTTTTTGCACTGCATTTTATTTCTACTAATTCTCCTTCTTCATAATAAAATAATAATAAAAAATAGTAATTAAATGGCAAGGGTACTAAATTATGCTTGGTTGAAATGAAATTATTCCTTTGCCTACAGCCGATTTATATAAAAAAAAACAAATGTCATGTTCTAATTTGCTGTACGGTCCAAACTAATTGATCGTACATTTACTAGACAGATGTCCGTCTGACGCGTGTAACTATTTAGTTTGTGAATATGAAGGGGTTGAAGAAAGAAGATAGAGATCTCGTTGCACCACTGCGGTTACGCGCCAAAAGAGATTTTTCAATATTCTACAAAAATTGAAAATAAACCTACGATTTGTTTATGACACTATCAACCCATTCACTGAAGATTCAAGCTTCGAAGATCGTGAGAGGACCGGCCGGCCTCGTACAGTTAGGACACCCGCGATTATCAAAGCATTGCAGGCGCGAATCCAACGAAATCCTGTCCGTAAACAAAAAATCTTAGCTCTTCAGATGGGCTTAAGCAGAACCACGGTCAAAAGAGTGATCAATGACGACCTAGGACTACGAGCTTATCGTAAGACCGGACATTTTTTGAACAAGAGTTTGAAAAAAATTAGGCTGGATAGAACCCGCGCTTTGTTACGGCGGTACGCGGAAAAAAAATACGGCGAAATTTTGTTTTCGGATGAATAAATTTTTAATATCGAAGAGTTATATTAAACAAAATGATAAGGTATATGCGCACAGCAGTGAAAAAGCCAGCACGCGTATTCCAAAGGTTCAACGAGCACATTTGCACATGTTTTTCTATGAAAAAGTTGTAAAAACCAGTACAGAGGTGTAGCTATACCGTCCTAACAAACATAGTGAAACCTCTTTCTCAAACAATGTTCAAAAACAGACATTGGATATTCCAACAGGACTCTGCACCAGCACATAGGGCACGAAGTACGCAAAACAGGTTGACTGCTCATTGAATTGACTTTATCTGACAAGAAGGCTGGCCCTCTTCTAGTCCAGATTTAGGCCCACTGGATTATAAGATATGGTAATATTTGGAGGAGAAATTCTGCGCTAAACCTCTTCAGAATTTGGAATCTCTCCGAACATCTTTGGATGAGGCAGCGGCAAAAATAGATATGAGTGTGGTGCGTGCTGCAATTGATGATTGGCCGCGTCGGTAATGGGCATGTATTCAAAATAGGGTAGGGCATTTTGAATAATGTTAATAAAATTGTAAAGTTAAATTACCTTCCATTCCATATACAATTTCTATATAATTATCTTAAGTTTTTGACAGAACTTATGACCTGACTACGTATAGCCAATCCGTAGCTTACTTCACAAGGACAAAGATCCGTGGTGAGTAATTTACTATAAACTAAATTTCAGTATGTACTTAAATATAAATAATTCGGAATTATGACATATCTTGATTAGACATTTCCAATGAAACGTGATTCGAATAATATAAAATACAAGTAAACTTACAAAGTACTACTAAAGACAAGTTCATCCATCAATCAGTCAATCAGTAGTGCACTCGCATTGCTTGTCCCGGTTTGAAAGGTGTACTTATGGATGCCGGTAAACTTTATGCGACGCGACTTGGCTCTTCCGGTCATTCCCGGCTGAAGAAGGGGCAGACGAAAGCGTATTGCTGTAATACGCAATATACCATTGGTTAATTGACAAAAATATTTATGACATTAATGAATTTCTGACATTGTAAACTACATTTTTGACATTGTAAAAGATTAATTTAAATTAAAATGTTTCATTTGTTAATTTTTATAGTATATACGTTATTTTGATTTAAATGTAATTTGCATGCTATATTATATTACAGTATCCAGCGATAAATATTGCACATCGACCTTTGAAAAGAGACAATCAGCTAATTTCGGCTTCGTAGAGAGTTATCTCTGTCGCACACTACCTATGTGACGTTTTGACGTTCGAGCTATTATTATTATGGGGTATTAGTAGTGTATTCTCATCTGGTTGGGCTGAATAAATATATATAAGGAAATGATAAATATACATAAATATATATTTCATATACCAGCATAAATAAATAAATTATACATAAATAAATAAAAGCCCAACCAGATGGAGGCCCTCGGCAGGGGAGACCAAACGGCCGAGGGTTAGGGGAAAAGGGAAAGAAACCGGCGGACGATGCGGGCGGTATCGAGGAGCACCGCCTTCTGCATTTGAGCCCGGAGCGGTCCGCCACGTAGTCCCAGCCGCCTCAGATGACCCGAGAGGCTGACTGGGATTAGCCCGTTTGCAGACTACAGGAATAATTTCGGTCGGCAGACCACCCCACATGTCGGTCACCTCGTGAGCCAGGTCCAGATATTTTGTTCGCTTATCTGTTTCGGCTTTCACGAGGTTCTCGTCATACGGAATGGTAATGTCGACCAAAAATATCCTTGACTGTGCCCGGTCCATAAAACATGTCGCAAACTGACTGTTTCATACCAACCTCATCAATACCGATGTTTTGTGACATACCCAGGTATGGGTATGTTACAGCCTCGGAAAGGGTTCTTAAGTTGACGGGCAGAGATAAGTCTATGCCCTCATAGTTAGTAACCCTTCCCCTTTAATCATGAAGGACCGCACACTTATCCGTCCCCAGCTCCATTCCAATGGAATTGCTAAATTCACAAGTGATGTTTAGCAATTCAATAAGATGGGAGCGACTGGAGGCGAATAACGTGATCCATATAGAAAAGGTGGGTCACTTTTGTCCCTCCTTTCCGTAGCTGAAATCCCCTCCCGGAGCCCTCCAGTAAGGTACTGACAGGGTTCAGAGAGAGGCAGAACCAGATTGGACTCAGACAATCGCCCTGGAAGATACCCTTTCTTATCCTTATGTGGTTCTCCGCAGCCATCATCCGCTCGCCCAGATGACAAAGGATCGTACTCCACTGCCACATACACTGCTCGGGGAAGTCTCTAACTGTACAGTCTATCTTGTACAGCTCGAGGATTCTCTTTAGCCATGTATGGGGCACCGAGTCGAATGCCTTTCTATAGTCTATCCAGGCGGCGGAGGAGTTCCGACGGTTGCGTTTCAACACTTTGCCAATGACCGCGTCAATGAGGAGAGTGGTTCCTTGGTTCCACGACCACCGCCCCGACATCCATTTTGTGCGCGCGGCATCACCTGATTCGAGTCCAGGTGACGAGTGATTCTCGCGCTCAAAATGGATGTTAGTGTCTTGTATATGGTCGGTAGACACGTGATGGGGCCGTAATTGCTCGGGTCTGTGGTACCCTGGTCTTTAGGAACCAAATGAGTGATCCCAGTAGTGAAGAGGCTCGGGAGCGACTTCTGGTTGAGAGCCTCTTGTAACTGTCGGGCAAGCACGGTATGACACACCCCACGAACCCCTTCAGCCAGTAGTGAGCCCGTCGAGTCCCGGACTTTTTCAGTTCGGGGCCCTACGGACCGCCTCAGCTACGTCATCCGGTGTTATAATGACGGGGTCCATGGGCGTTATACTTGCACATTAACTCGCCACAACTTCCGTCCAAGGGCCCTCGCTGTGGTTTACAGGCTCTGACCCCAGGCCGCGCCAGAATACTGTGTCGGCCTGATTCGGTGCTGGGCCCGTTCCACTTACCATTGGTCGCTCCAATGATTCATAGAGCCTCTTCTGATCACTCCGGAAGAGACGATTCTGGCAGAACCGTGTCGACCTCTCGGTATATCGCCGAATCCGCTTTCCCCAAGCAGCGATTCTCTGCTTCAGATCATCTATGCGCTCCGTCAGTTTTTGCGTTATATTACCACCATTATTATTATTATTACGCAGAGGATAATGCTGAACATCAGGTAGGTCAGCTGCTCGTCCTGTATCTTAAGAGATATGAAAAGCCGCCTTCCACAAAAATGTTTCCCGCCCCTTTCTCTACCGCATTAAACTCGCCTACATATGTATATTAGGATATATCGTGGGTGCAGTTTACAAACATACATTTCACAAGGACAAATATCCAGACTCGAAACAATTACTTGTAGGCCAGACACAATGTTTGTCCCGTGCGGGATTCGAACCCGCGGCCCTGAGCGCTGCAACTCATTGCTAAGCTACTGCGTCACGGCGCCTGAGTCGTATAACTTTAGGAACTCCGCCCTAGTGTGTCAACGCTACCCGTTCAATCTGAGACAGTCCATATTTTTTTATATAAATATTTCTATCCGTGATGATGATGATCATGAAGGTTAGAGAACAGGAGAACGATCGCCGTAGAAAATAGTGTCCCAGAAATATGGACACCATAAGTGAGTCGCTGCGATGGCTAAGTTCGGTTAATGAAAGTCATTTTCAGTCTATTTTTCCGATCAGATGCTAAACCACTTGCACATCCACGCACAATAAAAATTTTCTCAATTTTTTTAATGTTTCTTTTTGTCAAAAACTACAAAATTACAGAGCATGAAAATTTTCTCATTAAAAATGAACATTATTCAACTAACTTCACCTACTTGTACTCATAAACAGTTAACTTCGCAGTCGCTAACTCACCGACGTCAGCACCGCCATACATTCTACAATTTTCAAGGACGGGCGGGCTATGCTATAGTACGTAGTGATCGTTCTCCCGTTCTCTAACCTTCATGATAATGTTTTAAAAAATAAGCAATGTTAAAATATAAGTCTCCTTGAAAATGTAACGTAGGAAATTAGATGGTAATGTGACTTAGATATTCAGGGGAAATTTTCAAAAGCTTGTCTTTTTCGACCATGAGATTACGTTTATCGTGCAGTGCAGTATGTACATATTTAGTCGTCGCTATCTCCCGCTCTGGCCCTGCACCGCGTGGTGTTAACGCCGACGTAGCAAAACTCCACATCGACGCCACAGCCTCGCAAGTAATGAAGCCACTGTCTTTGCTTTATTGAGGGCTTGTCCGAATCAGTTTTCACCTCGACGAATTTAATCTGGAAATGCAAAATAATTTTATCTCATATAACTGTTTGTACGGTATACTACATTTACATGCCATTATTTGCCGCCGTGTAGTTGCGGTTGAGAATGTCTTCCACTGTCGTCGCCTCTTACGACACCCACGGGAAGATATGGGGTAGTGACCCCATATCTTCCCGTGGGTGTCGTAAGAGGCGACAGAGGGAGACAGGCAGGAGATGGGCAGCAGCATCTTCCTAATAACAACAATAACATAATAAAAAACTGCGGTTGCCAACCCGCTCGCCAAGCGTGGCAACTATGGCAAATATCCCCCATGAACAACGACGCAAATAAACGGCCCCCAGTCCCCGGCGGCCCCGCTATTCCTGGCTACGGTGGCGACCATGGTAACGGCGGGGCAGGGGGTGCTAAGAATCTCCGGTGGAGGTTCGGTTGCCACCTACGACGACTCGACCTGGCAACGTATAACGCACGCACCCTGAGGACTGACGAGAAGATACTGGAGCTGGAAGAGGAGATAGACAAGTTGCGCTGGCATATTATTGGATTAACTTAGGTCCGAAAAGAGGGGGAGGACACGGTAATCCTCGAGTCCGGCAACTTGTTCTATCACCGGGAGGGCGACCATCTGTCCCAAGGAGGTGTCGGATTTTTCGTCCACAAGTCTCTCGTCAACAACGTTGTAAAGATTGGGAGTGTGTCGACGAGGGTTGCGTACCTGATACTCAGAATCACCAAACGGTATTCGCTGAAGGTCATACAGGTCTACGCACCAACCTCGGCACATCCCGATGAGGAGGTGGAGGAAATGTATGAGGATATTTCTAGAGCCATGCATTCCTCCAAAACCCACAACACGGTGTTGATGGGAGACTTTGTAAGTGCGTAGGCGTAGGGTCGTATGCCGTTTTAATTAGCAAATAAATTACTGCAGACCACTAATAACTATATTTATTAACACGCAAGTACAAGTTAGACAAGAGTACGAAATAATATATCATTGCATTGGAAACATTGCTTATATAGGTGAAAATAATTAACAATAATTAAAATCGCGATATGTTGTTTATCTTAAACTACACACTGATTGGTCGTATTCACAGCGAACACAATACATGCGCAAGCGGCCGTTGAACTCCGCCCATGCAGCCGTCGATGAGAACAATAGGTACACAGGCGGCCATCGAACTCTGCTGGCGCTACGACCAATGGGAACGCATGCGCCCTAATGAGCGGGCGTTGCTTAGCGATGACGTAGGATATCGTCCGATGTATGACGTAGGGGTGGTGTGATGTTTAGGTCCGTTCTAGTTACTAATTTACTCGCCACAACTTCAACGCAAAACTGGGCACAAGAGCAGGCAGTGAGCTGAAGTTAGGGAAATTTGGAGCAGGGCAACAGAACCGTAGGGGCCAGCAGCTGGCTGACTTTATGGAGTAAGAGGGACTCTTTAGGATGAACTCTTTCTTCCAGAAGCGGCCCCACAGGAAGTGGACCTGGTCGAGCCCCGACGGTTCGACAAAAAATGAGATTGACTTCATTATGACGACCAGACGCCAACTGTTCAGTAATGTTTCAGTGATCGCAAGGGTGAAAACCGGCAGCGATCACCGAATGGTTAGAGGCACACTGAACCTAAACGTTAAGTTGGAGAGGTCTCGTCTGATGAAGTCAACGCTCCGTCCCCCTCGTACTCTAATCCAGAATCCCGAGACTTTTCAGATCGAGTTACGTAACCGCTTTCAGTGCCTACAAGATTGCAATGCAGTGGACGATATGAATGACAAGCTCGTGGAAACTGTCCATGCGGTCGGAGCTAAGTTCTGCAAGACCCGCCGCAGAAGAACACAAAAACTCTCCGATCACACTCTTAATCTCATGGCTGTTAGACGGGAGATGAAGCTGCAATCGTCAACAGATTTGACAGCATACAGGCAACTGAACTGACAGTGCCAAATGCATGCGGCGAGACTTACGCAACTTTAATACTGCTCGTATTAAAGAAGCAATCGAGTGGAACCAGGGCTCCAAAGTCTATGCTAGAGAACTGTCTGCCAGAAAGAGCCAACTGTCAAAGCTGAAAACAGAGTACGGCAGCATCGTTTCCGAGACACCCGAGATTTTGAGTGAGATTGAGAGGTTCTATGGGCAGCTGTACACTTCATCGTTGGAGCCACACGTAAGTGTGAGTAACGATCCAAGAGCAAGTCTTACCCGACATTATTCCGATGATATCCCGGACGTCAGTCTGAGCGAGATTAGAATGGCTCTCCAGCACCTTAAAAACGGCAGGGCCTCAGGCGAGGATGGAATTACAGCGGAGCTTCTGAAAGCGGGTGGAACACCGGTACTTGAAGTCCTTCAGAAGCTCTTCAATTCCGTCCTCCATGGTGGCACTACTCCGGAGGCGTGGAGCAGAATTGCGGTGGTCTTGTTCTTTAAGAAAGGCAACAACGCTCTCTTGAAGAACTACAGACCGATTTCCCTTCTGAGCCGCGTCTACGTGCTGTTTTCGAGAGTCATTACGAATCGTCTCGCACGCAGACTCGACGACTTCCAGCCTCCCGAACAAGCCGGTTTCCGAAAAGGCTTCAGTACCATAGACCACATACATACCCTGCGGCAGATTGTACAGAAGACCGAAGAGTACAATCTGCCACTTTGCCTGGCGTATGTGGACTATGAGAAAGCCTTTGATTCCGTCGAAATTTGGGGGGTGCTACAGTCCCTTCAGCGGTGCCAAGTTGAATGTCGGTACATCGAAGTGCTGAAGCGTTTGTACAATAGGGCTACGATGGCTATCCGAGTACAGAACCAGAGTTCGAAACCTATCCAACTGCAGAGAGGTGTAAGACAGGGTGACGTTATATCCCCGAAACTCTTCACCGCTGTGTTGGAAGACGTTTTCAAGCTACTGGACTGGAAAGGATACGGTATTAACATCAATGGCGAGTACATCACTCACCTTCGATTTGCCGACGGTATAGTCCTTATGGCAGAATCGCTGGAGGACCTCAGCACTATGCTCAATGACCTCAATGGTGTCTCCCAATGGATAGGTCTTAAGATGAACATGGACAAAACCAAGATCCTGTTTAATGTCCATGTCACACCTATGCCGGTAGTTGTTGGGAGCACTATGCTCGAAGTTGTTGACGAGTACGTTTACCTGGGACAAATAGTCCGACAAGGTAAGTCCAACTTCGACCGAGAGGTCAATCGACGGATTCAACTCGGCTGGGAAGCGTTCGGGAAATTACGACACATCTTCTCGTCAGGTATACCTCAATCTCTGAAAACTAAAGTGTACAACCAGTGCGTATTGCCAGTGATGACTTACGGATCAGAGACGTGGTCCTTCACTGCTGGCCGTATGAGGACGCTCAAGATCGCTCAGCGAGCTATGGAAAGGGCTATGCTCGGAGTTTCTCAGCGTGATAGACTCAGAAATGAGGATATCCGCAGTGAAACCAGAGTGACCGACATAGCCCGGCGGATTAGTAAGCTGAAGTGGCAATGGGCCGGCCATATAGCTCGAAGAACCGATAACCGATGGGGAAGAAAGGTTCTCGAGTGGCAGCCTCGTACCGGTAGGCGTAGTGTAGGACGACCCCCCACTAGATGGAGTGACGACCTGGTAAGACATGCAGGAAGTCGATGGATGCAGGTGGCTCAGGACCGTGCTTTGTGGCATTACTTGCGGGAGGCCTATGTTCAGCAGTGGACTTGTGAAGGGCTGATGACATGCCATTATTTTATAACTGAGTGAATTATGATATTTTTTTATAACATTAGAGTTACAAATGAGCTAACAATCTACCAGATCGGAAGCGGTTACTGCTGCACTTTGATAAAAAAAATAAAATGCCTCACAACCTGTTATGTTAGTACATACTTCATTCTCTTAAAACCGGAACAAACGCAGTGATGCAGAAATGCAGATGCGTAAACATTATATTGACATTTTAAAATGTAATAAAGATTTAATACTTAATTTGCAACACTCCGCTCAATTAAATACAATGATGTGTCTTACCTAGATTGAAGAGCATCTCTCGCCCTCCCTCAATTGCGTGCACCAATCCCCACGCATTATCGTCGATGGTGTGTCTTTCCTGGAATAGTGGTGTTAGGAGTAGTGGTGCCGGGAGTAGTGGTGTTTTGAGTAGTGGTGCTGGGATTAGTGGTGACGGGATTGGTGCACGCAATTGAGGGATGGCGGGAGATGCTCTTCAATCTAGGTGAGACAAATCATTATATTTAATTGAGCGGAGTGTTGCAAATTAAAAATTAATATCTTTATTTTAATGGATTTCCGCAAAGTAACGCCTGATTCTATCAATTATTTTAAAATGTTACCTGCTTGGTGTGTATATTCCACAGTGTGAGATCAGGAAAGCCACTATGAGTATAACGATAGTCAAGAGCCAGACGTCGACAAATGGCTGCTATTGCGTTCGGACTGAGACAGGAGCAAACAGCACTAACATTGTCCCAGCCAATAATCCGGTTTATTCCCGATAGCTCGGCTGCAAAATCAAAATTAATTATAATTGATTGTGTTGCAATTAAAAAATTAAGTCATTAAACCTTCAAACATTCACTGAGAGCTGACAGTTTATAATGACTAAGTTTTTGATGTGTAACAACTTTCTTCTCGCTTTCGTGCAATCTCTGCGAGTGATTTTGTGGAAAGGAATGAAAGTGTGTAACAGGATGCCATGGGAGTGCGCGCTATTTTATTTGACCAATAAGCGCGCGCAGGGGTGGTAAAATGTGCCGCTATATGAACTAATTTATATTATGTGTAAACTACAATAATAATTAATGTATTCACTGTCGCTAATAAATACCTAAAAAAAGTGCAGATCATCGATAAAAAATGCAAGTAGGTAATAATGAATTATTCAAATAAATATTTCAGTATTAAGCTTTTTAAATTTTTAAGTAAATTTCTGTCGCTGCTCAATTGATATTTTTAATCATCATTAAAAAAGAAGAAATGCCTTTTTTCAGGATATAATGTTTGATTCTTGTTACCAAGGTGAGATGTCAGATGTTACACATCATATGCGATCACTGTAAGGTCGTTTTTTTAAATTGTCGTTAGTTGCCGAACGAATAGTTTAAAGAAATATATTTAAAGATGACATGTATAGCTCAGATGGTTAACGCTCGCTTTAAATAAAACAGAACGCGAGTAACCCGAGTTCGATCCCCGCCGGCACCAATGAAATTGTTAATTGCAATTTTAAGTGCTGATTTACTACGTGCTCGGCGGTGAAGGAAAATATCGTGAGGAAACCTGCATGTCTGAGGAATGAGAGAAAAAAATATTTCGAAGACACGTGAAGTTCGCCAACACGCATTGGGGCAGCGCGGCGGACACTTCCTTGCCCTAAAACCCTCTCAGAAATGAGGGGAAACCTGTACCCAGCAGTGGGATGTATATAGGCTGTAACTTTAACTTTATGCATATGGTATGGTAACAGACAATGGAGTTTTCATGAATATTGGAAACAGACATAAACCAAAATATACTAAGCTTAAACTTAAAGTGGTTTTGAGCTATATTCAAGAATAAATTAATGAAATATCTTACACTCTGGTCGGGTGTCCCAGGTCTCTTGCATTTTCTTTAAGAGATTATCCTTTTGAGAATTCTGTATCGTTGCCAACCTCTCGTCTATTAATGTTTTTCTATTCACGTAAAAGCTTTCGGTGAACAAGTCTAGTGGAAACATCTGATAGTATGTGAGGAAAATGCCACGAATGCCTGGAAGTCTCATATATATTATGTCCCAGAAAAGAAGAAAGAAAATTGTTGTTACAATTCTGCCTTCCCAATGGCCACCTGAAATTATAATAATTTGAAAATTATCTATTAATTTTCGCATTAAAAACAAAGTTATGACAAGGTATTAAATATATTCTTAAAACTTGAAACTTCATCACCAGCTAGTAAAATTTCACAGCTAGATATGGGTTATATTACATCGATGGATTCAACTCGGCTGGGCAGCGTTCTGGAAATTACGACGCATCTTCTCGTCAGGTATACCTCAAAACCTGAAAACTAAGTTGTACAACCAGTGCGTGCTGCCAGTGATGACCTACGGAACCGAGACGTGGTCCTTCACTGCTGGCCGTGTGAGGACGCTCAAAGTCGCTCACCGAGCTATGGAGAGGGCTATGCTCGGAGTTTCTCTGCGTGATAAACTTAGAAATGAGGATATCCGCAGTAGAACCAGAGTGACCGACATAGCCCAACGGATTAGAAAGCTGAAGTGGCAATGGGCCGGCCATATAGCTCGAAGAACCGACAACCGTTGGGGAAGAAGGGTTCTCGAGTGGCAGCCTCGTACCGGTAGGCGAAGTGTAGGGCGACCCACCACTAGATGGAGTGACGACCTGGTAAGACATGCAGGAAGTCGATGGATGCAGGTGGCTCACGACCGTGCTTTGTGGCATACCTTGGGGGAGGCCTATGTTCAACAGTGGACTTGTGAAGGGCTGTGATGATGATGATGATGATGAGATATGGGTTCCTCCTGTTGCGTTGTAGGGAAAATTTGCCTTAACCTTTACGCTTGACACGCGGTTTAATTTATTGTGTAGTAGCGGTGTAAGAATATCCAATACCCCTTATTGTCCCATGGGTGTAGAAAGAGATGAATGAGGGAAACAAACCAGAAGATGGGCAGCAGCGTCTTCTTAATAGCAATTTGAAAATAAAAAACTGCAGTTGCCAACCCGCCTGTCAAGGGTGGTAGCTATGGTAAGTTTTATATGTGGTAGAGCCATTCAGCAGTTATATTAATAGTATAGTTGTAGCATGAATGGGTCGGCTCGACCGGGGAAGGACCATGCTCATGCCAATACATCTCACAGAATACCAGCGTGAAATGGTAGCTTAAGGCTGCTGTGTTTCATATGGTGAGTGTAGAGAACCGGAGACCCTTTTTACTGGAAACGAGGCATTCAATCTTAGTCCTCACGGGTGACAACGCATCTGCATTTTGATTTGTAATCGAGGATACATGTAGTTGTCTATGGGCCGCAGCAACCACTTACCATCAGGTGGTCTGTGTGCTCATTTGTCACCCTATCCTATAAAAAAAAGTATATCCCTGATGAGGCAATATTTAGGGAGGGCTATTTTCAGCAGTGGAATTTTATAGGCCAAATGATGATGATGACTTGAAGACGTTAAAATCAAATCGAAGGCAGAAAAGAATATTGTATAGTATATGGTTATAAAAATGTACAATAAGCTACCAGATCAATTTGCGCTGGTTTATCAGTTTAGATAAAATTAAAATAAAATATATAAAGGTGATACCATTTGTGAACTGTCCACTGTTAATGTACTCTGTAATACAGAACTCCTCCGCTTCCGCCACTACCCGTTCTCCTTCGGAGGTCAATGTTTCAAATTTGATTTTTCCTCTGCTGTTAAAATTCCTGAAAATGTATGAGGTTACATAATATGTAGTAATTTTTACAGTTTTGTAAAAGATTTTAAATAATTACAATGCTGACATTTCGCTTCTTTTTTGTGCATGATTTATCGTTCTCTAAAAGTTTTGTTACAAAATACTATTTGTCTTATTACATAAAAAACATGGTTTATTGGTAGTCTCCGTGTCATTTCTCAGTCATATTTTACGACACCCAAAGACGATAGGGAAGTGGATATTCTAACACCAGCACTACTTGGTCAAATTAAGAAATGTTACTTACTCCTTAGGGTGCTTATAAATGTGCTTAGCTTTGAAATCTTTCTCTGATATTGAGTCTTTGGTTACATATAGGAACAACTCATCCCTAAGATGCCGAGCAATTTCATTACATGTCGTTTTCTGTGTTGCTATTATAAGCGCGCGAGGACGCATAGCATCTTTGGATTCTTCGGACATATCAGATTTGAATCCTTCTATTAATATCTCAGCAGCCTGAAATTAAAGATGAAGAAAAAATCAGAAATAACATAAATGAGAATCAGAGAATGATCATTTTCACTTTTCCAAATAGGAATTATTAGAACACAGAATTTATTTCAACATAACCACAAAGTACAAAACTGCGGGTAGGAATTTGATGCCCTTGTTCGAGACCCGCTTCAGCAGCAGAATGCCATAGGCTGATGATGAAGTAACACACACAGGCACAAGTAAGATTTATTGTAGGTCCATGTTCAGATCCGTCTTCAGACCTATACAGTTAATAAATAATGTGATGAACAAATTACTTTTGCCTGCCATTCAAGCACTGGACTTACGATGGAGACCGTATACTTCTCACTCAGTGCTATCACAGGACATGGCCCTTTTAACAAACATTTGTTTACCATAGGTGTGACTGAAGAAACGGCGGCTCACGTGTTGCTGACATGGCCAGAAGTCGCTTCATACAGGGCTAAACATCTCGGCACGCCGGGATCGCTCCCCGAAGTTGCTTGCAACATTAAAGGACTGTTGAACTTCTTCGGGGAGATATTATGGCTCGAATAATCACATTATTCCTGCCCACATGCAATATACGCGCTTAGACGTGGAGTTGCGGAAAACAGCCCGTCGTAAACTAAACTACTCCTCAGTCAAACACTAACAATCAAGGAATCATTTAAAATAATCATACCTCATTATAAGAATTCATTCGCTTGTGTAAAATCAACGCCTTTTCTGCATACCACTCAGCCTTTTTGTGCTGTCTAAATGCAGACTGTGATATTAACATGCTAAGAATGTCTAGCGCTAGCTTATCATGAATTTCCGTTTTTGATTTTTTCAATTCCTGAATACTGCTCTCTAATATTCTTATATATTCATATGCTGAAGTATACTTTCGCAGCCATGTGGGCAAAGATTTGCAACTGTAAGTAAACATTTAATTTATATAGTTTTAACATTATATCATTTAGAGGTCTAGATTTACCTACTGGTGTAAGTGACCATAGATACAGATTATTATTTGTGATTTGGATTGACATTTTTGTAATTCTTTACTTTCAGATATATAAACCCAGACGATGCCTTAAGGCTAAACCGGTCGGTATTATAGTGAATACAGTTAAATATGAGTGTAACAAATATATGTGTCAACGCAAATCAGAAATGAAGATGACATTCCCATCCCACCAATCTAAACTCATCAAGGTTGTGGGTACGAATCCGCCATTCGACGACTGTCGTAGAACCACTCCTAACACAAGCATTTTAAGTTTACCCGGAGTGGTTACAGGGTTTAGTAATGTGAACAGCATTGCTAATATTTAAAAAAAATAACTACATAAGAGACTATTATTTATACAACATTGCTTCGAATAATCCGATTTTACTATTATTAGAAAACAATAACAACATTTTCGAGCAGTGTTTTGAGGCTTCTCTTCTTTATGCGACTTTAACGGCCCTCTTGGTATTTAAATAAGAAATTATTTTACGTGTATATAATATTGGAGTGATAAACAAGCTAGCATAACAATCTACTAATTACTGTATGTAATTACTCTAAGATAATAATTAACAACTCAAACAAAGAACGTCAGAAATGAGTTGACACTCCCAAGTAGTGCTTGTTGCTAAATGTGATTCCTAAAAAAATTTGTAACTATCTCGTGATTACTGTATGCAATAACCCTTAGATAACAACTCAAACAAAGAACGTCACAAATGTGTTGTTACTCCCAAACGGTGATTATAACTAAACGTGATGCCTCAAAAATCTGAACTATCTTGCGATTACTGTATGTAATTACTCTAAGATAACAACTCAAACAAAGAACGTCACAAATGTGTTGTTACTCCCAAACGGTGATTGTAACTAAACGTGATGCCTCAAAAATCTGAACTATCTTGCGATTACTGTATGTAATTACTCTAAGATAACAACTCAAACAAAGAACGTCACAAATGTGTTGTTACTCCCAAACGGTGATTGTAACTAAACGTGATGCCTCAAAAATCTGAACTATCTTGCGATTACTGTATGTAAGAACTCTAAGATAACAACTCAAACAAAGAACGTCACAAATGTGTTGTTACTCACAAATGGTGATTGTAACTAAACGTGATGCCTCAAAAATCTGTGACTATCTTGCGATTACCGTATGTAATTACTCTAAGATAACAACTCAAACAAAGAACGTCACAAATGTGTTGTTACTCCCAAATGGTGATTGTAACTAAACGTGATGCCTCAAAAATCCGTGACTATCTTGCGATTACTGTATGTAATTACTCTAAGATAACAACTCAAACAAAGAACGTCACAAATGTGTTGTTACTCCCAAATGGTGATTGTAACTAAACGTGATGCCTCAAAAATCTGTGACTATCTTGCGATTACTGTATGTAATTACTCTAAGATAACAACTCAAACAAAGAACGTCACAAATGTGTTGTTACTCCCCAAACGGTGATTGTAACTAAACGTGATGCCTCAAAAATCTGAACTATCTTGCGATTACTGTATGTAATTACTCTAAGATAACAACTCAAACAAAGAACGTCACAAATGTGTTGTTATTCCCAAACGGTGATTGTAACTAAACGAGATGCCTCAAAAATCTGTGACTATCTTGCGATTACTGTATGTAATTACTCTAAGATAACAACTCAAACAAAGAACGTCACAAATGTGTTGTTACTCACAAATGGTGATCGTAACTAAACGTGATGCCTCAAAAATCTGAACTATCTTGCGATTACTGTATGTAATTACTCTAAGATAACAACTCAAACAAAGAACGTCACAAATGTGTTGTTACTCACAAATGGTGATCGTAACTAAACGTGATGCCTCAAAAATCTGAACTATCTTGCGATTACTGTATGTAATAACTCTAAGATAACAACTCAAACAAAGAACGTCACAAGTGTGTTGTTGCTCACAAATGGTGATTGTAACTAAACATGATGCCTCAAAAATCTGAACTATCTTGCGATTACTGTATGTAATAACTCTAGATAACAACTCAAACAAAGAACGTCACAAGTGTGTTGTTGCTCACAAATGGTGATTGTAACTAAACATGATGCCTCAAGAATCTGTAACTATCTTGCGATTACTGTACGTATTAACTCTAAGATAACAACTAAAACAAAGAACGTCAGCATATGTGTTGTTACACCCAAATGGTAATTGAAACTAAATGTGATCCCTCAAAAATCTGAATCATCTTGCGATTACTGTATGTAATTACTCTAAGATAATAAACTCAAACAAAGAACGTCACAAATGTGTTGTTACTCACAAATGGTGATCGTAACTAAACGTGATGCCTCAAAAATCTGTGACTATCTTGCGATTACTGTATGTAATTACTCTAGATAACAACTCAAACAAAGAACGTCACAAGTGTGTTGTTGCTCACAAATGGTGATTGTAACTAAACATGATGCCTCAAGAATCTGTAACTATCTTGCGATTACTGTACGTATTAACTCTAAGATAACAACTAAAACAAAGAACGTCAGCATATGTGTTGTTACACCCAAATGGTAATTGAAACTAAATGTGATCCCTCAAAAATCTGAATCATCTTGCGATTACTGTATGTAATTACTCTAAGATAATAAACTCAAACAAAGAACGTCACAAATGTGTTGTTACTCACAAATGGTGATTGTAACTAAATGTGACGCTTCAAAAATCTGTAATTACCCTCTCGCAACCATGAACACAGAAGTGGGTGCAATATTGCTAGGCGGCAGTAATAATAAATAGCATGATGAGCCCAGATTGTCTCATAAGCAGGAAAGGAGCCTAAAAAAATGTATTGTTACTGGCGGCTCGAAATAAATTTCTGGGCATAGTCATTTGCGGGAACGGGCCAACTGGCTCTAAGCATGCATTTTTAAATGGCGACAAATGAACAAGATAGCAAGAGCGAATAGGCTATTGTTAAGCTAAGTCAATGCGATTTTTCATCTTCGGTTGCACCACCACTTACTATCAGGTGGGGTAGTACCTACTCAATCACTGGGTTAGAATAATTAAAAAAATATCGGAATGTATCCCAAACGCTCCCGGCCCGTTTGACTTCCCTTTTTTTATAGAACTTTTTGGTATTAATACCACTCCTCACTTCTCTGCCTACTTCCGCAGAAGCAAACTAAATGTGCGCAAGGCATATGGCATAACGTAAAACGACCACAGCAAAGTCGATGTGCGTATGAACGACACACAACATTATAGGCTGTGCATTAACATTGTACAGAATGATTTGTAAGGAAAAATAAATAAGCAAGGCATATGGCATAACTTAAAACGACCACAGCAAAGTCAAGGTGCGTATGAATGACAAACAACATTATAGGCTGTGCATTAACGTATGTACAGAAGGATTTGTAATGAAAAATAAATAAAAATCTTTTGATAAATCCCAATGTGCATGCCTTAAGCGCTCATGTTATACGTCAATTTTTAAAGTATTTTAAATATATATAAGTTTTCACAAATGACCTTCGTACTATCAATTCCAATTTTCGGATAATCTTATGTCAAACGTCAATAAAAAAAGGTTTGGAAATCCAAAACTGCACGACTCATAACGCTCATATGATCGTGAAAAAAGTAGAAAAATTCTCTACAAACAGTAGAAAATATTTTTTTTAAATTTTGCTATTATTATTACTGAGATTCAAAAATAATTAATATTGTTAATTGAAAGAACTTTTAACAGAATTATCTTAAAACAATCAAAAATCAACTTTTATATTACTTTAATTTTTAGGTATTTGTACTCGGGCATTATCGTAAAAAACTAATCTTTTTTACCCGACTCATTAATAAAATTTTCTCTCATCAACTTTATTTCGTTTTAAAAAAGTTTTTCAGTCTTTATTTCGTTTTAAAAAAGTTTTAGTCATAACCAGTATATTAATTTAGCATTCACCAAAGTACACCTTCAGGTCACTCCATAAAGTCCCAGACATATAAGTAATTTTTATTTATATATAAATCCTACGTACTTTTAGCGAAACAACATATTGTAATGAAAATCTGTATATCATAATGAAAATCTGTGACTATAAAATTAATAATAATATCTTAACTTGGTCAAGTATGAATCAAATTTAGTTTTTGGAACATTATGTATTTCTACAGCGATCAACATTTTTTTCATCACTAGCCAATGTAACAAACGATACAGTAATCCATCCACTCATCATTTAAGTCAAGAAAAGAGCCTATTCCTTTTTAAAAGGCAACGCCGGCCTTTTAAAAAGAAATAGGCTCTTTTTTATAGGAATTTTTATAAGTGTAGTATAGTTATAGCACGAATGGGTCGACTCAACCGGGGAAGGACCACGCTCTCACATGGCTTAGCAAGATCCTCTGTTATGCCGAAACTACTGCATCATTGTTTTTGAAATAAATATATGGTGAAGTTGAGGATTAATTTTAAGTACTATGTTAGACGAAAACACGATTCCATAAAATTTTCTCGATAGAAAATATCCAAAGTTACCTCCAAACCGAATTATAAAACGCTGGCATTCAAAAAATACTTAAAATTAGATCATGAAACTTTGCATACTAACTGAACTAACTATAAAGCAGGGCTTATGTTATTTACTTTTTTTATTTATTATTACTTTCACCGTAAAAAGAAATTACCTAAACTATCGTCGTTTTAAACCGCCCGACACCGTCATACACTCTAGCTCCGGCTTTTGAAGGGAAGGGTTGTGTCGCTTGTGCTCAGAACATATTACGCAAAAGGACGACGTAAAATTAAAATAAACATTTAGATTTATAGTGTTGTCGCAAAGGGAAATAAGCGTAATAAAAATAAGAAGCGTATGATAAACTTAATGAAGTAAGTATTGTTACGAGCTTAGGGTTCGTGACAATAAAAATTGCCGATAAAATTACCCAAATTAACACTTTAATTTACTTTACACAAATTAAAACTTAAAACACTAATAATTAAACAAACTAATTCACTTAATTCCGCTCCGAAGCCTCGCTTGTGTCGCCGAGTTCAACTCTACTCCGATCGCATCTTGCAGCGCCTATTTATATAATTAGCAAAGAAGCGTCCCGAACATTCAGGTAAATGCGCGCCAGGCAACGAGTAATTCGAGTGTAGATTTTCCAGAAACTTAGTTCTTCGGGTGGCGCTGTCGGTCGAAAGATTTGTGATGTCATTTACTGCAAAGCTCCCCTCGCTCTCGTTCCTGACACTAGATGGCGCTAGTGCGCTGATTTGAGCGCGGCGTAACACTGCCCCCTCCTAAGACATGCTCGTCCCGAGCATTATCGGCCCCATAATAACGCGCTAGGCGATCCACATGTACGATCTTAGGAGTCCCTCTTGCGCCTTTCTGTAACGGCTCCGCAATGTCAAGGGATGTCCTATCCCGTGGTGCACCAACATTGTACAATTTCGACGCTCCTCTACTCCGTGCCTGAGGTCCCCTCACAGCCGCACAACTTGTACATGTACGGCACCAATCCTCGACATCGTCACGATAATGTTCCCAGTAAAACTGTTCTCGGACCTTCAGTAGAGTTCGTTTACCTCCCAGATGGACTCTTGAACGACCATTATGGCACAGCTGTAGAATATTCGGCACTTTAGCTTTAGGGACAACCATTTGTAAACGACAGCTGTCTCCTCGACCATTGTCCCATTTACGGCACAGGACTCCATCCTGAAGCAGCAAGCTGTCCCACTGGACCCAATAGCTTTTAGTGGTCGAACTCATCGCTGAGACTTCACTCCACTTGGGCTTGGGAGCACTGGCCTTTATCCATTCCAGAATCGGCTTGATGTCCGGATCTTCCTGCTGTGCATGTCGTAGGCTGTCCTTCCACCCGTTACTGAGATGGTCTGTCCTGAGCATCCTCACGGATACCACTTCCTTACTCTCTTGCCTACTACAATGGTTGCAATCTTCAGGCCAAGGTCTTCTTGACAATGCATCTGCGTTACCGTGAGATTTCCCGCTGCAGTGTCTGATAGGAAAGTCGTATTCCTGCTACTGCTGGGCGGTGCTGTTAGCTGCACTTCCTTTCTGAGACCGTTCACCTTCCCTTCCTAGGGTGTGCTTAGGGCAGCTGGACCGAAGATGGCCCCTTTCCCCACAGCCATAGCACACTGGGCTGTATCTTTTATTGTGGTCGCGAACCTTAACTGCTGCAACCTCTCTAGCGTGAGGTGAACGATGATCCTGTCGCCGCCAGGCAGTGCCGTTAGCTGCACTACCCTCCTGATATCGTTCACTTTCCCTTTCTGCGGTTCGCTTAGGGCAGCTGGATCGAAGATGGCCTTTTTCCCCACAGCCATAGCACCTAGGGCTGTACCCTCTGTTGCGGTCGCGAACTGTAGCTGCTGCAACCTCCCTTACGCGATGGGAACGATGATCCTGCCGCACGGCTTCTACCTCCAGTGCATGGGCCAAGGCGTCCTTAAGCGTCTCGTGGTGCCCGAGCCTCACAGCAGCTCTGACTTCCAGGTCACGGATGCCGTCGATGAATGTCTGCACCAGGTTCCCTTCAATGAGCGCAGGTACAGACCGGTATGCTTTTCGCACCAGCTTCTCCACCTCTAGAGCCCACTGCTGCAGGTTTTCGTTGATGCGCTGCACACGATCTTTAAGCTGCGCACGAAAGACGTGTTCCAGGTGAGCGTCGCCATATCTCGCCTCCAATGCCTCAAGGAGTTGCTCATAAGTCACTTCCTCACCGAGAGCTTCCAGAACTGTTAAGGCCTGGTCGCGCAGGCCTAGTGTGAGAGCAGTCATGGCCTGACTTTTATTCCAGCCGTTCGCCTTCATAACAGCCTCGAACTGGATTTTGTAGGCTGACCAGGAAGAGGTACCGTCAAACGGTGGCACCTTGAACCCACGTAGCGAAGGTGTTGTAGCTACTACGGGAGCTGTAGCTCCATCTCCAAGTTTGAGTTCGTCCAGTGATTTCTTCATGTCAGCCATTACGTTGTCAACCCGATTGTTCATTTGGTCGATTCGGGTTTCAGCTTTCTCGATTCGGTTTTCAGCTTTCGCGATTTGGGTTTCAGCTTCCGACAGGCGGTTGTCATGCTGAGCAACCCTATCCTTCACCTCCTTTATCTCCTTCCCGAAGGTAGCGTGAAGGTCCTTCATGAGGAGCATCTGCTCTTCCAACCGACGGGCCTGTTCCTCCTGTCCGCCCCGCAGCTGCTCCTCCAAACGACGAACCTGGTCTTCCTGTCGGCGGGCCTGTTCATCCTGTCCACCCCGCAGCTGCTCTTCCAACTGACGGACCTGTTCCTCCTGTCGGCGAGCCTGCTCCTCCTGTCGGCGAGCCTGCTCCTCCTGTCGGCGAGCCTGCTCCTGCAGCATCACCATCAGAGCACCTAAGTCAGGTGCTGCAGATATAGAAGCTACCGACGGGCCTGCAGCCGGTGGCTGGCCCTCCGACGTCTGCGACGTTGCACCACCAAATCTTCGTTGGTCCGTCTCCTGCTGGCGTTGACTTCGGGTACGGACACCCTCCGTTTCCTCCTTAGGTAAAATCGGCATGATTTTATCCCACTTCTGACACCAATTGTTACGAGCTTAGGGTTCGTGACAGTAAAAATTGCCGATAAAATTACCTAAATTAACACTTTAATTTACTTTACACAAATTAAAACTTAAAACACTAATAATTAAACACACTAATTCACTTAATTCCGCTCCGAAGCCTCGCTTGTGTCGCCGAGTTCAACTCTGCCCCGATCGCATCTTGCAGCGCCTATTTATATAATTAGCAAAGAAGGGTCCCGAACATTCAGGTAAATGCGCGCCAGGCAACGAGTATTCGAGTGTAGATTTTCCAGAAACTTAGTTCTTGGGGTGGCGCTGTCGGTCGAAAGATTTGTGATGTCATTTACTGCAAAGCTCCCCTCGCTCTCGTTCCTGACACTAGATGGCGCTAGTGCGCTGATTTGAGCGCGGCGTAACAGTATCTACTGACCTATCTACTTACAGTATTAGTGATTACAATATTATGACAGGTTTGGTGCAGTGGCTAAGCGATTGGTTGTTGCGCTGCTATATAGTCACAGGTGTTTCTGTATGTGAAAATTTGTGTTTGTAATCGCACCGTCTACGATTCAGGAGAAATCGAGTGTGATGCAACTTTATGAAAAAAAAAGATAAAGTTACCTAAATAGGTTTGTTTTTGTTTTGTCAATATTCAACAAAATTAGTAGTAATTGTTTTTTTATAACGTTGCCCCACTCCAGGATTTCTCCAGAATCGGAGACGGTGCGATTACAAACACAAATTTTCACAGCTATCTGTAGGCCAATAAAATATTTGTTCCGTATGGGAATCGAACCCCCGACCCGTAGTGCAGAAGCCAAGCACTTACGTTAGTAATAAAAAAGTAAGTGTAAGTATTCGGTAAGTACCTACCTATAATATCTAACTATAAAGAAATAAAACTAAAATACTTATCCGTCCTTACATTATCGGTACTCCGTAGTGCACTGGCTTAGCAATGAGTTGCTGAGCTGGAGTCCGTGGGTTCGAATCCCGCACGGAACAATTATTTGTATGACCTACAAATAATTGTTCCAGATCTGGATGTTTGTCTTTGTGC
This sequence comes from Parnassius smintheus behrii, assembly GCA_036936625.1. Taxonomy (NCBI): domain Eukaryota; kingdom Metazoa; phylum Arthropoda; class Insecta; order Lepidoptera; family Papilionidae; genus Parnassius; species Parnassius smintheus. The sequence continues at coordinate 21,768,831 of JAUPFT010000013.1, read as the reverse complement.
AATTTATATTTGTAAACTGCCTCAATGATACAAGAGCAAATCCTAGTGTGGGGGTAACGTTTTTAAAAAAATAACTACTATAGTGCTACCTACTACATAAGCACATAAAAATTATGGACCTATTGAGTATTGACGTACCTTGATAGTTTAGCTTTAGCTAAATTGTGAGTATGTGAGTATTTTCTACCTACCTAAACATGTAACAGATATGTTACTAGTACACGTGGCTACATAATTACCAAACTACCGTCTCCAGTATCAGCTGATCTCAAATTGTAAACGCATTACGTACAATGAGAGGTCAGATTTTACTGGAAATTTCCTCTTATAGTGGAAGGATCTGCTCATTGTTGGTTAATACTAAGCTTGAGTTTTATAGTTTTCGCCGTGTATGTATGTAATGTGACAGCCGTTTACGTATGTAACTATGTTGGTAGCAGGTCTGTGCAAGTATCTACATATATATACCTATAAGTATAAGAAATTTTGCAAACCGATTCTAAGCCACTGCATAAATTCTACTGCTACAAAAAACTAGTCAAGCGCGAATCACCATTGTACCTCGGTAATTTTATCTATAACAGTATTGTCTCGGCCATATCTTTCAAACAAATGCCTACAGTCGCGCGGTATGTAAACATGCGATAGGGCTGCCTGCCTCCAGAATTTTAATTAGATTTGCCTACTTTGTGTTTCCATTTAGTTTTATGATTGTAAATATACTTTTTTTTTTAAAAAATACAATTGTTACTTTGTAAATTATATAGGAAGTATTCAATAAAAATGCGTGTCGTTTTTTGATTAGTAGATTTAATTAAAAAACCACGTTTATGTTTGAATAACAAATCGGTCTTGTAAATTTGCGACCGAAAAATATTCGCGCCTCGACTGAGACGTACGAAATGCTTTATTATTAAATTTTTAACTATAAAAAATCCGCATTCTAATATAAAGCTTATTTAAAAATTGTTTTGGTAAACATGGACAAGGTGGAGAAAAGGAATATGTTTTACTTGGTTATAGATACCTGCAGCTATTTTACAACTTATATGTTTGGTTTTAAATGAATTTCAGTATATTTCCTCCATTTTTTATATATTCCACAAAATCATCACTGCGGCACAGTCACGACTACCTGCATGCCGAGCGCATGCCGAGATCGAGGCGCGGAGGCATAGCTCCCGCTTCGTCCGTTTGTATGAAGTTGGATACAGTATTCCAATATAGATAAAATTACCGTGATTGTACTGAAGTTCTGTAGGCATTGGCTTGGTGTAGCGTTGCCAGGCGTCCAGATAAAGCCAGACACAGTCACGCTTTTTGATTGCGTGTCTGGCCAAATTAGACGGTGTCCGGCCTGTCCGGCTTTTTATATTTGACCATTTTTTACATTTTTTAAGTACCTAAATACATACTATTGCAATTATTGAAATTAATATTGTAATAAATATTGAGTGATTAATAATAAAGAACACTGATTCATTCAATTTTAATTTAAGATTTTATGGTAAATGATAGAAGCATTGATTTACTTTGAAAATATATTATCGTGTTATACTAAGACTAAATAATTAAGGGTGTCCGGCCTTTTTAAATATCCGGCTAAGCTGGATGGTCTGTCCGGCTTTTCGGTTTAAAGAGCGGGCAACCCTAGCTTGGTAGTAAGTTTATGCTTTGCATTATATATATATATATATATATATATATATATATATATATATATATATATATATATATATATATATATATATATATATATATATATATATATTAGTGTAATCTTATAAACTTACAATGTAGTTTTTTTGTATATGCCGTTAGTATGTACAATGAAATTAAATTTGCGTCATATAATTTTATGTTCATATAATGACAAGTTACGATTAATATTCAATTATGACTGAAAACTTTATTGCCTACTTAGTGCTCGTCAGATAGAGCGTGACTGTGTGACCTCGAGCTACGCATAGTATGCGAACGAGTTCCCAGTGTGCGAACGAGTGGCGCGGGAAAGTGGAAACGAAATTAGAATTTGAGCTGAGGTATCATAGGCCGTTAATGCTGCTGTGTTTCGTATGGTGAGTGTAGAGAACTAGAGGCCCTTTTTACTGGAAACGAGGCATTTCTTCTTAGTCCTCACGGGTGACAACGCATCTGCATTTTGATTTATAATCGAGGGTAGATGGAGATGTCTATGAACCGCAGCAACCACTTACCATCAGGTGGACTGTTTGTTAGTTTGTCACCCTATCATATTTAAAAAAAACGCATCTGCAATTCCTCTGGTGTTGCAGTTGTTCATGGGCGGCAGTAATCACTTACCATCAGGTGAGCCGTATGTTCGTTTGCTCCTCTCCCATAAAAAAGAAACTCACGACGACGGCCGAGCCCGGAGTGAGTCAAAGTGTATCCGTATTTAGTAAAATATATTAGTACAAGGCTGCTCAAACACCTAAAATTTCGGAGTTTTCCAGCCTAAAAAATTAATTATATCTAAACAAAATAAAATTAAACAGCTATTTAAATTCCATGGCTTCTCACATGATAAATGAATAGATTAAAAAATAGATTGAGTTGAACAATTGATATTTTCAAAAGTTATCGTGTATATCTTATGTACGTGATAAATCTACACCATAAGCCACTAAAAACCACTTTTTAATGTAAAAATAGCAATTAATCGATTTTTTTTAAATAAGTTCGACAATCATTAATTTATCTTTTTGACAATGTGATTTTTATATCATTAATATGTTCAATATGATTGTTAGTTACGATTTTATGCGACAAAACGTTGAATTCGTGACTTTTAGGCGCTAGTAAAACATACCTACGCGCTTTATCATCTCGCACGTTGTTAAACATCGTGAGTATTGTCATCGGACATATTAAAGGTAATTTAATCAATACTCGATTCTGGATTCAAATATTATCAAAAAAAAAAACAAGCAAAATTTGACCTATTTTATTATTAAATAATTGTTTAATATTAACTAATTGAAAAATCCCAAAGAAAAAGCAAGACTCGCCTTCACCGCAACGAATGAAGGATCATTCGTTGCGCGCGGCTCGATAGAAGAAGTAAGATTATTGTGATTAATATGCTAACTAAAATATCGCCAATGAAATGCTTTTTCAATTTTTCTCCAAATGAGGTTTCTGTGATCCGAACAGACGTTAAACAAAAATCTACATGTTTCCCCTTTTTGTATTATTTCGTTTATTAGCGACCCACCAATTTAAATGCCAGGTGTAACCAGACGCCTGGGTAAACAACAACTATGACCAATCTTTTATCATCATCATCATTACAGCCCTTCACAAGTCCACTGCTGAACATAGGCCTCCCCCAAGCACAGTCCTGAGCCACCTGCATCCATCGACTTTCTGCATGTCTTACCAGGTCGTCACTCCATCTAGTGGGGGGTCGCCCTACTTTATTATTTTTTAAATACTTGCAAGGATTTCGGATAAAATAATGCACAGATCACTTCTGACATTGCTTTCTGTTAATGAAGTTTCATCAAAAATTAATAGGTCTTAATGTTTTTAGGGTTCCGTAGTCAACTAGGAACCCTTATAGTTTCGCCATGTCTGTCTGTCCGTCTGTCCGTCCTCGCTTAATCTCTGTGACCGTTAGCACTAGAAAGCTGAAATTTGGTACCAATATGTGTATCAATCACGCCGACAAAGTGCTAAAATAAAAATTGGAAAAAAATGTTTTATTAGGGTAGCCCCCCTATATGTAAAGTGGGAAGTGATTTTTTTTTAATTTCAACCCTTACGTGTGATATATTGTTGGAAAGGTATTTAAAAATTAATAGGGGTTTACTACAATCATTTTTTGATAATGTCAATAATTTCGGAAATAATCGCTCCAAAAGTAAAAAACAATGTGTCCCCCCCCCCCCCTCTAACTTTTGAACCATAGGTTTAGAAAATATGAAAAAAATCTGAAAGGTAGAACTTTATAAGCACTTTCTAGGAAAATCATTTTGAACTTGGATGGAAACAGTTTTTGTACAAAAAAGGCAAAAAGTTGTACAAAACAATTTCTGGACTAAGTTTTAGTATGATCGTTTAAGCAAGCATTTTTTTTAACTTCGTTTACATATTTTATTATCCTGAACGTATCTTTTTTCAAACAATAAAAGAATTATTAAAATCGGTTCTCGCAATCCAAAATTACCACCGAAAACTTCTGGCACGTCTATGTATTAATTAGTAACCCAATTCCCCGAGAGATGGCGCTGTAGGTACTTATTACATTGGGTCGGGTATTATCGAATAGTTCGGTTGGTCTCTCCTTTGCATCGCCTACCGCGGAGCGTGCAATGTTGCACGCTCCATGTTCGAGCACGTACGCACTACCGGGAGCAGTTGCAGGAGCGCGGAGCGCTGCTGGAGCGCGAACATAATGGATTCCCACCTTTAAACTCATAAGTGGGAACACTTATTGTGACGGACGGGAAACTACGGAACCCTACACTGAGCGTGGCCCGACACGCTCTTGGCCGGTTTTATTTAATAGTGTGCAAACACACCCCTGAGCTCTATAGAAGGCAGTTATTTCAATAATACAAAAAGACAATTCTATTTTATTTTTATACGTAGCATAGTATGTAGTATAGTGTATAGAGAAGAACCAATGATAAACAAATACAGTTTATAAAGTAATAAGAGATAAACCCTAATTAAATGCTCATAAGTGCACCGAAAACCCAAGCAGACTTACACCCATAAACAGCACCTTTTAACCAAGGTCTTTGCTATTTAAATAAAAAGTTACTGCTTAAAAAAGATTAGTATATTTTCGTGACTAATCTTTACTCTGAATGTATTCATGTTTACAGATACTAAAAAGGACTTTCTGTACTTACTGTTTCATCTCTTCTTCACTGATTTTTTTGTATAGGTCATAAACTTTAGAAGTTATTTCCAGCTTTTCATTTAACGTTTTTGCTGCCTCCCAGTTTTCAAATATTGTGTATGCGTTGATGTACCTAAAAAAAAAAACATACGAGTTTCTCAATTAATGCAACTAAACACGAAGGGTGTAAGGGTAAAAATTCATCGTAAAGTGCATTGTCATGCGGTTTTTTTTTATAGGTTAGGGTGACGAACAAGCACACAGTCCACCTGATGGTAAGTGGATACAGTAGCCCATAGACATCTAAATCTATCCTCGATTACGAATCAAAATGCAGATGCGTTGTCACCCGTGAGGACTAAGATGGAATGCCTCGTTTGCAATAAAATGGGTCTCCGGTTCTCTACACTCACCATATGAAACAGCAGAATTAAGCTACTATTTGACGCTGGTATTCTGTGAGTGCGTGGTCCTTCCCCGGTCGAGCTGAACCATTCGTGCTACAACTATACTACTAATATAACTGCAGCATGGCTCTACCACATATATAAAACAGTTGGTTTGGTGGAATTGGAAAACTACCACTTGGGTAAAATGCAATTACCAACGGGCCTGCTAAGCTTGGCATCTATGGCAAATACGACTCCTATATGGCAATGTATGGGGGAGGCCTATGTTCACCTGTGGACTTTCGATGCGCTGTAGTGATGGAGGGGGAATAACGCCATCATTTCCCTCAAATGCTAACCTCACTCTCACATGCTACACCTTACTGGTTATCGAAGATTTGACGACCAACTAAATGCAGAGAATTAACTACATTGCCGATGTAAGCTTATCGGCTTAGCACTCACAAACCCGCCTGATTGAATGGAAGTAGATAGAATTTTCGAAGCAGTGCTTGCCTTTGGCTCATACTTAGTGTAACAGCCAGGGATTCACTGGTTCACACACGCACACGTAAACTCACATTTCACTACACGTCCACTCTCGCTCGCCGCTCTCGTGATACTGACGTGGTGCGCTCTAAACAGTGGACGTTTATACTTGTGTCTTAACAGGCAATATTTATGATACTCCCTTCATTCCGATTTATGAACCTTATTTTATTACATACTTATTAGCATTTTATAATCACATACACTACACATAGGAAGGCTAGAGTCTGGCAATCCTGTTGTTGATGCCTTATGTGCAAACAATATATGGGTTATATTCACTTTATAGAAATATATAACAGGTTCATAATTACCTTTCAAATTCATCTCTTGTATTAAAAATAACACTTGCATTGTCCAAGGGCATATCCTTATCAATTGGGTAGGTTTCTTTTTTTGCTTTGTCATTTATCAATAATAATTCTAATCTGTTTTCTCTTATCAAACCATAATCTATTCCCAAGTACATTAGATGGTATAGCTTAGTAAATGTTGTATGTGCTGCCTCAGTTAATCTATAGCACGATCCAGTTTTAAGTTTCAACCTAAATAAAATACATTGAAAATTTACATGGCAGAAATTAGGAAAACATAATATTTTTTTTTCAGTACTTACATCTTTAATACTCTATTTGCATTATTACTCTTAGGACCCATAAAATAACTGCTTATGTTCAATGTGCGAGAGCTGAAATTTTTCAAAGATCTAATTGCATCTATTTTGGTCTGGACTTTTAATTTTAATTCTTTGCATATTTCTTTTAATTCTTCAAGTTTCAATAATTCAACAAAATCATCAAAGCTCATTTTATTGTTGTTATCTACAAGCAGATATAATACAACATGTAAGCCATCTTAACTGCCATCTTTAATATGTCAAAAAAATTTATAACTGCTAGGAAAATAATGAAGTCTTACTATGGCCTAAAACCTTCCTCCTTATTATGAGTTAATAAAATCACAGGTGTCAAAAGCAATAATAGAACATAGAATAAGGATAATTCTGATTGAGTCATTCTTTACTTTTACAACTTATACAGATAAAAGCTAAGTCCAGGATGTGTGCCGAAAAGAGCCAGCAAGTAAACCCAGTAGTAAATTTTTTCACACACAATAGGAAATAGGTAGAACAACTATGTCAAAACGAATTTAAGAAACATCTTTGAATTGATCACCTCATTCCCACCTTATCAAACAACCAAACATATCTTAATCTTTCTATATATAAATTACGTGTCACATTGTTTATTCGCAATGGACTCCTAAACTGATTTTGTTCAAATTTGCACACCGTGTGCAGTTTGGTCCAACTTGAGAGATAGGATAGTTTTTTGCCCATGAGATTTTTAACAGGACATGACAAAGGGTCGTCGAAAATGGCAGAACGACTGCCTGGCAAGCTAGTAATATATCTAAATTACTCCTAAGCTACTAAACCCGATTTTAATAAAATTTGCACACCATGTGCAGTTTGGTTCAACTTTAGAGATAGGATAGTTTTTTTGCCCATGAGTAACCCACATTTTTTTTGCGAATTTAAGGATTTTTAATAGGACATGACAAAATGTCGTCGAAAAGGGCAGAAAAACATCTGCCTGGCAAGCTAGTATTCATATAAATTATAGTAACAGTATATATATATATATATATATATATATATATATATATATATATATATATATATATATATCGGGGGGCACGGCAGTGCCCCCGCCAAGTCGAGTGCGAAGCAAACACTGCCGTACCATCCTTTACTGGAACCATTTCGCCGCATTTTCAGGCCCCTATTTGAGAACCTCTGGATAATACCAGAACGCAGAAATTTCGTCATCCAGTAAACTATAATCACATACTTAAAATCCAAAATTTCAAGTCTGTAGGTCATTTAGTTCCGAAGTTAAGCGAAAGCAAAGTTTCGCATTTTAGACACTCACTCACTCACTCATGATCATCAGAACAGAACAAGTACTTCCCATAAACTCAGAGACCTGAAACTTGGTACAGAGTTAGGGTTTAATGGCCACATAAAGGGAAAACTATAAAAACTAGGATAATCGAACATCTGGAGTACCTGGTGACCCTGATTAGAAAACACAAGAGCCCAACCAAACTATTAGAAGAGATCGACATACCACCTTTACAAAAAAATATTCAACTTGGTGGGCCGCTTCATTTGATGTCAAAAATCGAAGGTCTAAAGTATCTGATAAAGAACCCTCAGCTGGTCTCAGCTGTATGAGAGATATGGTAATGCCCCCTTCTACCATTGGTACATAAAAATCTACTGTCATTGCAAAAATCCAGCGTAGTGGGACACATCTAATTTAATCTAGCCTATAGCGTCCCACTGCTGGGCGAATGCCTCCCCTTCTGCTTTTAATAAGCATATAAATAAAATTAAAGGAAAACTCTGGATAACACTAGATTGGCTTTTATACTTATACTTAGAAGTTTACAAGAAAAAAATAGTCGAACGATTAACTTTATTCTACTCGAACATTACTCAAATTCCTTTAAGGTACCGCGGACATGAATTAATGTCCGCATTACGTGCTGCTATTTTCTTCATTAATTGATATAAAAATACAGTATATTTTCAATTGAACACTATTTCATTCGATTCTGAATGAACTAAAGAGTATTCTGAAGAATTATATTCACTCAGTTACATAGACAAAATCAAATATAACAGCCATTGGCTTTTGTGCTGTTAGTTGCGTAATCGTTGAAGTTTTGTGATTGTGATTTTAGTTGGATTTTGTTTCAAAAAACTGTAAGTAATGTTATTTATTTTTACTACGTAATGTTTTTGAATGATCTAAGTTACAACAACAGTAACTTTTTATGGTTCAATTGATAAAAAAGTAGAATCAAAAACCTCTACGCGAACAATTCATAACAGTCAAGATTTCTAATAAGGTAATAATAGTATATTTCTTATTCGAATACCATAGTAAATACTTTTACTAGGAATTGCTAAATGTTATATCTATATGATTGTATAAGAAAAATAAAGGAAGACGCTATAATATATACACAAAAAGGTTTTGAAAATGTGGTTACAAAGCGCGCGCAAACTGTCTATTGTCGAATTTTTAGCAAATGTTTGCAAGTTAAAAAGTAAGCTTGATAAAGCTGCGTATTTCAATAATACTTTTGTATAGGCGAGCCTGAAACAAACAGTATAAAACATTATTTCCAGTACAGGCGGACTTCGAATCATTGATAGAAGTCCGTCTGTACGTCTATTTTATGTTAGATCGGTGGTCGATTTGACGCCTACAATTGACTGGTTATTCAATCAACGTTTTCCAAGTGACAATTTTCCATCGTCAATGGATAGCGGTTCTGGCGACAGATTGGTGCAAGGGTGTCATGTAGCACCTGATTTTGTACCCTTGTGTAGCCTTCAACGGCCAAGTCACACAACATTAACTATAATAATAAAGAAATCGCAGTAAGGAAGCTTAGACTTGGCACGACTTTGTCTAGATTTCATTACTTTTTAGAGATAAACAAGTGGCTCCATCGAGACTTGGCTAGTATTTTACAGAATGTTTTTGGTGGGATATATATATACATAAATAGAGTTGAGTAATTAACAATAGCAAAATTAGTTTGCTTATATAATATATATTACTATAATATAATATATTATATACATATTTAGTAATATAATATATATTACTAAATATGTATATAATATATATTACTATACTACTAATACATATATATATATATATATATATATATATATATATATATATTAGTAGTATAGTTGCAGCACTAATGAGTTGGCTCGAACGGGAAAGGACAATGCTCTCACAGAATACCAGCATAAAATAGTAGCTTAATGCTGCTGTGTTTTATATGGTGAGTGTAGAGAAATGGAGACCCTTTTTACTGGAAACGAGGCATTCCATTTTAGTCCTCACAGGTGACAACGCATCTGCATTTTGATCTGTAATTGAGGATAGATGTAGATGTCTATGGGCGCAGCAACCACTTACCATCAGGTGGACTGTGAGCTTGTTTGTCACCCAATCCTATAAAAAAATAGGCTCAGTGTTAATTTATTCGTATTTTAGTTATTTGGCATTTATTGTAATGTAAAGCTGAAATTTTTTTTGACACTTAATCTTTGAGAGAAAACTAAAGAAATGATTAGCAAACATATTATGTATAGGTATGTATCCATATGTATTATGTCTGCAAATATTATAACTACTTATAAAACTAAATGAGACTTAGCTGTTAAACGAAAAGACAGTGACGACCCTGCAACAGTAGGCATTTAAGTCTCACGGAAATTATCCTACTATTCTGGTTTTACTAGGCCGCTCAGTTGGCAAAAACGCAAACAGAGGATTGCGCATATGCATAGTTATGTCCTATAAATCACATTCAATTTAGGACTTTTTGTTGTATTTATTTCTTTTTGTTGTGAAGGGATGTGCTTGTGTTTAGAAGGTGTTGAATCTTTTAAGATTGGTAATTACCCCAATCGGAGACTGTCTGTAGTGAGAGATTCACACATTTAACCATAACTTCCTTTTCAGACTACATTTGATCCCAACTGTTTCCAGCCCTCAGTTAGTATCACTCCACAACTACACTATCATCTGTGTACCCATAAATACCTGGCATAAGGAGGTCATTGAAATGCAATAAGAAGAGAGTTGAGAAGAGAAACACACCCCTGAGGAACTACAGAGTTAGTCTTCATATGCTTGGCACAGCCTTTGATAACTACTCTTACCTTAGCTTTTAGTATATCATTATAATATTAACCACAAGCGATGCTTTTTTTCTTAATAAAAATGCATATGTGAATGAAGCACACATACAGATAACATTCAGAATGACATCCAATATGGGTGCTGTCACCCAAATACAATATTGACCTAACAGGTCATAGGTTTCTAGTTTAATAATCTGAAAAGAGCACTATTGTGATAAGGGAAAACAAATTATCATTCCATGGGTATAATATACCTACCTTTAAATAATTTCCACAAATTAACAATTGTAATTCAAGAGACTGCAGTTTTGGTATTTACTAACTTTAGTTTTGATATTTTTAAAATGTTATTATGCTTAAACAAATTTTATAAGGATAAACATTAGACATTATAGATAGACAAGATACACAAAGAAAAATAGTGCTTTTCTCATGATAGGCGGTTTTGTGTTCATCCAATATCAAAATCTTTAAGCCTTGGGGCCCAAAGGATGATAAAATACTATATGAACTACCATTCACAATAATATTTTAAAATAGTGCTCTTCCTTCTCTTTAGAATAGTTCTAATCTACACGCTCAGCTTTGGAAAAATCTAGTAGGCAATGCTAGACAAGCTAGGGAGGCCCTGCCAGAAATAAACAGTAGTTAAACCAAGGTTCTAATGAGGCTGTACATGCCACAGATCAGGATAGTAACAAGTGCTATCACAGGACATGGCTCATTTAACAAACATTTATTTACCACAAATGTTACAGATAGTCTCATTTGCAAGACATTTATGGGGGAGGCAGAAATGGCAGCCCACATGTTGCTGACATGTCCGGAGGTCGCTACATACAGGGCTAAACATCTCGGCATGCTAGCATCACTCCCGAAGTTGCTTGCAACATCAAAAGACTGTTGGACTTCTTCGAGATTTCATGACTCGAATAATCACATTATTCCTGCCCACATGCAAAATACGCTTAGACATGGAGTTGCAGAAAAGAGCATGTCTTAAACTAAACTAATCCATGCAAGATATGCTAAGAAATTTAAAATCTTATAGTAGTCTGAGAGTAAAATTTTAATCTTACCGCTACATACAGATGATTCTACCAAGCCAATTTGCACTAGTGATCTAGTCATTAATTCCAAACTTGGGTCATCCATGTTATTGGTATTGTCACTAGCAATTTTTTTTATTTCATTCTTTCTATACCAGCCTTTCCGGCGCCAGTACAGCCTGCAGACCAATCGCATGCCCGGTTTTACAACATTCACACATTTAGATAGAAGATTATCTGTAGTTTCTGGTAACAGGCGTCTAAGAGAGTGATCTTGAAGATATTTGTGAACAATTTTTAAGAGAAAAATAGCTGTAATTAAAATACAAGTTTAAGTTTTAAAATGTAAATTATATTTAGTTTATTTTTACACAGTAACTTACTCTTATCATCAAAACCTTCGCAAATTTCGGAAAAAGACCTATCAAGAATCATTGGCTCATTGTACGAAAATAAAGAATTATTTAAACTTCTCTTTGCCTTTTGAGGAGAAGTTATTCTACGGTTTTTAGTTGGTGAAAAAAACTTGTTTGACCTAGGACTGCGGAACTTATTACTATTTGGGGTTGATCCAGGGCGCGGTTCTTTTTTAGGAGTTGTAGGTGAGTATAAAATTGTTCTTACAGACTGCCCTGGTGAAGTATTACTATTATTGTTCTTAGGCTTTTTATCCGGTGAAAATTCCGAATTTTCATCATCACTGCATAAGTCTATAAAATTTTCCAATATTTCCCTATTTGATTTTGCGATCTTTAATGATGTTGGTGAGTTCAGAAGACTTAAACTGCGTTTCTTTTTCCTAACAGCATCCATGCTCATGCTCAAATAAACTTTGCCGCCTTTTATTCTATAATAATTACTTAGCTTCAATTGTTGACTCATCACGCTAACAAACAATAAGCACTATGCATTATTTATTTATTAATCATGTGTACACTGTACATTAATCACATCATAAAATTCTTTTTGTTGTATTTCCCATAGATAAATAAATATGTAGCAAGGTATTTCCTTTGGTTTTTTCAGTCCTTCCAAAGACTACAACATAATTTATGGTTATAGCGTACGATATATTACTTTCCTCTATGGTTATAGCATAGATTACTGAAGTGAATCGGTATATATTCACTTCCGTAGACAGAGAAATCTATAGACAAATTGACGCCTTCTTTCGCATTCGCACACGAAAAAGATAAATTTATGCATACGTCTTGCATAGAAATGAGATAGAGCGGTGTGATTGTTTGTTCCTTTCTCCGTGCCGGTTTTTTTTAGCAAACTCTACAGTTTGCTAAACAACTTTAACAACATAGCGATTTAAGGAGTTTACAAGTTGGTTTAAGTGAGAAAAAAGTGTTTTGTGAGCTTAAGATTGGTGTATCTTGTTCAGTTCAGTTCTTAGAACAATTAAAATTTTTATCTAAATGTGTTTAAAAGTCATAAAGATTATTGTATAACCTAAAAATTCGTTATCGTCCTTTCTCACTTGAGGCCACGCCGATCAACAACACAAATCATCAACAAAAATCAACAAAAACAAAAATGAATTATGTAAGTAAGAATATGTAAGTATCTACACAATTCAATTACATTTAGTTGCATTTTTTAGCCTATCATAATGAGTTTATTTTTTGCTTGAACTTGAAATTTATGTAAATAGATCACTGAACGAGCGTGAGCATAGATAAATTCACTGCATAGTGCATTCTACAGTGCATTTTATAAACGGGTGTGGATACCTACTGCTTGGGCTGTCTGATTTAAATTTGTGAACTTTACGACTTTTAAACATATTCAGATAAAAATTTTAATTGTTCTAAGAACCTAATTGAACAAGATTCACCAATCTTAAGCTCACCAAATACATTTTTTCTCACTTTTAAACCAAATTGTAAACTCTTCAGATCGCCACGAACTGTCAAAGTTTGTTTCGAAAAGTGTAGTTTGCTAAACAAAAAAAACCGGCACGGAGAAAGGGACAAACAATCACACCGCTCTGTCTCATTTCTGTGCATGACGTATACCGTAGACAGGGATTCTCTGTCTACGACGTATACATAAATCTATCTTTTTCGTGTGCGAATGCGAAAGAAGGCGTCAATTTGTCTATAGGTTTCTCTGTCTACGGCAGTCCCACATTTTTTTATTAACTGGCTTTACGGCTCTGGGTTCTAGCCTTTCTGAGCCTATCATTTCTTTCGGAATCTTCATTTTTATATATTTTTCTCATAGACCTAGTGGAGTTTATGCTAATTTCTAAATCTATGACTTATCTTCACAATGTGTTGATGCGTCATAATGCGAAGTTTTTGGGAGATTTTGACGACAGCTCAACCCAGCGAGCAGTTGATGACGACAGTCACTCAAGTTCACAAGGCGCCCAAGCGATCAAAATCACCTGAGGTTTATATCAACATCAAAGCACTTGTTTCGTCGTTTCCTCTGATACTTCACACGCGCAGACACTTAATTTAAAAAATCACATCACTTTTACGAATCAAAATCCAGTTCAATCCAATATTCAAGCGACAAAACAGGAGCGATAATCATCGACAGCCAAGTTCCCGCCAAAACTTCAGTATAGTAACTATACAACATGAAACAAAAACCCTGTGGTTTCCGTTAACTGCGTTATCAGAATCAGTATCCAAGCATTTACAACAACAAAAAACTCATTTAAAATTTTTTTTAATGAAAAAAAATTAATGCAAATTGTACCTATGTGGTTTTATTATATCTGCAGTGGCCGAGGAGTAAGAGGATTGTCAAGACCCCGCACTACCGATACTCGTGTGAGTTAGAGGAAATAAAACAACATACAATTTGCAAATAATTTTTTTTAGTAAAATTAATTTTTTAAATGTGTTTTTTTGAAAAAAAAAATTCTATAAGCTTGGATACCGATTCTGATAGCACACTTAATGGGAACCACAGGGTTTTTGTTACATGTTGTATATATAGTAATTATAGTCTTTGCGTTATAGCATGGTGCGGGTGACAGTTTACAGTTAGGCATGTCTAGAGATGAAACAATGTTTAATTGATTTTAAAATGGCGATTAACGATACACAAAGCAAAGCAAAAATTATCGGTTAGCTATCGATTTAAAAATTAAAACCGAACCATATTTCTTTATAAACTATAGGTAATAATGCCACTATTACACTACCCTGAATCAGGGCCCCTACGTCCTAAATCAGGGTGGTGTAATAAGACAAAGGGAGTAAGGGTCCCTAATTAGGGCGTCAAAAGGTGTCTGCAGTGCCCTTGCCACCGTGCAGTGTTATAACACTTAGATATGCGACTAGAGACGCAAGCAATACATCGATTCTTTCTAAAATTGATATATCGTTCATAAACATGGTTCTTCATGAGCGATGTCTTACTATTACGAGCGATTTTTTGGCTTGCTTCAAAGGTTACGAAATAAACAACTATCCGAAAATAGTAAAATTCCGTATGTTAAAAGTTGCGAACGATGATCATCGCGAATTTGATGTCGCCTGAAAATATATCAAAGTTAGATAACGTATAAATTTTTAAAGTTAGAAGGTATTTAGCGGAAATAATTCAATCCCGAAAATTTTAATTACCAGTCAACAAACATGTGAATGGCCTTTCAGTGGAATATATACTTCAGAAGTGTAATTATCTTCTATCGGTAATTTCATTTTCGATATAAAATTGTTTTTATTTTATTGTGATAAATAATTAACGTAAGTTTACAAATACTGAAAACGGATTGAAATTGTTTTGTTAATTTTCTTACTAATAATTATATTTTTTGAGCTTTACCTTAATGAATAGCTTAAGCACAGTGTTATAAATAAGTTAATAGTTATTTTGTAATGGAAATTATTTAATCGGCTTACGGTACCTTGTATTTTGTTACAATAATTTTTCTGAAATATTGATTTTTATGGTTGAACGGTTAATAACCTGTTTGTATTTCGATATAATTTCGTAGATGTAGGTATTTAGAAAATACGCTAATACTGAAGGTAACATACGGAACTACCATAAAAAATTAAAGCACCCCATCATAAGAAATAAAACTAAAGCGGAAGACGAGTTTCATATATGAATGTGAGATATCATGAAAGGGTAATTTCCCGGGCTTCATAGCCTCGATAAGATCTATTTGCCTATCGTGGTAACTTCGATATCCCGTGAGCAGTTATTTTCGGAGGCTGGATCTACAATCACCCAGGAAAAAAATCACTTACTAGGCACCAGGTTGTCAAAATTGTTATTTTAAAATTCAATTCGAAAAAGATAAACGTAAAAGTAAAAAAATATTTAATTAATTCTTATTTTCTGATAATTTTTAGATAAAATTAAATGTGTAATAATAAATAGTATAAAAGTTCCTAAAATAACATAAATATAATGTTTGATTATTATATTTCTTTCTTTCATTTCTGTTCAAAATTATTATTTTTACATGAGTATGTTTTATAAAAAACATCAAAAAAATCGATATATCGTACATAAGCTTCGATGTTTTTAATGAGCGACGTTGCATCCTATAGATGTGCTTACTTGGAAAAATTATGACTCGAGTTAACTCAAGTTCAAATTCACAGAACTCGAACAAAATTCGAGTTACGCAACTATATAGTTAGCAGGACGAAACACAGTAAATGATTTGTTACAATTACTTTAAAAATATCGATTCAATAAATATATATTCTTTTTTAACTTGTCCATCCCTATGAATGAGTAGGGGCGTAAAATCAGGGTAGTGTAATAACTATCGTCCCTAACTAGGGGCCACGCCCACCCTTCATTAAGGGCCCTGATTCAGAGTGGTGTAATAGGGGCATTAGTAACCACAGAACACTTTTTGTATACTTTTTTATAGAAGAGGGGGCAAACGAGCATGGGACTCACCTGATGTTAAGTGAGTACCGCTGCCCATAATCAACCGCAACACCAGGGGAATTGCAGGTGCGATGCCGGCCTTTTAAAAAGGAGTAAGTTCTTTCCTTGAAGGTCCCTAGGTCGTATCGGTCCGGAAAAATCGCCGGTGGTAAACTATTCCACAGAGAGGTCGTTTACGGAAGAAAACTCCTTGTGAAACGTACAGTGGTAGACCACCAAGCATCCAGGTGGTGTGGATGGTATCGGGCCGTTTGCCGTGTAGTGCGTTCACGAAATTTGGCGGCTGGGATTAATCCAAACAATTACTCACAGAACTCCCCGTGGTATATGCGAAAGAAATTGCAAAGAGATGCAACATCCCTTCGCAGCGCCAGTGAATTGAGCCGATCGGAAAGCACTCGGTCGTCGACGATTCGAGCCGCTCTGCGCTGGATGTGGTCAAGTGGAAGCTGCTGGTACTGGGGAGCTCCAGCCCAGAGACGGGAACAGTATTCCGTGTGCGGCCGAACCTGCGCCTTGTAAAGTTGCAGGCGGTGTGCCGGCATGAAATACTGTCCCGCACTGCTGAGCACGCCAAGCTTTTTAGAGGCCAATTTGGCCTTCTCTACCAAGTGACCACGAAACTACACGTCACTCGATATGTCGACGCCGAGGATTCCGATACTGGTTGAGGCAACAAGGGGACTGCCTTGAAACTGAGGAGGTACGACAAAGAGGTTCTTTTTAGCGGTTAACGCGCAAACTTGTGTCTTCTGAGGGTTGAACTAGACTACATTTAGTCGCCCCCAATCCGAGACTCTGTTTAGCAAAGACTCGACTTCAGACATAAGTTTGTCCCGGTACTCGGAGATGTTTTCCCAAGAAATATTGGCACGGCCGGTGTACGGAGCATCACCAGTGCTGTCATCTGCATAGCAATAAATGTTACGGGTTTGCAATATATCATTGATATGCAGAAGAAACAGCGTTGGTGATATCACGCAACCTTGTGGAAAACCAGCATTAATAGGCTTGTAATCGGAGCTTGCACCGTCTACAACGACCTTGATGCTCCGATCTGCAAGAAAGCTGGTGATCATATTGCACAATTTCTGGGGAAGCTCAAAGAAAGGGAGCTTCGTAAGGAGCGCTTTGTGCCAAACCCGATCGAAGGCCTTCGCAATGTCCAAACTAACGGCCAATGCCTCCCCCTTGGACTCAACTGCCTCCGCCCATCTATGAGTTAGGTAGACAAGAAGATCACCAGCTGATCGATCACGCCAAAGCCGTATTGGCGATCACTAATCAGCTCTGGTGATCCTCAAGTTACCTCATGAGCTGGCAGTTTACAATGGACGCCATTGTTTTGGAGAACAAGGAGGTGATGGCGATAGGCCTGTAGTTGGACGGGTCTGAGCGGTCGCTTTTTTTAGGGATCGGGTGGACGAAAGCCGTCTTTCATGATTTTGGGACTACGCTTAGGGAGTAGGAGAACCGGAAAGACGCGTTAAAATCGGTGCCAACTCTGGAGCACACGTCCTCAGCATAATTGGGGGGATTCCGTCAGGCCCCACTCGACTTGTGGAAGTCCAGGGAGAGGAATGCTTTGCAAACCGAGCGCTGTGTAAACTGTACCTCCAGCATGGAGCACTCACACCGCGGGATGGTCGGCGGCGTACTTTCTCCGTCATCGAGAGTCGAGTTGGACGCAAAGAAAGAGCGTACCATATCGGCTTTCTCCTTAATGGTATGGGCCATTGAGTCGTCCTCCCTGTGAAGAGATGGAAGAGATTGCTGACAGAAATTCCCCTGGACAGCCTTGGCGAGAGACCAGAATGCACAGGTTCCAAAAGGAAGGCGAACTAGTTTCTCGCCAACTCTGTCTATGTGCTCTGACTTTGCCTTGGCAATGACTCTTTTGAAGGACCTGGTGGCGGAATTATACTTCTTTTTTAGAGCGCTGGTGTTTACATCCCGGGACGTTGATGCGTCAGCCCAGGCTTGGTAGCACTCCTGTTTATTACATGATATATATACAGGAGCGACCAAACCACGGCTGAGGTTTGCCTCCGATAGGCACCACAGAGGAAGGAATAAAACTTCCATATCCTGAAGTACCACATCAGCGACAGAATCCGCAACAACGTTGGGATCATCCGACGAGAAGCAAACCTGCCCCAAAGGGTAGGATGCAAAGAAAGACCGCATGCTATCCCAATCGACTGACCTATAGCTATAGTGCCAAACACGGCGGCAGCCTGCAGAATGCAACTGTGATTTTAGCGTGATCGGTTAAAAGTGAACCAAGCCATTCGGCGTGACGGGCGTTAAAATCGCCGAGGAACACGATCTCCGCGGAGGGGATCTGCTGTAGCAACAAATCTGTGGCCATTTGGACGTGGTCGAAGAGTCTGTCTGTTTCGGCATTACCGCTATGAGACCTATAGAGGCACCCGTAGACGCGCGGATAGTCGTCACTGTCTACGCGTAGCCAAATGATGGACAGGTCCAAACCTTCAAGACTACTGAGGCGTCGAGAACAGATGTCCTCTCTGAGAGCCCGAGCACAAAAGAAAGTTCCAGTTTGTACCCCGGGTAGGAGAGATACGAGACATCAACCGAAGAGGACACCTGCGTCTCGGTCAGAAAGAGCAGAGCCGGCCTTGCCGTCTAGAAATGTTAATGGATGGCTTTTAGGTTAGAGTGAAGCCAAGAATTCACGGATAGCTTGGCAAGGGTCGTCATGGTCTCGTTGCTCCGTTTTTCTCGAGCAGTTGTAGTCTTAAGCGGAATTTTGCCCCCCCCCCCCAGAATACGCGGGGCAGCCTGAGCACCCATGCTCAGGAGTGGAGTAAATTGGTCGTGGATGCTCGGCGAGGGATTCTCCAGGGGTGCTGGTACCGTCCTGGGGTAGTTTTACATTTAATTCCACTACCATGTTGGTGGGGGGGATTTGGGCCTCTGGCCACCTGCACTCACCAGACTAAACGCGGAAGCAAAGATTCCACTTCACGCCGGTATTCTGTGAGTTCGCGGTAGCACCCCGGTTTGAGCCGGCGCATACGTGCAACAGCAAAGCTGCCGCGAGGCTCTACCACTGTTAAACTTAGTGTTGCCAAAACTCCCTAAAGAAAACGCGCTGAATTGACTTCAAAAACGTGCTAGATTTGGATATTTTTCGAAAAAAAAAAGCGCTAAATTATAATAACAATAAAAATATTGGTAGTTATTATTTTTAATGTATTTAATTTAAAAATTACACATAAAGACAAAAATTATTTAAAAAGTTAATAGCCACTCTTCTTCATCTTCAGAATCTTGTTTTTATTGAACAATTTCCTGGCTCTCCTGTTGAGTAGAGGTGGAAGATCCTGCTTATATTGCAGTGGAATTTTGACAATAGTAGTACTTTTTTTGTCACTTCTTTTGGAATTTCATAATAAAGGTCAAATTAAAAAATTTCAAGGCAGTTCTAATGTATAAAATCGAGTGTATTAATGTTCATACGGTTTCGTAACTTTGATTTAATTACGTTCATCGGACTGAAAATGCTTTTGATGTCAATGTTCGAGTGGGGGTAAAACCAAAACATGTAAACCAAATTCTGCCAATTCTTGAAATGTATTGTTACCACCATTACCTTTGTATCCTTTAACTTCCGTCCAAAATTGTATAGTGACATTTGTCGTCATTTCATCCGTGTTTCAGATAGTATATTGCGCCACTGACTAACGATTTTATTTATCTCATCTGCACTTATGCCAAAATTTTTAGTTAAATCTTAGAGTAATTACATACATACGTAAGTTAAATGAATGATTTTTAACCCTTTGTTTGTCTTTAAAGTTTCAGTAACATGATATATTCATTTTTTTAATATATGAAAATTTTTGGCAATCTCTTTTGTATCAATTCTTAAGTTCAGTTATTTAATATTATAAATTGAACGAAGACGAAGAAAAAGTTTTGGATACGATAAGAAATTTGTATATACCAATTTTTTAAAAACATGTTGCGGTGTAATGTTTATACCCCTATTACGCTACCATAAGAGAAGGGCTCCCAATTAGGGCGTCAAAGTGGACCCGGTCCGCTGTGCCGTTGCCACCGTGCAGTGTAATAACACTAAGGGAGTTAGGTCACTTATTCGATGTGCGACTAGGGATGGAAACGATACATCAATTCTTTCAAACATCAATATATCGTTCATAAACGTAGTTATTCATTAGCGATGTTTTGGCTTGCCGTCAAAGCTTACTTAGTAAGCACCTATTCGAAGGTATAAAATTCCGTATGTTAGTAGCACCCTCCCTTCACCCAAGGAGGGTCGCGTTGGATAAGGCTTAAAAATCTCTAGTTAGATTGTTAAGCCGGCCCCTAAAAGGTTGGGTTTAGTGGGTAAAAGTCACCACATAACCACGCAGCCGGCTGCGTGGTATGCTATGAGCATTTCCAACCTCCCTCCCCCGCTTTCCGGAGGGTTGCCCATATTTGCTTCGGGCGCAAAAAAAAAAAGTTGCGAATGATGATTATCACGAATTTTATGTTGCCGAAAAATAAATATATATTCGAAACAAAATATGTCAACGTTAGATAACGTGTAACGTAACGTTAAAGTTAGAATGTTTACGAGTATTTAGCAGAAAAAAATCCATCCCGAAAATTTTCATTACGAATCAACGAACAGGTGAATGGTCTTTCAGGCGAAAATAACTAAAATACTTAAACTTCAGAAGTGCAATTGTCTTCAATAGGTAATTCCATTTTCGATGTAAAATTGTGGTTATTTTTTGTGATAATTAATTAAGATAAGTTTACAAATATTGAAAATGGATTGAAATTGTTTGATGCATTTTTTGTTAATACGAGTTAATACCATACTCGTAATTATATTGTTTGAGCTTTAACTTAATGAATAGCTTAAGTACAGTTTTATAAGGTAATAGTTATTTTGTAATGGAAATTATTTAATCAGCTTACGGTACTTCGTATTTAGTTACAATCATTTTTCTGAAATATTGATTTTTATGGATGAACGGTTATTCACCTGTTTGTATTTCGGTATAGTTTCGTAGATGTATTCAGAAAATGCGATAATACTAAAGGTGACATAATGTGGAACTACCATAAAAAATTAACGCACCACAACAAAAGAAACAAAATTAAAGCAGAAGACGAATTTCATATATTACATGTGAGATGGCATGAATGGGTTATTTCCCGGACTTCATAGCCTCGATAAGATCTATTTGCCTATCGTGGCAACTTCGGTATCCCGTGAGCGGTAATTTTCAGAGGCTGGATCTACAATTACCCAGGAGAGAAACCGCTTACTAGGCGCCAGGTTGTCAAAATTGTTATTTTAAAGTTCAATTCGAAATAAATAAACGTAAAATTAAAAAAAAGACGTGTGGCACTCGGGGACTGCCGCGGTAAAGCTATTGCATAGCATTTTTTATCAAGTTATGCAATTATAATTAATTATTTATTTTATTTACGCAGTTAAGTCTTTGATATTAAATCAAGTTACACTTTTTGAGCGTGGTGACCGATAAGAAAACAATTTTTTTTCTCTTATTGTATAAATGAGAAGTTAATATTGTATAAATATTTTTAATATCTTACTTATCTCATCTATCTTATCTTAGAATTTTTATCATTCAATTAGCAGCTAGTGTACACGCATACGACTAGTCGCACGCACACAAACACCGTGCCGAAATCTGCCGAGTGCCGAAGTCTGCCGAACTGAAACGACGTTAGACGATGCACGGCTTTCAACGCCACACCTCCGTGCCCGTCGGAGTGGGGAGCGTGAGGTTTTTTTCGTTACGGAATTTCTGGATTCGGTCCCCGCGCTCAAGGCCCGCGATAGAAGCTATGCAATAGCTTAAAATATCTAGGATTCCCCAGCCGTGATACATTACAGATTGACTATATTATCATTTATTTTATATAGTGGTTTTTTAGAGGTGTTTTCGCAAATAATTATGATCGAGTCAAAATTATACTATCGTGTTTTTGAGCAATCAAATTCAAGATAAAGACATGAATTTACCTATATCAAAATTTCACTTCCCTTAGTGGTGTCATAGTCCTATCAATTATTTTATTATTATAATAGTACATGATATTCCCTTTAAAATGACACCAATATGAATAATAATAATATCTTATATCTATATCTACAAATAAATAAAATTGAAGTGTCTGTTTGTAATGTTAAAATAACAGCTTTTTATTAAATGCATATGAAAGTACTAGTAACAAAAACACAATTTTTAAATTTTTTGTCTGTCTGTCGGTCTGTCTGTCGGTCTGTCTGTTTGTTCCAGCTAATCTCCGAAACAGCTGGATCTATTTTGACGGGACTTTCAGTGGCAGATAGCTGATGATATAAGGAATAACTTGAACTACTTTTGTTTTAGAAAAAGAATTAGGGTTCCGCGCAAAAAAATTAAAACCCATGAAATCCATATTCCACGCGGGCGAGATCGCGGGGAATAACTAGTACTCAATATAGATAAATGTATACTTATTCTTATTTATTTATTATTTTAATAAATAAATAAGAATAAGTATTAATAATTTCTAGACACATCTCAACAGATATTTCGTTAATAAATTGCTATCAATACTGAAGCATTCTTTTATATTTAGCATCCATTTAACACAAAAAAAAAAACTGATAAGAATACTTTTTAAACAACATATAATCAATAAACGATAATCGCGTATAGTGACTTTCGAGGTAAATTATTATATGTAAACGTTTTGGAATCGTCGTAATGATACATATTTCCTAAAGAAAATATCTCCACAATTAATTTGATGTAAAATAACATTAGAAATAACGTATAAAAACGGAGAAATTATCAAATTTTTGATCGAGTTCCTAACCAGTACACAAACAAAAATGGCGAATAGTCATTTTCACATTTTTTTAGAAATAACGTATAAAAACAGAAAAATGATCAAATTTTTGATCGAGTTCCTAACCAGTATACAAACAAAAATGGCGAAATGTCATTTTCACATTTTTTTTCTATGTAGTTATTTGTTACAGAGTACACAGATAAAATTCACTCTCATAGATGACAAATTTCAAACACCACAATCTCTAATTTTTTACTCTGCTATTGTTACGGCCTCTAGTTACCCGGGCAAAGGTCGTAGAACCCGGGCCCACCAGGGGTTCAACTCGACGAGTAACAGGAGATCGGCCTAAATGGCTTGTGGAATATGAGACAATAGCGGTTAAGAAGGAACCAAACAAGACTTACCTATTTCGTCGACGTAGGGTCAAACCTAGGAAGATTCAGGTGTAAGTATATGTGTGTGATAGTGTTATGCTTAGTACGTGTTATATTATGTAACCTGACTTCCCTCTGGTTGCCGAACAGCAGATCCCAAGGCTTCACCTCTATTCCAGTATGGGATCCATCGAAGGGGCAAGCCGTCACAGGAACTTCAGAGTCTAGGAAATTACGCTCGTTTATCACTCATTTATTATAGTTAAGTCAATTGTCATTAGGTTAATCCAATCAAATTCAACCAGATTTAACCGAACCCGCGTTATAACGAACTCACTATTTGTGAAAAATACTGTATCACCGGACCGCGTCGCAAAAAACTCAGGTTCGCGCAGTACATACGTCAGGGCGGCCGTACGGCAATTATATTAACAAGACGCGCAACTACTCAGTTCCACGCTCCACGGCAAGATTTGTCACTTATTATTTATTATCCAATTAATTGTCTTTAAATTCAAATGGCACGCTCTATTACAATCAATAAACGATAATCGCGTATAGTGAATTTCGAGGTAAATTATTATATGTAAACGTTTTTGAATCGTCGTAATGAAACATATTTCCTAAAGAAAATATCTTCACAATTAATTTGATGTAAAATAACATTAGAAATAACGTATAAAAACAGAAAAATTATCAAATTTTTGATCGAGTTCCTAATCAGTACACAAACAAAAATGGCGAAATATCATTTTCAGATTTTTTTCTATATTCTATATAGTTATTTGTTACAGAGTACACAGATAAAATTCACTCTCACAGATGACAAATTTCAAACACCACAATCTCTAATTTTTTACTCTGCTATCTTCAGCGCTGTACACGAACGGAACGATGTCGTTGAGAGCCGTGGTATCTCACATGGTTAGCGCTCGTTATAGGTATCACAGTACGGGAGCAACCCGGGTTCGATCCCCACTGGCACCAATGCAATTGTTGCGTGCTGATTTAGCTATCAGTTGGAAAGTCTGTTTTTCTGGGCCGTTTTGTTTTGTTACACTGACATCTCGCAAGTCACCTAGGGACCTAGGAGGTTGTCGGTTGCTTATTTTTTATTTTTCTTTAAAATTTTCGTCGGTAAAGTAACATATTTATAAAAGTAAAAAAAAAGTAAAGTTACAGCCTATATACGTCCCACTGCTGGGCACAGGCCTCCTCTAATTTCTGAGAGGGTTTTAAGGCAAGGAAATGTCCGCCACGCTGCCTCAATGCGTGTTGACGAACTTCACATTTCTTCGTAATATATATTTTTTAATTTCTCAGACATGCGCTACCAGCATGCGACGACGCGGACCGCGCCTTGCTGCCACTTGCGTTTGCCGCGCTTTGTCTCGTCACAGAGTGGCGAAATCACAGTAATATAGGTATTTTATAAACAACACCTGTCTAATATTATGAAATATGTAGATAAAACTTAAAACTTACCTTGATAAATGTATACCCTTTTGTTTGTAATATTTTTTAGACCTCTCTTCAATCGTTTCTGCTTATTCCCCATGTTTTACAAACTAAACTTAAACATTAATAAAACTGTATAATTAATATAACTATAAAACACTACTATTAAACAAGAATCAGAAAAAACCTACTCCATTATTAACAAAATTAAATTTTTGCAGTAATATTTTACGATTTTATTTCGTAGTGCTGAGCTCTCGCAACGCGGCGTAAGTCCACCTAGCAACACGATGCGCCCCGCACTGAATTCTTGGACGAATGCGGGGGTGATATAGACGCAGTATTTAATCGGGACGCATTTTTAATTTATTATCATAAAAATAATACATATTTCTAAAAAGTAACCAAACCAAATTATTTTATTTTGTATTGCAAAGCAGTAGATATTTTTTTTATATTCCTTTGATAAACAATGAAGGAGTAAAGTGGTTTCATCTCAACGATTTGGAGGTGATTTGGGTATTTTTTATTTATTATGTGACACCGATAGAAAAATTATGGCTAAACCAAATTACGTATCAGATCATGTAGATTACTAGCTATTTTTTTCATATGTAATTTCTCTGTAAGTGTCGACGAAAAGTTGGTTCATCTGCACGCTTTTTTCAGGCTTTTTGCGAGAGAGCAGCCTTAATAATAAATGCACTTTGTTCATTCATATTCAAAATTTCAAAACTCTTCGACAAAGACAACAAAGACTGAGGAAAAGAAACGACGTTAGACCATCGTTAGACAATGCACGGCCTTCAAGCTACACCTCCGTGCCCGTCGGAGAGCGTGAGGTTTTTTCGTTACGAAATTTCTGGATTTTCCCGCACTCAAGGCCCGCGATAGAAGCTATGCAATAGCTTAAAAATATATATTTAATTAATTCTTGTTTTCTGATAATTGTTCGATAAAATAAAATGTGTAAAAATAAATAGTGTAAAACTTCCTAAAAAACATTTTTTATAGAAGAGGGGGCAAACGAGCATGCGGGTCACCTGATGTTAAGTGACTACCGCCGCCCATGATCAACCGCAACACTAGGGGAATTGCAGGTGCGTTGCCGGCCCTTTAGAAAGGAGTAAGCTCTTTTCTTGAAGGTCCCCAGGTCGTATCGTTCCGGAAAAATTGCCGGTGGTAAACGGAATAGTTTACCACCGGCGATTTTTCGAAAAATCGCCGGTGGTAAACTATTCCACAGAGAGGTCGTTTGCGGAAGAAAACTCCTTGTGGAACGTACAGTGGTAGACCACCAAGCATCCAGATGGTGTGGATGGTATCGGGCCGTTTGCTGCGTAGTGCGTTCACGAAATTTGGCGGCTGGGATTAATCCGAACAATTCCTCAGAGCACTCTCCATGGTATATTCAAAAAAAATGCAAAGACATGCAACATCTCTTCGCGGTACCAGAGAATCGAGCCGATCGGAAAGCACTCGGTCGTCGACGATTCGAGCTGCTCTGCGCTGCATGCGGTCAAGTGGAAGGAGCTGGTACTGGAGAGCCCCGGCCCAGAGATGGGAACAGTATTCCATGTGCGGCCGAACCTGCGCTTTGTAAAGTTGCAGGCAGTGTGCCGGCATGAA
The DNA here is from genome assembly GCA_036936625.1 of Parnassius smintheus behrii. Classification (NCBI taxonomy): domain Eukaryota; kingdom Metazoa; phylum Arthropoda; class Insecta; order Lepidoptera; family Papilionidae; genus Parnassius; species Parnassius smintheus. The sequence continues at coordinate 21,742,030 of JAUPFT010000013.1, read as the reverse complement.
ATACTGTCCCGCTCTGCTGAGCACGCCAAGCTTTTTAGAGGCCAATTTGGCCTTCTCTTCCAGGAGGATTCCGATACTGGCTGAGGCAACAAGAGGAGTGCCTTGAAACTGAGGAGATACAACAAAGGGGTTCTTTTTAGCGGCTAACGCACTAACTTGTGTCTTCTGAGGGTTAAATTGGACTAGATTTGGTCGCCCAATCCGAGACTCTGTTCAGCAAAGACTCGACTTCAGACACAAGTTTGTCCCGGCACTCGGAGACGTTTTCCTGAGAAATATTGGCTCGGCCGGTGTAAAGAGCATCACCAGTGCTATCATCTGCATAGCAATTAATGTTACGGGTTTGCAACATATCATTGATATGCAGAAGAAACAGCGTTGGCGATAGCACGCAGCCTTGTGGAACACCAGCATTAATAGGCTTGCAATCGGAGCTAGACGGTGCACGTCTAAAACGACCTTGATGCTCCGATCTGCAAGAAAGCTGGTGATCCAATCGCACAACTTCTCGGGAAGCCCATAGGAAGGGAGCTTCGAAAGAAGCGCTTTATGCCAAACACGATCGAAGGCCTTCGCAATGTCCAAACTAACGGCCAATGCCTCCCCCTTGGACTCTATTGCCTCCGCCCATCTGTGAGTTAGGTAGACCAGAAGATCACCGGCTGGTCGACCACGGCGAAAACCGTATTGGCAGTCACTAATCAGCTGCTGATCCTCAAGGACCTCATGAGCTGGCAGTTTACAATGGACTCCATTATTTTGGAGACCAGGGAGGTGATGGCGATAGACATAAATATAATGTTTGATTATTATACTTCTTTGTTTAATTTCTGTTCAAAATGATTATTTATTCCATATATATGTATGTGATGATGATAAAAACGTCGAAAAATCAGACATATGCTTCGATGTTTTTAATGAGCGATGTTGCATCCTATAGATGTGCATACTCAGAAAAATTACGACTCGAGTTAACTCAAGTTGAAATTCACACATATAGATCATTCACAAGTATAGATCTGAAGGGGAGCAAATGGTATGAAATTCAATCGGTCAAATAAGAAGGTGATGGTGATAATATAGTGAAATTTGGGCTCAAGTCTCCCGATACAAAAATGAATGCCTTTCGAGAAGGCATGGTGGCAAGGTGGACTTAGCCATCAGCGTGCTGTCGCTTCAACATTTAAACGCTGAAGTATAGCGATTTTTTGACGTTATGAACATTGTCAAAAGCAAGCTACGTAAGCGTATGTCAGCTGAAACGCTGAATTTAAATATAATGATACGGCATCAATAAAAAAAATGTTAAGCAAATGTACCACACACAAAGACTTACCTACCTGAAAATATCCTCGACAAATTACTAAAATTTTGAAAAAAATAACAGAAGCAGGTGTAGGCTGGAACTATCTGGAGGTGATGATGACCATGAAGATGTACAGTGGAAGTGTCTAATTTAGTTGATTTTAGTACCTAATATTATTTAAATAAATGAAAATGTTTTTAAATAAGCGCAATTTTTCTTACTTCATTTTACAATTACAGGATACAATTTTTGGTGGATTTTAGATACCAAATTTTTGTACAACATAGCGCAATTTTGATAAGGGCTTAGTGCATCTTTTTTTCTTCATACGGCAACACTGGAGTAAGGGAGTAAATAAAATCAGGGTAGTGTAGTAATTAGGGGCCACGCCCACCATTCATTCAGGGCCCTGATTCAGGGTAGTGTAATAGTGGCATTAGGGTGTAAAAGTGATAGTGGAAGGAAAATGCCGGGGTTGTCTTTTCATTCGTAAGTATATCACTCTTTATCGGTTACTAGGCATTCTGTAACATTCTAAGCTTCAAGCTAAATGAGAAGGACCATACCGGATTGTGACAAGGATAAATGACGTAACTTACCGGGTACAGAAAGTTGCAAGAGGTACTCTTAAGATCGTCCATGTTTATCGACTGGTGCGTTATTATGGGGCAGATAATGCTCGGGACGAGCATGTCTTAGGAGGGGGCGGTGTTGCAAGCCATAATTAATGCCCCTAGCGCCATCAAGTGTCGGGTAGCAGAGCGAGGAGAGCTTTCTAGAAAATGCCATGAAATTCATAGAACTTTCCACCTCCAGCGCCACCTAGTATCGAGTGGCAGAACTAGGAGAGAACTTTCTACACTTAGTCGGTTGGGACCGGTATGTGCTCGAACATTCGGGATGTTTAAGTGGAAAAGGTCCTGTATAAAGGCGTTAAGGACCGCGACCGTAGCAGTATTGAATTGGCGACACAAGCGAAGACTTCGGAGCGGAATAAAGTGAATTAAAGTGTTAAGTGTGATTATTAGTATGCTTTCAAGTTGTGATTGGTGTTCAGAAATTAAAGTGTTAATTCTGGTAATTCAATCGGCAGTTTTTACTGTCACGAACCCTAAGCTCACTAAGCTATGATAAAAGCTACAGAGGACAGTACCAACATTTTGGAAGAATACTGCTCCATAATTTCAAATTATATAACTGTACTTTTAAACGAATTTCGAAAAAGGTTCCAAGATCTAAGAAAAATAAAAAATATTTGGTACTTCCATTTTTTAAATCCATGGCATTTAGAAATAACGACTATCTCAGAGTTGGCATCGGTTTTAAATTGTAATTACTCAGAGTTGTTTCATGAATTAATCGATTTTAAAAACGACACATATCTAGAAGTTCTGTTTAAAGAAAAAGGGCAAACAGAGAATATGTGGAATTTTGGAGTGTTGGGCCCGAAAAATATAAAAGCGTCCCCCAAAAAATATGTGTGCGAATCGTCTTTTTCAAAAATGAAATACTCAAAGAACGTGTACAGAAACAAACTTACGGATTCTCATCTGGATGATGTAATAAGGATAGCATGTAACGACAAGCCAGATCTTGAGAAAGTTAAAAAAAAAGAGTTCACAGTATAAAAAATCGCATATAAGCATCTTTGTTAAAACTTCTTTTTTCATTAATAATGTAAATAAATCGTTAACTTGAAGTTACGTTTTAATTAAGACCTGAATAATTTTGACTTGCGGCCCTCGACACCACGACTGAAACTTGTTCGTGGGTTGTGGCCCCTATAAAAAAGGTTAAGTATAACTGTTTTAAACCACTAACGGATGGAAGTTGTTGTAGCAAGGAATGTAGCTATTTGGACGTGGTCGATGAGTTGGTCTGTATCAGTCACAGAAATCTAAATATTTAGATTTCTGTGGTGTCAGCATTACATCTATGAGACCGGGATGGCCCGTCCAGCCTTGGGCATAAATAAGTGATCCAATAAAAGGTATGAAGTATCAGCCGGAGAGGACACTCGCGTCTCGGTCACCCCTCCCCCCCCCCCAATACGTGGGGTAAGCATACACGCTCAGAACTCGGACAGCCTGGGCGTGAAAGCTGTGAGCGATTCTCCATTACCAGGGCTGCTGGTAATGGAGAATACCGTAATAACGGTACCGTCCTGGGTTAACCGTTTATTTTTAAATTCTACCTTATGGAAGGGAGGGGGGTAGTGCCTTAGGCCACATGCACTTTCTAAGCGAAACGCAGCAAACTAAGCGAAAAGCTTCAACTTCACGCTGGTATTCTGTGAGGTCGTGGCTTGTTGTACGTAATCACGTATCACTCATTTTTTTATTAAATAGAATCATTTTATTGGCGTCAGTTTTGTTACCTACTTTATTTAAAACTAGTTGGTTGTTTTTCATACATATAAATCAGATCATTAGATACACAACATGTCTAGACATGTCATAAAAATGTCTAAAGAGTATAAAAGAATATCAATGAAATTGGGAGATGTATTATTAAGTCGCCGCCTTAGTAAACAATCACAAAAAATGGTAAACATTCATTTACGTAACGATCATATTTAAGTATTTCTTATATTGAATTACAAACACTGAATAAACCTAATTTATAAAAAGAATTATAAGATAATTCATAAATTTAAAGATGTGGAAATTAATTAACTTAGATCGCCATGGATCGCCATGAAACAGATAATAGTGTGGATTATGTTTTACATACATACGATGCGTTTACAATTGAGCTAACAGTTCACCTGATATAAGTGTATGGCGTATGGATATGACTATGAAGCGCATGTTATTCACTAATTTCAAAAAACTAAACTACAATGCGTTGTAATCTCTAAACTCTAAAGCCTGTCATTCTAATGGCTATCCATACCCTTCATCTTCAGATCGGAGCACGGGAGTACAATAGGAGCACTCCCGCTCGACAGTACAGTAGGATTAGTTATTTTCCACAGACATAGGTATCATGTTTTGAGCTTGTATCAAGATAAAAGATTGATATTTATGGACCAGATGAAAAATTTGTTAATAGAATAAAACAACGTGGAATATCATTAGAACTAAAAACGGTAGAACAAAACAAGTATACAATAAAAAATATTACCATTATCATTACAGCCTGTAAAAGTTGATTTCTGAACAGAGGTGATTTTGTCTTAGTTGCTACGCTTAGCAAGCGGCTTGGCAACCACAGTTTTTTTATTGCAATGTTGCCAAGAAGATGCTGTTACCCATCTCCTGTTGAAAATTCCCTCTGTAGCTTTTTATGGGACGATATGGTGAGCTAGATATATTCCTACACCGCCACTACACGGCAAATTACATGCGAAGCAAGATGCGTTATAGGTACCTGTCTAAATTGTTACCACAAAATACCTATATATTTAAAGGTAGTTAAACTTACAATACGCGTGCAACTTGGCTTCGGTTCCCGCTGACACCACAGAAATCTAAATAAATTATTTATATATATATATATAAAGTCTACCAACACGTACTGAAGTAGCGCGGAAGACTTATCGCTCCGTAATCCTCTCGGAAATTATATATATATATATATATATATATATATATATATATATATATATATATATATATATATATATAAAGTCTAGCAACATGTACTGAGGTAGCGCGGTAGACTTATCGCGTAACCCTCTCGGAAATAAAAATAGGCCTGTGCCTAGCGGAGACTTTATAGGCTTGCGGAATATTTTTTTATATTTTACCTTAAAATGTAAAATAATAAACTTCAGAGATGAAGGAGAAATTTTAAAGGTAATTTGCTTATTAAATTTCGTCAAACCGTTATAACTTCAACAGATCACAAAAGAACAGACAACGCAACATACTTACTTATCTCTCCTTCTGCGCAGTCTGGTAAAAAGTACCTAATATAATACTATCCCTTTCATACATCATAAATGATACACACCCCATTGACTGCCTTGTTGGTGTTGTGTAAGTGCCACTGCTGATCATATGTTTCAATCGAATCCCAGACGGATTCGAGAACCGAGTCGGGCCAAAATCAGTTATTAGGTTTCTCTGCCTCGCGAAGGCCACTGGTCCCGCACCTAATCACATTCCGTTCGTGCAAGACTGGCGTTCGATCGGACCCTGAGAGTAAAGCAACAGAGAGTACATATATCTGTACTTGTGCACTCACTCGTGGACAGCCCTGGACAAGCGGCTGCCTAGTCTCAGTTGAGAATATCTGCCGTGATCGAAATTCGGCTTGGAGAACATTGTTAATATATCCCTTAAGGGGATAGAGTAAGTCAGCTCAAATTCTAATTTCGTCCCCACTTGCCCGCGCGTCGTATACTACGTACCGACATGTTTGTAATCACTAATACTGTAAGTAGAAAGGTCGTTAGACACTTATTTCATTAGGTTTATCATATTTATGCCTGTTTCTTAACGCCAAGCCAGTCGCTTCTTATTTTTATTACGGTTATTTCCCATTTTAATTTTACGTCGTCCTGTTGCGTAATGTATATTCTGATCGTAAGCGACACAACCTCCCCGTTCAAAGGCCGAAGCGAAGTGACCGTGCGGCAGGAACCACGCTTCAAGAGGCCGATAGTTTAGATAATTTCTTTTTACAGTGAAAATAATGGTATTTAAAAAAAAGTAAATAACATAAGCACTGCTTTATAGTTAGTTCAGTTAGTATGCAAAGTTTCATGATCTTATTTAAAGTATTTTATGAATAACAGCGGTTTATTGTTAATTTTGAAGGTAACTTTGGATTATTTTCTGTCGAGAAAATTTTACGAAATAGTGTTTTCGTCTAACATAATCCTTAACATTAATGCTCAACTTTACCATATATTTATTTCAAAATTAATGCTGCAATATTTTCGGCATAACGAAGGATCTTGCTAAGCCATTTGAGATTATATTTCCCCTTAATTAATGATGCAAGCCACTTTTAGTCGATAGGACTAATGATATTGATTAAAAGCCACATATATTAATTTATGTCTTGAATCCACGGACGTTTTACCCAAACGTTACGTTTGGTTAGCACGCCCGTGCTTGAATCTAATTAATATCAGAATATTCTACACTTTGTATCAAAAGTCAAAACAACACACAGACCAACAAACAAATATAGATGGAGCGCTGCGTAGGTCCATTAAGGACCGAAACCAAGCCTAAACATTCAACTACCAGTTTAACATACTTGAAACTAATATTTGCAATTAATAATATGGTTGTACGTGTATTATCTACGTCAGTCAGCACACAGCTTTTACGGGTTAAAACCCGTAAAAGAAAGAAGAAAAATGTGTGCGTGAGATGGTGCGGATGTGTGCTTTCGCATTCCCTTAAATCTAATATATCGATCTCATTGAGTAGGTATATAAAATGAATAAAAAATCCCAATACAAATCATGTTAGAATAGAAAATACATTTTTTTATATTTTTAATATATTAATTTCATAACCTTCCTATGCTTTAGAACAGTGCATTCTAGGCTCGTGTGCTGGGGTCGTTACTGGCTGTTTCGTATTTAATTGCCTACCCGTTTCGCCCGACATTCTTTTAGGTACATTCCCTCATACCCTTACCGACGGTTTTATATCATTGTGTTCATGGCTTCATGGTATTGATTAAACAAAATAATGTCAGAAAGGAAATCTCTGTCCAAACAGGTGAGAATTTATCAACCAACCTACCAACTCAATTCCAAGAAACATTTCCACCAAGAAAATGTTAAGAAGATACTTCAACAAATTGTGGATTCAGCGTTAAAAGAAATTGAATATAGTGAAAAAATTATTCCTGATCTGTGTTTGACACTGGCGGAAAATATTAGAACAGCAATAAAAGAAGAAAACTATGACAGGTAAACTTAATAATTTCACTACATTATTTACTATGGTCAGCACTTGGTTTTGATTTCTTTAACTTCGGCTCAAAAATTAACAGTAATGTGACTTTCAAATAGAGGTTATGCGATAATTGTTAATACGATGTTTATATTGCCGTGGGTTGCAGGATTATCAGTGGCATCATTCGTTTATTTTTTCTGTTTTAAAAAGAAGAAAAAACGCCGATACTTTAACACATGCTGATTATTAAACATAGTAAGATTATTATAGATATCTTAGTTGCAGTCAAGTTGCAGTCTGAAATAATATTAAAAATTTTCGACCAAGGCAAAAATACCCGAGAATCGGTAGCTGTCGATAACTACTTTGGGGATATTACAGCGGCGTAAGTGTATGTGCAAACAGAGGCATTCCACTAGTCCTAACAGGTAAATAGGTAGGCCATAACCGATGTAATCTATGAGGTAGGCTGGGATCCAAAATCAGATATACATAAGCAAAAGACACAATAAATACAACCATAGCCGGAAACTCATAATTAGTGTTTTTTCATAAATGCTGCTTCCGCATGGGGTTGGACCCAGATCAGCGGAGTAGTAATTAATTCTTTACACCACCAGGCCAAACAGTTAAATGGTAAATGTATCTTCTTCACTAATGTTGGGTGATAGTCCACAGGTTGACACAGGCTTTTTCCGTTGTATGTAACATTTGTCATCACCTCCCCAATTGACACGCAATGGCCATTAGTGGCACAGTGCATTGACTCAGTGTTCGTTTTTTTGTGTAGATTATGAAAAAATATAACAACTTCATTTGATTATTTAAAAAAAGTTTATCAGCAATTAAACGTGAATGAGTTCATTTAAAGCCTTGAAACCAATATAAGATTTCATTTTTTTATTCTTGTTTTTTTTTTCGTAAATCCGCCGTAATAATGAAGATTTAAAAAAAATCTTCGAAATCCACTACCACCTCGAGACGGCGAGGCCGGCTCTGCTCTTTCTGACCGAGACGCTCTCGTATCTCTTACCCGGGGTACAAACTGGAACACTCCTTTGTGCCTCGGGCTGGAGTTTGCGTTTACGTCAGAGAGGAAAACTGTTCTCGACGCCTCGGCAGTCTTGAAGGTTCGGACCTGTCCACCCTTTGGCTACGCGTAGACAGCGACGACCATCCGCGCGTCTACGGGTGCCTCTATAGGTCCCATAGCGGTAATGCCGAAACAGACCGACTCTTCGACCACGTCCAAATGGCTACAGATTCGTTGCTACAACAGATCCCCTCCGCAGAGATCATGATCCTCGGCGACTTTAACGCCCATCACGCCAAATGGCTTGATTCACGTTTAACCGATCATGCGGGGAGATCTGTTCATAATTTTGCCTTGGCATATGGTCTGACACCACTGGTTACTTCGTCTACGCAGATTCCAGATGTGGAGGATCATGCACCTTCCCTGCTGGCCCTTCTGCTGACCTCTCACCCAGAAGGATATCAGATTTCCGTCGACGCCCCTTTAGGCTCCTTGAAACATTGTCTTGTCCGGAGTGTGGCACCACTCACGCTAAAATCGCCGTTGCATTCTGCAGGCTGCCGCCGTGTTTGGCACTATAGGTCAGCCGATTGGGTTAGGATGCGGTCTTTCTTTGAACGCTACCCTTGGGGGCGGGTTTGATTCTCGCCAGAAGATCCCAATATTGTTGCTGATTCTGTCGCTGATGTGGTACTTCAGGATATGGAAGTTTTATTCCTTCCTCTGTGGTGCCCATCGGAGGTAAATCTCAGCCTTGGTTTGGTCGCTCCTATAAAATAGCATCATGCTATAAGCAGGAGTGCTGTCAAGACTGGGCTGCGCATCAACGTCCCGGGATGTAAACTCCAGCGCTCTAAAAAAGAAGTAGGTATAATTCCGCCTCTAGGTCCTTCAAAAGAGTCATTGCCAAGGCAAAGTCAGAGCACATAGACAGAATTGGCGAGAAACTAGTTCTCCTTCCTTTTGGAACCCGTGCATTCTGGTCTCTCGCCAAGGCTGCCCAGGGGGTCCGATCTGCTGGGCCCTTTCTTTGCATCCAAGTCGACTCTCGATGACGGGGGGTGTACGCCACCGACCATCCCGCGGTATGAGTGCTCCATGCCGAAAGTGCAGTTCACACAGCGCTCGGTTCGCAAAGCACTCTTCTCCCTGGACATCCACAAGTCGAGTGGGCCTGACGGAATCCGCCCAATTGTGCTGAGGACGTGTGCTCCAGAGTTGGCACCGGTTTTAACGCGTCTTTTCCGGTACCCCTACTCCCTAGGCGTAGTCTGTAATGTGCGTACGTGCGTGCGTGCGCACGCACACGTGGTAGATCATGGGCGGTGATGGTCACTTAACATCAGGTGAGCCTCATGCTCGTTTGCCCCCTGTTCTATAAAAAAAAATCGTATGATTTTTCGATTTTCTAGAGCTAAAAAAACGAGGTGACCGCGATAGTATAAAAATACCTACTTTTTTTAATAAACCTTTAGTAATGAGACCTATACCTACTGCCCTCTCCTAGTAACAGTTATTACTATGCATATAAAAATAGATGGAAAGCCTTAGTCCTTCTGAAGCGCTTTGATTTCGTCCTTCATAGTGGCACTACTCCGAAGTCGTGAGCAGAAGTGCCGTGGTCTTATTCTTCAAGAAAAGCGACAACGCGCTATTGAAAAACTTTGCAGACCGATTTTTCTTTTGAGCCTTGTCCACGTCCAGTTTTCAAGATTCGTTACGAATCGTCTCGCGCTCAAACTAGTCTTCCAGTTGTTTAATTGTCTTCCAGCCATCTGAAGAAGCCGGATTCCGAAAATTTTTTAGTAGTTTATAAAACTATGATAAAGCCTTGGTTTCCGTCTTAAATTAGGCAGGTATATCAAAATATATAAAACTGGAGTGAGATGTAAGACAGGGTTCCCGAAACTCTTCACCGCTGCATTGGAAGATGATTTGAAGCTACTGGACTCAAAAGGTTACGTACGTATATCAACATCAATGGCGAGTACATCACTTGCCTTCGATTTGTCGACGATATAGCCATTATAGCTGGAGGATTTTAGAACTATGCTAATAACCTTAGTAGTGTCCCAACGGATAGGTCTGAAGATGAACAAGGACAAGACACAGGTCATAAATATCGTCCATGTCACAACTATGCCGGTAATTGTTAGCACAATGCTCGAAGTTGTTAACGACTATGTTTTCCTCCCACAATTTGTCCGACTAGAAGAAGATGTACAAAAAAGTCGAATGTAAACTCTAGTAAGACACTACTGGAATCCACAACGTTAACATACTGAATGACGCGTTCACTTTTAAGGAAATACCAAAATCATTATCCAAAAATACTGTACTAAGTTGAACTTAATTTTTTTTTATTTCCGCGTAATGAAAGAAAATGATGTGTCCTGCCCAGTTTCAAGAACACCTCCCACCTTCCTTCAATTGCGTGCACTACCCTCGTCACCACCCCACTAGAAACGACCCCCCCCCCCTCGATAATACGACACACGTATCGCCTCTTAACGACGCATCCTCATGTGAAGTAGACTTTACAATGGTTGACCGTTAAAATTTCTTATCATTATATTGAATTTAATTATATCTAACAACTTCAACATAATTAATTTCCGCAATTGAACGCCTGATTCTATTAATTAGCATAGAGGCATGTCCAATCTCCTGGAATTCTATTCTCATATTGTTGGCGACGCGCCTATAAGAATGTTTCAGTTTATTAAGTCAACCGATGACGAATAACTTTTCAAAGACTTATTGTCCAATTAAAATGTTCTGATAAGAAAATGCTTAGTTAAATCTTAAAGAAATGTCGAATTAATGGTATGAAGGTCTTGGGTTCGACTCCCAGGCCGGACTAGTTTACTGTTTTCTAAGTAAAATCTTTCAATAAATTCATATAGGGAATTTTATGTTATAAATTATGTTACCGGATTTGTTCCCCGGTTGAAATCGTCTTTCCAACGATGTAAATTCAAAGGAATATTAAAGTGAAGTTAGAGATCGGATTGGTTCCCCGGTCGAGATGATCACTCTGTGCACAAACAGAATTAACGGAAGTTGATTGCATAAGTATTGTCTTGTATAAGTATGATATGTTTTGTACGAAAACAAATGCCTATTTGTTATGATCGACTAATGAGAACATTCACTTGTATTGTTATCTGATAAGAAACATGATAACTGATAAGAATCTTATCAGAGATAGTTTCCTACAGTTTGAAAATTATGTAGAAGCACTTACTTTTTAATATTGTTAAAATTAAGTGTATTTCAGACTTTCATTTTTTCTGATAGCCGAGAGCCGTGCAAAGTTAGTTGTTCAAATAGTGTGAGTTCACGGAAGCACGCTGACCACGCCCTTAGGAGGCCGAATATGTAAAAATTTAAAATGTTTGTAATTTCAGCAATTTATATAAAAATGACTTGTAAAACATTTCAGGTTGATTGTACGTGCTAAAAAGGTGAATTCTGTGTTATTTTTATGTGAAAATTCCTGTGTATAAGTGAAATAATGATAGTTTTGTATAAGAAATTTAAAAGTGTTTTAAATAGTGAAATAAATAGAGAAAATGTAAATTAAACTATTGTATTAGTAAACATATGTATAAATTCAAGTGGGAAACATTGTTTTAACTTTCTGTGTTAAATATTTAAGAAGTTTGGATTTTGGATTTGTGATTAAAATAGGCATGTTTTGTTTTATAAATTAAAGGATTTTTGTGATACGAAAAAATAATATATATCATGGTGTAGATATTGTTTTGTGCTATCTAAATAGATAACTTGTATTTATGTATGACTTATTAGAATAAAGAAATTAAGTGAAACGTGAGAGAGTAATAGTACCTACAAATTCATGTAATTAAGTTGCGCAGGCACGCGAATGGCGCGGCTCACTTTCGCGTATAGCTCTGGGGGTAGCTTAGTGAACGGGTTTTATTGCAATTCGTTCGGGGGAAATAGTTCGGGGAAATGGTTCGGGGGAAAATAGTTCGGGAAAATAGTTCGGGAAAATAGTTTGGGGGAAAATAGTTCGGGGAAATAGTTCGGAAAAATAAGAAAATCCTTCGGGAAAAGTGAAAAACCAGCAGTCAAGAATAAGTGTAGGGAAGTGATAGGGAAAAGTGATTACTCTCTCACGGAACGGTTTGAAGATAATTGCTGTTTTATTCCCAAGTAATTCATCCCTAAAGTTATACAGTCCACATCGAAGAATTAAGGCGTCGGGACCGGGACGACTTCGGAAGACCCGTAATCCCCGTCTGAACCTACTTGCTGAAAAAGAAAGAGGTTATCGCCCTAGTGTGTTACTCCGTTGCGGAGATCACATACGTTGTTCCCGAACCCAACGTAGGCGTTATAGGAGGCCGGATCGAGAGAAGCCTCGATTCCTCCCTTCTGTTTCTTAATCGAAAGTCGAGTTCCGCTTGGTTCTTTTTCAATTGGTCCTTCGCAGCCGGATCAGGAGGACCTTCCGAAGTTGGTTCTTTTTCAATTGGACCTTCGGAGCCGGATTAAAAGGACCACCCGAACCCCGCCAGCTGGATCAAGGAACCAGCTGTGGACTGCTGGTTGTGGAAAAAGAAGACCTTCGGAGCCGAGTGAAGATCAGTAACCGAAGGAAGCCGGAGGTTTGAGCTGAAGCAATAGGACCAAAGGCCAGAAGACCAGGACGTCAGCGCTGAAGGACTGGACCTGGAACTACCGGAAGAAAGAAAACCGGGATTGCGGCCTGGGGCGTGTGCTCGCATGGGGCACGTATCGCAACCGGGCGCAGGTGTCTTGTGAAGGCACTCATCGTGGCCAAGCAGGGCTTGGCATTTTTCCTGTCGGGCAAGCGTGCTCGGCATTTCCTGTCGGACGACCGTGTCCGGCATTTTCCTGTCGGATCATCAGGGTGCTGGAAGAAGCATCCACCGCTGCTGCTGCCGGGCGAGGGTGCTCGTGGGCACCTGACTGCATCGCGGCCGGAGGAGGGCGCTTGGACGAGGCGTCACCGGCAACTGGGCGGCGAGCACAGCATACATCCCGACCACCTAACGGTGCCAAACGGTTGGGCTCTGGCACAACACCTTCGGGTGGAGCAGTTCTCTCGAGCGAGACTGCGCTTGCACTACCGCTCGACTGTTTCGTCATATTCCTTGGCGGGACAGTTCCTAAACCTTTCCTCCATTCCATTCCTGCACGACTCCATCCCTGGACGGCTCACCTCGGTAGGCCCCGTCCAGGATTGATAGGGCTGATAGGGCTGTTAGGGTGGTAGTAGGGTTGTAGGGTTGGGAGATAAGGGGGGGGAGGGTAGTGGTGTTAGGTTGGGGTGTAGAAGGGTTGTAGGTAAGGGGTTGTAGGGACCGTAGGGACAGTTAGGGACCGTAGGCCAACAATCACCTTCCTGCAAGATGAAGAAGGCACAAGACCAGACAGGGAGAAGCGAAGGGAGCAGGACAAGGACAGGGCTCTCAAGAAAAGCTAAAGAAGCGGAACCATCTGGAGCGACCACAGCTACTGCATCAAATGGAGCAACTCCTTCAAGTGGAGCCACCACCGACACGTCCACATGCACGTGGGACTCAGGGACGTCCATGGCAACGACAAGCAACAGGACGGACACCAGTGGTACGCAGACCAGCACCGCACAACAATCCGTTATATCCAGGAGTGAAACGGTGGTCGAAAAAGTAGGTCAAAGGACCGAAGAAGCGGCATCGTCAAGGACAGTAATCGGGCACACTAGTGATAAAGGGTCACAAAGAGGTAGTAGGTCATCGCGATCGGCGAGGCTGAAAGCCGAGTTAGAGGCGCGGATTAAATTCGAACGCTCAGAGCTCGAACGAGCACAGGCAGCTGCTGCCTTAGCCAAGTCTCAATTGGAGTTGGCACGACTCAACCGAGAAGAGGAGATCGACTCGAGTGAGGATGATGAAGAGCGGAATACTCAGGTGGAACCTTTCGTAAGGAGTTGGGTTCAGCAGACCATAATGAGCGCGCCGGTTAGTGTAGCACAACCCGATATTACTGATAAGGAAGCGTGTAAAGGATCACGCCGCAAAGGGGCGGAGATCGAGCGCAACCAAGGAAATGCACAGAAAACACACGCGAGTGAGGTGTCAGAATTGACCGAAGCGATTGTGAGTGCAATAAAAATAGCGGGTAAAGATAAGTCTTCCCAGCTTCATTTCCTCCAGGAATTACCGGTGTTCGATGGAGACCCGGGTGAATGGATAATTTTCAAAACGGTGTTTGAAGACACAAGAAGCCAATTTTCAGGGGTGCAAAATGTTGCACGCCTTAGGAGGGCATTAAAGGGCACCGCTAAAGAGGCGGTAAAGTCGCTGTTATTTACTTTGTGTGAACCGGAAGAAATAATGAACGCTCTCGAAAGAAGATTCGGTAGGGTTGAGATGCTCATTCTAGCCGAAATCGAGAATGTAAAGCGTATGCCAAGATTGGCAGAAGATTGCCGGAATATAGGATCTTTTGCAAGTCGTATTACGAACGTGGCTGCCACGATACAAGCGTTGAATCAACCACAGTATTTGTACTCACCGGAGTTAGTGAGCCGCATAGTGGAGAAACTCGGAACTATGATTAAATTTAAATGGTTTGAATATCGAGCTCAGTATCCTTTGGAGCCAGAGTTACAGAAGATGGCCAAGTTTTTAAATTTATTAAGTGAACAATTTGGAGCGTCCTTAAACAATGAAAATGCGCCTGAAAAAAGGAAGCGTCCTGAATTCAGGAAGCAAACTGTACACACTTCAAAGGGAGGTGTACGCAACTGTGCCGTGAGCGAGCGCTATATGCGCCGAAGTAATTCGAGCGAGCGTCTAGAACGCCGAAATAGTAAAGGGCACAACCGACAAGTGGTTATGACAACCCAGGATAAGCCTGTAAGTCGGGTAACACATAAGTGTGTTATATGCAACAAGGAGCACTCTATAGTGAGTTGTTACAAGTTTAAGGACATGAATATTCGCGAGAAATGGGAAGCGGTCAAAAAAGCGAAAGTATGTTTCCAATGTTTGTCACCTAACCATAGGAGGTTAGAGTGCAAAGCGAAAAAATGTGGTGTAGAGGGATGTAGAATGTCACATCATCGAATGCTACACCGATACCCCAATGAAAAAACCTCGCCACAAGGGGACGAGGGGGGTAAAGATGCTCAGATTACAACTGTTAGTACAGTGAATGCACTGGCATGTGCATACTTAAAGATTATACCGGTCGAGTTGTATGGACCTAGAGGAAAGGTCAAGACAACAGCTCTTCTGGATGAGGGATCGACCATGACACTCATAGAAGAGTGTATGGCTCAGAAATTAGCGCTTCGCGGACGTAAAGAGGGATTACGTATCGAAGCCGTGGGAGGTAAGCGAATTAACGACGACAGTTCGTATCGCTTAAACGTTAAGATAAAAGGCATTTACTCGAGCGACTTAGAAGAGATAAGTGTACAAACAATTAAGTCACTTAACCTTTCTCCGCAGTCGGTAAGCCGAGAATTATTGCAACGGTGTTCTCATTTGACACCGATTAAGGATGAGTTGATGTATGAGAGGTCCAAACCTACCATATTAATTGGTCAGGACAATTGGCATCTCATAGTTACTCGTGAATTAATTTCAGGAGGTAAGAACCTACCTGTAGCATCGCTCACCAAACTTGGATGGGTTTTACATGGTCACATATCGGGTGGTATTAAACCGATCAAGATCGTTAACCACATTTCCACCAAGAATGAGGAAGATATGGATAAATTGATCAAGGATTATTTTAGTTTGGAATCTCTGGGAGTGTCGGCTAGAAAGCCCGCGAACGACCCAGAAGAACGAGCTTTAAGTATTTTGAACAAAACGGTACGTCGTATACCTAATAATAGGTACGAGACTGCTTTGTTATGGCGCACAGACAATGAGTGCATGCCGTCGAATAGAGCGCAGGTTGAAAGTCGCCTGTTGAATATTGAAAAAAAGCTCGACAAAAATAGCGAGTTGAAGAAGGAATATGAGAAGCAAATTGAAAATCTCATCGTTAATGGTTACGCAGAGAAAGCGAACCATATTCCCATTTCCCCACGTACGTGGTACCTTCCTCACTTCGCAGTGACTCACCCACAAAAAAGGAAAATAAGGATAGTTTTCGACGCCGCCGCAAAGACGGGCGGACGTTGTCTCAATGATGCATTGTTAACCGGACCGGACTTATTGAAGTCGTTGTTCGGAGTTCTGCTACGATTCAGAGAAGGAAGCGTGGCAGTAATGGCAGACATTAAAGAAATGTTCCTGCAAGTGAAAATCCGGGATGAAGACAGGGATAGCCTTCGATTCTTATGGCGGCACAATCGTGACGCGCCACCGGAAGAGTATAGAATGACGTCACTCATATTTGGAGCGGCATCATCACCTTGCATTGCTATATATGTGAAGAATAGGAATGCGCAGGACAACGCACATATCTATCCAGAAGCAGCTTCCGCTACGGAAAGCAATTTTTATATGGATGACTATCTACAGGCATTTCCCGACGTGACGACGGCCGAAAGGATAGTAAACGATATGTATGAATTACATAAACATGCTTCTTTCCAACTGAGGGGATGGGCTAGCAACCGACCCGAAGTTTTAAGTAAAATGGAAAATAAATATAAGAGCGACAGTGCTTCGCTGGGAGATAAAGAGCACACAGAGCGCACGTTAGGTTTGATTTGGAATATCAAACGGGATATAATAAGTTTCTCCACAAGTCTTCGTAACACACCGGAAGAGGTGATGGAAGGTTTACGACCGCCTACGAAGAGGGAGATAACTAGCGCTGTGATGTCAGTCTTCGATCCTTTGGGACTCGCATCACCCATAACGATTCAAGGGAAGTCGCTGATCCAGCAAGTATGGAGGACAGGCATCTCTTGGGATGAAGAAGTTTCACACGAATTACACGTGTTATTTTGTAAATGGATATCGGAAGTGAAGAAATTAGGTCATTTAGAGGTACCTAGACCCGTTGCTGAAGACGTCGGCAAGGGAGAGTTACACACTTTCACGGATGCTAGTGAAAAAGCATACGCTGTCGCGGTGTATTACGTCACCACGGACGAGCTAGGAATAAGGCGGATTACGCTGATCGCCGCAAAGGCAAGAGTAGCGCCGTTGAAACCAATTTCGATTCCAAGGCTTGAATTGCAAGCAGCTCTTATGGGCAGCAGGCTGGCTGCCTCGGTTAGTGAAGAGAGCAAGTACGAGATGTCCGAGAGAGTATTTTGGACAGACTCACGTACAGTGTTAGCGTGGATTAAGTCAGACCCTCGCGCTTTTAAACCATTCGTTGCTCATCGATTGGCTGAGATCGAAGATCACAGTAAACCATGTGAATGGCGATGGGTTCCAACGTCACAAAATGTGGCAGACGACGCCACTAGAAATTTTCCTTCCACCTTCGATGTAAGTCATCGCTGGTTTCAAGGACCTGAATTCCTCAGGAAAAGTCCTGATTTATGGCCCAAGCAAGTGGACACCATAAAAGGCTTAGAAACAGGTGAAGAAAAATCGCCAAAGGGCGTAAATGCGTTAAGAAAGCAAGAACCGTTAAGTCTAACCGACTACGGACGATTTAGCAGCTTTAAGAAATTCCTTGGGGCAACTACACGCACCTTACAAGCGGTAGAAAAATTCAAGAGTTTAAGAAAGTCGGTTAAAGGACCCGACGACGCAGCCGAAAAGTCGGTTATGTGTTCCAACAAAGTTTTAGCAAAGTCGGTTAAAGGACCCGATGGCGCGTTGGACATAGCGCTCTTGAAAAAAGCGGAATTATTAATTTGGAAGTTCGTTCAAGACGAGTGTTTTTATTCGGAAATAAAATGCTTGAAAGCAGGCAAAAGTGTTGAAAGAAGTTCACGCTTAAGTAAATTATCTATGGAAATAGGAGAAGATAACTTACTCCGTTTAAATGGACGTTTACCTTTCAAGTCTAATTTGACCGAGGAAAGTAGAAAACCTGTCATATTGGACGGTAAACACGAAATCGTTAAAATGATGATTAGAGAAGTTCATCATCATTTTGGACATGCCAATCACCAGACGGTGATGAATGAGGTGAACCAGAAATTTTATGTCTTGAACTTACGTAATGTAGTACGAAGTGTGTCACATCATTGTCAGTGGTGCAGGACATACAGGTCAAAACCGCAGAACGTGCCACAAGGAAATATTCCTCTGGAGAGAATAGCTCATCATGAACCACCTTTTACATGCTCAGCTGTGGATTATTTCGGTCCTATGAGTGTGACTATAGGAAGGCGACACGAAAAACGTTGGGGTGTTTTATTCACGTGTCTGACCACCAGAGCAGTACATCTGGAATTAGCAGCCTCGTTGACACCAGCGTCAATGATAATGGCGTTGAGGCGATTTATCGCCAGAAGAGGAAAACCAGCCGTTATATACAGCGATAACGGGACAAATTTCAAAGCTGCGAATAAGGAATTATTGAAAGCATGCGAAGAATGCCATGAGGGCATGAAAAATGAGTCATTTAAGAAATACATTAAATGGAAATTTATACCTCCGGGAGCACCGCACATGGGTGGCGCCTGGGAGAGGTTAGTAAGATCGATTAAAATTGCGTTGACCGCTACGCTCAGAGAAAGGAGCCCACGAGAGGAAATTCTACATACGTTGCTTTTAGAAGCAGAGCACACAGTAAATTCCAGGCCTCTGGTAACATTCAGTATGGATAGTCCTGAAGAGGGTTTGACACCCAATCATTTTCTTCTGGGACGCTCATGTGGTGATCGACCACCTGGATTATTTCTAGAGCAGCATCTGACGGGTCAACTCAATTGGAAAGCTGCACAGAGGTTAGCCGACCATTTTTGGACAAGGTGGCTGAAGGAATACATGCCTACCTTAATACCGCGAACAGGTAATAACGGAAAGTTCATGGAACCTAAAGAAGGCGATATTGTTTTGATAATAGATCATTCGTTGCCACGAAATACGTGGCCGAAAGGCAAAATTAGTAGAACGTTACCGGGACCAGACGGTCACACCAGAGTGGTTGACGTCATTACTAGCACAGGTATCTTGAGGAGACCTACATCCAGAATAATAGTCCTGGTACCCGCGACGCCTCCCAAATGATGATGCTAACGCACGGGGGGGAGATTGTTGGCGACGCGCCTATAAGAATGTTTCAGTTTATTAAGTCAACCGATGACGAATAACTTTTCAAAGACTTATTGTCCAATTAAAATGTTCTGATAAGAAAATGCTTAGTTAAATCTTAAAGAAATGTCGAATTAATGGTATGAAGGTCTTGGGTTCGACTCCCAGGCCGGACTAGTTTACTGTTTTCTAAGTAATATCTTTCAATAAATTCATATAGGGAATTTTATGTTATAAATTATGTTACCGGATTTGTTCCCCGGTTGAAATCGTCTTTCCAACGATGTAAATTCAAAGGAATATTAAAGTGAAGTTAGAGATCGGATTGGTTCCCCGGTCGAGATGATCACTCTGTGCACAAACAGAATTAACGGAAGTTGATTGCATAAGTATTGTCTTGTATAAGTATGATATGTTTTGTACGAAAACAAATGCCTATTTGTTATGATCGACTAATGAGAACATTCACTTGTATTGTTATCTGATAAGAAACATGATAACTGATAAGAATCTTATCAGAGATAGTTTCCTACAGTTTGAAAATTATGTAGAAGCACTTACTTTTTAATATTGTTAAAATTAAGTGTATTTCAGACTTTCATTTTTTCTGATAGCCGAGAGCCGTGCAAAGTTAGTTGTTCAAATAGTGTGAGTTCACGGAAGCACGCTGACCACGCCCTTAGGAGGCCGAATATGTAAAAATTTAAAATGTTTGTAATTTCAGCAATTTATATAAAAATGACTTGTAAAACATTTCAGGTTGATTGTACGTGCTAAAAAGGTGAATTCTGTGTTATTTTTATGTGAAAATTCCTGTGTATAAGTGAAATAATGATAGTTTTGTATAAGAAATTTAAAAGTGTTTTAAATAGTGAAATAAATAGAGAAAATGTAAATTAAACTATTGTATTAGTAAACATATGTATAAATTCAAGTGGGAAACATTGTTTTAACTTTCTGTGTTAAATATTTAAGAAGTTTGGATTTTGGATTTGTGATTAAAATAGGCATGTTTTGTTTTATAAATTAAAGGATTTTTGTGATACGAAAAAATAATATATATCATGGTGTAGA
The DNA here is from genome assembly GCA_036936625.1 of Parnassius smintheus behrii. NCBI lineage: Eukaryota > Metazoa > Arthropoda > Insecta > Lepidoptera > Papilionidae > Parnassius > Parnassius smintheus. Next base: position 21,721,582 of record JAUPFT010000013.1, on the reverse strand, counting down.
TATTGTTTTGTGCTATCTAAATAGATAACTTGAATTTATGTATGACTTATTAGAATAAAGAAATTAAGTGAAACGTGAGAGAGTAATAGTACCTACAAATTCATGTAATTAAGTTGCGCAGGCACGCGAATGGCGCGGCTCACTTTCGCGTATAGCTCTGGGGGTAGCTTAGTGAACGGTGAACGGGTTTTATTGCAATTCGTTCGGGGGAAATAGTTCGGGGAAATGGTTCGGGGGAAAATAGTTCGGGAAAATAGTTCGGGGGAAAATAGTTCGGGGAAATAGTTCGGAAAAATAAGAAAATCCTTCGGGAAAAGTGAAAAACCAGCAGTCAAGAATAAGTGTAGGGAAGTGATAGGGAAAAGTGATTACTCTCTCACGGAACGGTTTGAAGATAATTGCTGTTTTATTCCCAAGTAATTCATCCCTAAAGTTATACAGTCCACATCGAAGAATTAAGGCGTCGGGACCGGGACGACTTCGGAAGACCCGTAATCCCCGTCTGAACCTACTTGCTGAAAAAGAAAGAGGTTATCGCCCTAGTGCGGTATCCCCGTTGCGGAGATCACATACGTTGTTCCCGAACCCAACGTAGGCGTTATAGGAGGCCGGATCGAGAGAAGCCTCGATTCCTCCCTTCTGTTTCTTAATCGAAAGTCGAGTTCCGCTTGGTTCTTTTTCACATATCTACTTTGAGATTCGCTAGTTGTTTTCTCTTTCATTCTTATCGCTTCCAACTTAAGCCTCCATTACAAAAATAATCATTGAGGACATTTCATCCGACATACCTAAGAAAAGTGTATAGTCAGATCATTTATCTTAGGTTATCGAGGTCTCATGGCCATATATATATACATATATCGTCACTCACTGTGGTGTGTATAAACACACCACAGTGAGTGACGATGAGTTCACCTTTCAGGTATAAAATAAGAAAATAAATTGACAAATTAGTTTCTTTCAATAAACTAAAATGTATTATTTGGATTTCTATTCACATTAATTTAGTGTTTTAATATTTTTACAGGTACAGAATAATAGTTTCAGTTTCAATTGGTCAAAAGAGGCAGCAAAGCGTCCATGTTTTTCATTCTTTCCTTTGGGATCATCAGCGGGATGCTTTTGTTACGCACAACTTTGAAAATTGTCACATTTACGCAAATATTGTTGTTTATGGTGTCTATTTAGATTAAAGTAAACAATAATTCACTAATTATCTGCCTATATAATTTCATTGAAGTTCTTAAGATTATTCTTTTACGCAACTCCCAAAACTGTTAGATTCGCGGCGTGACCCAAGGGCCAGCGTTAGCAGAAGAACGGCGGAAAAGAGCACACCGATTGCCACGGCACGGCATCTGTCAGCATCCATCATGATTACGAAACGTTCGATTCGCGACTGTGATTTCGAAAAGCTGCTTTTCAACGAGTTTTTAGTGGTGGTTTGGTGTTGATAGTGTCATTACTTTGATATTGAAATATATAATAACTATAGAGCGGACATCGGGAACATTTTCATACAAAAACTGTGAGCACGCGCGTGTGTTAAGCTCTCTAGCGAAAAATAGCAATGCTACGCAGAATATTTATTTGGAAAACATTTCAGCTATTTCCCATTAGGTGACGCTTCTAAATATAAGGTTAAAATCGGTTTTAGGCACGTTGTCAATTAGTAACATATTTGTAAATAAATAGTGACGTTACTGGATAGCAGAGGGTACTTATTACAATATTTTTTCTTTCTTCTAGAACAATCTACCAGAAATAATAAAATTTTAAAATTATTTGGTAAATATACATTATTCTTAGGATAATAAACCGAAATCATGTTCATTTTTGCTCCATATCGTGACTTACTATACCTTATGCACAACCGGGCATATTTTATTTAAAAATATTTTTTAAATTTATGAAACGAATGCGTTTTGACCTTACGGTGATGTCACTTAGACTAAATGACAAAAATCAGATATAGGATATATATAGGACAAAAGTTACAGGCAACAATTTTGTTGCTAATGTCCGGTCTATTGCTACTACATACTTACATGTCTTTGATATTAACAAATTCGACAAATGTCGCCGCAATATCCTTCAATACACTCATCAATATATCAGAAAAATTATGTCGCAAAAGTCGTCCTATAATCATTTCCTTCATCCTATAGGGGTTGTAAGAGGCGACTATGCTGGAATGGGAAAAACATACATTGGCCAGATTGACCTTTCGACCTATAAGTTTAGTACCAGTCTTACCAGTCTCGAGTATAGACGCAAAACAACCAGGCTTTTGGTATTTTAGACTACAAGATAAATTTCAGTGTGTGTGCAGGTTATGCATGACTTCCTTCCTCTCCGTTCCAACATCAGACCACTTTCTATCTCTTTACAGTCGACATACCAAGCATTCAAACCAAACAGTTTGCTTTGTCGTTCACAATGCGCACAGTAAAGTGGAACAGTGTCTTCAAGACAAGAGTGAATAGGCTTTTGTTAAGCTATGTGCGTTATCAGTGCGCTCTACCATCTGCAGCCGCATCACCACTTACCATCAGATAGTAAAGCATAGTGAAACACCTAGAACTCATTCCTCATTCTCATTCCAAAACACCAAGATACCTCCATGAAGAAGCTATTTCTCAGAATTAGAGCGCAAAACCCGACACTCTGGGCGTGAGGTGATTTCTAATAAAACATTTAATTTTTCTTTAACCTAACTAAAACCATTCGTGCGCTTTGACGTATTTGTGTTTTGACAGTGTTAAGCTGAAGCTCCGCCTTCTATCCCGACGATTAATTAATCTTAAATATAAAATTATACCTAGGTACTGGGGTGATTTTTTTTTACCGTCTAGAAAAAAATTGATCAATTTCGTCATAATTGTTAACGTAAAATAAAAAAAATATAAAATATCAGTGCCCTAAGCATGGAGTGGAGTATAGAGGCAAGGAGGACAATCTCCCATAGGAGAATACCTAATTGAAATGTAGTAGTAAATAACAGTTCAAAAACTCTCCACAACAGCGCTCGAGTAGCTACGGAGTATGACAAATCGCCGTAAATTACGGTGAGTGATTTTGAAAATAAAAATTTTGAAAGCAATAAAATAATTATTGTAAAAAGAATTATGGTGAGACTGTGCAATAAAAAAATTATAAAAAGTTCTTTAAAATTTAGACTGTAGCCGCAGTGGCGCAACCTTTATTTAACGCTTTTCTACGGACATTTTTTTATAAAGTCTGTACTCCTTACCTCTACACTCCGTAGCCCTAAACTTCTATTCCGTTCACCAGTTAGACCCTATTTTTTCCAGACGGAGTCAAGGAACAGCAAGGAATTAAAGAATTAATTCCTCCATTAATATTCATCGTATAGGTATTTATCATCGTCCCTGCGTTGCTAGAGATATGTTTTGCCAGCAATGAAAATTTTAACAGTTCGTTGTGGTGAAAATTTTGGAACACGTTTTTTAACTTGGCAACTAATTATCACTTAAAAAGCCCCTAATTTTGTATTTCTCTAAATGCAAATTTCTGATTTTGCGTTACTGGCAAGAAACATCTTTCTGGTACTGATTGTAGCCGGTTTGATTGTTATGTAGAATTAAATGGCAATTTTTTGAGATATGTGCACAAAATCATAATCTGTGAAGATTATGATTTTGTGCACATATCTCACATATAACTAGAAATTAGGTTAGGGTAACCTTGACCTGTTCCCCCCTTAAGGCTTAGCATCTACCTTCCGAAAAACCTGTATAGGTGAAGTCGTGCCGAGTATTAGGTACGTATGTTCGTACTGATGCTGCCCCATATACCGAACGGCTTTGCTCTGAAGCCACAATACAACATTTTGTAACATGAGACTTAATAATAATGTTTCACAGACCTTTTAATCTGTTCAATAATATATGAATTTAATCCACTTTCAAAGGTATTGTTTAGATTTCTTTAAAGACTGAAAACAATTCGGTCGTATTATAAGTTGAATTAGCGTCTAATGGTATGGTATAAAAATAAATACACATTTTTACAGATCATACATATTTATTTATCCATTTCATAGTATCGATATCACACTGGCCCGCCCTTATAAAAATAAATGTGTAATACAATAAGACCCAGCCTATTTAAATCAGCCGGCGTCACCGCGCAGGTTCAACAGTCACTGGAACTTTACCAAGGATAATAAATATTGGCATCACTATCGACACTAACCTACAACAAATTTTGGGTACAATCACAAACGGCGCGGTCACCCCAGCTAGGTTAAGCTATTGAATGTCATCGGGAATTCTTATAGACGAAAATTCAAATAATTCTAAACCATTATACAGGTCGATATACACAAGATTCAATTAATAATATACGTTTACATTACAAGAAATTCGCATATATTTGACACATAAAGCGACGAACATTACTAATGAGAAGAATAAAATAGCTTAAAGATTTTGGTCCGAGACACTGAAGCGATTTGTATTCACGTACAATACGAAACTAGCACCAAGCCACCGTACGATAGACAAAGCAGCGTAGCGGCTTGCTCACCGCTTTATTACAATACAAAAGCTACTGAATCGGTCCATTCGTTCCAATATGGACGCACTTGCGCCCATAGTGCTCACAACCAACGCCTGCAGCTCGGCCGTCCCTGCAAGGAACTCATCGCAGCTACCATAATACGAATCGGATTATAAAACGCGCTAACGCAAACTATGCTCGTGCAAAAACGTTCAAAAAGGGGGTAAAAGTTCATATAAAAATCCTAAGTCTGTTATATGAATCATCCATTGTATCGAACATACGATGCGTCAACGCTATATTGTGGCAGGTTTATTGTTATTTGAGCAGAATGTGTTAATGCGAACTTCTAAAGCCTCGTTTTACTTCGGCAGTTCCGGTCTACGTATTTAGCCTCTGTTATAATTTTATATCAGCATGATATGTTGTTACAGATAAATCGTTTATAGTACTGGGTACACAACTACAACCATACTGTACATTATGGCAATTAAAGTTTTACTTACATCTTATAAACAAACCAGGAATAGTTAAATATATGCTAGTTATATCAAAAAGAAATGCAGTGAATATTGTTATCAAAATATTATCCTAATATAACTTGAGAGAAAGTGTATTTATGAGATTAGATATGTGGGTATTTGTGTATAAATTACATAAGAAAGCTTCTATAATAAGAGATCTCATCATGGTCATTTGGTTTACAAAAATACGACTTATATCTTAGGTGCCATTTGTTACATTGAATTTTACACGAATTATCAGGTTGCCATCGAAAAACTTCAAAATCTTTACTTAACTACGATTAGCTCTTCCTATAACTCCTTCTATGCTTCTATGCCTTGGATGCTTTAGCTAAATGTCGAGTTAAGATGGACGTCCAATTCCATACCACACAATGACTGGTGCATAAATAAAACCAAGATCAACTTTCTTAACTATAAAATAATTTACAAAACTTCTAAGTATAAAAATATAAATTCAAAATATGAAATTGCATTTTAAGATCAATAAAAATAAAATAAGAATGTCATGTGAAAGCGTTATGAAAATTTAGCTTTCCTACTACAAAATATCACACGTAAGGTTTTTGAAAGATGAATTGTTCTATAGAGCGGTGCGGCGAGTGTGAGTGCAGTGCGCCCGGGCGACGGATTGGGTCTCGTGGGCCAAATTTTAAACATTTACTAATAAAATATTAAAGCTTAACATACATAAACATTAAGCATCTCTGCACCTTAGATATATAATAGCCATTCAAAATAACTGCTGATTAAAATATCTCATCTTAAAATAAGGTCTTAAACATTAAACGATAAAAGACTTGAGTTTCGAAATAATTACTAACTTAGGCCTGATTAAAGAAAATTAAACCGTAATTAAAATAAAAATTCCATTCTAATTCGCTGTCCTATGTCAAATCGAAGTATGTTAACAGGTTATAATTTATTTCCCTTAAAATAAAAACAATGTGATGACAGATGGGTATATAAACTAAACTAATTTAAGAATTACTTATCGGCCGTGTGCGATCCTTTAGGTAGATTACAAAACTATAAGAGGATCGCACAGGGTCGTATTCAGACTTATTAATTTTAGGTTTAACATAATAAAACAAGAGGCAACTCAGTAATAGTTCGGCCGCGGCGCCGGGGAACAAGCAGTGGCGATGCGATGCGACGCATCGGTAAAAACATCAGCTTCAACTCTAAAATAATGTATCGGCGGTGGTTCGTCGGTTCAGTCGTCTGGAGAAACAATTCAGCTAGACTCTTTTTCCTTCTCCTTCTCTTTCTCCTTTGACTCTGAAAGAAGTTATATCTATTCAAAAGAAGTTATATCTATTCAAAAGGATGAAACTCAGAACAAAACTGTTTTTATCTGTTTTAACGCGTTACTATTAACTTTATGTATCCATAACGACGTCCGTTACTCATTCAAAATGTTTTTAACAATAATCAAACGTTTTCTAAAGAAATATTTATTCAAAAAGATGAACTCAGAATAAAGCTATTTTTATTTCTTTTAACCTGTCATTATTAACTTTATGATGTTATTTGTTTTCTTTTATTATGATTTTTTAATAGCATTGGGTGACAAACGTGTACACAGTTCATCTAATGGTAAGTGGATGCTATGATCCATAGACATCTACATTTATCCTCGATTAACAATCAAATTGCATACGCGTTGTTACCCCTGAGGACTAAGATGGAATGCCTCGATTCCCGTAAAAATGTCTCTGTTACTCTACACTCATCACACGAAACACAGCAACATTACGCTGCTATTTTACGCTGGTATTATTTAAGAGCGTGGTCCTGCACCGGTCGAGCCGACCATTCGTGCTACAGCTATAACTGCAGCGTGGCTCTACCACGTAAAAACGTGTACCATAAAGACGTCCGTTACTTATTCAAAATGCTTTTAACAATAATTAACCGTTTTCTATTAAGCCAATGCTTTAACTATAGCTTGCAGTTAAGCACTTAAAAATTATTTAAATCTATCTATAACTTATGAATGTGAATGTATGTATTCATAGTCAGTTGCTTTCTAAGCATATGTAGCATAAGTATTAATGCTGGTAAGGCATGCTAACTCTTGATAGTATCATGATATTTGAATTAATTAAAGTGCAAAAAAGTTATATCTTATATTTAAGAACGTCGTTGTTGTAAAGCGTATCCAAGGCCGTATGACTCGACTCGTCATGACCAAGCCGACTAAGCGCACATTTACGAGAGCAGACTTCGTGAAATTTATTATGACATTGCAAAGATGAACGTGATTTAAAACGGGTGACTATTCAAAGCGATTCAACTTTGGTTTGTTTGTAAGAAATAAAGATGTAGCAGCTGCTCTAAAAGCACATGTAGAACTAAGGCAACAGTATTATTAAAATTATTTAATTAAGCAAATCTAAAGATAATGATTTCTTATACTTACTAGAATAATACATTGAATAAAACTATTATTTACGGATTTTATCGCGTTTAATTTAATTTTTTTAGTAAGTTTAGATTAAACGCGATAAAATCTGTAAATAATCCTATACTATTAAACGAGCAATTCTTGTATATATATATATATATAATCGGGATCTCGGAAACGGCTCCAACGATTTTCATAAAATTTAGTGTCCAGGGAGTTTCGGGGATAATAAATCGATCTAGCTAGGATTTATTTTTAGAAAATGTATTTTTGTCCGTGTTTTTAGGCAATGAAACACTGCTACAATATCGTTAGAATAAGAAGGTAAATTTTGACAAATTGTTAATGATTATAAATAGCTTAATTGGTATAATGGGCGGTCACAGAAACGTAAAACCCCTGTTCGAGCCCAGACCGACCTACCGCCTTTTTTTAATTTTTTTTAAGTTCCATTCTTTTTTGAGAAAATCTATTTTTTCGAGCCCTTTTTTTAGTATTTTAAAAAACACGAAAATTTAAATTAAAATAATTGCACTCATGATTTTTTATTCAAATAACCAGTTCCGTTTTTTCTGTTATGTCGCTAAGATCAAAAAATATTATTTATATTTCATCAGTACGTAATTTGTATCTAAATATAATTTCCAAAACACACGAATTAAAAAAAAACGAGCGAAAAATACCGAGCAAAGCTCGGTCAACCGGGTACTGATTACAAATAGCTTAATTGGTATATTGGGCGGTCACAAAATCATAATACCATGGTTCGAGCCCAGACCGACCGACCGTCTTTTTTAATTTTTTTTTCAAGTTCCTTTTTTGAGAAAATCTATTTTTTCGAGGCCTTTTTTTAGTATTTTTTAAAAACACGAAAATTTAAATTAAACTAATTGCACTCATGATTTTTTATTCAAATAACCAGTTCAATTTTTTCTATTATGTCGCTAAGATCAAAAAATATTATTCGTATTTCATCAGTATGTAATTTGTATCTAAATATAATTTCCAAAACACACGAATTAAAAAAAAACCGAGCGAAAAATACCGAGCAAAGCTCGGTCAACCGGGTACTAGTTTTATTCAATGTGTAGTGTTGGGGTAAATTTAAGAAATCATTATGAGAATAATACACATAAAATGAAACTAATTTTACGTATTTTATCGTGTTTAATTTTAACTTTGGCGTTTCGGGTGCTTTACGGCACTCATAGTCATGGGGATGACTGTGGTGTTTGTCGTCTTGATGTCATAGTTAGCCCGGTTACCTTCAGTTTATAAATATGTTTAGTCCGATCTAATGAGCTTACAGTATCTTGATATCTTGCGGTGGTAACCTTAGGATAGATAGCAGGAAGCCTGCAGTATGTGAACATGTTCAACATCGACCCAGCCATTATATTAGGTTTGATAAACCCCAAATTCTCTCAAAAGAACACCGATTCCTATCAATGATGCATCGCCATACTATCAAAATTAAAAAAAACATTTGCCATTTGCTTGGGATCCTATAATTAATAAAATTAAATGCAAACCCAATCGGTTCGGATCAAAAATTAATATTTAAAAACCGGCAGGTAGGGCTAGGGCTTACTATGACGTCGGAACTTCAAACACCTCAGTCCCTCCATGACCATGACCATGGGTGGCTGTAAAGCACACGAAACGTGAAAGTTAAAATTAAACGCGATAAAATCCATAAAATTAATTTAATTTAAAATCTAAATATTCTTAATAGCGATCTCGCAATGACGCCGATTAAAGCCTCCAATGTGCGCTTAATCAATAGTATGTGCGTAGTAAGTCCAAAATAATACTAAGCGAAAATAAAATCAATACTTGTAATATAATGAACGTACGATGTGAGGCGTCTACGCAGCTACGCATGCCTGGTCATAATAGATCGAGACTGACCTTCGTCACTGTTACCATTAGAGAGCGGCTCCTCACCGTTCTTTTCGCCGTTCTCCGCTGGCTTCTTCTCTTCTTCTTTCGTTTCCTTATCCTTCTTCTCCTCGGAGCTCTCTTTGGCTGGCTTCTTCTCCTTTCCGGCCTTGCCCTTAGCGGGAGTTGCGGGCTTCGGTTTTGGTTCCAGAGACGGGTCGAGCACGAGTTTGCCGATGTTCTTGCGGTCATGCATCTTCTGCATAGCTTCGCCAACCTTTGTAAAATCAATAAAAAATAAAAATCAATAAAAAATAGGAAAATATGAAGTGGTAATTTAAAATATTACAATGGAACAGTTGATTAATTTTGAACCAGTGTTTATCAATCATATTGTAAAAAATCAAGGAGTATGAAATCAAAGTTTTTGTCATTGAGTTATAATGTACTACGTACTAGAGGAGACACCGCATTCAGCTACTCTGTTCCACTCAACTGCGGTTCATGCACTGCACTTTAATCAGTCACTCGCTAGGCGCTTGTAGAGTTGTCACGTGTTGTGTTGATTTAAAAAAAATCTCTTGATAAAAATATGCCGTCTTGTGTACTTAGATATTGCACAAATAATTCAAGAAATGTCAGTAAAAACCAAGGAATTACTTTTCATCGGTTAATAAGATACTTATTCAATAAAAAAGTATTATAAATTAATAATAAAACAAATTATTCCTAAGACGCCATCTCGTGTCACTGAATATAGATTATGAAATTAATATGTTCAGATGCGACATTTCCGTGGGTACTTAAGTATAGGACGAATATATTATTATACACATTTTTTTATAGAAACATATATAAGTTATTATGATTTGGCAAAAATTTCCATGTTTAAATCCGCTTATTATTCTTTTATTTTATTTTTAAGTTTCCACATCAAAGTCAAAGTGGAATAAATTCGTCCATTTTTAACTCTCGCGTGCCCAGCATTTATGAACGATTATTTACAACATTTATGATTCTAATTTAAATAAATATATTTGTAATTTAAATTTTATGTTAATAAGTTTTGTTAAACATACATTTAGTACGTTTTTTTATATTTGACATAGATACCTTTTAAAATATTCAGATAAAAATATCATTAAAATGTAATTCTGACATAATATTATGTAATATTATATTAAATTAGCACATATACAAAATAAAAAACAATTTAAAAAATTGTACTCGATATAATTAACAATACAATCATCATCATCATCATCATTACAGCCTTTCACAAGTCCACTGCTGAACATAGGCCTCCCCCAAGTAATGCCACAAAGCACGGTCCTGAGCCACCTGCATCCATCGACTTCCTGCATGTCTTACCAGGTCGTCACTCCATCTAGTGGGGGGTCGCCCTACACTATGCCTACCGGTACGAGGCTGCCACTCGAGAACCTTTCTTCCCCATCGGTTATCGGTTCTTCGAGCTATATGGCCGGCCCATTGCCACTTCAGCTTACTAATCCGTTGGGTTATGTCGGTCACTCTGGTTTTACTGCGGATATCCTCATTTCTGAGTCTATCACGCAGAGAAACTCCGAGCATAGCCCTCTCCATAGCTCGCTGAGCGACCTTAAGCGTCCTCATACGGCCAGCAGTGAAGGACCACGTCTCAGATCCATAAGTCATCACTGGCAACACGCACTGGTTGTACAATCTAGTTTTTAGAGATTGAGGTATACCTGACGAAAAGATATGTCGTAATTTCCCGAACGCTGCCCAGCCGAGTTGAATCCGTCGATTGACCTCTCGGTCGAAGTTGGACTTACCTAGTCGGACTATTTGTCCCAGGTAAACGTACTCGTCAACAACTTCGAGCATAGTGCTCCCAACAACTACCGGCATAGGTGTGACATGGACATTGAACATGATCTTTGTTTTGTCCATGTTCATCTTAAGACCTATCCGTTGGGAGGCACTATTGAGGTCATTGAGCATAGTGCTTAAGTCCTCCAGCGATTCTGCCATAAGGACTATATCGTCGGCAAATCGAAGGTGAGTGATGTACTCGCCATTGATGTCAATACCGTATCCTTTCCAGTCCAGTAGCTTGAAAACGTCTTCCAATGCAGCGGTGAAGAGTTTCGGGGATATAACGTCACCCTGTCTTACACCTCTCTGCAGTTGGATAGGTTTCGAGCTCTGGTTCTGTACTCGGATAGCCATCGTAGCCCTACTGTACAAACACTTCAGCACTTCGATATACCGACAGTCAACTTGGCACCGCTGAAGGGACTGTAGCACCGCCCAAATTTCGACGGAATCAAAGGCTTTCTCATAGTCCACATACGCCAGGCAAAGTGGCAGATTGTACTCTTCAGTCTTCTGTACAATCTGCCGCAGGGTATGTATGTGGTCTATGGTACTGAAGCCTTTTCGGAAACCGGCTTGTTCGGGAGGCTGGAAGTCGTCAAGTCTGCGTGCGAGACGGTTCGTAATGACTCTCGAAAACAGCACGTAGACGCGGCTCAGAAGGGAAATCGGTCTGTAGTTCTTTAAGAGAGCGTTGTCGCCTTTCTTAAAGAACAAGACCACCGCACTTCTGCTCCACGCCTCTGGAGTAGTGCCACCATGGAGGACGGAATTGAAGAGCTTCTGAAGGACTACAAGTACCGGTGTTCCACCCGCTTTCAGAAGCTCCGCTGTAATTCCATCCTCGCCTGGGGCCCTGCCGTTTTTAAGGTGCTGGAGAGCCATTCTAATCTCGCTTAGACTGACGTCCGGGATATCATCGGAATAGTGTCGGATAAGACTAGCTCTTGGATCGTTACTCACACTTGCGTGTGGCTCCAACGATGATGTGTACAGCTGCCCATAGAACCTCTCAATCTCACTCAAAATCTCAGGTGTCCCGGAAACGATGTTGCCACACTCAGTCTTCAGCTTTGACAGTTGGCTCTTTCTGGCAGACAGATCTCTGGCAAAGACTTTGGAGCCCTGATTCCGCTCGATCGCTTCTTTAATACGAGAAGTATTAAAGTTGCGTAAGTCTCGCCGCATGCATTTGGAGATCTGTCTGTTCAGTTGCCTGTATGCTGTCAAATCTGTTGACGATTGCAGCCTCATCTCCCGTCTAACAGCCATGAGATTAAGAGTGTGATCGGAGAGTTTTTGTGTTCTTCTGCGGCGGGTCTTGCAGAACTTAGCTCCGACCGCATGGACAGTTTCCACGAGCTTGTCGTTCATATCGTCCACTGCATTGCAATCTTCTAGGCACTGGAAGCGGTTACGTAACTCGAGCTGAAAGGTTTCGGGATTCTGGATTAGAGCACGAGGGGGACGGAGCGTTGACTTCATTAGACGAGACCTCTCCAACTTAACGTTTAGGTTCAGTGTGCCTCTAACCATTCGGTGATCGCTGCCAGTTTTCACCCTTGCGATCACTAAGACATCACTGAACAGTTGGCGTCTGGTCGTCATAATGAAGTCAATCTCATTTTTTGTCGAACCGTCGGGGCTCGACCAGGTCCACTTCCTGTGGGTCCGCTTCTGGAAGAAAGAGTTCATCATAAAGAGTCCCTCTTTCTCCATAAAGTCGGCCAGCTGCTGGCCCCTTCGGTTCCGTTGCCCTACTCCAAATTTCCCTACCTTCAGCTCACCGCTTTCTCTTGTGCCTAGTTTTGCGTTGAAGTCTCCCATCAACACCGTGTAGTGGGTTTTGGAGGAATGTATGGCTCTGGAAATATCCTCATACATTTCCTCCACCTCCTCATCGGGGTGTGCCGAGGTTGGTGCGTAAACCTGAATGACCTTCAGCGAATACCGTTTGGTGATTCTGAGTATCAGGTACGCGACCCTCGTCGACACACTCCCAATCTTTACAACGTTGTTGACGAGAGACTTGTGGACGATAAATCCGACACCTCCTTGGGACAGATGGTCGCCCTCCCGGTGATAGAACAAGTTGCCGGACTCGAGGATTGCCGTGTCCTCCCCCTCTCTTCGGACCTCGGATAATCCAATAATATGCCAGCGCAATAATACAATATAAATAAACAATTATTACATACTGACCATTCTACTTACGTATAATCTATAATAACAAAAACTGACCGCGCAAGCGCAATGCGCGTTTATACCAACTGCGCATGCGCGACTCTACTATTACCGCGCATGCGCGAAGACATACGAGTAGTGCACAATTTTTGTTTGGAATAGCTTCTCTAGTACGTAGTACATAATAGCTCAATGGTTTTTGTCAATAATTTCAAATTTTCATACTTTCATTCGATGAGGGTATAACAGTGGAGGAATGTTTAATCTCTAGTTCCAGTCCGGGATTCGAATTCCCAAAACGTGCAATATTTTGTTCGGTATTTGGAGAAAAAATTAAATAAATGTCTATGGACCGAAGCAGTCAAAAGGGCATATTTTTTATATAGAATAAGGGTGACAAACGGGCACACAGTCCACCTGATAGTAAGTGGTTGCTGTGGTCCATAGACATCTACATCTATCCATGTTTGCGACTCAAAATACAGATGCATTGTCAGTTGTCAGCCGCGAGGACTAAAATGGAATGCCTCTTATCCAGTAAAAAGGGTCTCCAGTTCTCTACGCTCACCATACGAAATACATCAGCATTAAGCTGCTATTTGACACTGGTATTCTGTGAGAGCGTGGTCCTTCCCCGGTTGAGCTGATCCATTCGTGCTACAACTTGGCTCTACCACGTATAAATCATCCGAATATATTTATGTTAGGGATACATGCGTTTCAGTTATATGTAAGCTGATTATACTTTGATCGGCTTCTAAGATTTACTATCAGCTATTTCAGCCAGTTTGCTATGAGGAAAATGGCAACTTTGAGAAAGAATAATAAAACGAAAAGTTGTGATCAATAAAAACGAAAGCCAAAATAACAACTTATGTTTAAATACGAGACTGCGAATAAAGGTGGTGACCTTATGATACCTAATAAGTGAAATCCAGGAGGGTTCCATCGCAATCGGGTCAATAGAACGCAATACTACTTTTAAAACGATAAAGTTTTGTTGATGACTTATATACTTACGTCCTCGAGGGCCCAAGTGGAGTCGACGAGGGGCTTCACCTTGCCCTGTCTCCACAGCGCAAACACGTTATCAACAGCACGACGGACGTAATCAGCGCGCCCGTGTTGGAACAATAGATGCCGCAGGTTCAATCCCGCCAGGCTCTTGTTCTCGTCGAATAGCTTGATAGGCGACACCTTGTCAACTTGCCACCACTAAAATATGTGCAAATGTGATCTAGGTAATCTTATCTTTTATTTTTTTCTATTATAATCTTGTATATATAAGAGATTTCCACCTAACTATGTACTAACTCATTACGATATCTCCGGAACCATAAGCCCTACCGACTTAGGCCGAGTAGAGGTCAGCTAAGAACGCATTTTACAAAATTACACCCGCAAGGGGAGTTGCGGGGGCGTTAATTAAAACAAAATCATATTTCAAAGTATAGTTCTAATAGAGGTATAAAACTTGGCGAGAATATTTTTTGCCGAGAACAGATTTTATGAAAGTTAAAAAAAAGTTTAAACTTTTCTCTCTCTTCTATCTATAAGTAGCTCTTATAGGTTTGAAATTTGGCAAAATTATTTTTGTGTCATCTTGAGTTCAACCGCGAATAAATTTTACGAAATTCCACTCACGAAGGGGATTGCGGGGGCGTTATAGTGAACGTAAAAAAAATATTACTTAGTTATTATAGTTCGAGCTATAACGAATACCTAATAAAATTAATCTGTAGAATTATTTTGTGTGTATTTGAGTGGGTACTTCGATGATTAAAAAACTCAACTGGACCCGGCAGATGGCGCTGTTGTCGAGATCTAGAAATCACTAGTTGATCACTAGTTGTTTTTATAATCGCTCCCCACGCTCTAAGCTTGTTTAATTAAACCGCTACATATCCCACTTAGCCTTTAGAATATGAATCATCATTGTAACAGGGTTTTAAAAATTAGGCGACGCTTTACTTTTCTCTTAACCTTTAGAACTTGAACAGGGTTTTAAAGTCAATCTAAAAGCTAGCCTAAAGTAAAAATTCATGATTTTTTAAATTGTTTTTATGTTAACGATCAAAATCATGTCAATTACCAAATACATTTCCTATTACATTTTATATCTCAATTGAAAATCAAAACGCAGATGCGTTGTCACCCGTGAGGACTAAGATGGAATGCCTCGTTTCCAGTAAAAAGGGTCTCCGGTTCTCTACAGTCACCATACAAAACACAGCAGCACTAAGCTGCTAGTTTACACTGGTATTCTGCGAGAGCGTGGTCCTTTCCCGGCCGACCTATTCATGTTACAACCATAATTTAGCAATAGGATGTCTCTACCACGTTTAAAGTAGCACGTAGCAGAAAATTATCACCCAGTATGAGTGATTTAAAAATTAGAAAAAGTCCAGCCGTAATATGTAGCTGGTTTGTCTTTGGCTTTTCTCAGTTAATAGTCCTCTAAATATCCTATACAATCAACTTGTTACGCTTACTTTACTATTTTAACCGACTTCAAAACGAAGGAGGTTAGCAATTCTAGTGTATGTTCTTTTTTTGTATGTATGTGACGCGATATTTTCGCAGATTTTGAACCGATTTAAATCTTTCCTTTTTTATTAAATAGGCTTTACCTCAAGGATAGTACCATTAAATTTTGAAGAAAAACTTCTGCCCCTAAGGGTCGAAAATAGGGGAAAAGATTTTATATTGAACTGCTTGAAATACATGACTAGGGAATTTCATATAGTATCTTCGCAGATAAAAAACCGGCTTTAATCATACTTTTTTTGAAATAGGTTATATTTCAAGGGTGGTCACGAATAAATTTAAAGAAAAAAATAAATAACTTCTTTTTTTAGCAATTTGAAGTCGGTTTTTACCTTTTGTTAAGTTATAACCATTCTAAATACTACAAACAAAATCGTTTGAAGTTTGTTTAGATTAAGTGCCAGCACTCACACATACACACTCTTGGCTTCCTGGAATATATCTTTATATATGTCTTTGAAAATCAGATAATTAAGCACATTAGATACTCACGGCACGCGCTGCGCTGAAGAAACTCTTCGTCTCGCCGGTCACGATGTTGGATGATCCTGTGATAAACGACGTTTCCCAGTTAGTTAGTATTATATGTTTAGCTTTGAAACGTTTAGTTATGTACGGAATTAATTGCATAACAAATGTTGCAATCTGCTATTAAATGCTTGAAAAAATAAGTTTTTTTTAATAGAATAAGGGTGACAAACGAGCAGATAGTCCACTTGATGGTGAGTGGATGCTGTGGTCCATAGACATCTACATCCATCCTCGTTTGCGAATCAAAATGATGCGTTGTCAGCCGTGAGGACTAAGATGGAATGCCTCTTTTCCAGTATAAAAGGTCTCCGGTTATCTTCACTCACTATACAAAACACAGCAGCATTAAGCTGCTATTTTACGCTGGTATTCTGTGAGAGCGTGGTCCTTCCCCGGTCGAGCCGACCCATTCGTGCTACAACCATAATATAGCTGTAGCGTGGCTCCACCACGTATAAAATATATATGATTATGAATATGATTTCCTCATTTACCTTTTATTCAATACTAAAAAAGAGAAAAGAAGCTTTTAAAGTTTTGTTAAAAAAAATATAGCATTATTAAACTTTTTTTAAAGGAGCATTCACCATTCCGCTACAGCGTGCGAGTATAAAAAACTCATTCAGAGGAGTCAGTAGACTGGTGTTTTCTGCAAAAGTATTAGTCGAGCAGTGAATAAAATATCCTGTAAGGGATAAATCTTTTTTCAAGAAATTTTTCTAGTCTCATTAATAATAATAAAAGAGTTTAAGTTCTTACAAAATTAGGTTAATAGAAAACTTACCATATAGAATGTATCGGCCCATGGGTTTCATGAGCTGATAGCCGCGGTTGCACTCCTCGCCGCACAGGCAATCCAGCACAATATCGACACCGTCAGGTGAAATCCTACAGCAAGGAAACGATTCTACATTAGTGAATCATCATCATAATTAGTATATTGCACTGCAGGAAATAGCATAGAATATCGTTCATCATCATCATCATTACAGCCCTTCACAAGTCCTCTGCTGAACACAGGCCTCCCCCAAGGTATGCCACAAATCACGGTCCTGAGCCACCTGCATCCATCGACTTCCTGCATGTCTTACCAGGTCATCACTCCATCTAGTGGAGGGTCGCCCTACACTTCGTCTACTGGTACGAGGCTGCCACTCGAGAACCTTTTTTCCCCAACGGTTGTCGGTTCTTCGAGCTATATGGCCGGCCCATTGCCACTTCAGCTTACTAATCCGTTGGGCTATGTCAATCACTCTGGTTCTACTGCGGATATCCTCATTTCTAAGGTTATCAAGCAGAGAAACTCCGAGCATAGCCCTCTCCATAGCTCGGTGAGCGACTTTGAGCGCCCTCATACGGCCAGCAGTGAAGGACCACGTCTCAGTTCCATATGTCATCATTGGCAACACGCACTGGTTGCACAACTTAGTTTTCAGGTTTTGAGGTATACCTGACGAGAAGACGTGTCGTAATTTCCCAAACGCTGCCCAGTCGAGTTGAATCCGTCGATTGACCTCTCGGTCGAAGTTGGACTTAACTAGTCGGACTATTTGACCCAGGTAAACGTACTCGTCAACAACTTCGAGCTTAGTGCTCCCAACAACTACCGGCATAGGTGTGACATGGACATTAAACATGATCTTTGTTTTGTCCATGTTCATCTTAAGACCTATCCGTCGGGAGGCACTATTGAGGTCATTGAGCATAGTGCTTAAGTCCTCCAGCGATTCTGCCATAAGGACTATATCGTCGGCTAATCGAAGGTGAGTGATGTACCTACTCCCCATTGATGTTAACACCGTATCATTTCCAGTCCAGTAACTTGAAAACGTCCTCCAATGCAGCGGTGAAGAGTTTCGGGGATATAACGTCACCATGTCTTACACCTCTCTGCAGTTGGATAGGTTTCGTACTTTGGTTCTGTACTCGGATAGCCACCTTGGCATATATTGGAATATCGTTACAGCCTATTAAAATCCACTCCTGAACATAGGCCTCCCCCATAGATTGCCTTATAGGGGGGATATTTACTATAGTTGCCACGCTTAGCAACCGTAGTTTATTATTTCACTATTAGGAATACGTGGCTGGACACGGACACCCACGGGTTGATATGGAGTAGTGAATATTGTCCACCACATCACGATAACATAGGATGATTGGAAATATTTTCCAATATCATATCATATCACATCATATCATATCATATCATATCATATCACCACCAATATTGTGGAACTAGTACAAGAGTTTATCCAAATCACAAAATGAAGCCGGAGTTTCACCAAGTGACAACAATCGCAGGTTATACATATACATTAAACATATATAGCCTACTGTATATTTTTTTATAGGATAGGGTGACCAACAAGTACACATTCCACCTGACGGAAAGTGGTTTTAGTAACATTTAATAGTAGTAGTAAGTAGTAGTAGTAGTAACATTTATCCTTGATTACAGATCAAAATGCAGATGCATTGTCACCCGTGAGGACTAAGATGGAATGCCTCGTTTCCAATAAAAAGGGTCTCCGGTTCTCTACACTCACCATACATAACACAGCAGCGTTAAGCTGCTATTTTACGCAGGTGTTCTGTGAGAGCGTGGTCCTTTTCCGGTCAAGCCGACCCATTATAAACTATACTACTAACACAGGTTCAGCATTTCTCTACCACGTAGTAGATCAAAATGGTTCGCGCGAACAAGGGCAATTCTCAACAATCTAAACCTTAACAAAATGCTATTTTCATCAGGTACTCCACATTTCATCATCATCATGGTCATGTATCCTATCCAAATCCGCTGCTAAAAATAGGCATCCCCAAAGATTGCTTCATACCTAGTTATACTTGCCATGTTTGCCACGAATAGCAAACGAAGCACTACACAGTGAATTAGCAGTTTGGATTCACGAAAGGTGCAGTTTATTAATTACCAATTATCATGCTTGGCAGCATAAATATTATGGTTGGGGGAACTCACAGAATGCGACTGGTTTGTTTGCTAATTTATCTATTGGTAGCTCAGATGATTAGCGCTCTAAATTTCACAGTATGCGATCAAACCGGGTTCGATCCCTGCCGGCACCAATGAAATTGTTAATTGCAATAAAACATTGTGAGGAATGTGCATGTCTAAGATATAAGAAAAAGTATTTCGAAGACATGTGAAGTTCGCCAACACGCATTGGTACAGCGCGGCGGACAATTAATCGTACTTGCTCTAAAACGCTCTAGAAATGAGCGGTGACCCGTGCCCAGGCGTGGAAGTATAGGCCGTATTTTTAACTTTTTATCTAATGCATCCATCAAATTCAATCTGTAAATTCTAATATTTTAATAAATAATTCAAAATGGCTCAAAAGCAACCATTGTTAGATTTTTATCACAGTAAACGGATTCAAACAAATGGTAAGAGCTCCGAAGGTTTTGTAATAAAAATGGCTGAATCACAGGGAATGATTCTAAGCCCGTTTGTATTTTGTACGTTCGATTGAATTTTTATCAATAGTTATTTGCGTGTATCGGTTCATTTACTTGTACTAGTGAAGTACTGAAATGACTTGAGCATGAGTATTTGACTTTAGTTTTCGTTTCGTTAGAAGTTGAAGTCAAGTGTTACTGCCAGTATCATCAATAGTCATTATTAAAACATAGAGAACTTTTTGAAAATCATTACTGACTTTACAAAATATGTTTCTGCATATAGTAAATATTAAGAAATATGTAAAGGCGAACTTTATACATAGCGTGTTAACACAGTCGATTGTTTTATTTTCGTACACCCACACGTCCACGGACCTAATAAAATCGATTTTTCGATAAACCTTTCCTTCTATCTCCCTCGCGAGCATTACTTAGAACTGTCTGTTTGTTTATATTAAGATTGTGTGGCTCGGATTGTTTACGCTACAAAGAGCTAAACCGTTATAAAAATATCTTTGTCTATTTACGAGAATTAAATGCCTTGCGGTTGTTACGAAGCAGCTGCCCTAAGGAGCGAGATATATACGGAACAATTAATGTCCACGGTGTCCGGTTTAATTGGACCTTAGATTTATCATCCTTTCTGAATGAACATACGACACGAGACCTTAAGTAGAGAAATGAGATAGAGACCAAAATAATTTGGTCACGTTTGAATAACACAGGCTTGTATGGTTGGGACTGAAATATGTGGCTGTAATAACAACCAATTAACAAAGCATGGGATCTAGAACAATTGGTATTTGCTCGGTAAAAATGCGGGATCTTTGAATGAATAAAATCCAATTAACTGTAGCTGTCATAATCAGACAGGATTAAAGGCGCCTTAAAAGACATTAGTCACGCGGGAAGTTAATGTAATGGAAATAATTGATAGGCGTTGGAATGCGTCAGTAATTAGGTCACTTTTGTAATGTTGTAAAGGTACTCTGGAAAATCTCAGCAAAATCAATATTTACTCTTATAATACAAACACGTCAAAGCTTTAAATAAATTTTTGTTAAAGACACGTAATGCATACAAGATGTCATTCGTGAACCAAAGGGCTCGGCGACTGGCTTATATTTTTAGCACTCTGATTTCACGATTTCATTTCTTCATTTTTGGATTTTACTTAGATTTATTCATGATCTGAGTCATTACACTGTTTATTTTAATCTTTTATTACACATAGTACCTTTTATTTACACGCAGTAATGTTAACAAACTTGCGTATCTTAATATCTAGTTAATTTATAGTATTTTGACACGACTGTGTAAATTGTTTGGTTTCTTAATATTAATTCAGTTGATGGTAGAGTTCCGTTACTGCGTAGGAGTATCTAAGCAGAAGTTCAGTACGTTCCTAAGTTTTGGTTAGTTGGGTAAAGATTAATTACAATACCAGCCGATTAAGTATTTCACTTTCCCCAGAAAAAAAAGTTAAAACAGCTGTTGCCGTCTTAGTACAGATTGTGTCCATTGACTGCAGTAGCCATTTACAACTGCTATAACTCGTTTGAAACTCCAGTATTACAAAAAAAATAGTGAACATTAAATTAAAGTCATAAACTATGCCGAACAATTCGCAAAGCTAATAATTTGATTTCGATATTGAGTGACGACATGGTCTGACAGGAAGACAGGAAGAGTTGAGATTAACGAAATTAAGGGACAAGTGAACGCTTATTGCTACTTTGTGGCATACCTTGGGGGAGGCCTATGTTCAGCAGTGGACTTGTGAAGGGCTGTAATGATGATGATGATGATGATGAACGCTTATTTACTACCGCCACACACTACATACGGAATTCCCGACGGATTCCGAAACGGAATTCCGAAACGGAAAAAACGGGTCGACCACACACCTGCGGAATCGCGTAATGCCCGCAAAATTCCGTACGGAAAACTGCCGTAGGTGTGTGACGGGTCATTTCTATGGACTTACTGCGTTCGGAATCCCGAATCGGAATTCCGAAACGGATTCCCGAAACGGAATTCCGTATGTATGTGGCGGGCCTTATAGTATAAAAAAACAGCCATCAGGTAAACAAGGAAAATATTTTTACTTACTTTCTGACTTCGTTGGTGTAATCGCTGCCCCTCTCAAGGAGGTGATCTATGTTATTATTGTTAGCCTTCAGCGCTTCGTGTTTGGACTTGGAGCACACGCCGAAGACAGTCACGTTCTCCACTGTCTTCGCAAGCTGCGCAACGGCTTGGCCCTGATGGAAACACAACATATTTTAAGTCTTTCTCAGTGGTCAGTTTTCAATTCACTCAGTTTTACCTTTACTGACGGTATTTAACCTTTCAATGGTTCCGACCGTGTAGGTCGGATCCGACCAAGGCGATGTTCCGTCAAAATTCAAGCCGTCGGATCCGACCGCACCCACCCACAGTACTTTAAACTTATATTTAGAGACTACTTTTCTATGAAGAAGTTTGGCATTATAGAATTAATACAAAATTCTTTATCCTGTGGTCTAAACAAAAGTCAGTTACGCTATGTATTTTTATTTTTATTCTACTGTCAATTTACGACCACTCGGGATTTGACGGACGCATGCGACTCGACTCTGCATGGGAATTTTATGGGGTATTGAAGGGTTAAAAAATACAAATAAAAACGTCATCGTCGACTAATTTTTATACAAATACTTGATAATAGATACTTTAAAAAATGTGAATTTTTCCAATGGTACTGATAACTATCAGAAAGCTAACAACTTCTGGTTTTATAGAATACAGAACAAATTAAAATTATCTATATTCAGTAACATGGAAATGACAAAACAAAAATGAATAACTTAAACGCATTAGAAACATTTTACACCTTTTAAAAAATAATACGTTTATATTTATTTACCTATAATAAAATTTCTCATTATAATATAATAATAGTCAGTCATTAAATAAAAACTTACATTAAAACACCTAAACAAATTAATATGCCTATGGCGGCTTTACATGACTGCCTCGTAGTTACTGCTCGCTACTGGTACTAAACCTAGTTGCTGATCATGAGGTTCAAGGATTGAAGCCCGGATCTGGCCAAAATCAATTATTTTATTTAAATCTTTATTCTCTAGTTAATTCTCAGTAGCAGGCCGGACTCAGGAAATCGGCGATGTTTCACCCTCGTGACTCGGAAAGCATTAGGTTAGCCGTTGGTCCTGCGCCTGACCTCTCTCTCGGGTTGTGTCAGATTATCTTCCCATTGGACTAAGAGAGTGAGGGAATATAGTGAGTGTACCTGCAGTTACGCAAACATTCGGACACTATAATCCTGCCCTGTGTAGATGGCTAGTCTCTCTCTAGAAATGCGGTCTGGTGGACATATTATTATTATTATTGCTTATTTCTCGAGTTATGCAATAATTGGGTATAGGTGAAAGAGAATCCCTACCAGTGGAGATTGACTAGTATGGATAGATAGAACGGGCAAGACTTTGCATCTACAAATAACGTTTTATGCTTTATTCCAATATGAGGTTTCTCTTCATTTCTCCTTGAAAATACCTTTTAAATTAAGTCAGTTCGAAATTATTTTTGTCGAAGACCTGTGTTGTTTTACACAGTACCTATTTTTTCAATGGAAATAATTGTTTTAACTGAAATTAATTATGTACGACAAAAATATTGTTATGTAATGTAATACCTATAAAAATCATATTTTGTTTAAATCGCTCAAGACAACAGTTCACTGACATGCGGGCAATTTGTGACGTAATAGAGGAAGCACGATGATTCCAGAGCTAACAAGGATTTTTCTCACCCAATTTACTCAGGCAATTAGACAATTTCTTGCATTGTTAGCGTAACTTATCATGGGACGTGTGCACACATTAGCGGCGGCCACCTTTGTTACATAGCCTCTAATTGTGTCGGGTTTTTATAACATTTATACGAATGTTTATGATATATTTGCTTCTGGGATAAGTTATCATATATCGCTACTTAAGCTGTCAATTATACTTCTAATCTAAATCTATAACCATTTCTTTCAAAGCGTCGTCGTGGCATGAGACCCACGCTGAAGTTACATTATGATTGTAGCACGAATGGGTCAGCTCGACCTGGGAAGTACCACGCTATCACAGAATACCAGCGTAAAATAACAGCTTATGCGAAATACTGCTGTGTTTCGTATGATGAGTGTCGAGGAGACCCTCTTTCACCGGAAACGAGACATTCCATCTTAGTCCTCAAGGGGTGACAGCGCATCTGCGTTTTGATTCTTAACCGAGGATAAATGTGGATGTCTATAACACATACAGCATCTAATTACCATCAGATGGACTGTATGCTCGTTTGTCACCCTCATTCTGTAAAAAAAGATACTCCTTTACCTAGATACTAAACCTAAAGCTATACACGAATACTATTTAAAATATAAAAAAAACATGGTGTGCGCAGTTCACATGCAGTCGAACTGAAAGCTTCACAAAAGGAGACCGAAATAAAAGGAAACACTGTAATACTGTATTCTATCTCACTCTTTTACAGGCTAAATCATATTTATAAATGTTTGTCCCTTTTTGGTGTCCCTTTTTGTTTCATCGAGTTTTCAAGTCACAACGATCCTATAAAAGTTTTCATTTCAAATAGGAAACAATTTTGTAACGTAAAAGTATTTCTTAAAAGTAGTAATAAATATTTGTTACGTATATAAATATATAATACTTCTAGTGGGCAGAATAATTCCATGCTCTAGCAATATAACTTAACTTTTTGAATATCAATTTTTAATATAAAACAGTCTGTCATAAGTTAACTGTGCAATGTATGCAGTTAAGATTGAATAAGCATAACATTATACTGGATAAGTAATTACAGTAATTTTTAATTACTCATCCAGTATAATTATGTCATAAAATTTATTACAGCAGGGCCCGATGTAAGAGTCAGACATTGCAAAGGTCATCAGGTTTTATAGTTAGTTTAATAACTTTTTCCACCGAACTCGTTAAGTTTTTAACTATAATTACTTCATTAATATAGAATGTTACTAACCACACCGCCACCAGCGGAATGCACAAGAAGACTCTTGCCAGGAGTCAGGTTAGCCATCTCAAACAGCAGCAGATACGCAACCACGTAGTTAGTGGTGACCGCCACTGCATCCAGGGCTGTCATACCCTCTGGCAACGCGTAAACGTACTGAGCTGGGACGGAAACCAGCTCAGCCCAAGCCCTGTACTCCGGCAGTGCCACAACTTGATCGCCAATCTGTTGATAAATTATTAGTTATAAAAATCGAAAATATCTGTATGCAAATACCGCAAGTGTAAAGCTAGTCACAGATTACACAGATACGATAATATTATTGTATCTGCATATAAAAACTTAATTAATCTGAAAGTATCATACACTACGCAAATACGACAATATACGAAATTATACATTCATTCGAAATCCTTCACATTTACTAGACATGGTTTTGGAGCAGATTGTTTATACAGTGTTATCGACACCGAGTTAATGTATATTCTAGATTTGCTAGGCAGCTCGTAAGAATAGGATTCAGATTTTGATTTATTACACGTGTTTCATAAGCATTTACTAATAGGCGAAGAATTTGAATACACCGACATAACAAAGCTTAAAAAGCCAGAGGTGGATTTAATCGCATTTTTTCAGCGACCTACCTGTATTTATCTGCAGGTAAAATCCTATACTTACTATATTTTTATCTGCAGATGTCACCTGCACATATGTTTGTATGAGCAGATAATTTTGTCACCACCTTTCAAAATAGGTCGGTGCTTACAGATACTCAACGATAAAATATAAATTATCTGCGCTATGTGTCATTGAATTTCATAGAGAGCGGTATTGGAAGATATGCGCTCAGATACAGATATCGTATCTGCGTAGTGTGTGACTAGCTTAAGAATATTCACTATAGTTATCGTAGCGTGGGTGTCGTAGAAAGCGAAAGAAGGAAACAAACCAGAAGATGGTCATCAGCGTCTTACCAACCACGTAATGTTTGGAAACAAATCGTATAAAATAAATCAAACATGTTTTGTTGGTGGTGGCATTCGCACTCACAATAACTGTAAAATTTTCAACAGATAGTCAAACTTATCTTTCAACAAGACAATATTTCTATAAATTTGATTTCGAACATTTTGTTTCGGTAGTTATAAAGATATAATATAGTTAAAAAAAAGTAATGTACAATAAACTGCCAAACATATTTCATTACAACACGTTCTTTGACTATGCAAACGCTTTTTGATACATTGACAGCAAACAGTGTTTAAAACATGTTTTTTTTTTGTGAAAAAAATGTTTTAAACACTGTTTTCTCACTCACGGTAATAACAAATAGAAAATAAAAAAATAGGGTTGCCAACTCACCTAACAATAACTCACCTACCAAGCGTGGCAACAATGGCAAATATATCCCCTAAGAGCTTATCTATGGCGGAGGCTTATGTTCAGCAGATGACTTTCATAGGCTGGAATGAATAAATGATCCACACAGAATTTGATTTATTATGTTGTGTTCAACAGAATATAAACAAAACCAAAAAGACTTAAAAAAAATTGTACGTGTCCATAAATTAGAGAATAAGGATTTAGGTGAGAACTGTATTGTATAAACGTCGTGAGTTAGACGAACACTATGAATATTCCCCTTTTTTTAAACATACGCCTCGTTTGTTAGTAAGTTGATTTTGTTTTAATTTTAAAATATATTGTCGTTAAAGATTTAAGAATAATAAATAATGAAGTGAATCATTTATGAATAATAAATATTAAAGTACAAGAACTAAAAGATTAAAAAAATACCAGATATGATCGTATCACAATCTTATTACAAATTAGCTTTTATCCGCGACTTCGCACGCGTTGGCTTAAATTTGGAAACAACAAATAATACTATTTCGTACCAAAACTAGCAAAACTGGATGAGAAAACTTGTATAGACGATACCTCCGTAGTCCGTATATGTGTCTATATTGGACGTAGGAAATTATTGAAATTTGGCAATATTATATGCTACAGAAACGCATAAGTGAGTTTATCAGAGTTGCATACGTCTAGCAACACCTTTTTTACATCGGGCACGTTTTCCGATGTGTCTTTATAAAGGGAAAATTGGAATCAGAAATGCGTTGTTTACATAGTACTCATAATGAAAGTTGATATAGTTTTGACAAAATAATGTTGAATTTCATGGTTTTTATTAATATTTGCCGCATTGAATATTGATAAGCTTCATAAAATACGTGCCAGTATTTTTTTACGTTCGAGTAAATTTCATAATTTGATGTATATAATATATGTAAATGTAGCTCCATTTACGGTGAACTTGTGAGAACTAAATTCATGAACGGGAGTAGAAATTATATAATATTGTATAATAATAGCGTTTATGTTTTTCCTTATGAAATGATGATTGTGATTTTATATTTCTTTACCTAAAAAATATTTGGTTTTGAGACGCATTTAATGATAAAAATATTGTGTATCAGTTTATACAAACGAATTTAGTACTAAAGCTATTGACTATAATATGGCTATAAAAACACACAATATAAAATAACTATAGAACCAATATCTCGTAAAACATCTCGGTTAATATAAATCTAAGAATTCATGCAGACCAAGCTATGTTCACTGCAAGTATATATATTTTGAAGCCGAAGCGGTCACAGGCCGGTTATGAATTTTCATAATATGACTTCATGATATTAACGATATAACATGCGTTAATTAATATAAGTTGTAGCCTGTTTCGGTTTCTTTACAGGTCATAACAAAAAAATAAGTACGTTCATAATACGCCAATTAATACGTCACATCCTCCCATTATTATCAAATATAAAACTCGCTATCATTAACATAAACATTTCCTTTCCACTGCAAGCAAACAAATACATAATTTATAACTGTAGGTTTTCTAAAACCAATCATATATTATGATAGGCCCTAGGAACGTTGCAGGTTTGACTCACGTTTAGATTTATTAACACGCAAAAGAGCGTAACGAAATAACACTTTAGGCCATTAGAACATCTTAAAGTACCTAACTTTGTAACTGATCTGATTTTTCTACACGACTTGATATAATAAACAAGATTATTATGGTTTAGGTATTTGGTATTAGGTAACGCTTTCCACGGTAAATAACATTTTTTTTCCTTTTTTATTATTAGCATATATCCAACTGTTTCAAATTTTACACAGCGAAACCAAAATGTACAAACGTAGATGAAGCTTTAACATTACTTTTACGTCAAAACTATTTAAGCTAACTTTTCCAACGTTTTGTTTGCGTTAACTTTCAATCCAATAATAATCAAGTAAATCTTAGGATTCCTATGTATGGTTTGTAAAATTTAATGAATATTTTTGGATCATCAGTCTCTATTTATAAGTCAAAAATCATCAGTAGACCTGTGCAAATACAACAAAACTTGTTAATATTTTTTTTTCAATGATCTTTACCTTGAAATTGGTGACGCCCTCGCCAATTTGTTCAATCTCACCGGCGCATTCGAAGCCAAGGATGAACGGTGTCTTGGGCGGAGAATCGATAGCACCTTGCCGTACAATTAAGTCTTGGAAGTTTAATCCACTGTAACAATAACAATAATATAAATAACAATCACTAGGAATAGTTAGTAAATAATAAAAAGTTGGGCAAAAATTATAGTTGAAAATTAGAATAATTTACCGTTTGGTAACGTTGCAACATTGCTTAGGTTTTTTTCACTGCAATATTGCTGGTCATGGGTTCGATTTCCAGCGGAAACAAGTATTTCAATGGCCCATAAGTTATGTAAAATATCAGAAAAGGGAAATTCATAGCATGAGGCCATAATACACTTAACACAAATCGGGGCTATCCGAAGACAGTCCTAACATAATGAAATACTTATGAAGGAATATAAAATCATTTTGATGCTACAAAGACAAAAATATTCAAAAAGCGATAACGAACAAACAATTAAAATGTGGTATTGTAGTTTAATAGTGAAGAAACTCCACCACTCCAGAACCACTCGGAAGTAAGAGCCCCGGGAAGCTCAGTCGACCGTGCTATCCTCGACTGCACTACGTTGTGTGGCGTGCTGCTTCCCTTCTCTCCCGTAGCGCAGACGAGGGTAGCCCGAATGACGGATAAAATTCACTTATTAGAGTCATATTATTTGCGAAGCCCAAATAATATCTATAATATTTATGTATTTAGAAATATATAAGTATGTTTATCAGTTGTCTAGTACCCATAACACAAGCTCTGCTTAGCTTGGGACTAGATGGCGTTGTGTGTGATAGTTGTGGAATATTATAAAAAAAAATATGAATCTAATACATAAATTTTGAATGCGCTCAAGCTTACTAAGCTGCTCCTCGGTAATGTCAAGATAGCAAATATCAGCATAGTCAAGTATAGGCATAAGTAGAGACTAGGCGAGCGTAGCTTTAGTTGCTGTGGGAAGAAAATTACATAATCTACGTAAAGAGCTTAACACAGCAAACATTTTTCGAATAACCTCATTAACTTGTGAGGTCGAATACATACAGGAGTCGAGATACAACCCCATGTTTTTAACCTTGTTACTGTAAGGGATTAGAGTGCAGTCTAGTATAATAGGAAGTAGGGAAGACCAGTAAATTTTTCCAATTATCTAGAACTACCGATGACAATGACCTGAGTTTTCTCAGGATAAATCGTTAAACCATAATATTTACTCCAGTTCGAAATAAAAGTCAGATTAGCGGGCTGAGTATATATAGATTTGGAGATCATCAGCATATAAGTGGTAGGAAGAGGACAAATTATGACTTATAGAGTTAATGAAAATTGCAAACAGGAGAGGAGACAACACGCCACCTTGTGGTACACCAGCATCTGTGGTAGTCCAGGTGGAAAAAAATCTCTTGCACCTGAATGTGCCGTCGGCGACCAATCAAGTAACTTCGAAACCAGTCAACTACAGTTGGAGATATAATAAATAGCTTGTTGAGAGAGTGCAGGATGCCTAATAAGATATCAAAATCCACAGTATTAAATGCGTTACTTAAATCAAGCAACGTCAGAATGGTAAGCTTTTGTTTCTTCGTACCATACCGAATATCATCAGTCATTTGTAAAAGTGCAGTAGTCGTACTATAGCTAGGACGGAAACCGGATTGGAAAGGATTTAAAAGATTATGTTTTAAAAGACACGTGCTTAATTGATTGTGCACAAGACGTTCTAGAACTTTGGAAAGGAAAGGCAAAATAGAGATAGGCCTATAATCAGAAAAACTAGAGGGATAAGTCTTTTTCGAAAGAGGAACTATAAATGCATCTTTCAAAGCTGAAGGAAAAAGCAGACTTCAGTGAATTATTCAGGATGGAAGTGATTATAGGTAAAAGGAGATCAATGAGAGGGATGACCATTTTCCGACTAATGTAGTCACTACCAATCGAACTTGAATGCATGGACATTATGGCTCTCACTGTTAAATTGGCTAAAATTAAAAGCAGGGGTGTCCGGAGTGGGAGCTTTTGAAAGAGAATCCAAAGTATTATGTTTTGCTTTATCGTTAATGCAAGACGAAGATGAGAAATGCAAATTAATTTGAATGAGATCAAAGTTGTGGTGAGTCAGATTTTGTAATATATACACTGCTCCGTTTTTCCGTTTACAAAAATAATTTCAATACAACCAGATCCGAACTACTGCCACTAGCAGATATTGTTTTGTTCTAATTTTCAATCCGGTCCAATAACTGATTGCAAATAATAATACTCAAATGTATACATTACGGATTATATCGCATTTAATTTAAACTTTTTATTTCTAGACGTGTCTATTTTCAATAAACCCGTGAGGCATTATTAACTTTTTTTGGTAGTATGAAAAATGCATAAACATAATATGCGCTGCGACTATCCATTGTTTTCTATTAATAACTTCAGACTTAAACAATGCCAGACGATAGAACGAGTAAACTGTTTATTTTATTTCTATCGCGGGTTTCCTCCACTTCAGACACCAGACACCTTCATTCATTGTCTCATCACTGTTACGTTGGTTAAGTTAAAACGGAAGTTTTGCCATGAATGTTTCCATTATATGTATTTAACTAAAACCGACCACTGTTAAAAATGAACGTCTAACGTCTTATTATGCTTGTTTCCTCTTCGTTATAATTTGTAATCATTATAATGTGTTTCCTTTTCATTACAGCTTGCAATCGAACTTAGAATAAAAATACTCTTCGGGCTGATTTTACTATCATCAGACAAAAACCATCCATTATATATATACATATAACTATGTATATTAGGTATATATACTATATGTATAGGTAGGTATAATGTATGACCATTAATACCAAGTTACGCCCAATTGACTTGAAATTTAGTATGGTTACTCATTTTGCAATGTAGATCACTAAGAACGGTGGAACGGTGGTAAGTATTTTATATCCACTTTATTATCGTATATTAGATATCGTGCGCCCAGCGAAGAGGGCGGATATCAGCTAATAAAATATACAAGATGTAAGTGTAAACACCGTAATACATATATGTAATTTTTAATTTATATTATGTTGTATATTTATTTATTACGAATAAGTTTTAGCCGATGATTGAAAAATCAGCCTAATACCTTTAAAATTAGAACGTGCATTAAAAGAATTTTTCTTCTCACACGTCTCATATAGAAGTATAAAAAAATCTTTTATTATTACTACGGCACATGTATTTGAAAGTTTGTAAGTTACCTCCTTGACTTAGTTTTTAAGTCTCTAAGTTAAATTTCTCTCAACATATTCTTAAATATTGTATGGATGGAAACAAATATTTTGAAGTTAGATTATGAATGATTCATTCAATTATTATTCAACATAGCCCTTGTTTTTAAGTCTCTAAGTTAAATTTCTCTCAACATATTCTTAAATATTGTATGGATGGAAACAAATATTTTGAAGTTAGATTATGAATGATTCATTCAATTATTATTCAACATAGCCCTTCAATTTGTTAAGGATCTGTGTAGCGTTCAATATGGTAACACATCGCCTAATTAATGGCGCGAGGCAAGGCTGAATGCGGCAGCCGCTTATTATAATGCGCCAGGATACAGGCACGATCGATAGAGAAGCTCATATTTAAAATTTTGAATATTAATACACACCGATGTATCAACCGACATCAGTATGTACTCTGTTCTGACGTGCGATAACCATTGTTATTTTCTAGGGGACGTGTCCACAGCGAGCAAAAATATCGTTCGTAAATACGTGTATGTATTCTACCGAATACCAAAATGTTGTTATCCATACATATAAATAAAATTGTATGTGTGTCTGTTTGTAATATTAAAATAACTGCCTCTTATAAAGCTCAGTTTAACATGGGGGGGGGGGTATATTGCCATAGTTGCCACGTTTGGCGAGCGGGTTGGCAATTGCAGTTTTTTTTGTTGTACAGTTGTAGGTAGCAGGGTTATGCTCGGGGTTTCCCTGCGTGATAAACTCAAAAATGAGCATATTCGCAGTAGAACCAGAGTGATCGACATAGCCCAACGGATTAGTAAGCTGAAGTGGCAATGGGCCGGCCATATAGCTCGAAGAACCGACAACCATTGGGAAAAAAGGTTCTCGAATGGCAGCCTCGTACCGGTAGGCGTAGTATAGGGTGATCCCCCTCTAGATGGAGTGACGACCTGGTAAGACATGCAGGAAGTCGATGGATGCAGGTGGCTCAGGACCGTGCTTTGTGGCATTACTTGGGGGTTTGGGGAGGCCTATGTTCAGCAGTGGACTTGGCTGTAATGATGATGATGATAAAGCTCAGAGGGTTATTTGCATGTTATTAAGATAAGAAATAAATAGGAGCAATTATTAAAATGTTTGTCAATATGTCTCTTTTCTGCCAAGCTTTACGAACAGATAGATAGCAATGCCACAAGGAGTCTAGACTATATTTTTTCTGAAAAACTATTTTTTTTTGAAATAACAAAAAATATAAAGTTGCCTTTGATTACCTTAAATATAAATAAGGACTCATTAATAGATCATACCCAGGCGAAGATGGAGCGAGTTGCTAAAATTTCATACACACAATAGAATACAATAGAACACAATAGAATAGAGCTTATGATTACGCGATCACCTATCCTATGTGACACAAATGAACTAAAACTACAATTTATTTATTTTTTTGACAGAAACAATAAACTAACAGATTTGTAGGCATTTATTATAACGTTGCTAAGCTATAACCCTGGCTGTGTATTTTTAAAAGTTTACAGTTTTCCATCCCAGACAGAACAGTACAAAAGTAAAGACCTAAAAGGTATTGAAATGGAATTTTGATAGAAAATGTTAAACTTCCTTATTAATAAACTAAATCAAAAATAAGATAAAACATTTAGAAAATATTGCACAACATATTTAATTACAAAAATTAATTCATAATGCAATCTTAATACCTTTAAAACATAAATGAACCTTTAAGCGAACTTATTAAGACTATTTTGTATAAATTAAAAAACAAATCAAATTCTTGCAGTAAACTATTTAATAAATTGACGAATGATATGTTAATGAAAAATTGGATTTCGCAATTTTAGATGATTCATCGTACGCGAACTTGTAATTGTAAGGTATTGTATCTAGGTAACATAGGTACTACGCTTGCCCGAAACATCCAAGATTAAGTAACGTTAAACACTGTGTAAGTAAGCTTTACCTATTATTGAAATCATTTGCAAATTGACTTTTGAAATTTTGTTATTAAAGACCGGGGGCATAACATTTTTGTTATAGAATAGTGTTTACATTAAAATGGTGGCACATTCCAAACATACCCTGGCCTTAACAAGAATTACTTGGCAAGTGTAATCGATATTGTCTTTTTCACGACATATTGCGTAGACATGCGACACAATGGCTCCCTTTGTCGCCTGTTATACATTGTTTACATTTTTCTTGTTAATATTGTTGACGCAGATTACCCGTGAGTATGTGAATCCATATTCTGATTCTGATTGTCGGTGGAAAATAGATCTTTACGAGTCACCAGCATGGCAAATTAAGGAAAATCAACCTACGTTATCATACATACTTCATATTTTACAAGTGCACAATTTTTTATGTGATAGAGCCACGCGGCCATGGGTCAATGGAATGGGTCGGCTGGACAAGGTAAGAATCACGCTCTCACAGAATACCAGCGTAAAATAGCAGTTTAATGCTGCTGTGTTTCGTATGGTGAGTGTAGTGAACCGGAAACATGTTTACTGAAATATAAGCATTCTATTTTAATCCTCAGGTGTGATAACGCAACTCTATTTTTATTCGAGGATGAATGTGTGTTTATGGGCCACAGCATCCATCCTTAGATGAACCGTATGCTCGTTTGGCAGTCTTATTTTATAAAACAAGACATAAAATGTATATGTAGCGTTTAACAAATGGATCATAAAAATTCAAGTTTTGCGGATGTGTGCAAGAATATACTTTTTAACATCATCATTATAACTACACTGCTGAACATAGGCCTCGCCCGGGGAATCACAACGTCTGCCCACCCTTTTACCTCGCTCCTCATCCTGGGCCTCATGCTTAAATCGACTTTCTGCATCTTGCCAGATCGTTACTTAATGTAGTGGGTCCCGCTCTAGATTTCGCTCACCGATATGAAATTAGTTCTTGGTTCAAGGTTTCAAGAAATAAAATTAGTTCTTGGTTCTTAGTGCTATCTGGTAGGCCTCAAGATGGTTTTGATCTGCGACTTAGCTACGCTTTCGTCATATACATATGTCAACCTTATTACACAAAGTCCGAGTTATCCATTGCTTTGTACGCTGTCCAAAGGAATTTTCAACCCTAAGTGTCAGATATTTCCCGCCTATGTGTAATTTAGCGCTACGGCATTAGTATATTATAACTATTATGTCTTAGGTTTCTTAAATGTTACTATTCCATGTTGTTCTAATATGATGGTGGGTTTTACTTTTTTGTCTATGGAAATAACTTTAAAAATTTCAAATAACATTTCATAATTTTCATCTAGAGTTTCTCTGCGTGATAGACTCAGAAATGAGGATATCCGCAGTAAAACCAGAGTGACCGACATAGCCCAACGGATTAGTAAGCTGAAGTGGCAATGGGCCGGCCATATAGCTCGAAGAACCGATAACCGATGGGGAAGAAAGGTTCTCGAGTGGCAGCCTCGTACCGGTAGGCGTAGTGTAGGGCGACCCCCCACTAGATGGATAGACGACCTGGTAAGACATGCAGGAAGTCGATGGATGCAGGTGGCTCAGGACCGTGCTTTGTGGCATTACTTGGGGGAGGCCTATGTTCAGCAGTGGACTTGTGAAAGGCTGTAATGATGATGATGATGATGATCTAGAGTTTTTGCTTTAGGATCAACTAATATCTTTAAGTATCTAATTTGTATAGACTCTATTTTGTTAAGATACGATGGGAATGTAAGTCTATATGCACCTACCTACTCGTAAGCTACTCGTATATCCGATTGTTGCATCTGCCAGTGCATTATACATGCCACTGTATTATACAGCATACACATGATTCCTCGGGTCACAACATAACTTTATATTATTCAGTTTACTTAAAACTGTCCTAAGACTGTTACACACTAGTTAACCATGCAAGTCCCATGTCGATTATCTATAACCAACCATAAATATTTATAGTTCGTTACACATTGTAGCTTTTCGCAGTGGCAAAGAGAGCTTAACCGATCAGTATGCAGGCAATCGTAAGTGTGGCCCATAAGAGCTATTATCTACAGTTTATGTTTATTTATTAGCAAAAGTTGTCATGTTCGAGGATTACCGTGTTTTCATCCTCTCTTCGGACCTCAAATAATCATGTTATATACTAGCGCAACTTGTCTATCTCTTTGTCCAGCTTTAGGATCTTCTCGTCAGGTTTCTGGTGCGTGCGTTAAATGTTGTCAGGTCGAATCGTTGAAGGTAGCAATCGAAACTATTCTCGAGATTCTTAGCCTGTATATATCTTATTTATTTGTATATAAATACGTATATTATATGAATGTGTTTGTATATGTAAGAATGTATATCTATGTATTATATTAGTGTATTTTATATGAATTTTTTATTATATTGCTTTAGTTTAGCATGTAATACCATTAATGTATTGCTTATTTAACCTAATGTTCTTTCCATTTCCGGCACTTATCACATTTTCGCCACACGTCCTGGGTTAATTGGGAGTGAATCGAGTGAATGTTAAAAGCCTTGAAGTCCGCCCTTCGTATATAACTTACAGCTTACAAATAAATATAAATGTTATAACTTATAAGCTTATAACATTAAAAAAAATCGAAGTTTGAAGTTGGCTCAAACCATAACGCATGACGCATAATGGGGTCAATTTATTTTCATAATCTTCGATCAATAATATACTTTACGTATATAATTGATCGAAGTTCATAATGAATGCCAGTAATCATTGTTTACTTATTTTAATTTGTTATAAGTTCGATTCACTGCAGTTGCAGGGGAAACGTCCGTGTACGGACGGTCCCCCCGTGTTAACCAACGCGACGTCCACGTCAATATTCATGTTATAGCCCGGGTGATTCTGAATAATTACGTAATATGGGAGTGGATTTAGTCGACATGTGCTGCGGTGTCGCCCTGCAGGCGCGCCCGCATATATTTATTGAATTGAACTCGGGTACCCACTACGGTTTTATTAGGAAAAAAACTGTCGTCCGTTCTCATTGGTGCGCTCGTACCCGTATCGTGGGTCGGAATGTTAATCCGCGATTATCTCCCAGCGTCGACTTCGATTCGGCTGCAACTTGTATTGAATTTAACAGACGGCATGCTACCTGTTCGTTTATTCAACAACGACTCGATTGACTCGGTCCTATATTGATAATTTGTACTTTGTAACAACATGTGTCCCTTGACTCAGGTAGAGGATTACTTTTGTGTAGTTCAAATATAATAATCAATTATTTCGCTACAAGAATAATAAAAATTTATGCTATTTTCGTTTTCTTACAATTGTTAACGCAACCGTAATTATTTCAGTAGGTAACATACTTAGTCACCATTGTTACCAATGGCGTGCCAAGACCTCGTGTCAATTAGGCCTTGAGCTCGATAGTATAGGTACCTCGTTTCCCCTCAGCACCACCACCGCAATGTCAATAACCCCGCCCTCCTTCGGTTATCTTAATGACCTTCCCCTTTTTAATATAGTCCTAAAATTTAGGTACAGAGTTAATTTTTAGCAAATTCCTGAAGAACAAAGAAAACCTGACGATCTAAAAATAAGTTATAAGGTTGTTTTTTCCTCCCAACAAAAGCTTAGACTTGCCTTGGAATAAGTAAAAATATATCATCAAGATATGTTAAACTTTTAATGCTACAGAATGATTGCAACTATATATTGAATATTTTTTGCATTGGCAACACAGAAGCCCAATATATAATCATATTACTTTAATTACATTTCCAGCACAAATCGCAACCATAGCACAACGATAACACGATTAATGCACCGCGTAGGATTTCTACTCACGCAATCCAAATAGCTTAACGCTTTATTAAACAGCTGAATATTAGAGAACCGTTCTTTATAAATTATTCTACACTCCCTCGAGTATTGAAATTTTAAAACGATATTCACCCCTAGTTCTAGGCAATTTAAAATTGCAGCAGGGTAGAAATGACGCGACACTGGCGACGACACGCGGAGTCGATTGTCGCGACGCTGTGGCGTCGCTTCGGGCGCTATGTCTAGCCCTAAGTTTATGGGACAATTAGCAGCAGTAACGCAATGACTAAGGTCGGCACACGACATGTAATTTTCCTTGCCTAATGGTAGGAATACATTGATTTTTTCTAATATAGACTATTTTAAATGTTAATAACTCAAAAAATGTATCACATGTGTAATTTCATGCATTCGTAAGATATCGTTGCTTCTTCGATGCCAATCGACATCATCGCAAAAAAAAATTCGTCAAAGAGCATTTCATTACCATGTCAGTATTAAAACTTTTTTCTCTCTTGGAAAAGGAAAGCGTAGGATTGTGTTTGTAATGTTCTCGTACGTAGTCGATTGTATAAACAAGTTTATATATTATGTAGAGTCACAATTAGAGAGTTTTACCGCCACCAATAATACACCCGTCTTTCGTAGTGTATTGGTGTTGGGGGTAGTTGTAGCATTGGGCTTAGTGGCAGCGGTGATAGTGCACAAAATTGAGGGTAGGTGTTATTTTTACCAGGTAAGACACA
This sequence comes from Parnassius smintheus behrii, assembly GCA_036936625.1. Lineage (NCBI taxonomy): Eukaryota > Metazoa > Arthropoda > Insecta > Lepidoptera > Papilionidae > Parnassius > Parnassius smintheus. The sequence continues at coordinate 21,683,381 of JAUPFT010000013.1, read as the reverse complement.
TCATTGATACACAAAATGTAGAGTCTAAGATAGAATGTTTTACAACCCGTATATAATCACTGACTTCATGGGAAAGAACATAATAGCCTTTCAGAACCTTAGTTAAGCCAGTTAAGACACGTTTTTGAAGTTTTTTTTTATTTGGAACGTTTTACATTTTTATACTGGAAACTGAAAACATTTCGTTTTATGAGCTGAATTGCTCAACGTTCAAATCAATGAGCTTCAACGAAACGCGCGAGTCCTTCACTAAATTTCACAATAACTGACAGTTTTGTGTTCAGCTTATGTCGTGTCCACAGTGTAATAACGGAAAATGAAATGAATTTAACTACAATTTGTTAATGTAAATTATTCATAATAATTAATGTTCGATTCTTAAAAATCATAAAACGAGAATTCAAAAATCAATAATAATTTTTACTTTATTTATGATTTAACTATTTTTTGTTCTATTTTATGCTTTTATATAATATATTATTAATTAAATCTCAATTTCGAAATTATTGTAAAATTTAATACCTCATCAAATTGTAATAACAATTTCGAAATAAGCCACAACTGTCGACTATTGTTGGTAACCACAGAAATCTAATTGCCTTATTATTTAGATTTCTGGGTTGGTGACATTACTACAATAATAGATGTAAATATGTCTGGTGCCATTAAATATCTTGCGGCGAGTAACTTGATAGATAAGTATATCAAAGATTAACACATATAACAAAATTAGGCTTTGTTTAGACTTGTGGGTAGGTAGGTACCTATTTAAAATTTTAGTTTGTTCTAAATTTAGTTATAAAATCTTTTATCTTTTATCTCGAAGAGGGGAGGGTCAAGAGTACTCGGATACCTAGACGTGCACGTATGAAGAAGTTAATGAACCTGAAAGAAGCGAAAGAGGTATGTAAGGATCGTGACACTTGGCGATCTGTTCTCTCTGGCTACCCCGTTAGGGATTGTGCGTGAAGATAAGTAAAGTAAAGTAAAGTAAAATCTTTTATCATGAATAAAAGCAATAGTACGTTTGTAGTACTATGTAGTAATATTTATTATATGGCAATAGTAGGTTTTCCATCCAAACACAATTAGAGTGTCTTCAAGAAAAGAGTGAATAGACTTTTTAAAGAAAGAGTGAGTTATCACCATCTGATTTATCAATTACCGTCCATTCATCATCAGGCACGATTGTAGTTAAACTTTAGAAAAGAAGAATAATATAAAGCAAAGATAAAGATAAAAATATAAAAACTTAAAACAGTTGATGTAGTAGTACTCAAGGAAAAAAATTACTATCTACATTTGTAATTTTTTAAATTGTCTGTTTTCACTGAGAAAGTTAAAACAAGAATAATAAATTACTTATACAGTTTTGAATTGGTGCATCACATAGTTTTTGAATAAACCCTCACGTGGTGATGTCAAGAAAAATTATCTTTCCATCTACTCACTAAAAAGAACTCCGAAGTAGTCAATTCGGTTATAGAACTTCCAACCCTCCTCAAACGTGAAACAAACTCCGCGAAAACTGCTACTGAGACTTCGACTATGTTAGCCACACAGAGGTGATTCATGAATCATGATCCATGAAGTGCAACGCATTAATCAGACGTTTTGTGAACGCGTAAACACAGTTAGCTGAGAGGTACGACTACGACGAAATTTTGCTAATGAATGTAAATAAAAAGGTGCTACTGTAATTTTAATGGAGAGTTTTGTGCTTCAATATACGAGTCGAAGAAGGTTGAATACTAAGGCAAAACAACGCACTGGTTTACCAAAACAAAATTATAATAACTGCTCCATGTATGTAGACTTTTAATGTAAGGTAATCAATCTGTGGACTGCTCAAATACATCTCAATCAGTTGATATTGAAGTCAAGGAGGCTATTTCGCAAAATAAAAATAAAATCTGTTTTAGAGATCATTATTGAAAAAGATTTGCATTTACCTACTTTGGAAACTTTCATTCCTTGACTTGTAAACTTCTTTTGTAAGAATGATAAACAATAAACGTATGCCACCAATATTAGACACAAAAGAACACATGCGTCGTCAACTGACGCCTAAGATAAATGCCTCGTAGTTGCCAGCCTGTTATAATAAATGCTCCCTCATCCCTCTAACTAATACTTATGGATTCACTGCTGTTACACGGCAGATATTGGTAAAAGCTATAGTAAAAATCGACGCTGGCTAATGATAATTATTCTGTTAAGTTAAAAGTTAAAGTTACAGCTTATATACGTCCCACTGCTGGGCACGAGCCTCTGCTCATTTCTATGAGAGTTTTAGGGCAAGGAATTTTCCGCCGCGCTGCCCCAATGCATGTTGGCGAACTTCACGTCTTCGAAATATTTTTTTCTTATTTCTCTGACATGCAGTTTCCTCACGATGTTTTCCTTCACCGCAGAGCACGTGGTAAATCAGCACTTAAAATTGCAATTAACGATTTCATTGGTGGTTACAGCGAGCGCTAACCATCTGAGCTACCACGGCTCATTCACATTATTCTCTGCTCCATGCAAATGTGACTCAAACACACAATAAAATGTATATGGAAATGGATTTTCCATATTTTTTGCCAGACACAAATAACCACGTTGAAGTTGGTAAAAGGGTGGTGCCTACCGAGACCCGACTCAAACGTAGAAGAAGGACACCCACTACCTGGTAAAACCTTACGGTAGAGCCACGCTACAGTTATATTATGGTTGTAGCACGAATGGGTCGACTCGATCGGGGAAGGACCACGCTCTCACGGAATACCAGCGTAAAATAGCAGCTTAATACTGCTGTGTTTCGTATGATGAGTGTAGAGATCCAGAGACCCTTTTTTACTGGAAACGAACCATTCCATCTTAGTCCACAGAGGTGACAACGCATTTGCGGTTTGATTCTTAATCTAGGATAAATGTGGATGTCTATGGGCAACGGCATACAACTACCATCAGGTGGACTGTGTGCTCCTTTGTCACCCTTACTCTATAGAAAAAAAATAGAATTGACAACGAATTTATATGTTTTTGGAACTGAAGATGGGTACATGAGCAGAGGTTTGGTTTAGTTCTTGTTTGTCACTAAAATTAGAGCAAAAAATAATATACTAAGACCATAGAATATTAAACCAATATTGGGGAGTGTGCGCAGGAAATGCATGACTTAATTCATTCCTCTCTATTCCACAATCGGACGACCATACTCTCGGCTGGTCTCCTGTCCCTCTCTTTGTTGTCAAACATACGCATGCGCCTTCAAACCTACTCTGGCCCGTCGTTCAAAATGTGTACATAACCTACAAAGGAGTGGAATAATTTGCCAGTATCTGTCTTCCCATCCGATTATAATGTAGGTATCTTCAAGGCAATAGTGAATATCCATTTGTTAAGTTAAAAAGTTAAGTTAAAGTTAGTGCGCTTTAACAATCTTGGGCGGTATCACCATTTACAATCAGGTGTGATAGTATTCGAGCACTGGCCTAAAATAGTTAAAACAAAAAACTAATAAAACGAAAAATATAATAAATTGTTGTACGCAGTGAAACGCAACTACTTTTTATTTGAGTTCACTGGTTGAACAGCGTTGGGTAAAACATCGTGATATCGCGATTGTAAATAAGTAATACAACTAGGACACGTGAGTCCAATTAACTCAACTTCTAGTGATGGACGTTAAGGAAATCAGCAAGTAACAAACAACACAACGCGATATACAGGGTAATTTTTCAAAAAGTAGCCAAATTTTAAACTTAAGTTGAAATATATAAATAGTGGTATACCGTTATAGCAGTTTTTGAAAATACGAATAAATAAGGCTTCTACTTTTATTTGAAATTATCCTAAATTGAATGTGGTATATAGGTAACAACGTTTTTGCCTACCGATCGACCCTTACAATATAGTTCGATGGCTAAAATGATGCATTACCAGGCATTTTGAATTAAAAAAATAGAAAGGACAGAATGTTATTCTGAACCTTTTCTGAAAATTTGGCCGGTTATTGAAAAATAACCCTGTATAATAAATTTTGTTAAGCAGTAAAACGTTATTTTTAAAAGGTATAAAATAGCAAAATGTAAAATGTTAATTTTGACATCTATTTCTTAGAGACAGGTAGTTTTTTACGGTTATCCTGGGATTTTTAAAACAATACACTATCTGCCATTCCCATCCCACCGCACGTCGTAAAAACCGGTTCACGGTCACCGAAACATGCTCGTTCTTTTATATAGCGGAATAATCGCACTTTATTCATATTAAGAAATAAAGTTTGAATTTTGTAATAACTCAAAATGACTAAATACATACTTTCATTTTATTTCAACCCATATAAAGTCAATCAAGAATCAAGAAGATAAATAATTGGGTTGGAGAGAATTTTTAGCTTAGTTATAAATATATTTCCAACCCTAGCTTCTAAACCATCTCTGAAAAGAGTAAAAGCATTCGTTATCATTTAAATCTTTTTTCTACTTTGTTTATGACATTTTAAGGTATATTTTTAAAAAGAGCAAAAAGTTTAAAATAATCCCTTTTGATCTCTGATATAATGGTAAAAAACCTGTACCTACCTACCTCTTGCTATATCGTATAAACACACGTTTTTAAATATGAACAGCAGCAATTTTTTTTAAATAAAAAAATTCAAATGGTAATAAAATTATTATGGTCTTTACTGCAAGTATAGATGTGGTAGTAGTGTTTTATTTTTAATCAGGTCACAGAATAAATAATAACAGTTACAGCCTATCAAAAATCCAATGCTAACATAGGCCTCCCCCGTAGAATCTACGGCGTAGATTGTCTCATGGGAGGATATTTGCCACAGTTGCCACGCTCGGTAGTTGGATTAGCAATCGCAGATAATTACTTTGATTTATCAGGAAGGTACTGCTACCACACATACAAGCTTCTTTCCCTCTATCCTCTGTCACACGTGGGTATTCTTGTACCGCCACTTCACGATGACCTAATCTATACATAAAAATATAATTGAATTATCTGCCTGTAGTATTGAAACAATTGCTGTTAAGATATAAGCAACCTTAATATAATGAAACTACCATATTTTTCCGAAAAACATATGGTTTCTGATGATTTTATACTTAACTACTTTGAAAGATAAAAAAAAAGTTCAAAACAAAATTTTTACACTCAAATGTCTACATTTTATATTGTCTTTTAAAGTTTTCAATGCCAATTTACAAAGAAACTATGAACTTTAATGGATAAGGCGATGAGATCTTTTTACGTTCAATTTATGTATTTGAAATTTTCGATTTATTTATTTTCCCATTCACATAATTTTTAAAATAATACCAATAAAACTACTGGTAACCGAAATAATTTCTCAAAGACCACTATTATAGATAACATGCAGATTTCCTTTTGTTCTTCGCGGGCGAATAAGTATAAGTAGTATATTTAAATATACATGGTAACTGAAGAATCTATCTAAAGGGATCGGTAATTTCTTCACTCATCACTTACTAAAGTTTCCCATCCATTTATGGTTTATACTTACCATAATTTATGTTTCTGTACTGTACCTATACGTATTGAAATTTTTACCATAATATATGTTTCTGTACTGTACCCATACGTATTGAAATTTTTACCATAATATATGTTTCTGTACTGTAACCATACATATTGAAATTTTTACCATAATATATGTTTCTGTACTGTACCCATACATATTGAAATTTTTACCATAATATATGTTTCTGTACTGTACCCATACATATTGAAATTTTTACCATAATATATGTTTCTGTACTGTACCTATACGTATTGTAATTCAGTCTTAATAGGTCATCAATGTTAGGCGATAGGAGTTAGTTATTTAAAGTTACAGCCTATTTACACCCACAGCTGAGTTCATGCCTCTCACCGTACCTACGCCTTGGTGCCCCAATACTTTTTGGAATTTTTACACGTTTTCGATATAATTTTCTTTTTTTTTCGACCCTATTCTATAAAAAAAGAAACCTATACAGGTTAAGAATAGGTTAAGAATAGGGTGACAAATGAGCACACAGTCCACCTGATGGTAAGTGGATTCTGTGGCCCATAGATTTATCCTCGATTAAGAATCAAAATGCAGATGCGTTGTCACCCGTGAGGACTAAGATGCAATGCCTCGTTTCCAGTAAAATGGTCTCCGGTTCTCTACACCCAACATACGAAACACATATGGCTAGGACTAGGAGCATGAAGCTGCTATTTTACGTTGGTATTCTGTGAGAGCGTGGTCCTGCCCCGGTCGAGCCTACCCATTCGTGCAACAACTATAATATAGTTGCAGCGTGGCTCTACCACGTACCTAAAATTCCTTACAAAATGTTCTTCCACACGTCCGCGACGTGGCAAGCGCTTAAAATTGCCAATAAGTAACAATTTCGTCGGTGTCGGCGGTTATCAAACCCAGGTGGCTTGCGTACCGTGAAATTTGTGGCAACTGTTTTCTGAGCCTACGATAGAATAATTCAAAGAAAAATATCTTTGTTACAGAGGTTCTTTTTTCCGTTAAGAGTAGGTAATTAAATTTTTGGAATTAACCAAATATAAGCTAAAGAAATTTCTGATTTAGCTATTCAATTTCCACATAATCAGATTTTACTATTCTTAAATATTTTATTTTTTAATTTAAAAAAGATAAAGGTTTTAGATATAAGTCGATAAATGTTATGTTTCAGTTTGGTTTCTGTGAAAGAGTAAACAGTGTGCCTCGCGTGGTACCAGTAGATACGGTGCAGTGCTCCTACGCACCGAATGGAATTTCCTCATTCGCGTGCCTTCTGAATCATTTGTATTCCGTAAGTATACGTTAGCGAACTAATCTATGTACCTACAGCGTATGAATAGGCACAGGAAACTGACGATCAACTATTATCAGACTTTAGTATTCAATTAAATCACTACTCAAATTTAATTTTTATGTGCTGTTTTATAGCTGCACTTCGAAAGTTCTATAACTGCAAATAATCTTTAAGAATTTTTTTCTAACCTTAGGTATCTACACATAATATGTAAAATGTATACGTAATATCTATACAAATAACATACATAGGTATACATAAACATTCACGCCTGTCACCCAGAGGGGTAGGCAGAGACTACAGACTTCCATTTGGCACGATCCTGACAAACCTCTCTCGCCTCCTTCACATCCATACACCTACGCATATATGCTCGTCGGTTAAGGGTACTCCTAATTTGGCCCGTTTTCAATAAATCGCCAATTTGGTCGATAAATTTTCGCCTAGGACGTCCCTTTCCGACTCTGCCTTTCACTTCTGCTACATAAATTTTCTTTGTCACTCTTTCCTCATTCACTCTTTCCACATGACCAAACCACCGAAGCATTCCTTTCTTAATCCTGGTCACAACATCATCTTGCAAACCACACTCTTCTCTTATTACACAATTTCTTACACTGTCATTCAGATTCAGCCCTAACATACTCCTTAACGACCGCATTTCTACTGCGTTCATTCTACTCTCGTGCTTCTTCTGCTATTTATACCTACAAATAAATGAAATTCAAGTGTGTTTGTAATATCAAAATAACAGCGTTTTACTAAAGGCATGTGAAAGTATACACATACGGTACCTAGGTACTTAATAACAAAAATACAATATTTTAAATTTGTCTGTAGGTATATATGTCTGTCTGTCTGTTTGTTGCGACTAATCTTCGACATGACTTTTTTTAATAGAATAAGGGTGACAAACGAGCACATAGTCTACCTGATGGTAAGTGGATGCTGTGGCCCATAGACATCTACATTTATCCTCGATTAAGAATAAAAACGCAGATGCGTTGTCACCCCTGAGTATTTAGATGGAATGCCTCGTTTCCAGTAAAAAAGGTCTCCGGATCTCTACACTCACCATACGAAACACAGCAATATTAATATATATATATATATATATATATATATATATATATATATATATGTGTGTGTGTGTAAGCTGCTATTTTACGCTAGTATTCTGTGACAGCGTGGTCCTTCCCCGGTCGAGCCGACCATTCGTGCTACAACCATAATATAACTGCAGCGTGGCGCTACCACGTGTCAAAACTGCTGAACCGAATTTAACCGTCCAGCTGATGTTATAAGGAGCTTCGGCTACTTTTATTTTTAACCGACTTCAAAAGAAAGAGGAGGTACTCAACTCGACTGTATATTTTTTAGGATGTGTGTTTTACCCCCACAGAACTTTTTTATAGGTGAACCAATTTAATGATTCTTTTTTTTATTTGAAAGCTAATGCTTCTCATGTGATTCCATATAAATTTGATCAAGATCTGGCCAGTAGTTTTAGTAATCCTTAATAATGCGTATTTGATTGACGTTGACTACATTGACGATGTTCGCATTTAATTTATATTAAAGTCGGTTGTAGAAAATTTTTAATTTTACCACTTGTGGGAAGAGTTAGGGTTCCGCGCAAAAATTTTAAACCAATTAAATCCAATCGTAATAAATTACACACACGTGCGAAGTCGCGGTAAACAGCTAGTAACTAAATAAATTGACATAAATACCATTTTTTTATGTTGACTGTCTGTCTAGGCTAATTTTCGAAACAGTTGAATGAATAGATCGAGATGACCTTTACGAACCAATAGAGAGCAATGTCAGGATCAGGAGGGATCTTGGCTATATTTCATACGAAAAATAAGTTTTCTTTTTGAAAAAAAAATGTTGATAAAATAAATGATATTTGATTATCTTAAATATATTTCTGACTATCTCATTAGTGTTAAATAAAAAGCTATAACGAAGATAAAATGTACACAACAGCAGAAACAATGGGTGCGTTTGGCAGAAAAAAGTGCTAGCAAGCGCTTATAAGCGCTAAAATAGTTTTCGGCCAGGACACGATTGCTACTTCAGTAGCGCTGACACAATCCGCCATTTTGCTTATTTAATTTGTTTGTTTTGAAATAGAGTTTATAAGTTGTTTTGCGCAATTTTAGTTTTAAGTAATATAATGACATGAATAAACATATACATGCTATTAAAAATTCATGATGGGTAAGTTTTTAATATGAATACTTTACAAACATATATTCAAATTAGGTTAGATTCCCCGTCCTCATGTCCTAGAGGAAAATAGCTACTTACGATTTGACAGCACTTACCGCTTACGATCGCCATTTTGCTTACAAGCGCTTGCTAGCGCTTTTTTCTGCCAAACGCACCCAATATAATGAGTAATTTATTTATATGTCATTGTCAATGATATTTTTATACATATAACATAACATAGACACTCACGTCTGTCACCCAGAGGGGTAGGAAGAGACTACGGACTTCCATTTGGCACGATCCTGACATACGTCTCTCGCCTTATTTACATCCATATTATCTACGCATACAATGTGGCCCATTTTTAAAATATCGGCAATTTGGTCGACGAACCATCTTCCAGGGCGTCCCTTCCCGACTTTGCCGTTTATGTATACATATATCATTGTTTTGTCATGAATAATTCTTAATATGTACATATTTTTAAAACGCACGAGCAGTAATTTTACTTGTATTCATGTTCTATGGTTCTATGGTATTTTAATATTACTCATATATATTCTGGGAATGTAACAATATACTGATGTATGCAAAAAAATTCGCGTGTTTATCGGAATTGTGTTAGTATGTCAGGATGGCGTGAGTAAAAAGGCCTCAGTAGTATTCGCCGTAATATTAAGGGCTGTGTATTCCTAAAATCCTATACCTTTAAATATATATAATCGGAATCTCGGAAACGGCTCCAACGATTTTCATAAAATTTTGTGTGCTGGGAGTTTCGGGGGCAATAAATCGATCTAGCTAGGATTTATTTTTAGAAAAAGTCTTTTTGTCCGTGTTTTTAGGCAACGAAAAACTATCGTTAGAATAAGAAGGTAAATTTTGACAGTTTATTAATGATTACAAATAGCTTAATTGGTATATAGGGCGGTCACAAAATCGTAATACCATGGTTCGAGCCCAGACCGGCCGACCGAATTTTTAATTTTTTTTTCAAGTTCCTTTCTTTTTTGAGAAAATCTTTTTTTTCGAGCCCTTCTCTTTAGTATTTTTTAAAAACACGAAAATTTAAATTAAACTAATTGCACTCATGATTTTTTATTCAAATAACCAGTTCAGTTTTTCTATTATGTCGCTAAGATAAAAAAATATTATTCGTATTTCATCAGTATGTAATTTGTATCTAAATATAATTTCCAAAACACACGAATAAAAAAAACCGAGCGAAAAATACCGAGCAAAGCTCGGTCAACCGGGTACTTCACTTTTATACAGTAAAAATGTCAACACAATAAGTTAAAATATATGTGTATTATATAAAGTTACAACCTATATACGTCCCACAGCTGGGCACAGGCCTCCTCTCATTTCTGAGAGGGTTTTAGGCTCTTTATGCACTGTCGACTGGTCGCTGGCGACTCGGTCGACGGCGACAGTTACTTTCTATAGTTTAAATAGGTGGTTACGCACTTAGTTGCCGGTTGCCCAGGCGACTCGGCGACTCGACGCGCAGTGGCGACTCACAAGAGACTGCCCGAATGTACTTGGAATACTGTCCCTCTGCGTGGTCTCCCGGCCGATGTTGGTCGCCGAGAGACTGAGTTGCTGGCAACCAGTCGACAGTGCGTAACGGCTCTTAGGGCAAGGAAGTGTCCGCCGCGCTGCCCCAATGCGTGTTGGCGAACTTCACATGTCTTCGAAATATTTTTTTTCTTATTCATCAGACAAAGTTTCCTCACGATGTTTTCCTTCACCGCCGAGCACGTGGTAAATCAGCACTTAAAATTACAATTAACAATTTCATTGGTGCCGGCGGGTACAGCTTAACCATCTGATCTACCACGGCTTTTGTATATGTATATGTGTATTATATGCGGTAATATAAAGCATTGTAGCTCTGCGACCACGAGCTTTGTTCGGCGTTAGAAAAAAAATAATCTTCGGGAAGAGACCTACCTTGATAAATTTGCAAAATCAAAGCAAGTACACAAGAATTGCTCACTTAAAGTACAGGATAATGTGAATTTTTTAAAGGGGTATATTATGATTGCAAGAAATAATCGCAATGCTCATCAGGTTCTCAAACTGGGCCTGGGTGTTTCTCAATATCACTTAATGATACATCGACTATGAGATACGCTCGACTCGATATTTTGTTTGACAATTGCTGCAAGCGTTTTACGTAGGTCATCGCTCCATTCAAACTTAAAACGCTATTAAAGCTGCTTTTGGTTTTCATCACTCATTGAGCAAATTTGGACTCGTGGAGTGTAACAATTGATGTAATAGGAGGTTAAGCAGGATACACTGTTCAAAGATTCGCGTCGTTATAACGGTAGAGCATCGAGGACAGCGGTCTATTTAGACGCAGGTGTTTTGGAATAAAGACCAAACGAAAGCGCACAATTGAATAAGCATGGCATGGAAAATGAAGACGGAAATGGCTTTCCTGTTAATCTTTTCTATTATTGACGACACCGACTGACCAAAACGTGTTAAAACCTCGGAAGCAATGCGGGTTGCTTTTTAAATAATATTGATTTCCGGCTAGCGGTGTTGGCGCCTGTCAGTACTTAATGAGCGCACCGACGCGACACGACGACCCGACGCTATCGGCTTCCGATCTAGTGACGAACTCACACTGTCGTGATGGGTTTACTGAGCAAACGGCTCAATGTGTAATTTTAATCGAAAATAATAATAGCCTTCTATACTCAATTAAATACTACAACATAATATTATTATGTTCATGAAAGAAAGAAAGACCTTTATTCACTGGAACTGTACACATCACAAAAATAAAATAATAAACAGTTAAAAGTTGTAGATTAAGTTGGGGTGTGTATCAAGCCAGTGAAAAGGTTACGACTCAGCGTAATCATGATAAGGCAGCAGGCAGAAATTGAAATTAAGTTTAAATTCACGAACCTTATAATTATAATAATCATGAACGTGTTTTGTTGCATTTTCTAAGGGATGCTACAAGCGTCAGCAGTGGATTTGTGAAGGGCAGTAATTAATGATTGAACGAAAAACATTATATGAGATATAATAATAATAAATTCTCTTATATTTATTTATGTATTATTTGTTTATTTTCCGCTCGTTGTAAATTACAGTATAGCGAGCAAACCGGGTTCCATCTACGCCGGCACCAATGGCGTTGTTAATTTCAATTTTAAGTGCTCATTTACCACGAGCTCGGCGGTGAAAGAAAACATCGTAAGAAAACCTGCATGTCAGAGAAATAATACATAAGGACTTATATAACGATGAATTTCAATAAAAACCCCTTCCATTTTTTTCCACTCTCTCCGCTACTGTTAAAAAATTTCTGTCTGCTGCCTTTTCAAACACATCGACCTGTCTTTCTTTCGGTCTCCCTTGTTTGCGTTTTCCTGTTGTTTGGTCCACGTGGGTTTGGTAAATAACATATAAACTTTACAGTAAAAGTATTCTACTGGTTCTGTAATAATTATTGAGTTTGTGTAATTAAAACGGTTTAGAAATTAAGTCGACCCTCATCGTTACTAGGTTCTAAAACTTTAAAATGATTTACTAATTTTTCGATGGCGAAGGAATGATTCTAGGTAAATTCGATATCTGATATAAATAATAAAATTATCACGGCCACCTTTTCCCGCTACAAAACACTTAAAAATTAAAGAAGGCCTGAGCCTGTGCCCAGTAGAGGCTATATATAATATAATATGTACATATAATGTGCAAAGTTTGACACTAGGTATAATATTCGGTTATAATTATGAGCATCACGCCCGCGTGATAGTAGCATTGCTATAAATAATATAATATATTCAATAGACTTGCCTCCAATGGTGCCCATTGGAGGCAAGTCTCAGCCATGGTTTGGTCGCTCCTGTAAAATAGCATCATGCTATAAGCAGGAGTGCTACCAAGCCTGGGTTGATGCATCAGCGTCCCGGGATGTAAACACCAGCGCTCTAAAAAAGAAGTATAATTCCGCCTCTAGGTCCTTCAAAAGAGTCATTGTCAAGGCAAAGTCAGAGCACATAGGCAGAATTGGCGAGAAACTAGTTCGCCTTCCTTCTGGAACCCGTGCATTCTGGTCTCTCGCCAAGACTGTCCAGGGGAATTTCTGTCAGCCATCTCTTCCATCTCTGCACAGGGAGGACGACTCACTGGCCCATACTGCAAAGGAGAAAGCCGATCTTCTAGGCTCTTTCTTTGCGTCTAACTCGACTCTCGATGACGGGGGGAGTACGCCGCCGACCATCCCGCGGTGTGAGTGCTCCATGCCGGAAGTGCAGTTCACACAGCGCTCGGTTCGCAAAGCAGTCCTCTCCCTGGACATCCACAAGTCGAGTGGGCCTGACGGAATCCCCCCAATTGTGCTGAGGACGTGTGCTCCAGAGTTGGCACCGGTTTTAACGCGTCTTTTCCGGTACTCCTACTCCCTAGGCGTAGTCCCAAAATCATGGAAGACGGCTTTCGTCCACCCGATCCCTAAAAAAGGCGACCGCTCAGACCCGTCCAACTACCGGCCAATCGCCATCACCTCCTTGTTCTCCAAAACAATGGAGTCGATTGTAAACTGCCAGCTCATGAGGTACCTTGAGGATCACCAGCTGATTAGTGACCGCCAATACGGTTTTCGCCGTGGTCGGGCAGCTGGTGATCTTCTGGTCTACCTCACTCACAGATGGGCGGAGGCAGTAGAGTTCAAGGGGGAGGCATTGGCCGTTAGTTTGGACATTGCGAAGGCCTTCGATCGGGTTTGGCACAAAGCGCTTCTTTCGAAGCTCCCTTCCTACGGGCTTCCCGAGAAATTGTGCGATTGGATCACCAGCTTTCTTGCAGATCGGAGCATCAAGGTCGTTGTAGACGGTGCAAGCTCCGATTGCAAGCCTATTAATGCTGGTGTTCCACAGGGCTGCGTGCTATCGCCAACGCTGTTTCTTCTGCATATCAATGATATGTTGCATACCCGTAACATTCATTGCTATGCGGATGACAGCACTGGTTGATGCTCTTTACACCGGCCGAGCCAATATTTCTCGGGAAAACGTCTCCGAGTGCCGGGACAAACTTGTGTCTGAAGTCGAGTCTTTGCTGAACAGAGTCTCGGATTGGGGACGACTAAATCTAGTCCAGTTTAACCCCCAGAAGACACAAGTTTGCGCGTTAACCGCTAAAAAGAACCCCTTTGTCGTATCCCCTCAGTTTCAAGGCACTCCCCTTGTTGCCTCAGCCAGTATCGGAATCCTCGGCGTCGACATATCGAGTGGCGTGCAGTTTCGTGGTCACTTGGAAGGGAAGGCCAAATTGGCCTCTAAAAAGCTTGGCGTGCTCAGCAGAGCGGGACAGTGTTTCATGCCGGCACACCGCCTGCAACTTTACAAGGCGCAGGTTCGGCCGCACATGGAATACTGTTCCCATCTCTGGGCTGGGGCTCCCCAGTACCAGCTCCTTCCACTTGACCGCATCCAGCGCAGAGCGGCTCGAATCGTCGACGACCGAGTGCTTTCCGATCGGCTCGACTCACTGGCGCTGCGAAGAGATGTTGCATCTCTTTGTGTATTTTATCGCATCTATCACGGGGAGTGCTCTGAGGAATTGTTTGGATTAATCCCAGCCGCCAAATTTCGTGAACGCACTACACGTCAAATGTCGCGATACCATCCACACCATCTGGATGCTTGGCGGTCCACCACTGTACGTTTCACAAGGAGTTTTCTTCCACGTACAACCTCTCTGTGGAATAGTTTACCACCGGCGATTTTTCCGGACCGATACGACCTGGGGACCTTCAAGAAAAGAGCTTACTCCTTTCTAAAGGGCCGGCAACGCACCCGCAATTCTCCTGGTGTTGCGGTTGATCATGGGCGGCAGTAGTCACTTAACATCAGGTGAGCCGCATGCTCGTTTGCCCCCTCTTCTATAAAAAAAAAAAAGCATAGGTGCTCCTCGTATTTACTTTTACATAAAACTGCCCATTATAAAAAAATTTATAACATACATGTTTTAAATATTAATATTTTAATGATTAAGCCTTCATAAAAATACCTTAAGTTATTTTTATTAATAATATATAGGTTTAATATTATGAATAGAGTAATGCGATTTAGTCCCTAATATTACTTCTCTTGTATGCTGATTTAATACACTCATGATAGTGGCGTTCATTCGGTCACACTCATCCGCATTAATTGACCAACCGCTCAGGAAGTGGACTTTCATTCCACAGATGGGTGAGCATTATTATAGGGTGACGGCAATTCCTACATAAATTCCGTGTCAACGTACTTTGACCCTCAACTTCACCCACCCTATATAAAAAGTTACGCTACGTCATAATTTAGGTAATGTCGAAATAAAACAGACTACTCTTTGAAAACAAACTTGGTCGACAGCCGATCGAATTACTACTTACGTAGGTACATAATGAGTCAATAATATCGAAGACAGCTATTTTAGAGTTTTGTCGCTTTCATCCGTTTTTATATAACTTTTTGTCTTAGGTAGTACATAAGGCCGTGAAATTTAAAAGCCATAGATAGTGGAAGTATTTAAACTGTTCAGGAGAAAAAAAATCACTTTAATATATAAGTATTTACATTATTTATCTTTTTAATTACGGTGATTGAAAATAATTACCTATTTTAATATTATATTCCAGGGCGACAAGGTTTTGTATGTCGTAAGAAAAAGAATATAATTTTCTCAGGGATGAAACCTATATAAGTTTGGAAAGTATAACTTTATCTAAATACTAAGTTGCATCCTAGGTAGTTAACGACCCATTTTTTATAGAATAGGGTGACAAACGAGCACACAGTCCACCTGATGAGAAGTGGATTCCGTAGCCCATAGACTTTTACACTTCTTCTCGATTAAGAATCAAAATGCAAATGCGTTGTCACCCGTGAGGACTAAACTAAAATGCCACATTTGCTGTAAAAATGGTCTCCGGTTCTCTACACTCACCATACGAAACACAGCAGCATGGAGCTGCTATTTTACGTTTATATTCTGAGAGAGCGTAGTCTTACCCCCATAGAAATATTAAAAACAGTTCTTCATTAATATATCTATGCTTACCCCGGTCGAGCGGACCCATTCGTGCTACAACTATAATATAGTTGTAGTGTGGCTCTACTACGTAATAAACCCAAGAAACCAATTACATGTAGATATGTACAAGAACATGGATAACAAAGTCATATGGTGGTCGTATTATGGTGGTATCTAAACTCTCGACGCGCTGATGAAGAATAGAAAGAATATGAAAATTTCGTTGAATGATGATCTTGTAGACTACAATTTGTTTTGACTGAATTTATTTGGTTCGTTTTAAATCACTGGAACCTCAGAAAGATAACTACAAATTTATTTGTATTGTTTAAGAGAAAGAAGGAAACGCTGTTGGCAATAAGACGTAACAATTCCTTTTATTTTCTATGGCTTTATATTATTACTATTTTCTTTTGTGCCTATTTTCTTTGACAACGTATATGCATTTTAATTGTTGTACAGTTATATGTAGATGTCCATGAGTCATAGCATCCACTTACCATCAGGCAGGGCGTGCGTTTATTACCCCTACTTAAAAAAATGGATGTGCAATCAACAGTAGCTTCACCACCTATTTTCAAACTATTTAATATTTTCTTTAAAAGTTATTACGGACAGTGTAAAGTTTAATGTTAGAAAAAGAAAGCCAGTGTCAACAGATTACTACTACAAGGCATATCTATTCATATAAATTGATTATTTTTATTAAGGCATAAATAAGTAAATTACTAATTTTTGTGACGGCAATAATTCTAGCAAGCAACTTGATAGAAAATGACAACAACGCGCTAACCCTTAACACCCGCAGCCCTAAGCAAAGAAAATGACTGGCCCTTTTTACACGCTTTATATTTGATTGACCTCTATGTATCTCTGTATGTAATATGAATGCAATAGAATTTTCACAACAAGAATTCAATTTTCTAAACCAAGGAAAATCAATTTTCTTCCATTTCCAGACGTCACAATAATCTGAAATTTTGCACACGTATGATCAAATATTATAATAATGTAATGACTAGTAACAATCCACCCGTTCGAAGCATGGATTTTCGGATCTCGTCAACATATGCATGTATTAAGGTATATAAAAACCTTCCTCTTGAGTTTAAAAGATCAATGCGTACAGACGGCGGGAAGCGACTTTGTTTTATACTGTATAGAAGTATAGATGATCTAATATATTATAATATGATAACCTCACAAAGATTATCACGCTTATGATCAATGGGCGTTGTTTAAGTTTTTTTTTAAACTACTGCCTATTATTATCCCCTGAACACAACTTGCCTCATAGACCATTATTTTATATAATTATACCGATACAAAGTAGTTATTATCACAGAATAAATAATAGTTCAAGAACTTTTATTATCATTTAATGGTATAAGCAGATATTAGAAACAATGTATTCATCTATTTGGATTCGTAAAAAAAAAATAGCATAGCACCATCACTTGTTACAATTTTAAGTTACACTATTACAACGTATCAGTTGTTAGTTGTTACCTCCACAATATAAAAAATTAAAGATAAAAATGATTAAATAGAGACTTCAAAATGCGTATCTAAGGATAAGAAATGAAATATTATCTGTTGGTTATTTGAGTAAATGACATCAGTAAATATACACCTATTGATACGGTAGAAGTTGCTTTCGAAATTTGTAATAGTTCTAAGAACTGACAACGTATCTGTTGCAGTATTATGTTAGGTAGGTATTTACGCTGTGAAAACTACATCATCAATTATAAAATAAAGCTTTTCATTTGGTTAATAAATACTTTCACACATAATATATATTATAACATATATTATGTGAATAAAGTACCGCGAATTATGTCTGTGAATTAACGAATCGACGAAGGAGGTACTAAATTCAAGTGTACTTTTTATGTATGTTGTTACCTCAGAACTTTTTTCTAGGTGAACCGATTTTGATGATACTTGTTCTTTTGGATGACTCCGAAGCTGATGCTTCTCAAGTGGTACCGTATAAATTTGATCAAGATCTAAACAGTAATTTTTGAGTTATCCTTAATGCGTATTTAATTGACCTCGACTACAATGATGTTTTTGTTTTATTTATATTGAAGTCGGTTGTACAAAATGTTTAATTTTATCACTTTTTACTTTTTAGTAATCAATTATCATGTCAAATACAGGGACAATCCTTACACCTGCCAAACAGGTGTACATAACAATTACATTAATTAAATTAATAAATAAGATCAGTTTAGTAAGATGTTAGCATTGATAGATCCTTTGATCGCGAATTCCCTTAAAAAGAGTCCTTTACATGAGATAAATTATAATAAATATAAAACGTCTGCATAAATCAAAAAATTAAATAATTTTAAAGGCACAGACAATAATATTTATTTAACAAACTGCGACAGAATAAATAACAAGAAACGATCGAAGCAAGAAACAGTACAAGCGGGCCCACATCCAACTATAAACGGGTACAAAAAAGAGAGAACACAAGAACGTCAGTATTCTCGCAGGATAATAAACAGGATACCAAAAGCATAATAATAACCGTGGTGAGTGTTTAGAGACAAAAAGTTAACGTTAGATTACGATTAGCTTTATCAGTCGGTTGCTTAAAGAATACAATGGAGAATGAAATTATTTTTAAACGTTTAATAGTATTGGTAAGTGTATAGATAATCATTTCTCAGTTATAATAATAAGATGGTATGCTACGCAATAAAAATAAGATAAACAATAAACGACGTAATTCAGGTACGGCCGTCATTCTCAAGTTTTATATATTTTTGCTTTTGTACTTCAAAGACAAAGTAGGTCAAATTATACGGATTTGTCTTTAAAATCAAAGCTTTAATATAGAGGTATCTCTTAGTTATTAGTTTATTTTGGATTTGGTAGGAGGTTAGAGGTATTATATTCCTTATGTTAGTGCTAAGCACCGGAAAAACTGAAAAAATAATTATTATTTCGGCGACGCGACAATGATACTCAGTAATTGGACAATGTCCGTACTTACTAAATTAAATAAATAAGTAATAAACATAAAAAAACAAGCCCAATCATAATATACTAGTTGATTGATACTCGCTCGCTTCGCAGGGCTCACTATAGTACATATTTTATTTTGGAACGTATTATTCTTTTTCTTTAATTAAACGTCTACATTGCGCGGTATATAGTTAGAAATCTCGTGATTAGTCAGTCAGTGGTATTTTGCTTATAAATAATAAATAGGCTGGGGAAAAAATTTTCTTCGCATTTTGTATGTATAAAACTGAATAAAAATCTCTAGGGTTATACGTTTTGCATATGGCTGGTTTTAATATCAATACATATAGTATGGGACATTAAGAAAAAGAGAAAGTAAAAAACACTTTCCCACTATTTTTAATTTTTTTTTCTGACAGCCAAAATGAGTGAATCTAACGAAGAAATTCGATACATTCTGAAGTTTTATTACAAAAAACGGAAAAATAATGCAGTGTCAGTAAGAGTATAGTAAGCACAAAGTTGGTTCAAGCGTTTTCAGTCTGGGAATTTTGATTTCAAAGATGCAGCTCACTCTGGTCGCCCTCATACGGATAAAATCGATGTCGAGAAGGCGAGGAATTGAGGATTGACCACAGTTTAAGGTTATTTGAAAAAGATTGGCAATACAAAAAAGGTTTTTTGGTTTTTTGATTTGGGTACCGAATCATTTTTGAAAAAGTCGATCACTGGTGACGAAAAGTGAATTACCTACGACAAGAACGTGCGAAAAAAAAAGCATGGTGAAAGGGTAGTTACATTTCCGAATTAACACGCTATAAGGTGATGCTGTGTATATCGTGGGATTAGAATGGCATCGTTTATTATGAGCTTTTACAGCCGTGCGAAACCGTCGATTCGGATCTCTACTACTAACAAAGAATAATAAGCAAGAAATTGAGAAAATACGGCCGGAATTGATCAACAGAAAAGGAGTGGTCTTTCATCATGATAACGCCAGACCACACACATATTTGGCCACTCCGCAAACATTGAGTAAGCTTGGCAAACGCAAACACTTCCAATGTTAATGCATCCACCATAATATAGTCCTGACCTTGCACCCTCCGATTTTCACCCGTTTCCGTCTCTTCAGAATTCTTTTGGTAGGTAGTGTTAGGTTAACATCAAGAGAGAACTTTCAAAACGACTTGTCGTATTTTTTTGATCAAAAATTCCTAGATTTCTATAGCAACAGAATTTTATTACTACCTGCAAGATAGCAACAAGTGATCGAACAAAATGTCACATATATATTATAGTTAAATGTAAATAAACTTTGAAAAAAAATGTCTTGAATTTTTATGTACTTATATAAAATACGAAGAAACTTTTCCCCCGACCTTTCCAAAGTTATTCGAAGCACACGCTCGAACGTTCACGCTAGAACTTACTACGGCGTAATATTAGTCGGCAGAAGCCTGCCACATCTACCTCTCTACTCTCATCTAACTAAATATAGATCGGCAACGACTCATTGGGCACCGGAATTTGTACTCTAAACACAAATGCGTGTACTCGCGGTCCACAACCCGCTCTGAGAAAATTAGAACCGGACTTACTTAACTTCTACAATAAATTTTATCAATCATTATAGCTAGTTGAGCGACTTGAAACTTAATGCTTCGGTTGAGTTCGGTTCTTCTCATTTCTAAGAAGGCTTAGGGAAAGGAAACGTCTGCCGCGCGGCTCCTATGCGTGTTGAATTTTGCATGTTCTTCGAGATATTTTTTTAATATCTCAGGCATGCGTGTGATGTGAGGAACACATTATTTTCCTTCACCGCTGAGCACGTGGTAAATCAACACATTAAGCATTTCCTACTTTGAATTTTACGGAGGATGTTTAGCCCTATATAATTTTAATTTTTTTTTTCTTTTAGTGGAAATTAATGGAGCTGTTATTAGGTATAAGTATGAAATGTATAGAGCGGATAATGTTAGCTGTCAGGCCGTTATTTGTTTGACTTACCTAATAAGAAGTACCTAGTTTCAGTCATCTAATATATAAAAGTTATTGTTTCCTTGTTTTATGTTTGTTAACTTATTGCTTACACTTGCGCGAAGGTGACAGACGTGTATAGAACTGAAAAATTTATTTGAAAGTTTATATATCATTCAATCTCTGTGAATATATTATCATTCCCAATTAAACAAATCTTCCAAATTTAAAACTACATGTCATATCCACAATTAGTTCTTTCTTCGGTTGCAATACGTCGGGTACCAGCTAGTGTAATAAAAACCCGTAAATATGGATAGCAAAGGATCACACAGTCCACCTGATGTTAAGTAGATGCTGTGGCCCATAGATATCTAGATCTATTATCAATTAAAAATCAAAATGCAGATGCATCGTGGGGACTAAGATGAAATGTCTCATTTCACATTTCCATTAATAAGGGGTTTTTTTCAGTCACCATATGAAACACAGCAGTTTTAAACTGTTTTATTTTACGCTGGTATGTGTAATAGCGTTGTGATTCCCCGTTCTAGACGACCCATTCGCAGTGTTGCCGTTTCAGCACATTTCGCGCTAGATAAAAAGCGATAAGCTAAACCGCTATAGACACTAGAATTGCACTAGATCTAGCGCGAAATGCGCTGTAACGGCAAAACTGACCATTCGTGATACAACTATATATAACATAGTTGCAGCGTGACTCAAGCCAAAATCATAAAAATAATAGTTCATTATTACTTAATAGCATTTATTATAACTTAGTACTTATAGGAAAAACTCGTGGACACAATGTGGCTGAGGACCGTGATTTTCGGCAATCTATTGAGAAAGTCATATCAATTATGAAGGTTCATGAACTTGGATGATTAATTTATTGGAAATTGGTGCGCTACATTTAAGTTTATAATCAGAATTCGATAAAATTAAAAAATTGAACTTAAAACCAAAGGTATAGTATGTATTAAGACATTAAAATAAAATAGTTGCATCTGTCTTAATTCATATTTAATGCTCATGCATGATTCAAAATAAGAAGTCGTAACGTTGTTGCTAGATTTTAACGTGCCTCTAAAATTTACAATGGATGGCCCTACCAAAAACTCAAAAGGGCATAACCCTTTGCTAGGCTGGCATTAATTACACAAAAGGTCGACTTTCGGCTGAAATTGGAGCCATATCTACTCATTTCGTTTATCGTCAATTTTGAAGTTGTTCTTATAATAATACAATTGCAAATAAATGTTCATTAAATTTTTAATGACATTTAATTAGAGGTCAATCCTTATGACTATATTTTATCCGAAAATCTTTTTCCTTTACACGAAGAATTGTAAAAATAAATGCTGATAAGCTTAAATGAAAATAACGCCATATTAATAGACCCCACCAAGGCGATGCCGGGTATGACGCTGGTTTTTAATACATTTATAAATTTCGCCAACCCCCATGATAGAGAAAGAAATGACCATTGGAAATTATCCTCTCAAGTGACTACGTCTGATCCGGTGATAAATTACTTTATCGCCGAGACAGTCTTACTGTTCGCGTCAAGTACTTAAAGCCATAAAACAATTTACAATGGCATTTCTTGTGCCAAGTAAGTACTTAATCCAAAATGTAATTCAGTGTTTATTAGGTTATCTGTTATCTCTATTTTAACACATTTTTATAAAGTCTCGTTTGTTTGTCTGTCAATCCATCTGAATCTTATAACCAAATTTCGAGCAGTTCCCGATGAACTGAACTGATGAATTTTGAACATAGCTCAAAATCGGATGACAATATAGGAATATGAAAAACGTGGTGTATTAATTGTAATTATTAAAATTTCAGACCTTGGTAAACAATTACGTGTAAATCTAAAGCGATACTCTTTTGGGATTTGTCGAATTTCGATTAAAAGATATGTCAATTATCGAAGCCGCATAAAATAGAAAAGAAAATAGGTACTAAATCGGGCTAAAATAACTAATATACATCAGGATAGGCTAGTCGAAGTTAAACAAAATAGTACCACATGCTGTTATACATTTATGGGAGAGTATGGTTAATGGGCGCTATAAAAAAATAAGCATCGGCGTCGAAAGACGTAGGGCCTGCGGAGATTGGTCGGGCAAGGCTCAGACAGCAGGCAGGGGACGCGTGGTATCGATCCGCCGCTGTCCCCCGCCCCCGCAATCCCGCGCCAGACATTACGGGAACACGACCCCTCACCCCCGTGCGACGCACCACCGCCGACCCGTCACCCCGGCGCGGCGCAATACAACCACACCCCTTTTTCATGCGAACGACTCATGGGATTTTCCAATTCAATTTACCAGACATATAAAATATCCCAACCCAATAAACCTAGCGTACCTACATTATATTCTAGAAATCCTAGGTCATGTACGGAAGCATTCAACAGGCAGCATATTTAACAGTGATCGATAGCACGGTCTAAACTTCGATGAAAAAGGGCATCGAAATTTCGAGCTCCTTCTCGGTGATTTGTTATATTATGTCAAGTGCTTCGTATTTGTCGAAAAGCGATCGAAAGAACGCAAGGAGTTTACGGCCATATAAAGTAGCAAGACGATTCGATTATGGGCAGAATAAGCGACGCAGCATTTTGGTAAGGTCATTGACTCCGCGAACAATGTGACTGCGGGCAGTTAAGACGACGCGATCCCGCCTGCCACATCTGTTGCACGATCAGGGATTTCATTTCATATGACAAGCCACATGTCCTGTGAAGCACTGCTTCCGTCTGACCTTAAAACATATTTAAATAAAGAAAATAATCCTTAAAGACATTCTACGACAGTAAGCTAACAATATCTAAAACAGACCTTTTTAGATTTCTACGCACAACAGTTTTGAAAAACCTGAGATTCTTTGAAAAGATTTCTTTGGGCTTGTGATCTTATGAAACAACAAATTAATAAGTTTTTTTTCTACTGTCTACTAGTACTACTATACATGATGAAAAATCTCCGTTCTATAAAAAAAATTACTAATTTTTTCATTGCATTCATGCTAACCAATCAAATAATTTAAAAGTGACTCATCATCAGAGTACATAATGTGTAACAAGAATGTGCATGTGACGCATCGTACATAGTCGAAACTATTGTTCTAAAATCATGTAGTTACAAAAGCAAACCTATATCGATCGCAAGTATGCAGAACTACTGAATGCGGCCTTAGGTGGTCGCCGCCTCGCAAAATGATTGATGGACACTATGCAAACGCACACTTAGATAGATACGTACTAGGAAAGTAATACGTTATAGTAATAATAATAATATATATAATAATATTCCACAACTATCACACAACGCCATCTAGTCCCAAGCTAAGCAGAGCTTGTGTTATGGGTACTAGACAACTGATATACATACTTATATATTTCTAAATACATAAATATTATAGATAAATAAATAAAAACTGGCCGAAGCTACTTGCATAGTGCCCGATGCAAGTAGCTTCGACCAGTTTGTACAATTGGTATCAATAACGATTTTATATTTTATTGACGCGAGTACTAAGCATCGAAAAAAACCGAGCTACTCCGTGGTTTGCCGATCACTTGGGTCGGCTGAGCACTTAGGTCAGGTCAAAAATTAGAAATTTAACATTAAATGCAATAAAATTGGTAAAATTGTTTTACTTAATGGTACCAACAAACAAAAAATATATAAAAAATCGAATCGCTCGATGCATCAATTAAACTTTATATTCGAAAAATAAACACTAGCACATTACACAATACATAATGCCCACCTATTAAAATGCACTGTTATTAATATTATTAAGCAGACATTGAAAAGGAGAGTATTACTGTTACTGATGATTTAATTTAGTCAGATAACAAACCCCTATCCGAAATTATATGCGGGCTTATTAAAAGCGTGAATGAAACGAATTCTACACATTGTGTGAATGCAACTACAATTCTCAATTTATTAATAATATCCGTTACTCATACTATTTTGTAAACTTAATATAAATTTTCGTAAGAAAAATATGCCGGAAGATGTTTTATAGATCGTTTAAAGTTTTTTATTTAATTTACTAGCTTGCCAGGCAGACGTTGTTCTGCCCTTTTCGACGACCCTTTGTCATGTCCTATTAAAAATCCTTAAATTCGCAAAAAAAAAATTGTGGAACACTCATGGGCTAAAAACTATCCTATCTCTCAAGTTGGACCAAAGTGCACACGGTGTGCAAATTTGATTAAAATCGGTTGAGTAGTTTAGTTCATTGCGGACAAACAACGTGACACGTAATTTATATATATTAGGATTATCTTAACCTATGATGAAAGCTTTAAAAGCATTTCTTGTGGATTAAATATTGTCTCTAAGGTCACTTTTAACAAAGAACATAACGAAACCTTAATCTACGACGACTTAAGACGGATCACCAGGAAAGTCTATAAAAATACTGATAGTAATCTGTTTCTAGTTCACCCACTCAACTTAGTGCCCAGGTACACCAGCGAGTTATTCCAATCGAGTTAGCTTCAAGAACATAACTTTCTAGTGACTCATAGGAAGAGAGTTATCTCGCGCAGACGCTCTCAATAAGGAAGAGGGTAATAAACAAATTCATCTCTCCCATCTTATATGTGACTTCCTAGCCCGTTAAAAAGCACAATACCGCACTTTATACCATTGAGGCAGGCCCCGGTTCCAGGGGCAGATGCTATTTTAAGCATCTAAATTAATACACTAACAAAGAAAAGGATGTTAGCAATTAACACGCACTTTCGATTGCAACTGTGTTTGTCACTACCTATCATATGATACTTATTTGGACAGACTTCACCAATTATTTATATGGTAATTTTTAATTTGGTGGTCAAGATTTTTGCCTAAATATATAAAATTTCGTGTTCGGGATAAGAATATCGCCCCAGAGCATCAGCGTTACGTTTTTAAACTCCTTATTTAACAAAAATTAATCTAATATCATAAAAAGAGTAGAGAATAATAGTGTCTATTTACATCTACCCTGTATAGTTTTTTTTAAATGCTTTGATTACTCTAAAATCATGGTGCTGTAGGTATAACTAATAATTCATCTCGATTGTAACTTACGTTTTATTCCATTTTATATTATCACACCGAGCAAGCAAACTATAGAAACAAAACCCTATATTTTAATCGAAGTTATGAAATGGTGCTACAATTACGATAATGTTGGATCTAAAAAAACAAAATCTCCTAAATTACGTTTCATATCTTTTCGTTCAATTAACTCTCTGCGTGTAAGAAAACTTTCGAACTCAAGTGCGTGTGTAACTCGATTGTACTCGGAAGAAATATTCTGACGCAGACTTGACCTAATTGAGTATAATAGAGCTTTATTCAACGGGTTGATCACTTCGAAAACACTTACAAAAAAACACTAAAAAGGGCCTCGGTAAGACAGTATGCCGTGCATCGACTTCGCTACATACTAGGTTCATTTTTATTTTATAACTGTTATATATCATTAATTTAATAGCACTATTAAACAAGCAGCCCTTGTACATTTAACAACCAACTAAAAGAATGGGCGATTGTTTAGATATTTCTTCATGTTTACGTTAATTCTATTTTCGTCTGTGTAACGACGCATCGACCGTTTACTGACGACTTTCGTTATAACTTAATACTATCTTTGTTAGAGTAATTGTGATAAGTTGGTGAAAGTCATGGTCACCAGACAGCATAGCGCGTACGCTAGACTAATGTTTATTTAAAACGTTCTACGTAATAATTAAGTAACACAATAGATATTTAATTTCCGTTGAATGTTCTCAAGATAGACCCCTTTTAGTTTTAGAATTAATAATGATCCTCAAAGATTTAACAGATTTAAAAAGTAAAATAAAGTTAGCCTATATACGTCCCACTGCTGGGCACAGGCCTCCCCTCGTTTCTGAGAGGGTTTTAGGGCAAGGAAGTGTCCGCCGCGCTGCCCCAATGCGTGTTGGCAAACTTCACATGTCTACGAAATATTTTTTTTATTCCTCAGACATGCAGGTTTCCTCACGATGTTTTCCTTCACCGACGAGCACGTGGTATATAAGCACTTAAAATTGCAATTAACAATTTCATTGGTGCCGGCGGGGATCGAACCCAGGTTACTCGCGTTCTGTTATAATTACAGCGAGCGTTAACCATCTGAGCTACCACGGCTCTTTAACAGATTTAAGTACATTTATATTTTGTCGCAATAGATCTGGTACCAATTATCAAACTACAAGCAAAGATTTGAATAAGGCGTTTTCTTTCAAGAAATTTTAATGACATGCAATGCAAGCACAAAACCAGAAGGAACTGGCCGAGACGTAACTAGCTCGTTCATATTTTGCGCGGCAGCTGGTGTAGAGTATGTCGCGGTCATTTACATAGTAAGTTGGCGATAAGCGAGCTAAATTTAGCACGAGCGGGGATGCGCTCCGAGCCCGTCTGGTACCTCACGGCTAACACCTACGCACAGCTTCCACTCCTCCCAACGGCCACCCGTGCTTTCGAACCCGTTTCGTTTTCATCCCACCTCCCAATGTACCACCCGAATCGACCGATAAAAGAAAACACTTAAAATGGCTTATCCTCTTTAATTCAATTACGTTTCGTCAATCACAATCACGAAGCTATCTTTCCAGTTAAGTGGACACTTTATTTAGCTTGTAAACGATCTCGGTAAATATAAACGAGAAAAGTGGCAGATAATTCATATGTAGACATGAGAAGACTGTCGGCACGGCTACAGTGTCGCATTATCTGAAGCAGTGGAGCGATAAAAAGAACAAAGAACAATAACTGACGACGTTCAACTCCCTTTCGCACGAACTTGACTTTCATTACTGCTTCGATTAACAACAATTTCTTGGACATACTTTAAACATCTTACTATTAACATCAGGTTTATTTTTCTTTGTCTATATTTTAAACAAACTACTAAAGATTAGGCAATAAGAGATTTCTGGTGTTGAAAACCTTTGCCGAAAGTTCTTGGACTAGTTTATGTCGAGCATTAAAGAGTCAACAGCTTCAGGAGTAATGCAACACCATGCGGCACCGCAGATGGTAATGAGGCAGACGATACACGAAGCAAACGGGATTACGGGACTCGCCCGTGAGCCGTGGCACTAGGTAAGTAGGTGTAAACCAGTGTTAGTGAAATTACGATACAAAAGATCTTCCGCGTTCCAACGCACGGTGAACAATTAATAAGATTTACGTTGTCAAAATATTATTTTGCGCACAATCGGACACACTTTAGGGCGGTGCCAAAAAATCGATACTGTTGTTCGTCTACCCGCTTTTTCAGGCGACTGATTTTTATTAATAATTGAATGAATAATTGATGATATTTCGACAAATGGATACAATGAAAAAATATTTAAAATAAAACAAAATACAAATTACATACTATTAAATGAGAAGACACAATAAGTTAGTAAACACTTATAATAACTTACCAGGCTTTAACGCGGATAAGGACCTCGCCTTCGCTGACCGTTGGCTCGGGCTTTTTCAGAATCTTAACAGTTTTGAGTCCACCGAAACCAGTAAGGACGACAGCACGCATCTCCTTAGGCGGTGGGCTCTCTTTTTCTTTCTCTTCTGTGGCCTTTTCTGGTGTCTCCTCCGGAGGAGTTTCGGTGGTTCCATTTTCAGTGGGAGTCTTTTCTGGCGCTGGGGCCGATGTAGTTTCTGTGCCTTCCGTCATGTCTGGTAAATTAAGGGTTGATATGAGCGATGCGGTTAACGGACGCGCTGAGAATGAGCCCGGGTGAGTTAGTGTAGTATGGCGGAAGCCGGCCGGCGAGACAACGCGTCGCGGAACGAATGAGTGGAGGGAAGGGCGAAGCGCGCGCAGTGAGGGTGCCGGCTGAGGGGCCGGATGGGAGGGGGAGGGGGGTTGTGGAGGCAGCGGGCATGAGGGGGGCACACGCGCGCCACCGCGCGGCGAACAGGTGGCCGCCGCGCCGCGCCGGCCGGTTCTCCTTGCCCCCCACCCCGCGTGATATTACTCTACACAGGCCCTGGATTAACTTTATTACGCCGTGCCCGACATAAAGCCTAAACAAGCTATAATTTG
Organism: Parnassius smintheus behrii; assembly: GCA_036936625.1. Taxonomy (NCBI): domain Eukaryota; kingdom Metazoa; phylum Arthropoda; class Insecta; order Lepidoptera; family Papilionidae; genus Parnassius; species Parnassius smintheus. The sequence continues at coordinate 21,654,222 of JAUPFT010000013.1, read as the reverse complement.
CTACTCTTCCAAATCTAGACTCCCGAAATTGCAAGTGCTTAGTTAAAGCGAACGTGACTTGGCAACAATATCGATCGATACACAATTAAATAGAAGAAATCGATACTGTGGTTAAACAATCGTAATCGCATTTACACTTAACACGTTAATTGGGTTTTCGGTTCAAAATTATGTATGAAATAACTACTTGCAAATCCTTTATACACAAACAAAGCCCTAGTTTTCATTTATTTAAGAGCTTGCAGTTTTAAATAAATAAAACGATGCTTTTATTGTGCATTGAGAATGTCCTTAGTTATTGTTGATAACTATAGCATTGTTTACGCGATACTCTTAACAATATAACTGGCTATCAACGTGACCTTATAAAACGCAGGAATCTTTATGTTTTCTTTACAATGCCATATCGTAAGTTATCTTAGGCATGTATAACAATGAGTAATGCTTAAAGCCAGAATATAAACATAAGGGTGTTAAAAAAAGGTAAGAATGAGTAAGTTACAGATATATACAGAGTAAGTTACAGATAAATACATACATTTACACATATATACACACAGGTGTGTGTATATATATCACTTGTGTGTATATAATGTTGTTACGTACGTGTGTGTATAATGTTGTAATAGGTAATTAATTTGCGAGCGTTTTATGGAGTGTCCGAGGTATGGTATCACATTCATTTTACCTCTTAGGGTCACACTCGGAATGTCTTTTTCATAGTTTACAAACTCCTTTCTAAAGAACTCTTCATCCGGAGCACCTAAAAATCACTACTGCATGAAATCTACTGCGACTACTGCTTCATCATCCGTCAAATTCTCTGTCCTCTCAGATACTCGGTTGAATATCGAAAACAGATAGGACTCAATATATGCGAGGTCTGGTGAATATGGAGGATGTTCAAGTATTTCAAAGCATCTGGAATTGCAGCCTTGGGAGCCTGGCGGTATCCTGTAGAAATCAAACAATCACTAGGAGTTTGCATTGTCCTTCTCGAGGATTTCGTTACGCAATATTTTTATTCAATCTGCATACAAGGTGTAACCGTAACTATAGCACCATGATCGAGATATTCAATCGTGACTACACCTTGAATATCCCAATAACATAAAAGGGAACCAATAATTTTATAGGCGCAAGGACTCTCTCTCCTGGTTTTATGATTAGGTTTTGAACATGATGTCATAAGTTATGATCACTACTTTTTGAAACCTTTGTAAAAAACAAGCTCTGATACTATCAGCGTTCAGCGCGTTACTTAATTTTTTTTTTTTTTTATAGAATAGGGTGACAAACGAGCACACAGTCCACCTGATGGTAAGTGGTTGCTGCGGCCCATAGACATCTACATCTATCTTCCATTACAAATCAAAATGCAGATGCGTTGTCACCCGTGAGGAATGAGATGGAATGCCTCATTTCCAGTAAAAAGGGTCTCCGGTTCTCTACACTCACCATACGAAATACAGCAGCATTAAGCTACTATTTCACGCTGGTATTCTGTGAGAGCGTGGTCCTTCCCCGGTCGAGCCAACCCATTCGTGCTACAACTATACTACTAATATAATTGCAGCATGGCTCTACCACGTAAATTCTATTCTCGACAACACGCTACAACAAACCGCAAACCAAATATTATGGTCTATTTTTTAAAATAAAACAATCATTTCCTCAATTGACTCTCTAGCACAGTGACTAAGCGCAAGGCAGCAGCGTTGCAGCACAGAGGGTTCAAACACTTATTAATCGTCCTCGGCCTGGATGTGAGGAATGAGGACCTATATGTATGCAAACCGCCTCCATGATAAAGGGGAAAATTTAAGGATATTTTTAAAAGGAAACGAAAATTCGGAAAAAAACGAAAGAAAAAAGGCTATTGCAGCTTTACCAACTGGTATTTACATTTTAAATTCAAAAGAGTTTGTACAGCATTTTCACTTTTTTGAACGCCCCTTGTAATGCGAACTTCCACGATGATCTTTCAAATATTCTTCGACCCGTTTTACTGGAATCGGGGCATTCCATATTAGTACTCAGGGGCGACAACGCATCTGCATTTTGATTCTTAATCGAGGTTAAATGTAGATGTCTAATAGGCCACAGCATCCACTTACCATCAGGTGGATTGTGTGCTCGTTTGTCATCCTTATCATATAAAAAAATCTAAAATGATTATCGTTGAACGCATTTTTTTTATTCAAAAATTACATATTATGCAAATGCAACAAAGTTCATTTCACTGTGATCAAAGAACCATTCACGTTACAATATGATAGAGTAAATCTAAATTTACCTTTGTTCTGATTATAATAGCTATCAAGGGTTTTGTGTGATAGTCAAGCTTTTATAATAACTGTAGTTTAATCGCTGATATTGATTGTCCGTGATGCATTCATGCGACTCACGATAGTATGATGCTGAATTATGACCAAATACTGACGCGAAAATAAAACACTGTGGCGTGAAAAGAAATGTAGTGTTTTCACTAATGTGTATTTTATTGCATGTTCAAGTTGATATATGAATCATATATCTGTAATATCAAATACAGATATATGATTCATAAATCTGTATTTGATATTATTAATTAATATGTTAATTCCAATAACTTTAATAAAAAAAAAAATTTCAACATTTTTTCAGTTCTTTTATTCTATAACATGAATATGTATAAGTACACTTAACTTTTTTGTCTATATACAACACTAGGGTCTAAAATACAAATACGATACTACTTATTTTTAAAAGAACAATGTAGGTGCCAAATTTAATGACTTTAATTAGGTTTTCCATTCTTAGGGAATTGAATTTCATCTACGCAGTATGGGTCGTCGTAATCTTCGTAATATTCATCCTCAAATTCTTGGTATTCGTCATTTACATCGTCGGCGTTCTGTTCATTAAATTCTACCCATTCTCTGGAATCACGTTTCTGTTTGCGCAGTTTGTTCTGGAGGATCTACAATATGTGTAAAATAATATTAGTAAATGTTCAATATAATTAACATTATGATCTTTACACGAATGCGTTTAATACTTTTAACTTTATACTCCACCAACAACATTGGAAAACCACACGGAAAGATAGCAGACACAATAGTAACATTACAATTAAATAATTATAAAAAAATCATTCAGTCCAATACTTGACAGGCGAATGAGCGATCATAATACCAAGAATATCACACCTATATAAACCTCTATTGTTGTTTCTCAAAGTGTGTCTGCTTTACAGGTCTAAACTTAAGATTACGCATAAGCAAGCTATGCATATGTATATATTCAAAGAGTCTAGCTCATTCGAGATGAGTTTTCCGCCATCTATCGACTTTTGTGTAATTTTTCTTAATCGATTTTAAAGATGCAAGTACAAACGAGGCGGAGTAATTTTCTCCATCGCCATTACAATTCAGTTTTATTAAAATCGTTCACTTACGCCATACTTTTTTTTTTCAATTTATTTATCAGATCAAACAAAAATTACATTCCAATATAGGCTTAATTAACATCTAAAAACCACAGAGGTTTACCTTGATGCTAAATAATTAAATTTAGGTAAGCGAATTATGTACAAAACACAGTCTAATTCAATAGTTAGGTATATGAGTAGGTAGAAGGTGTAACAAGAATATAAAGACTAAAAAGGTAAGTTAACAACTTAGTTAAAGTCAGAAGTAGCAAGGTAAAAGGTAAAAGGTAAAAGTAAGAGCTTAAATGTTTATGTTTATTTTTAATAAAAATAAATAAATATAATTACTAAAATCCGCCCCAGCTTCGCACAGATGATTTTTGTATCTCGACTCGTATTATAACTACAGTACTCGGTTGACCGAGCTTTGCTCGGTATTTTTCGCTCGGTTTTTTATTAATTCGTGTGTTTTGGAAATTAGATACAAATTACATACTGATGAAATACGAATAATATTTTTTGAGATTATGATTATTTGAATAAAAAATCATGAGTGCAATTAGTTTAATTTAAATTTTCGTGTTTTTAAAAAATACTAAAAAAGGGGCTCGAAAAAATAGATTTTCTCAAAAAAGAAAGGAACTTCAAAAAAAAAATAAAAAAAGTCGGTCGGTCGGTCTGGGCTCGAACCATGGTATTACAATTTTGTGACCGCCCAGTTGACCAATTAAGCTATTTGTAATCATTAATAAACTGTCAAAATTTACCTTCTTATTCTAACGATATTGTATTAGTTTTTCATTGCCTAAAAACACGGACAAAAAGACATTTTCTAAAAATAAATCCTAGCTAGATCGATTTATTGCCCCCGAAACTCCCTGCACATAAAATTTTATGAAAATCGTTGGAGCCGTTTCCGAGATTCCGATTATATATATACAAGAATTGCTCGTTTAAAGGTATAGGATATACACTTTCCTCTTGAATAATTCTGTCCATTGATGAAAACCGCATCAAAATCAGTAGTTTAAAAGATCTAAGCGTACACAGCGCGGGAAGCTTGTTTTATACTATGAAGAGATACAGTGACATATTTGATATCGAAGGTACACTTGTGTGACATAAAAAAAAACATATATATACATATATATATATATATATATATATATATATATATATATATATATATATATATATATATAATTTATACCCAAATCAGGTAAGAGCTGACAATATGCACAAATTATATAGACCCATTAGCCTCATATCCTTTCTCCTAAAGACAAATACCGCTGCATGATAAGCAACACGCCTATAGCTTAGGCAAATCGACAGAATCGGCACTTCTCCAGGTAATAACAAAGATTGAAGGGACCATCCAAAACAAGGATCCTTCTCGGATCCTTCATAGATATAGAAGGTGCTTTTCACAGAACAGAACGGACGTGCTCCTCCAGCATATAGGTTGCACTAAGTAGAGATAGAGTCGAACCGGCACTGATTAACTGGATGGTAAACATGCTCAGTCCACGAACAATAAAGATTGCTGGTGAATCCACAGTCCAAATAAGGAGCGTCTGCTCGCAGGGTTGGGTTCTTTCACCTCTTATGTGGAATATGGTCATCATTAATGAACTCATCAGAAAATTAAATGTCAATCACTTCTTTACAATTGGTTATGCAGATGACCTGCCAATACTGGTCTCGGGAAAAACAACAAGCATGTTCTGCGACCTGACCCAAGCGGCTCTCCACATAATGGAGAGTTGGTGCAAAGAATACGACTTACCCGTGGATCCAAAAAAACGGTTTTAGTAATGTTCACACAAAAACGAATTCTTCGGCACAAAACTCCAGCTATCCTCTGAGGTAAAATACTTAGGTCTTACCTTGGACAGTAAACCCAACTGCAATAAACACATAGAAAACAAAATCAACAAGGCTAGTATAACTTTGTGGCAAAGCAGAAATATGATTGGCAAACGATGAGGTCTGACGCAAGAAATTATACTGTGGCTGTATAAAACTGTAATGCGGCAAATGATCAAGAACGGCGCTCTGGTATGATGGACCAAAACAAATGAAGCTACCACTATAAAGAAACTTCAGGGTTACCAGAGAGTTGCTTATATAGCTGCCACAGGCTATATGAAAACTACACCAACAGCAGCCATAGAGTCTATGTTGGAGCTTAGCCCGCTTCACCTACACATACAACAAGAAGCGACTTTAGCTGCCATTAGATTCACAACCTTAAATCTTTGAAGTTACAGTAAAGTCCTTCATATAGGTATAATTGATAGAATTTACTCAAACATTCCTATCTTACAAGCCAAGTACGATAAGATCCACAAACATTTCGTATTCGATAGGAAATATACGATACTACTAAATGAAACCAACCAGCCGGAGGAATTAAACCCAAAAGAGCTTGGAGTTCTCTTTTTTAATTTATTTTATGTACACACATCAAGATACAGAAGCAGTTTTATAGTAATTTCGTACAAAGGTTCTACTTATTCCATAATTTGCTGAAATATCTTCCAGTAGACCCATAAAGGAAATTATGTTGAAATTGCAACTTAGTGCACACATTAGTACTACTAAAAAATAAATAACATGTAAAATGTTACGTAAATTATATATATATATATATATATATATATATATATATATATATATATATATATATATATATAATAAATAAAGATAAAATAAATCAATACATAATAATAATAATAAATACGATAGTTACATATGATATATATAAACTAAAACTAACATAATAGAATAATATATATTAATTAACAGGATGCAAAGAAGTTATCTCTAAGACATTTCTTAAATACCAATAAAGTTTCGGAATTTCTTATATTTGACGGTACTGAGTTCCATAACCTTACCGCGTGAACTGAAAAGGAGTGGGAATAAAAACCGGAATTATAGACGGGAAAGTCAAGAAGAGTTTTAACAAGGGATCTGCGTGTTTGGTCCGAAAGATGGGTGAAGGAAAATCGGCTTCTGAGGTACTAGGCTGCACTAAAAGTATCGGGAATGGAATATTTCCACTGTTCCTGTCATATTAAAATCTTTTTAATTGAAAACTCCTTGGTTTTAAAAATCGAATACCATTTATTTATTTAAAAAAAGATTCTCGGTCTTGTCACAAGGTTTTGTCAAACTTGTTTAGTCGTTGACAAAATGGAATTGATTCGAGAAGGTTCAAGAGCGATGATTTATTATGACTTTCGAAGTAGTTTAACACAAAAACAGTGTGTTGACCGGATGATTTCTGCATTTGGTGACGAAGCCCCATCCAAAACCACAATTTATCGCTGGTTTGCTGAATTTCAAAGTGGACGTGTCAAGCTCAGTGACATAGATGAATGATTGGTCTCGCTGCCGAGCGCAGCGAGACCAATCATACATCTATGCTCAGTGATGATCCCCGTCAAGGTCATCCAAAAACTGCAGTCACCCAAAAAAACGTTGATGCTGTGCGTAAACTGATTGAGGAAAATAGACATGTGACATACCGCAAAATTCAGGCAACTTTAGACATTGGCATGAGTCAAATATAAATAATCTTGCATGAACAATTAGGTGTAAAAAAGTTGTTTTCCCGATGGATACCGCATTCGCTCTGTGAAGAGCAAAAAGTGGCTCGCGTTACTTGGTGCGTCAGAACTCTCGAAAGATTCCACGCAAGATCCTCAAATGCTGTATACTACATCGTATCAGATGACGAATCCTGGATATACGCGTACGAACCCGAAACAAAAAACCAGTCACGAGTTTGGGTGTTCGAAAATGAGTTAAAGCCAACAAAAATTGTTCGTTCACGGAGTGTGGCATAAAAAATGGTGGCCAAGTTTGTCTCCAAAACCGGCCATGTTACGACTATTCCTCTTGAGGGACAAAGAACGGTTAATGCAGAATGGTATGCTAGCATTTGTTTGCCACAGGTCGTTTCTGAACTCCGTAAAGAGAACTGCAACCGCCGCATCATCCTCCATCACGATAATGCGAGTTCTCACACCGCACACAAAACAAAAGAGTTTTTAGAGCAAGAAAACATAGAATTATTAGACCATCCGCTGTACAGCCCCGACCTAAGCCCTAATGATTTCTATACTTTCCCTAAAATAAAGAATAAATTGCGTGGACAGAGATTTTCATCACCTGAAGAAGCTTTGGACGCCTACAAAACGGCCATTTTGGAGACCCCAACTTCCGAATGGAATGGTTGCTTCAATGATTGGTTCCATCGTATGGAAAAATGTGTCAAATTTCGCGGAGAATACTTCGAAAAGGAATAAACACATTTTTAAATAGTAATGTTGTGTCACTTCCTTGATTCCCGAAATTTTCAGTGCCGCCCTCGTATGTGGGAGAGGAAGGGTTGTGCAAAATGTTATAGAGAAGACATAACAATCGAGTGTTCCTTCGAAGTCGAATTGGGAGCCACTTGAGTTCCTTACGAAACTGAGATATACGGACAAATTTCTTGAGCACAAATATAAAACGGATACACTGATTTTGCAAGCGCTCAAGTTTATTAAGAAGCTCCTCACACACATCACGTGTTGACATTTATACACGTGAATTTACATGTTAGTGGCATTTAAGTGGCTACACGGGCTCCGCCAACTCCCCCGTTCTATTATGTATGTATTATAGTATTCTATGGTGGTTACAGATAGTCCCCTGTGTAGGGCATGTATGGGGGAGGAGGAAAAGCCACGTGTTGCTGGCATGTCCGGAGATAGTTACATATAGGTCTAAACATCTCGACACGCCTGGATCACTCCCCAAATTTGCTCGCAATATCAAAGGTCTGTTGTACTTCTTTGGAGAAATTTCATGATCTGAATAATTACATACAATATTCCTGCCCACACGCAATATACGCGCTTAGACGTGGAGTTGCGGAAAACAGCCCGTCGTAAACTAAACTAAACTACTCGTAAGTCGTAAGTAGGCTGCAGTGACAAATACAAGGCTTTTATTACAAGACAAAACGCAGCTGGGTTTCGAATTCAAGAAGTAATAATCCCATTGTCGTAATATATTATATCACGCGCATATCACAATTCACAAAGTGCAAAAAAAAAAACAAGAGATTCTGAACACGAACACGAGAAAATTTGAGCAATGCTGTCGCTATCGACGATATAAAATTAAGCTACTTCAGAAGGCACACTAAAAATATACTGTAATTTGAGGTGAGACCGGTTTTGACTGGACTTTCACTTATTTAAAAGGTGTCTCGGAGGAGCGTATAAAATTTTTAAATGCAAGTGTAGTAGCATCCACGCCAGGTCGTTTACTAATTTCTATAAAAAAGCTATGACATAATTTATTTATTATACAATTATTATGTCAATTGTCAACACAAAGCAAAAATGTTGCTTAAAAGAGAGTATTATTTTCAAAAGCAAACTTTAATTTATTTATTATATAATTATTATGTCAATTGTCAATACAAAGCAAAAATGTTGCTTAAAAGAGAGTATTATTTTCAAAAACAAACTTTAATTTATTTATTAGATACATAATTATTATGTCAATTGTCAATACAAAGCAAAAATGTTGCTTAAAAGAGAGTATTATTTTCAAAAGCAAACTTTATTTTGCTTATTATATAATTATTATGTCAATTGTCAATACAAAACAAAAATGTTGCTTAAAAGAGAGTATTATTTTCAAAAGCAAACTTTAAAAGATAACGAAAAGTAAGATAAAATGGAATCCTTATAAAAACTTTTAAAAATAATAAGTTAGCTTCTAAAGAAACAATATGTTATGAAAGCTCTTTTGTGTTTTATTTATTATCTCCAGGTTACTTATGGACTGACTCGGAAGTTCGTAAAAAATATTATGTTAGTCATGTTTTCAGTACAAACAAAAGAAAAGATCTTTCTTTTGTTTGTACTGAAAGAGAAGTACCGAGCGCATCAACAATGACGCACACTTTGACCCACGTGTCGATTATAATGACATGAAAGACTTTTTTTATATCTTCGCACAAAAAAGTGGGTAAGGTTATTATTAACGGTTTTTAATTTTCCATAATAATTGTAATTTTGATAATGCTCAGGGAAAGTAGTGAGTAGTAGTATTCAAGTATTAAAAAAAATTGTAATTTCGATCCTGTACTAAAAATTTACGTTTGTATCAACAAAAAATAAACAAATAAAACGTAATGTAGTAAATAGATGATAATTTTTTTGAGTATGTTAGAGTATGTTAGGGCTGAACCTGAATGACAGGGTGAGAAATTGTATGATAAGAGAAAAGTGTAATTTGCAAGATGATGTTGTGACCAGGATTAAGAAAGGAGTTCTTCGGTGGTGTGGTATTGTAGAAGAAATGAACGAGGAATGGTTGACAAAGTAAATCTATGTTGCAGAAGTGAACGGTAGAATAGTAGTATTCAAGTATTAAAAAAATTGTAATTTCGATCCTGTACTAAAAATTTACGTTTTTATCAACAAAAAATAAACAAATAAAACGTAATGTAGTAAATAGATGATAATTTTTTTGAGTATGTTAGAGTATGTTAGGGCTGAACCTGAATGACAGGGTGAGAAATTGTATGATAAGAGAAAAGTGTAATTTGCAAGATGATGTTGTGACCAGGATTAAGAAAGGAGTTCTTCGGTGGTGTGGTATTGTAGAAGAAATGAACGAGGAATGGTTGACAAAGTAAATCTATGTTGCAGAAGTGAACGGTAGAATAGTAGTATTTAAGTATTAAAAAAAATTGTAATTTCGATCGTATACTAAAAATTCACACTTGAATAAAAAAAAACCTAATGTAGTAAATAGATGATAATTTTTCTGAACATGTTGGAGTATGTTAGGGCTGAACCTGAATGACAGGATGAGAAATTGCATGATAAGAGATAAGTGTGGTTTGCAAGATGATGTTGTGACCAGGATTAAGAAAGGAGTACTTGGGTGGTGTAGTCTTGTAGAAGAATTGAACGAGGAATGAGTGACAAAGTAAATCAGGCAGAAAAGGCAGAGTCGGGAAGGGACACCCTTAGAGTCTAGGGCATAGACGAAAGTTTATCGAGTAAATTGACGATATATTGAAGATGGGCCAGATTAGGAGTACCCTTAACCGACGAGCATGTATGCGTAGTTATATGGATGTAAAGTAAACGAGAGAGGTGTGTCAGGATCGTGCTGTTGTGTATGTCTAGGTGTGTAAGTGTGTGCGGGCTGCGTCCCCCACCGAACGGTCGCTGTGTCATTAAACCACTAAACCAGTGTGCAATTAACTAGCTTGTCTAATTGACGTATCGCCCTTGTCACTCCTTAAGTATAACAATATCTAACACGTGGCGACGAACGAACTCGCGTATTTAAACTAAAAATGTCGTCGGGAGTAACTTTTGGCATTATATCAACATTCGATCATCTTTCGCACGAATGGAACAGTTATAAATCGCGATTGAATCAGTGGTTTATCGCGAACGACATAACCAATGAAACTGACAAAGCAACAGTAAAGCGGCGAGCGATATTGTTGAGTGCGCTAAGTGAATCGACGTTCAAGTTAGCTAATGACCTGGCGTTACCCAGCAAGGTGGAAGAGTTGAGCTACGGAGCAATAGTTAAGCTCCTCGATGATCACTTCACACCAAAAAGGTTGGGGTTTGCAGAAAAATCAATTTTCTATACGGCATCTCAGCGACCAGGTGAAGGTCACACTCAGTGGGCGGCCAGAATTAGGGGATTGGCGGCACATTGTGAATTTAAGAACTTGGAGGAAGCCCTGTTGGACAGATTCATCATGGGCATGGCGGCAGGACACGAGCGGGACAAACTTTTCGCGCAAGATCAGCGGGAGTTGACCCTGGCAAAGGCCATCAACTTGGCGGAGAGCGTGCGCTGTGCACGTCACGCTTCATCAGTTGCGGCGCCGGGCGAGAGTAGTTTGACTATAGGAACTCTAAAAACAGTACCACGAACAAGTCACCAGCAGAACTCGTCTACGGGCGCGCGTTACGTTCACGGCTGGATTTATTAAACCCACTAGCGTCGTCTCCCGCGTCCACAGACCTCGTTAAAACAGTGGAACATAATCAGTTATTACAGGCCCATAATTATAAAGGGACACAAAGATCAGAATTAAGAATTAATGACAAAGTGTGGCTAACAAAATATATAGACAATAAAAAATTCTGTTGGATCGAAGGCATAGTGAAAAGAAAAATTGGAAACGTAATGTATAGAATATACGTACCTCAATATAACTGCGAAGTCACGAGACATGTCGATCAGTTAAGAGCACGGTTATACTCACCGGCTAGAAATGACCGGCGATGGGACCCGGATGTGGTGCCCGATGAGCTGACCGCTACAACTTTTAGCGACGGAGTCCAGCCTGGAACCACAGCCGATGTAGGAGGGGAAGGACGGGACATAACGGAACCTGACCTGGCAAGCGGTATTAGCGAGTACCCGAAGACTCCGCTCCGTGCTAGCGCCCCTCCTCGAAGAAGACAAGCTATAAGTCCGATATTCTCTACGCCGACATCGGAACAGGAGGATACCTAGATGGAGGCTGACGTTCCTCTACGTGATCTATGTATATTATGTTATTTAATGATGTTTATTGATTTTGTATATTGTGTTAGCTACAAGGTGGAGGGATGTTGTGTATGTCTAGGTGTGTAAGTGTGTGCGGGCTGCGTCCCCCACCGAACGGTCGCTGTGTCATTAAACCAGTGTGCAATTAACTAGCTTGTCTAATTGACGTATCGCCCTTGTCACTCCTTAAGTATAACAATATCTAACACGTGCCAAATAGAATTCCGTACTCTCTGTCTGTCCCTCTGGGTGAGAGGCGTGAGTGTTTACGTATGTATGCATTTTCTGAGTATTAGGTAACGCAATTACGAATTTCTTTTAAAAACTTATTGATTACCTCTAACTTTGATTTTTTTGCCTATATCATGACGAAAATTTATGGTATTCCTCATTGACCTACTTAGTAGGTCAATAGTATATTTACATAAATTCCACACGGCTTAAAATCCAAACTTGAAACAGTAATTCTTTGTGGGACTTGCAAATACTTGCTTCATACTAGAAGCAAACTCACAGCCCACATTGCAGCACACTGCAGCTAAATCCTAAACCACGCTTACGGAACTGCCATGTTAAGCATAAAGCAAGCAGCAGGGTAAAGTGTTACCGAAACAATAGCTTAAGCTTGCTCCTTACAGCCAAATAAATTACTAAACCATACGATGCCATACACACCTGTCTCTTGAGTAGAAATTCAGCTAATTCTTGTTTCTGCTTGCCAGTGTCGACCGCCGACTCTTTTGATAAAGGAGCCCTATAAGATATCACTGGACACTCTGCCTTGAGACTACTCCAGGCATCCTTACTCTTTCTTCTTGCAGCCAGAAGCCTACTCAAAATCGATGCATGATCTAAACCATATACGTTGTGCGTCATTTCTGGTATCGGATCTTCTGAAATGGGGAGATCGTCTTCTAGTTGAGAGATTTTCGCCTAAAACGTACCAAACATATTAAAAAATAATTTTAAATATATGTATGAAATTATTTATAAAAATCCCAATTATATTCATTCTATAGTCTTTTTCCATTTGGGCATACAAGTATGTAACTACATAAGCAGTAACTGATATAATGGCTTTTTAGTTGAATAAAGAAAAAAAGTCTCAGATTGAAGGCGACTAAATGTAGTCCAGTTTTACCCACAAAAGACATAGGTTTGTGCGTTTACCGCAAAAAAAAAACACCCTTTATCGTATCTCATCAATCTCAGGGTACTTTGCAGGTTTAGAAAGTGCAGATTCGGCCTCATGTGGAATACTGTTCTCATCTATGGGCCAGGGTACCCCAGTATCAGCTGCTCCCACTAGACCGTATTCAACGGAGAGCGGACCGTATCGTCGACTTCCAAGTTCTTTCCTAATCCTAGTCCCAGGCAGACGTTTCATTTCTTTGCATCTTCTACCGCATATAGAACGGGCAGGGCAAATTGCAGCTGCTAAATTCCACCATCGTACTCTGCAACATAACTCGAAATTCCATCCTTATCATCTCTATACTGACCGTGATACGTGACCGTGTGTGTCGTCCATTATGATGGTAAGTCGTCGCCCATGAACATCTTCAACACCAACCTAGGCTCTTTTCTTGAAGGCCTTCGATCAAACGTTGTTAATCGTAGTTGAAGGCCTCTAAGTCGTATTTGTCCGGAAAAACCACTGGCGATAGTTGATTCCACAGTGTGGTCATGCGAGGCAGAACACTCCGCGTAAATCGCATGGTAGTAGACCGACAGCCATAGAGATGATAAAGATGGAATTTCGAGTTATGTTGCGGAGTACGATGGAAGAGCCGTATGCTCGTTTTCCTCCTCTTTCATAAAAAGGCAGGTTGGCAGCCGCAATTTTTACAACTTTGAGTTGTTATTAGAGAGATGTTGCTGCCCACATCCTGTTAAAACCTCCCTCTAATGCCTCTTACAACCCCTACGGGAAGAAAAGAGAAGTTGATATTTTTACGATGCCAACTACACGGTTAAAATACAACATAAATTAATAATTACTTTTGTATGAATAAAATAGTTCAGTTGTTTCCCTTTTATATTTAGTCATATTATATAATTTATTTCATGGATAACTTTAGTAACTAGTTATTGAAAGTAGAATTATATTTTGCTCTTCATTGTCACTAAAGACGTTTTATAATAATGAAATGTTGTTATTACTTGTAATTAGCAATAATAATAATTTCAGAGCACAGATGTACTTAGACAGAGAACGGTTTGCTCGAACGCAATCATAGTTTACAACACAGCAAAGCACAAAAAAAACCCCGCCGCTGCATTTAGCCGTCGCTCGTTGAATAAAATAGGGGCCTACTATATGTATGTACGACCCCAATCGTATTACAGTTACTACGTAAGCACCATTACAAGCAGAAGTTAGGATTATAATGCATAATAGATACTGTCCTGTTTTGTTTGCAAGATATCTTACCAGACTTTAATAGTCCCATTATAATAAAACTCGTAACGCGAAATCAAATTAAACTAGGTAGGTATATAATATTCGATGGTAAGTTGATCCGCTTGAAAGCGTGTGGCTGTCCTCCAGTGATCTGAGGTATATCCTGGTAAAAATAAAGTACAACAAGGAGTGTAGATATACGTATGCCCTACGTCCCTCATTATGTGTGCAAGAGTCACTAAAAGCGGTTTTTTACTATTCTAAGCCAGCACTTAGCTACAATCCCACCTGATTGTAAGTGGTGATGTAGCCTAAGATGATGAAGCGCACTGACTTAACAAAAACCTATTCACTCTTGCCTTGAGGACCCCGCACTGTATTCGGATGCAAAGACAAACTTATTCCAATCCTTTGCTGTACGTATGATGAACGACGTAGCAAACAGTTTGGTTCGAATGCATGTGATAAGTCAACAACGAAAGGGTGGAGACTGGCCGAACGTCTGGTTGCTCGATGGTGCATGTGAGAGGGAGTAATTCTCGTATTATTTTCTCTTATTTTTCTTTAAAAACGTTACCCCTACACTAAGATTTTCTCTTGTATCGTGGGGGCAGTTTACAAACATAAATTGCACAAGGACAAACATCCAGTCCCGAAACAACTATTTGTAGGCCATACAAATACTTGTTCCGTGCGGGATTCGAACCCGCGACCCCCAGCGCAGCCACTCATTGCTTAAGCCACTGCGCCACGGAGGCGTCAAAAATTATGCAAATTAAATTATGCAATTCCTGCGCACACTCTCCGAAATGCATCCTGTAGAAGACCGCAAGGCTGGCTACTTTGCGCCTGTATTCTAGGCTGGTAAGATTGGTTTTAACCAAATTCGGGTCACCAATAAGCTTCTTAGCACGCCTTTCCATTGAGTCCAAAGCTAGGTAGCATTTTGCAGCACCAGCCCATATATAGCAGTAATACTCCATGCACGAGCGGACTTGCGCTTTATATAAGGTATTATTTTTATTAGTAGTATTGTTTTGAATATATTGGATTGGATCTAATTTAAAATGATCTATTTGACGCCAACTCTTTGGAGAAATTAATGACGATAGTCATGTCTGAATTATGACAGCTTTAAAATAGCGAAATCATCTCTTCATCACATCGATAAAATCATCTGCTGGACATCTCGCGTTGTAAGCAAGATACTATCGTAGCAGACACGTACGTCACAGAAACGTCTGGTACGTTCCGCACCTTTGACGCTACTCCTCGTCTCGTCGTCTCCGGCCTGGGTTATTTACATCTACAAACGGTTATACTGCCACGCGTAGGAAACCATCATCTTTCCGAGATTTCCCATAGTCGCCTCTTATAACACCACACGGCGGTGTTGATTCATTTGTGACTGCGTAATATCGTCATAACCGTGCATAACCTCGCGAATGAACCTAAAAACTGTGGCTGGATGCCTATGTACTAGCTAATGATTTATAAGAATAAATAAAGGGAACGGACAAGAAACAAGAATGCATCTATGCTCATTCTTTTTTTTAAACCTGGTTGTAACCAAGATGTGCACCATGGCGAAATGTACTGAACTCGGCTAACACCGCGGGACGAGAAGCTGGTGTATGCATCTATATTCAATGAGCAAATAAGCGTAAAGTCCTTAGAATATACATAAGCAAGCTACGAGTATGTATACTCTAAGGTAACGTCATTCTATTTAGTTTTATTGCCGGTGTACCAGTTGAGTGCTGGAATTAGTTCCAAAAAATTGGGTTTTTACCACATGAGCCGTGAGCCGTGGTAGCTCAGATGGTTAGCGCTCGCTGTAAATATAACAGAACGCGAGAAACCCAGGTTCGGCCCCCGCCGGCACCAATGAAATTGTTAATTGCAATTTTAAGTGCTGATATACCACGTGCTCGGTGGTAAAGAAAAACATCGTGAGGAAACCTGCATTTTTTTTTTTTTTTTTTTTTTTTTTTTTATAGAAGAGGGGGCAAACGAGCATGCGGCTCACCTGATGTTAAGTGACTACCGCCGCCCATGATCAACCGCAACACCAGGAGAATTGCGGGTGCGTTGCCGGCCCTTTAGAAAGGAGTAAGCTCTTTTCTTGAAGGTCCCCAGGTCGTATCGGTCCGGAAAAATCGCCGGTGATAAACTATTCCACAGAGAGGTTGTACGTGGAAGAAAGCTCCTTGTGAAACGTACAGTGGTGGACCGCCAAGCATCCAGATGGTGTGGATGGTATCGGGACGTTTGCCGTGTCGTGCGTTCACGAAATTTGGCGGCTGGGATTAATCCGAACAATTCCTCAGAGCACTCCCCGTGATAGATGCGATAAAATACGCAAAGAGATGCAACATCTCTTCGCAACGCCAGTGAATCGAGCCGATCGGAAAGCACTCGGTCGTCGACGATTCGAGCCGCTCTGCGCTGGATGCGGTCAAGTGGAAGGAGCTGGTACTGGGGAGCCCCAGCCCAGAGATGGGAACAGTATTCCATGTGCGGTCGAACCTGCGCCTTGTAAAGTTGCAGGCGGTGTGCCGGCATGAAATACTGCCCCGCTCTGCTGAGCACGCCAAGCTTTTTAGAGGCCAATTTGGCCTTCCCTTCCAAGTGACCACGAAACTGCACGTCACTCGATATGTCGACGCCGAGGATTCCGATACTGGCTGAGGCAACAAGGGGAGTGCCTTGAAACTGAGGGGATACGACAAAGGGGTTCTTTTTAGCGGTTAACGCGCAAACTTGTGTCTTCTGGGGGTTAAACTGGACTAGATTTAGTCGTCCCCAATCCGAGACTCTGTTCAGCAAAGACTCGACTTCAGACACAAGTTTGTCCCGGCACTCGGAGACGTTTTCCCGAGAAATATTGGCTCGGCCGGTGTAAAGAGCATCACCAGTGCTGTCATCTGCATAGCAATGAATGTTACGGGTATGCAACATATCATTGATATGCAGAAGAAACAGCGTTGGCGATAGCACGCAGCCCTGTGGAACACCAGCATTAATAGGCTTGCAATCGGAGCTTGCACCGTCTACAACGACCTTGATGCTCCGATCTGCAAGAAAGCTGGTGATCCAATCGCACAATTTCTCGGGAAGCCCATAGGAAGGGAGCTTCGAAAGAAGCGCTTTGTGCCAAACCCGATCGAAGGCCTTCGCAATGTCCAAACTAACGGCCAATGCCTCCCCCTTGAACGCTACTGCCTCCGCCCATCTGTGAGTGAGGTAGACCAGAAGATCACCAGCTGACCGACCACGGCGAAAACCGTATTGGCGGTCACTAATCAGCTGGTGATCCTCAAGGTACCTCATGAGCTGGCAGTTTACAATGGACTCCATTGTTTTGGAGAACAAGGAGGTGATGGCGATTGGCCGGTAGTTGGACGGGTCTGAGCGGTCGCCTTTTTTAGGGATCGGGTGGACGAAAGCAGTCTTCCATGATTTTGGGACTACGCCTAGGGAGTAGGAGTACCGGAAAAGACGCGTTAAAACCGGTGCCAACTCTGGAGCACACGTCCTCAGCACAATTGGGGGGATTCCGTCAGGCCCACTCGACTTGTGGATGTCCAGGGAGAGGAGTGCTTTGCGAACCGAGCGCTGTGTGAACTGCACTTCCGGCATGGAGCACTCACACCGCGGGATGGTCGGCGGCGTACTCCCCCCGTCATCGAGAGTCGAGTTAGACGCAAAGAAGGAGCCTAGAAGATCGGCTTTCTCCTTTGCAGTATGGGCCAGTGAGTCGTCCTCCCTGTGCAGAGATGGAAGAGATGGCTGACAGAAATTCCCCTGGACAGCCTTGGCGAGAGACCAGAATGCACGGGTTCCAGAAGGAAGGCGAACTAGTCTCTCGCCAATTCTGCCTATGTGCTCTGACTTTGCCTTGGCAATGACTCTTTTGAAGGACCTAGAGGCGGAATTATACTTCTTTTTTAGAGCGCTGGTGTTTACATCCCGGGACGCTGATGCATCAACCCAGGCTTGGTAGCACTCCTGCTTATAGCATGATGCTATTTTACAGGAGCGACCAAACCATGGCTGAGATTTGCCTCCAATGGGCACCACAGAGGAAGGAATAAAAAGTTCCATACCCTGAAGTACCACATCAGTAACAGAATCCGCAACAACGTTGGGATCATCCGGCGAGAAGCAAACCCGCCCCCAAGGGTAGGATGCAAAGAAAGACCGCATCCCATCCCAATCGGCTGACCTATAGTGCCAAACACGGCGGCAGCCTGCAGAATGCAACCGCGATTTCAGCGTGAGTGGCACAACACTCCGGACCAGACAATGGTCCGAGGAGCCTAAAGGGGCGTCGACGGAAATCTGATATCCGTCCGGGTGAGAGGTCAGCAGAAGGTCCAACAGGGAAGGTGCATGATCCTCCACATCTGGAATCCGCGTAGGCGAAGTAACCAGTTGTGTCAGACCATATGCCAAGGCAAAATCATGAACAGATCTCCCCGCATGATCGGTTAAACGTGAACCGAGCCATTCGGCGTGATGGGCGTTAAAGTCGCCGAGGATCACGATCTCTGCAGAGGGGATCTGCTGTAGCAACGAATCTGCAGCCATTTGGACGTGGTCGAAGAGTCGGTCTGTTTCGGCATTACCGCTGTGGGACCTATAGAGGCACCCGTAGACGCGCGGATGGTCGTCGCTGTCTACGCGTAGCCAAAGGATGGACAGGTCCGAACCTTCAAGTCTGCCGAGGCGTCGAGAACAGATGTCCTCTCTGACGTAAACGCAAACTCCAGCCCGAGGCACAAAGGAGTGTTCCAGTTTGTACCCCGGGTAGGAGAGATACGAAACATCAGCCGGAGAGGACACCTGCGTCTCGGTCAGAAAGAGCAGAGCCGGCCTCGCCGTCTCGAGATGGTAGTGGACGGCGTTTAGGTTAGAGTGAAGTCCCCTGATATTGCAGAAATTCACGGACAGCGTGGCAGGGGTCGCCTTGGTCTTGTTGCTCCGTTTGCCCCGAGCAGTTGTAGTCTTGAGCGGAATTTCGCCCCCCCCAGAATACGCGGGGCAGCCTGAGCACCCACGCTCAGAAGTGGAGAAACATGGTCGTGGATGCTCAGCGAGGGATTCTCCAGGGGTGCTGGTACCCTCCTGGGGTAGTCTATCTTTATTTAATTCCGCTACCATGTTGATGGGGGGGGGGGGGGGGATTTGGGCCTCCGGCCACCTGCACTCACCGACGAAACGCGGAAGCAGAACTTCCACTTCACGCCGGTATTCTGTGAGGTCGTGGTACCACCCCGGTTTGAGCCGGCCCATACGTGCAACAGCAAAGCTGCCGCATGGCTCTACCACTGTTAAAAATGCATGTCTGAGGAATAAGAAAAAAAAATATTTCGAAGACATGTGAAGTTCGCCAACACGCAATGGGGCAGCGCGGCGGACACTTCCTTGCCCTAAACCCTCTCAGAAATGAGGGAAGGCCTGTGCCCAGCAGTGGGACATATGTAGGCTGTAACTTTACTTTAATTTTTACTTACTTTACCACCTGATCCCCAATTCCAGGCTATGGTAATGATTTGGATAATTTTTTAATGAGTACATGTTCCTTTGTGACCATAATTTATTTTTTCATATTGGCTGTCCGGTTCTATACTACCTATTATAAATACAGTGTAACCTCCATATAACAAATCGGAAGGGAATAAGTAAATATTCGTTATATTAAGTAATACGTTGAACTGAGGTTTGTTATGTTGAGGTTAGGTTGGTTTAAATTTTGTTACAAAGAGATAAAAAAATCATTTTATTCACAACTTCTACTAATAAACTTTATATAAAGGTCTTGGGTTAACAAAATTCGTTAATTAGAGGTATCTCCACTTTTTCTTGATAGTTAAAATTCGTTGTAAAGAGGTTGTTCACAAGAAATGTTCGCAATGTAAAGGCAATATTTTACATTGACTCTTATGGACAATTCAAGGGGATTGCGAAGAATTTGTTAAATCGAGGAAGGCGCTATATTGAGGTACTTGCACTGTACAATGTTTTTGTGAGGCTTTATTTTGTATGAAAATTTTAGACTTACTCTAATGGCTTAAAATTATCATTACTATAAGTAGATATATAATGACATGTTTTCTTATTATATATTTTTTATTGTGGCCAAATTGTAGTACATCAATTTCTATATAGTTGTGTATGTATCTCAAGGAAAAGTGACATAAAAATAACCCGATAGAGCTTTAGAAATATTAAATGCTGTATCCAATATTAATATAAATCAAATGTCAAGAAAGTTAGCGCAGCTCAATACATAATTCCACCGCACGTAAGTTCAATGACAAATTCACGGCCATCGTGCACTCGGAAACGGAAACTACGAGGGTGGATGAAACGAAGCTAATACCAGTATGTCTGCATCGTAGTAAATGCAAATCCCCAGTCAACGCTTAGGCGCTTATGTGAAGCAGTTTTATGTACCCTATAATACGGGTTTCATTTCTTGCACAACACTTCGAATGGTATATAATATTTGCAAAACGATGTGGTATATTACATAGCTACAAAGGCATGTTTAAAATTTAATTGGTGTACACTGACCCTTACTAACTTAAAACTATACAATAATGGATTTGACTACGAGTACAAATATTTTTCTGAGACCGCAGAGGTTGTTGTAAATGTTATAGTTAGCTGCAAATCGGAATTCGAACCCCGCCCGCTTCAAGAAAAATGTGCTAGAGAATAATGGAAAACACTGTGAGAAAACCTGCACATTAGACGAATAAAATATACATACATAAACACTCACGCCTGTCACCCAGAGGGGTAGGCAGAGACTACAGACTTCCATTTGGCACGATCCTGACACACCTCTCTTGCCTCCTTCACATCCGTACACCTACGCATACATGCTCGTCGGTTAAGGGTACTCCTACCAGGCGGTCCCATAATGAACTGGCCTGATATAGTTCAACGCGACATGTCGCTACATGTTGTGTTGCATTAAATAGTACGTTTATCGTGCACCTTATATAAGAAACATGCATCGACATGAAATGCTTAGACTTAGTTTAACAGACATTTGAATAACGAGAGTCGCGTATTTTTTCAAAATGTCGAAAACTGAGTATCGAAGTGTCATAAAGTTTCTGTTTAAAGAAGGTTTATCCCCTGCCCAAATAAAAGAACGATTGGATGGCGTGTATGAGGAGTCTGCCCCCTCCTATAGCACAGTGAAAAATTGGGTGAAAGAGTTTCGCCTCGGGAGAGAAACCGTCGAAGACTTTGGCCACGACGGTCGACCTGTGGAAGTGCTCACTCCCGAACCGATTGCTCTTATCGAAGAAGAGGTTCTGAGTGACCGCCGTTTGAAGATTAGAGAAATTGCAGCAAGGCTTGGGCTCTCTAAGAGTACCGTTCATCGCGCGATCCATGAACATCTTCACATGAAAAAAGTGAGTGCAAGATGGGTACCGAAACTTCTTTCAGCGGTATAGACAGGAAAGAGTGCGCTGCGCTTCGGAGTTTTTGGATCTTTGTGGCGAAAATCCAAAGACTGTGATCGAGCGGCTAGTGACTGGTGATGAAACTATGATCTTGTATTATGATCCACAAAGCAAGCGCGAGTCAATGGAATGGCGTTATAAGGGTGAAAAGCCCCCTAGAAAGGCAAAGGTGCAACAATCGACTAAAAAACTGATGTGCACAATATTTTGGGATTTTCAAGGCATTTTGATGGTGGATTTTAAAGAACGTAATACAGTCGTGAACAGCGAATATTATGCTTCTTTAATATATAAATTACGAGACAAGATAAAGGAAAAACGAAGAGGCAAGCTGTCTAAAGGTGTCCTGTTGCTCCATGACAACGCCCCTGTTCATACCGCTGGTGTTTCGAAGGATGCAGTTCGTCAATGCGGGTTCACAGAAGTTCAACATCCACCTTACAGTCCAGACATGGCCCCGGCCGACTATTATTTATTTCCAAATTTAAAGCGGGACTTAAGAGGAAGAAAATTTTCAAGCGATGAAGAGTTGCAGGCGGCCGTCTTCAGTCATTTTGAGGATAAAAAATGTGATTATTTTTATAAAGGTTTAGAGATGTTGATTCACAGATGTCAGAAGTGTGTTAGTATTCATGGTGATTATATTGAAAAATAAAATTGGTTTCGTTTCATTTCCTTCATTGGTTCATAGTTAGGCCAATTCATTATGGGACCGCCTACGTAATTTGGCCCGTTTTCAATAAATCGCCAATTTGGTCGATAAATTTTCGCCTAGGACGTCTCTTTCCGACTCTGCCATTCACTTCTGCACCATAAATTTTCTTTGTCACTCTTTCCTCATTCATTCTTTCCACATGACCAAACCACCGAAGCATTCCTTTCTTAATCCTGGTCACCACATCATCTTGCAAAGAATTAAAATATTTGAAATGAAAATTTATTAACATGTACTGGAGCAGCGTGTCGGACTTACGACACTTCTTAACCCTCTCAGAAATGAAAGGAGTCATGTGTCGAACAGCCCCAACAGTAACTAGTTTTTTTTTTTTTTAATTTTTTATAGGATAAGTTGACAAACAAGCACACAATCCACTTGATGGAAGTGGTTGCTACGGCCCATAGACATCTACATCTATCCTCGATTACAAATCAAAATGCAAATGCGTTGTTACCCGTGAGGATTAAGATGGAATGCCTCGTATCCAGTAAAAAGGGTCTACGGTTCTCTACACTCACCACACGAAACACAGCAGCATTAAGCTACTATTTTACGCTGGTGTTTACAATTTATATTATGAAATTGCCGTTTTAAATGGAATAATGTACAAAAAAGACTTTAATTAATCAAAATATTTGTCTCAACTTTTACACATACTTGGCATTTTGTGGGCAGTAGATATATCTATTTTATAAAAAGTAGAACTCAGTTGGGACAAGGTCTACAGAATATGTAATATTGCTAACGTCTGTTGTGCAGTATATGGCCGGGAGTTGCATTGAATAAGGAACGGTAAAGAGAATTGCACCAATGTGATTTGTTTGAGTAGCAGCTTCTGCGCCAGAATTTGTAATTCTTAACAGTAACAGTAGGCAGTAACTGTGGAACCAGATAGCACGAAACTATAGTAGATAATATCAACTTATTCGTTTCGGGTGCCACTGTGATCAATCAATCACTGTGAGGAACGCTTGCGGATCCACTTCTTGTCGCAGGTAACAATTCGACTTAAAATTTCCTCATTTTTAAGCCGATTCAGCAATATGCTACGATCTTCGGCCTGTCGCTATGCGCCACTTCGTTCGTAAGGTATCTTATTTTTTTCTTTTTCTTTATTTTTTGAACATCAAAAGCCATGCATTACATGCTAACTCATCTGTAGTTTTAGACGGATCCGTTTCCATAATCACCTTCAGTTTATCATTATAAACCTTCTTCTCCGGGTGACCACAAAGTACATTTGTAAGGCAAAATTTTCCGAACGAAAGCGATTGAACCAATAATACACTGTTCGTCCGTCAGTAGTGCTATCTTTACATATATTACCTAGGTACGTAAATTGATCATTTCAAATCAGGAACTCTGACTGTAGGTACTAAGCAGCCTTAAGTATTTTTATATATAAAATGCATCAAATTCGTCGAAATAGGTCGAATAGTTTAGAGCTTGGGAAAGCGGATGATATGATCATAAATACGAGTGTTAATTAATTCGGTCATTTCGGCCTTAATTGGAGCGTCTTGTTTCTCGAAGTCACAAAACGAGTGCTTCGTAGTACATTTAAATACAAAACAACAAACGTTATATCAAAAGGAAAAAAAATATAATCAATCATAAAAACATCAGTACCTACCATCAGCGAGGATGGAAACGGAATTACGGGAATCACGGTTGCGTACGCCATTGTATACATTCCATTGTATCGATAAACGATGAAAGCGACAAAATTTGTTATTAGTCCCTGCCGTTTTTCCATTTTTATACGAGTGCGTAAATTGTATTCGTACAGACAGGAGTAAAATTCTCAGATCATATTTATTCAAAGTTGTACCAATCAGATATACTTAATATATCTATTTATTACAATAAAAACAATTTAATTATTTAACACCAAACAAGATAAAATCAAAAAATTTCAGAAAATAAAAAGCCATCATTTGTTGACAAGACTCGAAAACGTGGTAATGTTCCACCTAAAGCTAAGCTGTTGAACACTTAACTTGCTTATGGCACTGCTTGGCGGCACTTGCCTTAAATTTCGGTTCAGTTCGATTCTCGCCAGCACCAAGGAAATTGTTAATTTCAATTTTTAGTGCTGGTTAACTACTTGCTAGGCGGTGAAGGAAACATCATAAAGGAACCGGCATATCTTTCGTCAACCCTTTCCACCCAGGACTCTTTTGTGGTCTACGAAATGTGAGTTATTGCGATTTTATTTTTTGGTATTTTTATATAAGAGATATAGAAAAGATATAGAGACACATATTGTTTTAAAACTAAAAATATAAAATCCGGATTGTCAGGATAGATAAAAAAACCTTTTTTTTTTATATTCTTAAATTTAAATAATGTGCAATAAAAGATTTTAGAGCACATATTTAATTTTAGAGAAAAAGCACTTACTTTATAATTAATAGTGTAGACATTTATTTTTTATTTTAGATTTTTTAACACAGACTTCAATGGAATTGGCCACAGTCACAGAATAGTAATAATAGTACTAATACTTACTACGTATTACGTACGTACATATATTATATCGATGGCTACAGAACAATGTACGTAAAGTGTAATAAACTCTTTTTTTTCTGGTTTTTGGCATTATATGAACATTGGGTAGGAAGATAGTAAAATACATTTCTTTAAGGTAGCAAATATTCCGACCGTGTATATTGTTGTCCGCGGCACAGAGGTGAAACACCGTCAATTTCACTGACTCCACTCTGCTACTAAAATTTCCTTCACAGAAAAATTTAATTTATGGCCGAAACGATCGGCGGTCATGCTTACGACTATTAGACAACCAAACTCTTAACTAATAAACAAAAAATATAACATAAAAAAACATTTTCTGTTAAAGATAAACGCATTTACTGCATATCCATAACATAAAATAGGTACATTTATTGTTTTAAACAATAAAAACAAATGAATAAAAATATAGAAACAACTGATTATATATTTTTTTATTTATTATTTATTTCCTCGGAGACCCACACTATCCTGATTTCATATTTTCAGTTTATACTAAAGAAATAATCTAGTTATGATAAGAAAGCAGATTTTGCATTTTCTAGCGAAAAGCAAGCAAGTCATCATTCATTCCTACTATTTCTTCTGCAATAATAGTTTTAATAGAATTGGTTGACCCTACAGGCCATTCCTGGAACTACTCGCTAATTTCAAATGCAAAGCGCTCCAAATTTCACCAAAATGTGTTGCGAAATCTCGAAGTTATGTTATGTTATTGTTATGTTTAAAAAAAACGTATTTAATTTTTCAAATTCTTTCTCCTTCGATATCTCACGACCGATTTTTATTTTCTAAATGGCATTCGACGTCATTTTTCGAGGTTAAGAGCTGATTAGATTTTGAAATCGATCGGTAAAGCCGTTTAGTAAAAGTTATTCCAAAAACAGTTTTTCAAATTTTTTATTTTTGAGATTTCTCAAAATCTACTCGTCCGAATCAGTTCATATTATCACCAAATCTGTTTCACATTGAGATCTTTAGAACGCGAACGCCGCAAACCGCATCTCAAACGATCTAGAGGTCCAAAAGTTATGAAAGGTTTACATATTTACACACACACACACATGCATACATACATACATCCGTACGGACGTCCACGTGAAGTTAGTCAGAATAGCTTCCTGGGATCTCAAGACGTCGAGATCTGATGAAAACTCGATTTTTGAAAATCGGGGTGAAACCAATAACTTCCCTGTTTTTGAAAATTTTCAATTTTCTTAGCGGTAAGTTAGAAAAAACTACTTAGATATAAACATTAAAGTTACGACAAAACTTGAGCTTTGCAAAGACTATGTTACAGGCTAAAACAAAATGGATGTTTTTTGTTCGAAACGCATATACATACTACATGGCGGTGCGACGGGGCAACACAGCTTGTGAAGGAACAGAGATAGGTAAAATCGATATTTAGTGGTGCGGCGACTAGACAGCTAAATGTAGTGGTTATAAATTCTTTATAGACATATTCTTTGTATATGTTCGATAAGTTAATAAGTTTTACTACTAAAAATTACAATTACGTAACAATTTGTAAAAAAATTACATAGAATCGAAAGGGTATTCGTACAACACAGTAAATCAATAAAATAAGTATGCACTGAAATAAGCTCCATTCTTGATGATATAAGACTGCGCCTATTTTAATTAAGAGATCAGCAAGCAATAAGTGAATTTCGTACGGCTAAATATCGACTGTTCTATGTTTTAATTTCTTTAAACGGCGACGACGAGAAAGGAAGAAACTATACTAGCTTTTTTTTTTTGCTTTTTTTATTTTCTAATAGAATAAGGTTGACAAACGAGCGTATAGTCCACCCTAAGGTAAGTGGATGCTGTGGCCCATAGACATCTATATTTATCCTCGATTGAGAAGAAAATGCAGATGCGTTGCCACACCTGAGGGCTTAGATAAAATGCCTCGTTTCCAGTAAAAAAGGATCGCCGGATCTCTACACTCACCATACAAAACACAGCAGTAGCTATTTCACGCTGGTATTCTGTGAGAGCGTGGTCCCTTCTCGGTCGAGCCGACCCATTCGTGCTACAACCATGATATAGCTGCAGCGTGGCGCTACCACGTATAGATTTAACTAATCCACACAAAATATAGATGTATACAGGTATATGTAGCCAGACGGGTTTCCGCAATCCACTTTTCGCCCCTCCGGGAGACAGAACGTGACGGGTGGCGAACCTCGTCGCCGGTTTTTCTCCCGGAGAACTGATGTGATGAAATGTGGGCACTACACTCTATTATGAAGAACCAGAATGTGTCAAAACAGGCACGTATGGTAATTCATAATGCTGTGTTAGTCCCTACTTTAATGTATTGAATAGTAGTGAAAGCTGGGTGTGGCAGAAGAAGCACGAAAGTAGAATAAATGCTGTAGAAATGCGGTCTTTAAGGAATATGCTAGGGTTGAATCTGAATGACAGGGTGAGAAATTGCGTGATAAGAGATAAATGTGGTATGCAAGATGTTGTGACCAGGATTAAGAAAGGAATGCTTCGGTGGTTTGGTCATGTGGAAAGAATTAATGAGGAAAGAGTGACAAAGCAAATTTATATGGCAGATGTGAACGGCCGAGTCGGGAAGGGACGCCCTAGGAAAAAGTTTATCGACCAAATTGGCTATATTTTGAAAATGGGCCACGTTAGAAGTACCCTTAACCGACGAGCATGTATGCGTAGATATATGGATGTAAAAGAGGCGAAAGAGGTATGTCAGGATCGTGCCAAATGGAAATCCGTAGTCTCTGCCTACCCCTCTGCGTGACAGGCGTGAGTGTTTATGTATGTATGTATGTACAGGTATATGTAATAATAATAATAACACACACAATACAATACAGGTATGTAAAATTTACCTAGCACATGTAAATCATAGTAAACCACGTAGTGGCGGGTATGTTCAATAATCACGGAGCTGCCAGTAGAAAAGCTTTCTTACCGATCGGTAGTCGGTTCTCCAAGCTACAGGGACTGCCAACTGTCAGCTAACTGATCCGTTGGGCTATGTTGGTTAATCTGGTTCTATGCTGGGTAAGTTAACATATTCACAAATAACTTAAGCGTGTTTTCAACAAAAATTACCAGTATAGACGTGATATCTGGACGTTATACATGGCTCTTGTCTTGTCCATATTCATCTTATTACCTAACCGGTAAAGACACTATTGAGTTAATTGATCATAGTGGTAAGATCCTCCAGCTATAATGGTTATATCGGCGGCAAATATTTTCAGACCAGTAACTTGGTAACGTCTTCCAAAGCAGCGATGATGATTTTCGAGGATATACATCACCATGTCTTACTTCTCGATACAGTTTGATAAGTTTAGCGTTCTGTTTCAGTACTCAAACAGTCATCGTACGTAGCCTTATTTTACAAACTGCTGAAGGGACTGTAGTACCACCTAAATTTCTACCGAATTAGGGGCTTTCTATAACGCAAGACAAAGCGACAGATTGTACTAAACTAGACTGTAATTTCGAAGGTTTCGAAAATTTCGAGATATGCGTGCAGATCAAGCGCAAAAGAGCGCTGAGAAAGCTCTGGGCGCGTACTCGCTGTCCCAGGATCAAAACGCAGCTAAACACCTTAACGGAGGAGCTGTCGGTTTCTGTCCAGGCCTTCAGAGGCGAAGCCTGGGATCGGCGCATCTACAAGGCGGAAGAGCAAGATGCGTCGCTTTATAGACTAAACCGACAGCTGACCAAATCCAAACCTCCCGTTTGCCCGCTGACTGATAATACGGGCAAACGATGCTACGATGCCAAGGGCAGAGCGGATATCCTAGTCGAGCACTTCGAGGAGCAATTTATGCCGAACACAGCAAGTGCGGAGTTCCTGGAGCTTCATGCCCGAAAGGAAAGTCGCGTACAGGAGTTCCTGTCGTCGCCCGCGCCACCTCTTGCAGGAGATTGGTTCATCTCCCCCGCAGAATTGCGGAGGACAGTAACCTGCCTGCAACCGAGGAAGGCGCCGGGGCACGATGGGATTACCAACGCTGCACTCCGACAGTTGCCCAATAGAGTCATAGTAGAGCTTGGTCGACTCTACAATGGGATATTGCGGACATCCCACTTCCCGGAGGACTGGAAAAAAGGCAAAGTTATCGTCTTGCCGAAACCCGGGAAGGACAGGCGTAGAGCTGCCAACTACAGGCCGATCACGCTATTACCACATATAGCTAAACTGTTCGAAAGATTGCTGCTAAGACGTCTCCGTCCGTGCATCCAACTTCGGGCGGAGCAGCACGGATTCAGGAGAGGACACTCCACAGTTACACAACTGACTAGAGTGCTGCACCTGCTTGCGGCAGAGTACAATCGTGGCCGCATATCGTTGGGCGTCTTTCTCGATATCGAGAAGGCGTTCGACCGGGTGTGGCACGTAGGACTATTATATAAGCTGGAACAACAGACCAGTGTCCCTCCTGCTATATTGCGGCTAATAGCGTCTTTCCTGGAAGATAGGAAGTTCTACGTCTGCGTAGAGGACGCCGTCTCCGCAACAAGATCCATCAAAGCCGGCGTCCCACAGGGCAGCTGTTTGTCTCCAGTCCTGTACGCGGCTTATACCAACGACATACCTACACTGGCAGGCAGGCTTCAAGAGTGGGAGGACGACGTTGAGCTGGCGCTATTCGCGGACGATAGCGCCTATTTCACCTCGTCCAGAAGAGCCCACATAGCCACTGCCAGGATGCAGCGTCTGCTGGACCTGCTGCCACCATGGCTGGATGAGTGGAGGATGGTCGTCAACGTTGGTAAGACGACCGCTCTGCTCACTCGCCGTCTCAGGAACTTACCACCACCGCTGACCCTCAACGGCCAGGAGATTGCGTACCAGAAGGCTGTAACATACCTTGGGTGCAGGATCGACAGGGCGCTGCGCATGACCGCGCACGTCGACTTCGTCGTCCGCCGGGCCCGATGTGCGCGGGCGACGCTCTTGCCGGTTCTGGCATCCAAGCTGCCACTACGTACCAAGCTCCGGATATACAAGATGTATATCCGGACCATCATCACTTACGCTGCACCGGCCTGGTACGCACTTCTGAGCGACCCTCTGAGGCGGCGACTGCAGGCTCAGCAGAATCTGACATTAAGGACGATTGTCGGAGCAGGTCGTTACGTCCGGAATGACGTCATAGCGGCCGATCTGAAAGTCGAGACCATCACCGACTTTGTGGCCCGGTTAGCGCGCGGCATGTTCGACCGTGCCGATAACGGGCCACATGAACACCTCAACGGCTTTGCGCCGTTGCACACCCGGCCACCGGACGGGCGACCTCTTCCAAGAGAACTCCTCTCTATATGTGATTAGAGAGTCGAGTAACAACCCTCAATGCCGCTGAAAGGCCAACTTTGACTCAATCAGACAACCTCTTTTTCCGTAGTTGGATAACTGCGGAAAACATAACCATTCACTACGGAATAACCTGTATGCTATCAAGCCTAGAATAGGCCTAATGACTGTCCCATAGTAATGGGACATGAGGACACCCGGGCAATGGGGGACACCCCGAGGCCCGATACCTACACGTACTTAGGTGCGTGCAGATGACAATTAACGTAACGTAATTTCGAAGGGTGTGTATGTAGTTTATACTCTCGTTAGAGAGAAAAATATTCCTTGAGTCTATGGTACTAAAGCCTTTTTGGACATTGACTTGTTCTAGAGGCTAGAGTTTTTTTTAAAGAATATTAACAATGCTATAAACATTATTAATATGCCCCTTAACCACTCGTGGTAAGCTTAAATTGCCTGTGTTACGAGTGGTTCACGCCAGTAGTCGAATGGCGGAATCGAACACACGACATTTTTGAGTTCGCGGTCCGCGCCCTGCCGTTAGGCTACTGTCGCTTCAGATTCGTGAAATCAGTGTAGTAACTCTACAAGGATTTTATTGTTCTGTGATTAGTAATGACTCTCTGAAACAGCGCGTAGAAGCTGCTTTGAAAGAAAATCAATCTATAGTTCTTCAAAAGAGATTTGTCGTCTTTCTTGAAGAAGAAGGCCACCGCACTACTGCTCCACGCCTCCGGAGCCGGAGTAACGCCACCGTGGCGTGGAGGACGAAAGTTAACAACTTCTGAAAGACTTTATGTTAAACACTTGCTTTCAGATGTGTTGTAATAAGGTCTTGCCGTTTGTAATGTGCTAGAGAGATATTCTAATCTCAACTAAACTTACGTCCGAGATATCATCAGAATAATGGATGATACTGACCCTTGGGTCGTAACTTACACATGCGTGTGGCTTTAACGACGATGCATACTGTCCATAGAATCTCCAATCTCACTCTAAATCTCCGGTTTCGAGGAAAGCAGCGTCAGTTCTTTCTTTAACTTACTGGTAGTTCTTTCTGGCAGACAGATCTTTGAAAATGACATTGGAACATTGGTTCCGCTCAATCGCTTTTTCAGTACAAGCTGTATTGAAGATACGTACGTCTAACCGCAAATATTTGGAGATATGTATTTTAAATTGCCCATACGCTGTCACATCTGTTGAAGACTGCAGTTTAATTCCCGCCTAACAGCCATGAAATAAAGAGAATGTTCAGAAAGTTTTTGAGTGTTTCTGCGACGGGTCTTGCAGAACTTAGCTCTGACCGCATGGACAGTTTCCACGATTATTATTTATGTCGTTATTATTATTATTTATGTCGTTCATTGTATAGCCATCTTCTAGGCACTAAAAAGCATTATGTAAGTCCAGCTGAAGGTTCTCGGGGTTTTGAATTAGAGCACAAGCGGAACGGAGCGTTGACTTCTTTAGACGTGACCTCTCCGACTAAACATTAAGGTCCGGTGTGCCTTGCAACACTCGCTGATCGCTATTAGTTATAATAACCATTAATTACTTAGTCCTCGAAATATTTTATTTATATTCGTTGATAGATCTTCTGAACGGCTTGATCGATTGAGGCCACATTCACACATTGTATTTGTTTTGACAAGACAATGGTTCATAGTTATGCTAGGATCAGATAGGTGGCGCTATAATCAAGTTATTAATATATTCCATTTTTATAAAGCCTCTCTCGAAAAGAATGTTTTTATGACAGACAAACGGACACTGATAGACAACGAGGTGATCTCGAATTTTGGTATTGAACACTCATGATGTTGGTAAAGCGAAGTCTATGCCACCGAAAAATTTAGTGTTTAATTAAAAAAGAATAATTACTAATAATCTCGTAAACCACTTACTTTCACAACTTGCAGTTTGCATACAATTATTTTAGAAAAAAAAAATAGTACATTACCTTCATTTCAGGAGACAGCTTCGTGTCTAAAGTGAACTCAGTTTTCAGCAAATGACCCATTTCAGTAGGAGTGTAGTCCTCGCCGTAGTCTGCTTTGGCTAATCGGCGTTGCAGGTCCGCTACTTGCGCCTCTTGTCTGTCTGATTCATTTTATTCAGATATCACACATAAGTAGCACAATAAAGAATATTATAAATATGGTACGTGGTAGAGCCACGCTGCAGTTATATTGGTAGTATAGTAGCACGAATGGGTCGGCTCGACCGGGGAAGGACCACGCTCTCACAGAATACCAGCGTCAAATAGTAGCTTAACGCTGCTGTGTTTCGTATGGTGACTGTAGGGACCGGAGCCCTTTTTTACTGGAAACGAGGCATTCCATCTTAGTTCTCACGAGTGACGACGCATCTGCATTTTGATTCCTGATCGAGGATAGATGTGGATGTATATGGGCCGCAGAAACTACTTACCATCAGGAGGACTGTATGCTCGTTTGTCACCCTATCCTATAAAAAAATATCGAAATGGTAAGTACTTATCTAGAATTTTTAAAAGGATTAAGGTTTATTCGATCATCATCATCATTACAGCCCTTCGCATGTCTAAACAAAGACCTCCCCCAAGGAATGCTTCAAATACACGGTTCAGAGCCACGTGCAACTTGCATACATTAATTCCATGGGGGGGGGGGCTTCACTTCTTTATCATGTTGTGCACTCAATTAGGCAGAACTTAGCATGTAGTGGCAGTACAAGAATATCTACTGCCCATATCGCTTCATGGTTGTCGTTTGAGTAGAAGTGACAGAGAAAAACAAAAAAGGAGCTGGGCAGCAGCATATACCTGACATAAAACTTTAAAAAAAAAACTGGTTGCCAATTTGCCATTCAAGTGTGGCAACTTTGTTTTTATTTTATGATAAAGGTGACACACAGCGCACAAGGAACACACAGTCCACCTGATGGCAAATGGTTGCCGTGGCCCATAGACATCTACATATAATAATAATGTCCTCCAGACCGAATTTCGGCCACGGCGGCTTGCCTCAACGGAGGCTAGCCATCGGCGCAGGACAGGATTATACTGCCCAAGTGTATGCGCAAGCACGTAAGCCGACACGACCGGAGAGAGATCAGGCGCAGGACCAACGGCTTTACGTGCTTTCCGAGGCACGGGGGTGAGACACCGCCTACTTCCTGACTCTGGGCAGCTACTGACAATTTCTTGACAGAAAAACTCAATAATTGATTTTTTGGCCCGACCCGAGATTCGAACCCAGGACCTCATGATCAGCAGTCGCACTACTACAACCACTAGACCAACGAAGCAGTCACATATATATCCACGGTTACGAATCAAAATGCAGATGCATTGTTACCCATGAGGACTAAGATGGAATGCCTCGTTTTCAGTCAAAAGGGTTTTTGATTCTCTACACTCACCATACGAAACCCAGCAGCGTTAAGCTGCTATAATTTCAAGCTGGTGTTCTGCGCAAGCGTGATCCTTCCCCGGTCGAGCCGACACATACGTGCCACAACTATACTATCACTATATCTGCAGCATGGCTCTTCCGCGTGAAAAACAATGGCAAATATACCCTTATAAGATAATCTATGGATACAGGTTTATGTTCAACAGTGGTCTGTAATTAATCAATAAATAAAATGGTGCTATAGCCATCTTAATATGTATTCTAGATGTAAATTCAGAAGATGCAGATCAGTATCATAAGTGCAAGACTTCCGGACTCCAACCCATGGTGGGTAGTAATTGTATGTTTAAGACAATTTCTCCGTGATATGGGAGAGAGCGAGCAAGCCGTGGTAGCTCAGATTGTTAACGCTCGCTGTAAATATAACAGAACGCGAGTAACCCGGGTTCGACCCCGCCGGCACCAATGAAATTGTTAATTGCAATTTTAAGTGCTGATTTACCACGTGCTCGGCGGTGAAGGAAAACATCGTGAGGAAACTGTGTCTGATGAATAAGAAAAAAATATTTCGAAGACATGTGAAGTTCGCCAACACGCATTGGGGCAGCGCGGCGGACACTTCCTTGCCCTAAAACCCTCTCAGAAATGAGGGGAGGCCTGTGCCCAGCAGTGGGACGTATATAGGCTGTAACTTTACTTTTACTTTATGGGAGAGATCCGTATTCAGCTTTGACATGTTTGTAAATAATTTAAACTGTTCCAAATAATAAAACCAACCTTTAACAAATACAATATAAGGCACTTCCCCCATAACTCTGAGCGTAGACAACTCATGGCGTAGTGCCCCTGCTACAGAGTTAAGCAAACTCTCTGTTTCTTCATCTGTAGAGTCACCTTTGCATACCCAAAAAACATTTACTGTTAAGAAATCTGGAGTCACTCTTACCTAAAATAAATATGTGACTATAAAAAAAGCACAATTTGAACTACATTTTTATATTTCTCCCTTAGTACAATGTTTTATGTATTCCAAGACGTTCTTTACACATATTATATAAGGTATTTTGTTGAAGCTATTTCTGGGGTTTTATTTTTACTATCGCATCAAAATATATTTGGTAGTAGGGTTTATATGATTTCTTAAATTTACAGGAACACCACACATTGAATATAACTATCAAAGGACGTCAAACATCTCAGTCCGCTCCCTCCCTCCATCGTGACCATGGGTGCTGTAAAGTACCCGAAACGTAGGGAATTAAAAACATAAGTTAATTAAACGCGATAAAATCCGTTTAATAGTTTTTTTCAATGAACAGGGTTTATGTTTCACTTCATTGTCTTTTGACCCAAAGAATGCTTTACTAGAATTTTCATAATCTCATTGGATGAAAAACATTTAGTGATGAGTAGGGAACGGATTATAAATGCATTTGCATATTTAGCCCCTTTTCAGCGGTATTTGCATATTTTAGCAAAATTTTTGAAATCATGCATATTTCGCTCGATCTCCTAGCTCTGATAAGCACTCATTTCGCTCACATACTTGCGAGTATTAAAATCTCGAAACTTATGGATTGGCGTTGAATGCATCTTATGAAGAAAATTAGTTTAATGAACTCCTCGTTGCCAGAATTATTCCCGAGTGAACTCGAAGAAGTATTTCAAACAAACTGAACAATAAGCCAGGGTTTGAACCCTTATGCTAAATTGATAGCTACATCAACGGGGCGGGTGAAATTTTGCCCGACACAATAAGTCCAAACATGGCTCAGTCACCTCAGTGGACGTAGTAGCAATGGTCCTTTTCCGCTTGCAAAATCGTTGACAGTTTCTCTACATAACATTTGGACCAGTACTTAGTCGTATACATTTTCAAGGGTAAATTCTAAATTTCATTGTAAATATATTTTATACTTGATTTTTTCGCAAATACGATTGTTATCGTTGGGAAATAATAACTTTTTAAAATAAAAAAACATTTCAAAATAGTGCTTTTTTTATTATTTCATGTGGCATTTTAGGCCCTTTTTATGGATATTTTAGCTATAAATATTTTCAAATATTATATATATTTTTAAAACTAGCTAGCTATTTTTCTTGCACATTTTGGGCTTTTTATGTTGCATATAATCCGGTATTTAGGGATGAGATATTATTCTATGAGTCTGACATACAATCAACTTAACAGACAACAAAAAGTGAACAAAAGACCAACCAGAAACTGTATAAACCACAACAGTTGTTTAAAAATAAAGGTGAATTTTATTATAAAAAACTTATGAGTTTTCTATAATAGAATATTCATGGTTTGGTCATTTATTCAAAATTAAAGTCTAATGCTGAATATAGACCTCCTCCAAGGAATGAAACAAAGCATGGCCCTGGGCCACCTGCATCCATCGACTTCCTGTATGTCTTACCAGGTCGTCACTCCATCTAGTGGGGGATTAATCATTAATTCATCCTTAATTATGTTACGCGCCTAAGTTGAAGTCAGGTACCTGGAACTAGCGCCATCTAGTGTCGGGGACCAGAGCGGGGACGGCTTCCTAGAAAATGTCAATCTTGACTTTCGACCAACAGCGCCATCTAGTATCGAACAGAAGAATTAAGCTTTCTAGAACACTTTCTAGAACCCTTTCTAGAAGCCCCACACTCGAACTTTCTGCGCCTGGTCGGTTCGGTATTTACTTGAATATTCTGGATGTTTCGTTGAAAAAGGTGTTCGTTTCGTTGAAAAAGATCGGGGCAGTATTGAATTTGGCAAGACAAGCGAAGCTTCGGAGCGAAATAAAGTGAATCAGTGTGAATAATTATTAGTGTTTTTAAGTTTTAATTGATGTTCGGTGATTAAAGTGTTAATTTTGGTAATTCAATCGGCAGTTTTAATTGTCACGAACCCTAAGCTCGTAACAATTATATCCAGATTGATTACCTTGATAGAAATCAAAATTGCATGAGAAAACCCATCAAACACAACTACAATTGCAGAACAAAAACTCACAGACTTAATCACATAATTCACTATTATGGTATGTGGTGCCACTCCCATCTCACTGGGTTATTCCGTTTAGTCACCCTAAGAAATCAACCCTAGGGTGAATACTCGGAAACGCGTGTTCGTTTATCCACACGCGGTAGATAATCGGAATTTGTAAGTATATTTTTTTCTTCTGATTTTCTCCCTCGCCTGTGTACGGTCGTTAATAGGACCATGGTGGCTATTTGTTAAATCTTTTTAAAATAATGATGATAATATGATTTCGTTTGTGAAATACTACGAAAATACACGGCTCAAGGACGAAAATTATGTGGCTGTTTGGAATTCATTAGGAGTGCCTCACAAAACTACAAACTCATTGGAATCTTGGCATAAAACTATTTCAAATGAAGTTAAAGACAAACATCCAAATTTAGTAAAGTTTTTGGATTAAGTACTTGTTCACTCGGGAATAACTCTGGCAACGAGGAGTTCATAAAACTAATTTTCTTCATAAGATGCATTCAACGCCAATCCATAAGTTTCCGAGATTTTAACACTCGCAGGTGTGTGAGCGAAATGAGTGCTTATCAAAGCTAGGAGATCGAGCGAAATATACCGCTGAAAAGGGGCTAAATATGCAAATGCATATAATCCGTTCCCTACTCATCACTAAATATTTTTCATCCAATGAGAATATGAAAATTCTAGCAAAGCATTCCTTGGGTCAAGACAATGAAGTGAAACATAAACCTTACTCATTGAATAAAACTATTTAAATTGATTTTATCGCGTTTAATTAACTTATGTATGATATGACATATCAACAAGACTAAGGCAACCCCTGAATATGAATAAAAATGTAGATGCGTTGTACCCATGAGGACCAAGATGGAATGCCTCGTTTCCAGTAAAAAGGGTCGCCGGTTCTCTAGACTCACCATACGAAATACAGAAGCATTAAGCTACAATTTTACACTGAAATTCTGTGAGAGCGTGGTCCTACTCCGGTCGACCCGACCCATTCATGCTACAATTATACTACCAATATAACTGAAGCATGGTATTAAATGTCTCTCATACCCCAAGTGGTCGGATCCGACCAAGGTTCGTCAAATTCCACGCGGTCGGATTCGATCACGCACACCCACAGCACTTTAAACCATTAGAACTTATATTTAGAGACTATTTTTCTGTGAAGAAGTTTGGCGTTATAGAATCAATATAAAATTTTCTATCCTCAAGTGTAATAAAAAGTGAGTTAGTCTATGGATATCTATTTATAATCTACGTTCATTACGTTCGCTTTTTTCATTTGGATGTTTTTGTGTTGATTTTTGGGTTTTTCTAGTGTTTTATTAGTGTTTTACTATAGTGTTTATTATATTATAAAATTGTTATAAAAGTTTATATGTGAATATAATTTATCTTTTTTCTTTTTAAGTAAATAATATCGAATATTATATATAAATATAATAGTGATTTTTGTTATCAAAATACAATACTCTTTTTGCAACATAGAATACTATAATACATACATAATAGAATGGGGGAGTGGGCGGAGCCCGCATAGCCACTAAAACGTCATTTACACGTCAATTCACACGTATAAATGTCAATACGAGATGTGTTTTGACGTTACAATTGTTTCCAAATTTCGCATGCAAATTATTTAAAAAATGACAAATCTTGCCTTTTTGCAAATAAATATGTATTAAAATTTAAACGATTTTTTAATGATGATCTTGAACATTAATCAAAAGTCTAAAATGTGTCATCACTACAGCCCTTCACAAGTCCACTGCTGAACATAGGCCTCCCCCAAGTAATGCCACAAAGCACGGTCCTGAGCCACCTGCATCCATCGACTTCCTGCATACCTTATCAGGTCGTCACTCCATCTAGTGGGGGGTCGCCCTACACTACGCCTACCGGTACGAGGCTGCCACTCGAGAACCTTTCTTCCCCATCGGTTATCGGTTCTTCGAGCTATATGGCCGGCCAATTGCCACTTCAGCTTACTAATCCGTTGGGCTATGTCGGTCACTCTGGTTTTATTGCGGATATCCTCATTTCTGAGTCTATCACGCAGAGAAACTCCGAGCATAGCCCTCTCCATAGCTCGCTGAGCGACCTTGAGCGTCCTCATACGGCCAGCAGTGAAGGACCACGTCTCAGATCCGTAAGTCATCATTGGCAACACGCACTGGTTGTACAATCTAGTTTTTAGAGATTGAGGTATACCTGACGAGAAGATATGTCGTAATTTCCCGAACGCTGCCCAGCCGAGTTGAATCCGTCGATTGACCTCTCGGTCGAAGTTGGACTTACCTAGTCGGACTATTTGTCCCAGGTAAACGTACTCGTCAACAACTTCGAGCATAGTGCTCCCAACAACTACCGGCATAGGTGTGACATGGACATTAAACATGATCTTTGTTTTGTCCATGTTCATCTTAAGACCTATCCGTTGGGAGGCACTATTGAGGTCATTGAGCATAGTGCTTAAGTCCTCCAGCGATTCTGCCATAAGGACTATATCGTCGGCAAATCGAAGGTGAGTGATGTACTCGCCATTGATGTTAATACCGTATCCTTTCCAGTCCAGTAGCTTGAAAACGTCTTCCAAAGCAGCGGTGAAGAGTTTCGGGGATATAACGTCACCCTGTCTTACACCTCTCTGCAGTTGGATAGGTTTCGAGCTCTGGTTCTGTACTCGGATAGCCATCGTAGCCCTACTGTACAAACACTTCAACACTTCGATATACCGACAGACAACTTGGCACCGCTGAAGGGACTGCAGCACCGCCCAAATTTCGACGGAATCAAAGGCTTTCTCATAGTCCACATACGCCAGGCAAAGTGGCAAATTGTACTCTTCAGTCTTCTGTACAATCCGCCGCAGGGTATGTATGTGGTCTATGGTCTATGGCCTTTTCGGAAACCGGCTTGTTCGGGAGGCTGGAAGTCGTCGAGTCTGCGTGCGAGACGATTCGTAATGACTCTCGAAAACAGCACGTAGACGCGGCTCAGAAGGGAAATCGGTCTGTAGTTCTACAAGAGAGCGTTGTCGCCTTTCTTAAAGAACAAGACCACCGCACTTCTGCTCCACGCCTCTGGAGTAGTGCCACCATGGAGGAAGGAATTGAAGAGCTTCTGAAGGACTTCAAGTACCGGTGTTCCACCCTCTTTCAGAAGCTCCGCTGTAATTCCATCCTCGCCTGGGGCCCTGCCGTTCTTAAGGTGCTGGAGAGCCATTCTAATCTCGCTTAGACTGACGTCCGGGATATCATCGGAATAGTGTCGGATAAGACTTGCTCTTGGATCGTTACTCACACTTGCGTGTGGCTCCAACGATGATGTGTACAGCTGCCCATAGAACCTCTCAATCTCACTCAAAATCTCAGGTGTCCCGGAAACGATGCTGCCACACTGTCTTCAGCTTTGACAGTTGGCTCTTACGGGCAGACAGATCTCTGGCAAAGACTTTGGAGCCCTGGTTCCGCTCGATCGCTTCTTTAATACGAGCAGTATTAAAGTTGCGTAAGTCTCGCCGCATGCATTTGGAGATCTGTCTGTTCAGTTGCTTGTATGCTGTCAAATCTGTTGACGATTGCAGCCTCATCTCCCGTCTAACAGCCATGAGATTAAGAGCGCGATCGGAGAGTTTTTGTGTTCTTCTGCGGCGGGTCTTGCAGAACTTAGCTCCGACCGCATGGACAGTTTCCACGAGCTTGTCATTCATATCGTCCACTGCATTGTAATCTTGTAGGCACTGAAAGCGGTTGTGTAACTCGAGCTGAAAGTTTTCGGGATTCTGGATTAGAGCACGAGGGGGACGGAGCGTTGACTTCATTAGACGAGACCTCTCCAACTTAACATTTAGGTTCAGTGTGCCTCTAACCATTCGATGATCGCTGCCAGTTTTCACCCTTGCGATCACTGAGACATCACTGAACAGTTGGCGTCTGGTCGTCATAATGAAGTCAATCTCATTTTTTGTCGAACCGTCGGGGCTCGACCAGGTCCACTTCCTGTGGGGCCGCTTCTGGAAGAAAGAGTTCATCATAAAGAGTCCCTCTTTCTCCATAAAGTCGGCCAGCTGCTGGCCCCTTCGGTTCCGTTGCCCTACTCCAAATTTCCCTAACTTCAGCTCACCGCTTTCTCTTGTGCCTAGTTTTGCGTTGAAGTCTCCCATCAACACCGTGTAGTGGGTTTTGGAAGAATGCATGGCTTTGGAAATATCCTCATACATTTCCTCCACCTCCTCATCGGGATGTGCCGAGGTTGGTGCGTAATAGCGAATACCGTTTGGTGATTCTGAGTATCAGATACGCGACCCTCGTCGACACACTCCCAATCTTTACAACGTTGTTGACGAGAGACTTGTGGACGATAAATCCGACACCTCCTTGGGACAGATGGTCGCCCTCCCGGTGATAGAACAAGTTGCCGGATTCGAGAATCACCGTGTCCTCCCCCTCTCTTCGGACCTCGGATAATCCTATAATAATCCAGCGCTACTTGTCTATCTCTTCTTCCAGCTCCAGGATCTTCTCGTCAGTCCTCAGTGTGCGTGCGTTTAATGTTGCCAGGTCGAGTCGTCGTAGGTGGCAACCGAACCTCCACCGGAGATTCTTAGCACCCCCTGCCCCGCCGTTACCATGGTCGCCATCGTAGCCAGGAATAGCGGGGCCGCCGGGGACTGGGGGCCGTCTATTTGTGTAATTATTCATGGGGGGTATATTGCCATAGTTGCCACGCTTGGCAAGCGGGTTGGCAACCCCAAAATGTGTAAATTTATTCAATCTGTCAACAAACACACAACAACAAACCTCGTACAAAATAAAGTTGACAGCCATTCTAATGTGTATTATAGTATTCTGTTTTGTAATGAAGAAAAACATGACTTTTGTTCAGACCACAGTTAATCACTCGGACCCAGACAATCTATTTGTGGCTGGAGATGGAACTTATATACAACAAATTGAGTTGCAGTGGAAAGCAGTCAAGAGGTTTTTCAGAAAACAAAATTATAACAATTCACTCTACATTATTTCATTTACCACTCTAGTAGCAGAGTTAAGAGCAACTATACTTTATAGATAAAATTGGTTGAATCGGTTCTAAAACCGAATAAGCACACCCCGACTCCACGTAGTCTTGTTTGCCCACCCCTAGAATGTTTTTGTAAAGCTGTAGGCACGGAGGGAGAACAGCCCCCGCTCGCTGTAGCAAATCGCAGACACCTAAGCAAGCCGTAGCGGCTGAGGCTGGTCGCTGAAGGCGACCAATAAGCCGAAGCTGCGGAGGCGAGCATGGGTGCCTGTGATTTGCTACGCAAGGGCGAAGGGGCTGGACTTCCAGCAGTGTCGAAGCCGTTGCAGAAGTAACTGCGTCAATATTCTATGTATAAAAGTGAGGTTATGATTTTACAAAAAAAAGGGGGGTTTCCGGCACTTCCCCTTTTAGGGGGAGGTTTTTACCCCAGCCCCCTCCACTCGGCGACCATATATTCAGATTACTAAAAAAATTCATAAAAAAAGGGGGGTTCCGGCACTTAACTCTTTTAGGGGGAGGTTCCTACCCCTCCCCCCATCTACCCGCCCACTCGGCGACCATAAATTCATGCGGCAGATTACTAAAGAAATACCCAGATCTGTAAATAGTAAGTTTAAATTTTGTTGATTTGTAACCACATGCATTGCAGTCTTATTTTCAAATTACCTTTGATATTTCAATGCCTTTTCCAACAATATTCATTGCTACTGTACCGGTAGACATAATATCTGTTATATATTTCATAAATATTTTATTCAATACAGCCACTCTTCGCACTCCCCTTTTACCAGGTTCATATTTTATTTTTGTTAGGCTTTTAACACTAGGCATTGGAATCGTGTCTAAAGTTTGAGATGGGTACCACTGTCTAAAAAGTTAGGAAATATTAATTTAAATATTAATTAGCTAAATAAAAAAACGAAAGTTATTATTATACATGATATTACTTTTTACTTTTAGGGCTAATCATTTTAGAAAGCTTAATGCCTTGCTTTTTGTAATTATATAAAAGCATTGAAACATGATAAAAACGGCGAAACATAATTGATTCCTTGGTTAAACATGAAAACTAGTCGCTTCCGATAGAATATTTAATTGGCTGAACTTTAAATTAAAATTTCATTTCTATTGTAATTTACAG
The DNA here is from genome assembly GCA_036936625.1 of Parnassius smintheus behrii. Classification (NCBI taxonomy): domain Eukaryota; kingdom Metazoa; phylum Arthropoda; class Insecta; order Lepidoptera; family Papilionidae; genus Parnassius; species Parnassius smintheus. The sequence goes on along the minus strand of JAUPFT010000013.1, from coordinate 21,611,162 downwards.
CTAATATTTTTTCGCATTTACATTCACTGAAAATAAAACAAAACAATTTTCAATTGTCAAAAGATTGTCAATGTCTTGTACATACAACTTTATAATTTGTGTGACAGATGACAGTGGCTTCGTGCCGTAGACAGAGAAACCTGTCTACCACGGAAGTATAGACAAACTGGAACCCACACTCCTAATATCAACATTAGCAATAACCAAATGACCTCAAATAACCGTAGACAGAGAAACCTATAGGTTTCTCTGTCTACGCAAGTAACCCTTGTTTTCCCTACAGGATAGCCAACGTGACGGCTGATATTACCCCATTGACAACGATTATGAATTTCAATATAAGTTTAATTGTTTTGTATGGCAAGAATTATAAGTCAAAAATGATAAAAAAAACTTGACAAAACCGATTTTCACATAAGTGTTTGCTTTTTCTTTTAAACACTAAATAAAGATTTACGATGAACTCTTTGCCTAGCCTCCCAATATTTCCCCTATTTTATAATTATTCTTAAAAGCCGTTATATGTCAACCCAAAATCTATTCGTCAAATAATTTTTACTGCAAATGACAGATGCTTATGTTCATTTCGCAAGTTTGTTTTTGAATATTAGAATAATCCAGAGGCAAAACTAGGAAAATGGTCATTAAATGTATTGTGCGCGGTTGCAAAAGTGAATGGCATCCAGGTTGTAATATTATATTTCATTCGTAAGTACAAAACACCATGCAACTGCGTGTCATGTGAAATTGTTTAGTGATATTTCGACTTTAATTGCTCTTATTTCTGGATAGACAAATTGTTATTTTGGTTTAGATGTTAATTATGGTTCGGTATTTCCAATTTCACTTCATTATTTGCTTACTAATTAACGTTTCATGTTTGTATTATAACTACGACTAGGGTGACCATACATTGTGAATGTATTTTCATTTTAATTAGAAACGGAAAAGGTTTTCTCGAATGGTATTCTCTGCTCGATTTGCATGAAATTTCGAAACGTTGTTTACACGAATGACGATACACTAAAACATCACAATTCAAATAAATTTATATTTTTTATAACTTAATTTTTTGCAGGTTTTCTTCCAATCTAACAGAACGTAATAAATGGTTAAATAATGTGGAACTAAAAAGACCCTTTTTTGAAAAAGCAAGGATTTGTAACCTCCATTTAAAAATCAACCGATTACATGATTACGGGGAAACGACTGAGACGAGGAGTCACACCGTTTTTTAAATGAAATAGCAGATTGTTTTTTGGTACAGGTATGAACTTTTGTTAGGTACTTGTTATTTCGTATTTCCATGCGATGTTTTGTTTCCAAGGGAAGAAAAGTAATTTAAAATTACAAAATTTTTCTCTTGATAATTTTTTTGAGAAAAAAATAAAAATGCATTCTGTTACCTAGAAAATTGGAACAGCTTATGTTATAACACTCTGCTATAATTTCTAAAAATATTTAAAAGCTATTTTTGTACAATATTTTTCTAATTTTTTAATTGTATTAAATTTTTTAAATGAAAATTTACACATATTTACTCATATATATGGTCTCAGGAAATTAATTTTTTTGATAATTTTGTTACACCTCTATAATTGCTATCGTTAGAAATAAATGTTCGGATATAATGTCACCTACAATTTTGGTTTTAATGTATTTAAATGTAGTTCTAATTTACTTCCTATGATTTTTTATATTTTTGTTTATCAAATTTATATTGTTAATTTCAGACACAAGTAAACAAAGAAAATCAACCATCAGATTTATCTGATACGGTTCAGGGTGATGAAGATTCGAATATTTTAATAAAAGTATGTATATTTTTAAAGTGACGATGAGAAGACACCTTCGCAGGTTTAATTTAATACTTACTTAATTATAATTGCAGTCAAATGAAAAATATGCAACTAGCGCAGCTTCTAAACGAACCTGGGAAACTATGTTAGACGTGGCATCCTACAGTTATCTAAGTGCTCTTTTAATTTACACAATTAGCCATTAACGTCTTTTTAATTTTTTATAATAAATATGTATGTTAGTCAATAAGATATTTATCGATAGGCCTCTATTTACATTAATTAACATCATGTAATGTAAATATTGCCTGAAATAAATTATTATTATTATAAGGGTATTGTACAGTTTTCTCATCTGGTTGGTTTCTATAAATACATAATTATAAATTAAAATGAAAAGATAAATATACATAAATATCAATAAAATAAAATAAATACAAAAAATACACAAATAAATAAAGATCCAACCAGATGGAAGCCCTCGGCAGAGGAGACCAAACGTTCGAGGGTTAGGAGGAAAGGGAAAAAAACCGACGGACGATGAGGGCGGTATCGAGGACCACTGCCTTCTGCATTTCAGCCCGGAGCGGTCCGTCACGGAGTCCCAGTCACCTCAGATGACCCGAGAGGCTGACTGGGATTAGCCCATTCGCAGAGACGACTACAGGAATAATTTCGGTCGGCCGACCACCCCACATGTCGGTCACTTCGTGAGCCAGGTCCAGATATTTTGTTCGCTTATCTGTCTCGGCTTTCACGAGGTTCTCGTCATACGGAATGGTAATGTCAACCAAAAATATCCTTGACTGTGCCCGGTCCATCAGCACAATATCAGGCTTATTCGCAAGAATAGTCCTGTTTGTGTAGATGGCCCGGTCTCAGTAGAGCCTGGCGCTGTCATTTTCGAGCATGGCTTCCAGCAAGTACTTGTAATACGGCACTTTCCGGTCCACGAGATCATATTTCAGAGCGAGCTCCTGGTGTAGAATTCTGGCTACTAGGTTGTGCCTGTGCAAGTAATCAGAGTTAGAAAGCGCCAAACAACCGCAGATGACATGCCTAAGTGACTCCCCGGGATGGCGAGAAGCTCGACAGACGTCGACGACGGTTATCTTAATGTGTAATAGACATATTGTTATTCAGTGTTGGAAAATCATATATTCGTATCTTTTCAGGAATCTTGGCCGCTGCGTGATGCTACTAAAGAAAATATAAATATTCCTCTTTGTAAAAAACCACGGTCTTTACCTCGAGACATTTTGGAAACGGAAAGGGAAAACATGAATATCGATGATATTATAACATCCAAAATAGTAATGACATTTTAATTTCATCAGCATACTTTGTTGGTCTATTAAATTGTTAACTACAAGGTCTAAATTTTTTCAGTTTTTAATTTTTTTAAGTTGAATTGTGATTTTAGTTCTGACTATAGCATTTTCACAACTAACTAGTCCATTATAAAAATAATCCTTTTAACAGCTTTTTACTCTTTTAGGTCACGGACAAAAGCACTTCTCCCATACAGATCTACTGCGCTGATAAAAGTGTGCTAGCAAGGATTAAATCATCACGAGAAGAAGAGCTAATGATAAGAAACAAATCATTAGTTCAAAAAGTATTTCGGCTCAACAAAACAGTTAACAATTTGAAATCTTTAATAAAAATTGTAAAATCATATACAGAGAACAGTGAGATACAAAATATTATTTCAGGAAATTTTGCCAATATATGTAAAGAATTTAAAAAAAAAAAACAAAAAACCACAAGGTGTGAGGTATAGCGATGAGGTGAAATCCTTCGCTTTAACATTACATTTTTATTCGTCAAAAGCGTACGAGTTTATTTAACAATACGCAACTTTGCCACACGTCGAGACCTTAAGACGTTCATTGGCCTCTTTTAATTGCAATGTGGGGCTTTTGTCCGAAGTTCTAGAATATTTGAAGCAACAAGTACAAATAGCCGAAAAAAGTTATTTAAAAATGTTGCCTTAATATTTGATGGGATGGCATTAAAACAAGATTTATGCTGTGATCAAAAACTTGATAAAGTTTTCGGCTATGTTGATCTCGGTAAAATCGTCGTAAGCGATCCGGAAGAAATAGCTACTGAAGCCTTAGTCTTTCAAATCGTGTCCTACTTCAATACTTCAAGTGCCTGATAGCTTATTTTTTTATTAAAAATAGTTTGCATGGTGAACTTTTAGCAGACTTATTAAATACTACTGTGTTGTTGCTTAACGAAATTGGAATCACAGTCCGCTCAATGACATGCGATGGCGCTCCATCGAATATACGAGCGTACCAATTTTTAGGCTGTTGTCTAGAACAAGAAAATTTTCAGCCATATTTTCTACACCCAAATGGTAGCGACAAAATTTATTGTTTTTTGGATGCCGCACACATGCTGAAACTGGCACGTAATTCTCTAGCAGAACATGAAATATTATCATCAAATGGGACCACATCATACGCCTTTATTCGTAGTTCACATACGGTACAAAGAGAAGAATGCTTTTTTTTTAAATTTGGTAACAAATTATCATCTACCCACGTAGATAAAATAAAGAAAATTAAAAAGAGAAATCCGCTTTTTTTGGGGAGTGAAACCACGGTTGAAAATGATAGATAGGATATTTGATTTTATGAATTCCAAATCGCCTTTTGGACGTGGTTTCAAAAGTCCTATGAAAATTGAAAACAAAAAATATTGGGAACTGATTTTGCAACAGACAAAAGTAGTGGAGCGACGAGCCTAAGGTTACCGAAGTCCAATTCCCCGGTCGAGCCTTAAACCTATTACGCGAGATATTAAACCCAAAATGGACTGTATATGCGTAATGCTTCTTCGTTTACACAAAATGGCGACTATAGCACGCGGTTTCCCATACAATGCACTCGCTCTTCCCTAAAACGAACTATTATTTGCCAAATCTATGAAAGGAATCCTGCTTGAAATTGGAGCGGATTAACTATTAAACACAATTATATCAAGCAGGAACTAGTAGGAATGTTCACTCACCGGGGTGTTGCTTCTATGCGGCTTGGGCACTATGTTGCTGCGGTGCGACCTCTGGAAGACACTCTGGGGCCCCGGAGATGTTTTCTTGTCCGGTGATGCGTCGGGAGAGAGTGCAGTGCGCGACTATTTCTCACATGAGGTGAGGCGGGTTTCCTGGAGTTCGACTGCTTCCAGGCTAAAGCGGTTATACTAGCGGTGCGCGTGGGCAATAGTCCTTCTATGACACTATTGTCTTAAGCAGTGTGGTTCCAACGACGAGCGCGACGGGAAGAGACTGCGCGTCGGCCGCGCGTGTTTTTTATTCCTTCGGTTGCGATGATCGCGTAATATTCTAGAATCATCTTCTCTCCCCTCCCACCCCACCACCCCGATGTGTCGATAGGAGGGTATGAATGTTATCGTTTTGGAAAGGGATAAACGATTTGGCAAGCCTACCGTCAAATAAAATAAATACGAATGGTTTTCCGCGCAACCATCTCCACCGCCCTTGAAGGATTTCCTTCAAAATAAGTAAAACAACTAGAGCTAAGATCAAACTGACAAATAACTAACTAACGCTAAGATTACTTAAATTCAACTACAATTTCTAATCAAGAAAGCTAATTTAAATTATGGAAGAGGCAAGGGGCACAAACGGACAACAGGACGCATGTAAGACCCAATCGTGGTCTTAACGCGAGCTACTCTAATTACTCCGTCGGAACCGGGAAAGACCTCTTCGACAATTCCTAATGGCCAATGGAGAGGCGGCGCATTCTTTTTGGTGAGCACAACCACAGTTCCTACAGCTAAAGGCTCAGTTGCTGTGTTCCATTTTTGCCGAGACTGCAAAGTATGCAAGTATTCCATCCTCCATCATTTCCAAAACGATAGCACTAACCGGTCTAATAATTTGTGGCGTACGGAAATGCTAAGTCTGTTCTCTTCCATATCTACGGCGGGCAAATACTTTAAAGGCGTTAAATTCAAAAAATGTGCTGGAGTTAGAGCCAGCGGCTCCGAAGGGTCACTAGACAACGTACGACAAAGTGGGCGGCTATTCATTACGCATTCAATTTGAGCGAGCACCGTACTTAGCTCTTCGAAGGACAAAATTTGATCTCCTATTACTCGGTATAAGTGACTCTTTAGACTCTTAATATTAGTCTGCCAATTGCCTCCAAAATGACTCGCGGCTGGGACGTTCAGAGACCACTCAATGCGATTCTCGGCTAGAATGTGAGCGAACTCCGAATTATAATACTTGCTAGCTAAGAGCTCATGTAGTTCTGATAAAATACGTTTTGCACCGACGTAGTTTATACCGTTATCCGAATATAATTTACTTACAGGGCCACGGCGAGAAAGAAATCTTTTAAACGCACCCATAAAGCCTGCTGTGCTTAGATCACCAACGAGTTCTATATGCACCGCCCTTGTAGTTAGACATACGAAAATGCAGACGTAAGCCTTTGTGGATCTTATACCACGCCCGCGAGTGAGCGTGACCTTAAACGGACCAGCGAAATCAGACCCGATGTGCGTAAAGGGCTTTACTGATTGTATTACTCGACAAGATCTAAGTTCCGCCACAAATGCAAACTGAGAGAAAATATAAGTAATTTGGATGAGTTGTGTGTGAATGAGTTAAACTTGAAGAATGTGTGGCATAATGTTAAGAAAGGTTTAGTCGATGCAGCTACCGAAGTATGTGGTGTTAGTAAGAGAACGAATGAAAGAAAAGACAATACGTTAAGGTGGGATGATGAGGTATGTATGGAAGTTGAAGCAAAGAAGAGAGCATGGCTAGATTTACTAGAGACCAAAGCTAGTAATTCTGGCGGTAAGAATGATGAAAATGAAAGAAAAAAGGCAGAGTTTAAACGTTTAAATAAGAGAGTAAAAGAATTAGTTGAAAGGAAAAAGCAAGAAAGAACGGATAAGAATGATAGACGAATATCGGATAACTTGCAGGCAAATATTAAAATGTTCTGGAAACTCGTAAGAAATACCAGGGGACTTTCAAAACAGCCTAGATTTAATGCGATACGAGACGAGAATGGCTGTATCCTGAATGATGAAGTGTTGAGTCTAAAGAAATGAAAGGAATATTTTGAAAGCGTATTTATGAGTGAGGAGAAGTGTGAGCTAAATGAAATAGAAATTCCGAAAGAAGATGAAAGAGATAGGAAAATAAGTATAGATGAAATAATTAAAGCAATGAAAAGCATGAAAGTAGGTAAGGCAGCCAGATATGATAGAGTTTCACTCGAAATGCTCAGGGCTGGAGAGGACGTGGTGGCAGGCCTGCTGTACACCTTGTTTAATTTATGTTGGGAACTAAAGCGGGTACCGGGAGACTGGTACAAAGCCGTGATAGTCCCAATATATAAGGGAAAGGGTCACAGCGGGACTGTAAAAACTACCGTGGTATCAGCCTTCTTAGCATTGTGGGAAAACTGTATGCTAAGGTACTAATTGAAAGAGTTATGAAAGAAACTGATGAAAAAATTTGAGATGTGCAAGCGGGATTTAGAAAGGGAATGACACCCCATTCAAGTCTTTTCCATGCGCATGATCGCGGAGAAGTTTTTGGCGAAAAACCAAAAAGTTTTTTGTGTGTTCATGGACTTAGAAAAGGCTTGTGACAGAGTGGACAGGGACGTGTTATGGCAAACGCTGAACGCATTTAGATTGAGCGGTGGTTTGATACAGGCATTAAAGTCTCTGTATAGGGACTCGAGTCAACGGGGTCTACTCGGACTGGTTTGGCATCCATAAAGGTGTCAGACAGGGCTGTGTAGCTTCCCCGTGGCTGTTCAACCTATTTATGGACAGCTGTTTGGAAAATTTGAAAGTTGAAGAATGCGGGTTAAGAATGGGTGAGTTAACCATCAAATGCCTTTTGTACGCCGATGATCAAGTCATACTTGCGTCGTCGGCGGCCGAGTTGCAAATGATGGTTACATTAATGAACAGGTCATTAAAATAAAGGGGAATGAAAGTGAACGCAATTAAGACGAAAGTGATGGTTTTTGAAAGAGAAGAAAGCAAAACGGTATGTGAAATAAGAATAGAAGGAGAGTTAATTGAGCAAGTGGATGAGTTCGTATATTTGAGATGTGTATTCAGCAGGGATGGGAGATATGATAAGGATATTGAACAACGAGTGAATGCAGGAAATAAAGTAAATGGGGCCCTACACTCTATTGTGAAAAGTCAGAATGTGTCAAAAAAGGCACGTATGGCAGATTCACAGTGGTGTATTAGTCCCTACTTTAACGTATGGTAGTGAAAGTTGGGTGTGGCAGAAGAAGCACGAGAGTAGAATAAATGCAGTAAAAATGCGGTTGCTAAGGAGTATGTTAGGGCTGAATCTGAGTGACAGGGTGAGAAACTGTGTAATAAAAGAGGAGTGTGGTTTGCAAGATGATGCGGTGACCAGGATTAAGAAAGGAATGCTTCGGTGATTTTGGTCATGGTTTTGGTAGAAAGAATGAATGCGGAAAGACTGACAAAGCAAATATATGTTGCAGAAGTGAATGGAAGAGTCGGAAAGGAACGTCCTAGGCGGAAGTTTGTCGACCAAATTGGCGATATACTAAAAATGGGCCAAATTAAGAGTACCCTTAACCGACGAGCGTGTATGCGTAGGTATATGGATGTGGAAGAGGCGAGAAAGGTATGTCAGGATCGTGCTAAATGGAAGTCTGTAGTCTCTGCCTACCCCTCTGGGTGACAGGCGTGAGTGTTTATATTAATATGTATTAATCAATATCATTATTCAACACTTCACACCACAGTTGCGAGAAATGTTTTATCATCCTATGGATGACAGTATAAATTGCTCTGAATTTCATGAATTCAGAATTTTAAAATTTATTTCAAACTCTTTTTTGACAATGCGTCTCTGAACGCATCTAAAAATTGTATGGACCAAAAGTTGTAGTTCGTACCAAGCTCAAAAACTTCACAAAACTATTTTATTCAATCATGTATAAAACATTGTGTTGTAAAAACCTTGGCTTCTAATTATTATTATTGTACCTTTCAATTTTGTAGACACTATTGCTATTGTAATAATAAATGTAAATAAAAACGATCGTTATTTTATTTTTATTATTTCCTTATGTTATTTTATAAAGTCGTCACTCCATCTAGTGGGGGGTCGACCTATACTTCGCCTACCGGTACGAGGCTGCCACTCGAGAACCTTTCTTCCCCATCGAATTAATTAACGATGTTTTATAAAATATAATTAATTAAATTATATTATATTACTGGCGGACGAAGTGTAGGGCGTCGCCCCACTAGATGAAGTGATGACCTGGTAAGACATGCAGGAAGTCGATGGATGCAGGTGGCTCAGGACCGTGCTTTGTGGCATTCCTTGGGGGAGGCGTATGAGTGCAGTGGACTTACGAAAGGCTGTAATGATGATGATGATGATGATGATGATTTTATAAGGGATGTAAAGACAGCCTCCCGAAAACTTTAACCATAAGTTCATCATGACCATCATCCTGAGCAAGCTACTGAAGGAATATAAAACTTATTAAAAATGATGTCCATTTATAAATTAAAATTTTATAAATTAATTTTTAATAAATTTATATCTATATAAATTTATTGTATTTAGTTACTTAAGTCACCTGCCACTAATTTCTCACCACGCCATGGGTTGACTGGCAAAGAATGCTAACTGGCATTAAGTCCGCCCTTTGTAACCTTTTTTATTGGTTTGAACAATAAAGTTTTTAAATAAAAATAATGAACATAAACTTTTTTCATAATATCCCAAATTCTTGTATTTTGTGTTCACCCTAATTAGAAAGAGACTGAGGGGTAATGAAAAATTTCAAGGTCGTTTTCTTGTATTTTTTATGTCATTCGAGAGTGCGGGTTCCAGTTTGTACGAAGTACATGTATTTCCATGCTGTCTACGCTTCGTGCGTAGAAACTAGTATATATGGAGTGTAGACTACGGAGTGTAGAAATAAGGAGTACCAACTCCCATAGTAGAATAGTAGAAAAAGTGGCCATCTGTAAGCAGTAAATAACAGCACAAAAACTCTCCACAACAGCGCTGAAGTAGCTACCGGGATGAAAAGAACTTAGCAGTTGTCGACGGTTTAAGTGTGCTGCTAAACTGCTCAGTAGCTCTAAAATCTAAAATAATTTTATTTAGTAAATATAACCTCGAAAAAGTCGTCTATCCCACTAATATTTTTCACATTTGATTTCACATAATATTTTTCGGTGCGTTCTTTAAAATTTACCCCGTAGCTATAGGGCGCCACCCTTATTTAAAGGTTTTTGTGGACCGGTAGACGAAGTGTAGGGCGACCCCCCACTAGATGGAGTGACGACCTGGTAAGACATGCAGGAAGTCGATGGATGCAGGTGGCTCAGGACCGTGCTTTGTGTCATACCTTGGGGGAGGTCTATGTTCAGCAGTGGACTTGTGAAGGGCTGTAGTTATGATGATGATGGACACTTTTTAATACACAGTCTGTACACAGAGAACGTACGTAGACAGAGAATCCTAGCATTCTCTGTCTACGCTTTGTCTATAGCATTCTTTGTCTACGGTCTGTACTCCTTACTTCTCGTAGACAGAGAAAACCAACAAAATAATGATAAGCGTGACCTTGAGCGTTATTTTTAAACATATTTATCACTTTTAAACATATTTGGATAAAATTTAAACGTATATTTATATAGTTCTATAACGAAATTTGAAATTACAATTGAATTTTATGCGTAATACCAGATAAAATGTACTATACTTACTAGTGAAATGATATACCGGTGAGTTTACGTTCACTATCACTTTTACATCCTAAGACACTACATCTAACCATTTTTAAGGTTTTAATTGTTCTAAGAACTGAACTGAACAAGATTCACCTATCTTAAGCTCACAAAATACTTTTTTTCTCACTTAAACCAACTTGTAAACTCTTTAGATCGCCACGAACTGTCAAAGTTTGTTTCGCAAGTGTAGTTTGCTAAACAAAAAAAACCGGCACGGAGAAAGGGACAAACAATCACACCGCTCTGTCTCATTTCTATGCATGACGTATACATAAATCTATCTTTTTCGTGTGCTAATGCGAAAGAAGGCGTCAATTTGTCTATAGGTTTCTCTGTCTCCGTTACTTCTCCACTCCACAGTGTAGATGAAAGGAGTACAGACTATGTATAAAAAGTGTCCGTAAGAAAGCGTTAAATAAGGGTGGTACACTGTAGCTAAAGTCTAAATTTTAAAGAACTTTTTATAACTTTTTATTGCACAGACTCTCACAATAATCCTTTTTACTATCATTATTTGCTTTCGAATTTTTTATTTTGAAAATCACTCTCAACGTATTTTACGGCGACTTAACATACTCCGTAGCTACTCTGCGTAGCGCTGTAGTGGAGAGTTTTTGAACTGTTATTTCTGCTTACAGATGGACACTTTTTCAACTATTCTCCTATGGGAGTCTCCTTATATCTACACTCCATAATAGTATGCTCGAAAGATGTAGGCTCAAAACCAGGTATATAAAAGTACTCGGAGCTTGTAACCTTAGAGTATTTATAAGCAAGCTAAAGAGCTTACGTTAGCTAAAATAAACAGTAAGCACGGGTTTTAACCATTTTTTTCCGATGATATCCCGGACGTCAGTCTAAGCAAGATTAGAATGGCTCTCCAGCACCTTAAAAACGGCAGGGCCCCAGGCGAGTATGGAATTACAGCGGAGCTTCTAAAAGCGGATGGAACACCGGTACTTGAAGTCCTTCAGAAGCTCTTCAATTCCGTCCTCTATGGTGGCATTACTCCGGAGGCGTGGAGCAGAAGTGCGGTGGTCTTGTTCTCGACAACGCTTTCTTGAAGAACTACAGACTGATTTCCCTTCTGAGCCGCGTCTACGTACTTTTTTCGAGAGTCATTACGAATCGTCTCGCACGCAGACTTGATGACTCCCAGCCTCCTGAACAAGACGGTTTCTGAAAAGGCTTCAGTACCATAGACCACATACATACCCTGCGGAAGATTGTACAGAAGACCGAAGGAAGCTGGAGGACCTTAGCACTATGCTCAATGACCTCAAAGAAGACCGAAGGAAGCTGGAGGACCTTAGCACTATGCTCAATGACCTCAATGGTGTCTCCCAACGGATAGGTCTTAAGATGAACATGGACAAAACAAAGATCATGTGTAATGACCATGTCACACCTGTAGTGATGTAAGATGTAATGTTCGTATAACTATTAGGTAATTTAAATAATGTTCACAGATTCCGAATAATTTAGTTTATTACGAGCAATATACACACATAATTATTAAAATAAGAAGGAGAAGAGAACGATAGTAAATTGATACGGCATTATAATATTAATAGTTCAATAATAAAATTAACTTATGGGATAACAGTCTTTCACTACTTATATTTACGGATCAAATTTGTATGTTAACAAACGAGCGATGGAGCAAGGATCGACCTGCGCTTTTACGCGTATAAAGGTCTCGTTGCTAACTGGCGCGTCTTCTAAACGGGTTCTACGCGAGTGCCTTCCACGTACGGGACTTGATAATATAAAATACTAATATAAGTGATAACAAATAAGTATGCAGTGCGTAGTAAATAAAATATATACATGAATACTATAGATTGTGTATGTTAAACTTAACTATATAAAGAATTATTTATATACGTATGTAAATGGCAATTTAAAATGTGTGTGTAAATAAATCGATACACCACACATCTATGCCGGTAGTTGTTGGGAGTACTATGTTCGAAGTTGTTGACGAGTACGTTTACCTGGGACAAATAGTCCGACTAGGTAAGTCCAACTTCGACCGAGAGGTCAATCGACGGATTCAACTCGGCTGGGCAGCGTTTGGGAAATTACTACACATATTCTCGTCAGGTATACCTCAATCTCTGAAAACTAAAGTGTACAACCAGTGCGTGTTGGCATTGATAACTTACGGATCTGAGTTGTGGTCCTTCACTGCTGGCCGTATGAGGATGCTCAAGGTTGCACAGTGAGCTATGGAGAGGGCTATGCTCGGAGTTTCTCTGCGTGATAGACTCAGAAATGAGGATATCCGCAGTAAAACCAGAGTGTCCGGCCGGCCATATAGCTCGAAGAACCGATAACCGATGGGCAAGAAAGGTTCTCGAGTGGCAACCTCGTACTGGTAGGCGTAGTGTAGGGTGACCCTCCTCTAGATGGAGTTACGACCTAGTAAGACAGGAAGGTGCAGGAAGTCGATGGATACAGGTGGCTCAGGACCGTGCTTTGTGGCATTACTTGGGGGAGGCCTATGTTCAGCAGTGGACTTCTGAAGGGCTGTAATGATGATGATGACGGGTTTTAACAGTGCCGAAATGAAAAGGGCGACGTTATTTATCGCGAAAAGTGAAGCGCATTAATTGTTTCTCTCAACGGAACTCATTTATTTGAATATTAAGTTGCCGTGGTGAAATATGTAGTGCCAAGCTGTAAAAACTATTCGCGGAAGCAAACATAGAAGAACAATGATATTTCTTTTCTTCAGTATGTGATAATATTTCGATAAGAAAACACTGATTTTAACAAAATTAGTTAAGGTGTCAAAGGGGTAGCTGGAGGTGCGCGGCTGGGGCGACACAGCACGTGCCCCGCTACTATGATTCTCTTTACATAAAAGATATTATTTTGTTTTTGTTGCTAAGCAGTTTGTTTATTATAATATAAAGAAAAGTATATTGCTAAAATAATGATGTAATATACTTTATAATGTGTCTTAATTTAATAAAGTAAAAGTAATAAAAACAACAGCTTTGCGCTTCGGGTTTTCCCATAGACATAGAAAGATTGGACTGAGCGTCACCCTCACAAAAGTGACCATTTTTTAGAAAAAGACAAAGCGACTATGTGGCTTATACCTGTCTCTATGACATGATTGTTCTTACAGTTGTACATGCAGCGGAGAACAATACACTCATGACCGCCAGTGACGTGAAACGGAATTCTAGAAGGAGATAACTACTGGCTCGCTTTATCTCTCTCGTACTTTTCGGTCTGTACTCACTGCACAAATTAATACGGAATGCACGATCTATTCTCTCTATGTCTATGGGTTTTCCCCATATGAGAACTAGTAATGTACATGATTTCTTTCGTAATAATTATAATACAGTTATAGTACTAAAAGTTAAGATCCTAACACAGATGGATCAATGTTTGATAAAACGGAAAAATGATGAATAAAACTTTTGAATAGCTTTTTTTTATAATTACGTATTAAATGTAAATACGGTTAACATACCTACTTTTCAGATTTCCAAAAAACCGTGAATTGGCAAATAAATGGGCGGTAGTGATAAAAAAAGCCTAAATGGGAGCCCAACCTCAGGAGTTTTGTGTATTTCGTAAACTTTTGAAAGTAAGGGTAGACTACGCAAACTGGTTACGGGTGCAATCATTTCATCAATACAGCCCCTCACAAGTCCACTGCTAAACAGAGGCCTCCCTAAAGGAATGTCACAAAGCAAGGTGGCCTCAGCCACCTGCATCCATCGACTTCCTGCATGTTTTACCAGATCATCACTCCATCTAGTGGGGTAAGCCCCACCTATTATCGGTTCTTCGAGCTATATGGCCGGCCCATTGCCACTTCAGCTTATAAATCTGTTGAGGTAATTCTACGTCTACTACGTCAATAATTCTGGTTCTACTGCGGATATCCTCGTATCACGTAGAGAAACCCCAAGAATAGCCCTATCCATAGTTTGCTGAGTGACCGTGAGTTTCATCGTATGGCCAGCATTGACGGACCACGTCTCAGAACCATAGGTCGTCAATGGCAACATGCACTGGGTTACAATCTAATTTTGAAGTTTCAATGCAAGCCTGACGAAAAGATGTGTCATAATTTCCGGTCGAAGTTGGCCTTACCAAGTCTGACTTTTTGTCCCAGATAAACATATTCGTCGACAACTTCAGGCTAAGTGCTCCCAACAAATACCGGCATATGTGTGACATGGACGTTACACATGACTTTTATTTTGTCCATGTTCATCTTAAGTTTCTGTTTAGGTGCGCTAGTACTTGTTATTAGTTAGTTTGTGGTGCTCAAATAGGTCGGCAAATCGAAGGTGAGTAATGTACTCACCTTCGTTCTGCAGACATATTTGATGTTAATTCCGTATCCTTACCAGCTCAGTAGCTTGAAAATGTATTCAATGCAGCGGTGAAGAGTTTCTGGGATATTACGTCACCCTGTCTTACACCTCTCTCCAGTTGGATAAGTTTCGTACTCTGGTTTTGTACTCGCGGATAGCAATCGTAGCCCTACTGTACGAACACTACTAGCCATAGCGTTATTCCTCTATGAAAAAGTGTATGTCACACTAGTAGCCATAGCGTTATTCCTCTATACAAAAGTGTATGTCATATTTTACGTGGGGAAATCTGCGGACGTAATAAAAGTTTGTCACTACAAAACTCACACATAACATTAGGACAATAAACTAACAATTTCATACACACATAGATACATTATGACAGTATCGCTGAGTAATAGTGACAACTCAGATGTAGACTTGTATCAATTGCACAACCGATCTCCATATTGTATGAGCGGCCAACGTTACGGTATTGCTGTAATTTTTAAATTTAAAAAGAAGTAAATAGCAATATATAAGTACCAGCCATGTCCTGGTACTGTTATACCCCAGAAGAAGACAAGCCCACGAAAGTGGGCATAAGGAGACTACCAGTGGGCGCAGATCCACCCGCGATAGAGGGGGCTATCAGGGCTAAGGGGTTCCCGATAAAGTACGTAAAAGGGATCGCCCCCGTAGAGGCAGACCTGGGTGCCTCTACTTCGCGCAGCTGGACCACCTGAGCCTGGAGCGCCTCAACGAATTCTACTAGATCGACGAACTCCTCTTCAAGAGAGGAGTCGTCATAGAGGCCTGGCAAGGAAGAGCAGGCCCTTTACAGTGCCACCGCTGCCAGGCCTTTGACTATGCATCCACCAATTGCTTCAGGCCAGTGAAGTGTGTTGTCTGCGCCGGAGATCACATCGCCAGCAACTGCCCAAGGGGTAGAGATGAAAAACCGTGATGTGCAAATTGCGCCAAAAATCATACCGCTAACGATCGCCGCTGCCTAGTCCTGAGGAGGATTGCAAGGAAGCAGGGGAATGCTCTACCGGGACTACTCCCAGGGGAGCCCCAGAGTCGTCCCAGCGCCGTGGTTCAGGAAGACGGGTGGACCACAATCAGAGGAAAGGGAAGGCAACCAGCCCCCCCTCCTCCACCCGTCACGGCATCCATTGAAACGGTGGTGCCAATTACCACCACATCGAAGGCAACCACAGGGGCGACTCTCCAGCCCCCCGCTAACGACGCCATAGAGCGACAAACCACTCTGTGGAGTAAGCGGGGGAGGAAGAAGAAGAAGAATGTGCAGCCTCCTCCTCAGGCAGCAACCTCTACCCAAACCCCAGCGGTAACGATAGCCCAGGCGCAGGTTACTAAAGAGAAGAAAGCCAGAATGGGTAGAGTGCCAGAAAGGGCTCTATCAGAAAATAGAGCGCGCTCTACATATAGAGCGCGCTCTACCCATGCGCAAAGAGCAGCACACCAACTCCCGAGACTAGCGCCAACACCTTCACAGGCATTGAGAACACCAACAGCCGGCTTTGAGACTGCTGACGCCATCCAACGTCTGGTTGGCATAGCAATCGAAGTCGACAGTCAAGTCCTGGTTGATATTAGAGCCGGGACAGATCCGATCACAGCGGTCATGAAGGCGCTGGCAAACCTACTGGCTCGACACTACGGTGGCGGAGTCTAACCTGCGCCTCCTCTACTGGAATCCGGATGGTATCTAGTAGAAGTTGCATGAACTCCGCACTGTCGCCCAACAACAGGACATACACGTCATCTTGCTGGGAGAGACAAAAATTAATCCAAATACGCACGTAAAGCTGCCCAACTACCATATGTACAGGAGGGACGAGGTCACTTCTCAAGGGGCCGCCTTCAGAGGGACGGCGGTTCTAGTGAGAATGGACATCGTCCATCAAGAGCTCGAACTACCAGAGTAACAAACGATGCGCTCTATCGGTATAAAAATGGAGGCGGCGGGCGAGGAACTAAGGGTTTACGCAGCATACCGCCCGCCAGGGACTCCATTCTGCTCCTCAGACGTCCGGACGATAATGGAAGGCGAAACACCAACCATCATCGCCGGAGACCTAAACACCAAACACTCGGCGTGGGGTCCAGAGTGATCAACCCGCCGGGTCATGCACTTTTTGAAGACGCTGAGAGAAACAGCTATGACGTTTTAGGTCCCGAAGAACTTACTCATGTTCCGACCGACGCACGGAAACGTCCGGATGTATTGGACATCGTGCTCTCTAGGAACATCCAACTATCCGATAGTGGTAGAGGTGCTGTACGACCTCAATTCACAGCACCTCCCGATCTTGATTACCCTTGGCCTAAAGGCGGTGACTACGCCGCCCAGAGCATTTAAGACACGTATCGACTGGAGGTTCTACCAGCAACACTTGCAGGAGAGACCTCCAGCACACCACCCCTTAAACACAGCGGACGACGCAGAGGCCGCTGCTAACAACATCACTAAGGCGATCCAGGAGGCCCTCCATGCTGCCTCTACGATCGTCCCGATGTTTACAAGGAAAGACGATCTGCCTCTACAGATTAGAGTGCAGATCAGGAGAAAAAGAGAGTTGAGGAGGCTCTGGGCGCGTACTTGCTGCCCGAGAATCAAGACGCAACTGAACACCTTGTCGGAGGAACTGTCGGTTGCAGTCCAGGCACACAGAGGAGATGCCTGGGAGCGGCGCATATGGAAAGCGGAAGAGCATGATGCGTCGCTCTACAAACTGAACCGACAGTTAACTAAAACCAAACCTCCCGTTTGCCCGCTGACCAACAACGCGGGCGAACGTCGTTACGATGCCAAGGGTAGAGCGGATATCCTAGTAGAGCACTTCGAGGAGCAATTTATGCCAAACCCAGCAAGTGCGGAGTTCATGTAGCTTCATGCCCAAAAGGAGAGCCGCGTACAGGAGTTCCTGTCGTCGCCCGCGCCACTTCTTGCAGGAGAGTGGTTCATCTCCCCCGCTGAATAGCGGAGGACAGTAACCCGCCTGCAACCGAGGAAGACGCCTGGGCACGATGGGATTACCTACGCTGCACTCCGACAGCTGCCCCATAGGATCCTAGTTGAGCTTGGTCGACTCTACAATGGGATACTGCGGACATCCCACTTCCCGGAGGACTGGAAGAAAGGCAAAGTTATCGTCTTGCCGAAACCCGGGAAGGACAGGCGTAGAGCTGCCAGCTACAGGCCGATCACATAGCTAAACTGCTAGAAAGATTGTTGCTAAGACGCCTCCGTCCGTACATCCAACTTCGGGCAGAACAGCACGGATTCAGAAGGGATCACTCAACAGCAACACAGCTGACCAGAGTGCTGCACCTGCTTGCGGCCGAATACAACCGTGGCCGCACTACGTTGGGCGTCTTTCTTGATATCGAGAAGGCGTTCGACCGGGTGTGGCATTCTGGACTACTTTATAAATTGGAAGAACAGACCAGTGTCCCTCCTGCTATGTTGCGACTAGTGGCGTCTTTCCTGGTAGACAGGAAGTTCTACGTCTGCGTAGAGGACGCCGTGTCCGCAACCAGAACCATCAGAGCCGGCGTTCCTCAGGGCAGCTGTTTGTCTCCAGTCCTGTACGCGGCTTATACCAACGATATCCCTACCCTGGCAGGAAGGCTGCAAGAATGGGAGGATGACGTGGAATTGGCATTATACGCGGACGATAGCGCTTATTTCACCTCGTCCAGAAGAGCCCACATTGCCACTGCCAGGATGCAACGCCTGCTGGACCTGCTGCAACCATGGCTTGATGAGTGGAGGACGGTCGTCAACGTTGGTAAGACGACCGCTCTGCTCACCCGCCGCCTCAGGAATCTACCACCTCCGTTAACCCTCAATAGCCATGACATGCGTATGACTGCTCACGTCGACTTCGTCGTCCGCAGAGCACGATGTGCGCGGGCGATGCTCCGTCCGGTCCTGGCATCCAAGCTACCACTTAAAACCAAAGTACGAGTATACAAAATGTACGTAAGACCCATTATCACCTACGCTGCGCCGGCCTGGTACGCGCTTCTGAGCGAACCTCTGAGGCGGCGATTGGAGGCCCAGCAAAATTTGGCTACGTCCGGAATGACGTCATAGCGGCCGACCCGAAAATTGAATCCATCCAGGAGTTTGTGGCCCGGCTAGCGCGCGGACTGTTCGACCGTGGAGATAACGGGCCACATATACATCTCAACCACCTAGCGCCGCCACACACTCGCCCCCCGTACGGGCGACCCTATCCAAGAGGGCTCCTCTCTATATCGATTAGAGAGTCGAGTAACAACCCTCAATGCCGTTGATAGGCCAACTCCGATTATATATCAGATAACCTCCTTTTTCCCGTAGTCGGTTAACTACGGGAAAAACTTCTCCAATAACGGTGTAATCCGATTAAGATCCAACAACGCCAATAGAAGGCTCCCAGGATCGGTCCATAGTGGTGGACCGCGAGGACAATCCGGGTAATGGGGTATACCCCGAGGCCCGAGACCTGCAGGACCCCATAGTCCGTGCAGACGACAACACACAGTAGCAGTATATGATTGGCACTTTTTTTGTATATGAAAGCCAATGGCATTTTTTGTAAATTTGACCTCGCAGAACTCTTTTTGCAGCAAAAATTTGAACCATTCGGCATCTTTGTAGTAAGTCCATTCAGCTGCAAATAGATTTAGCCTAATGAGCAGTACGACTGCAACTAATTTAATTGTACGCACATTACCGCGTGGACTGACACTTTGATAGAAGGAAACGCCTGCGTATGTGCACTCTCCATCGATCCGGCTGTGGCCCGTGTGCGCTATGAGTGGAAACGATGAAACAAGTACTTTGATGGTGGTATGTGAGTAATTTGGTCCGGTGCTTGGAACCTTAAAACATTATCTTCTTATGCCAAAATCTTGAAGCAAAATGTATACATATTTCATACACCTAATCTATTACTTAGAATTTGTTCCTTTTGGCTGAAAGCCTTTTAGCTAATGCCACAAAAAAAAATAACATTGACAATGATAATTGTGTGTACGCGTGTGGGAGGAGGGAGGGAGTGTTATCTTCCCGCCAATAAGCTGTCAAAATAGGTCGAATTCGGGAAAAGTTTATGTTTAAACATTTATTTTTTATGTTTTTCTATTTAAAATTACTGGTATAATATATTATAATACACTAAAATGTCGATACAAGAAGAAGGTGAAGATAGTTGGATAGCTGCATTGGACAATCTGTGTTCTCAGTTAAATGTAGACCCAGATGCAGCAAAGAAATCGAAGGAATCATTTTTAGAAATCAAACGCAACTATACTTTAGATGTAAGTGTACTTACGACACTTGAAAGATAAGTGGTAAATTATTGTATATCAACCTCATAAAATATTGTTCCAAACGTTAAGTGTTACGTGCATATCGTTTCTCTGGCTATCTTTAATTGATCGAAACTAAAATTATTTAATAATTTAATTTAGGGTGACATCCAGCATTGGATGGCTTGTGCTTTATATGTGGCATGTCGGACATCAATTACACCTACAGTACAGTCAGGCAAGGTTGTAGAAGGCAACTGTGTCAGTCTTACTCGTCTCCTTAGGCTCTGCAATATAAGGTAAAATACAATATATTTTACTTCTTTCTTCTTTTTCTACATTAGATTAAAAATACTTCTTTTTAATCTAATCCATCGGTGTGTAATTATGTTTTTTTTACTATTTACAGTCTTATTCAATTTTTTAATAAAATTAAAAACTGGATGGAAATGGCATCAATGTCAACGGATTTTAAAGATAGAATTACACGCTTAGAGCATAAGTTTGCAGTTTCAACTGTTCTCTTTCGAAAATTCCAACCTATTTTTCAAGAAATATTTTCTGGTTTAACTAATGAACCACTGAAGTGCAATACAAAAAGCAAAAAACACAAGTAAGTTTTAGTATACATTGAGTAAAAATAGTTTTTAGTTATCATCGTCATTGCTCTCACTTATCAAAATAGGTTCAAAATATCTTGTAATAAATATAATTTCTTAGTACTTGAAAAGTTACTCTTAAATATGATGTTTATCAAAACAACATACTATATTGTGTACTATCAACAAACAGTTAAAAACCGTTATCTTAATTCTAATATTGTTAATTCTGATAACTATTACTCATCAATATTTTAACAGTAGTTTAGGAGAATTCTTATAAAATTTAATCCCACCGAAAACATAAATAGTGAAAGAACTATAATAATTAAATGACAAAAATATTCTTGTATTTAGTTTCAGGTACAGTACTTGGAACTAAGTACATCATAAATATATGCCTAATAATTACTTCGAAGTGGCCTAGGTTTTCAATGAGTGAATCAGTGAGTTAGTTATATAATAAGTACTTTTCAGACCTTAATAACTCCAGAATTATTCTGGGTTTATTAATATTATATATTCATGAAATTTGTGATTCAAGTAATCAAGGAGGTATTGTTAGATATACAAATTACTGTTTAATATGTCTTTAGTTATTGAGTTATAATGGGTTTGAAAGTAGATCTAGTTGGTGTAAATTTACACACTGCCTTGTATCACCCTTTTCTTTTCCAAACTATGCTGGCACACTGCCATTTGTCTTGATATAAATTTGATATCTAATTTCTTATTGCAGATTACAACCATGTACAACAAATGCACTGTTTGAATTTACATGGTGTCTATATGTGTGTGTTAAAGGGGAATTTCACAATTCTGCTGATGACCTGGTAGACATGTATCATGTATTATTGTCGTGTTTAGACTTTGTGTTTGCAAATGCTTTCATGTCTAGACGCATTGACTTAATAAACCCTGCTTTTAAAGGTAAATACTTCATAAAAATCTCTACAAGTCTAAAGTATGTAGTTAAACTGTGATTTTGTAGTTAAGGCATATAAGTGGTTAAGCATTTAACTGTGAATCATATTAGTATTTATATGGCCTGCTAATAACAGCTCTGGGTTTTAATGTTTTTTTTAGTTGATACATTTGTGCTGCAACTTGTACAATGTGTATTAATATAGATACACTCTGATGGCCTCTGGCCTAGTGGCTGGTAATAGGACTGCCAACTATGATCATCCTGGATCCGGATCCAGGTTGAAATCACTTACTGAGTTTTTATGTCAAGAAATTTTAAGTGGCAGCCCAGAGTTAGGTGTTGGCAGTGTTTTATTAACATGCCTTGAAAAGTATGTAATAATGGTTTTGATCCTGTGTCTGATCTCTGTAGGTTTGCGTTAGATTACTATTCCATGGGATTATAAGAGTGAGGGTAGAGAGTGCATCTGTACTTGCTCACACACTCACGCACTGTTATCCTGTTCTGCACATATGGCGTCTCAATTGAAAATGGTCACTGTAATCGTAAATCATTTTTTTAGGTATTTTTATTCTTTTCTCATCTGTTTGGAATACATAATACTTATAAATATATAATAAATAGGTCAGGGAAAATGTTTCTTCATATTTGGTTTGTATAAAATTGAAGAAAAATCTCTTTGTTTGTACTGTTAATGTATCTAGCTGCTATTATTATTAATACATATAGGACATAAAAAAATAAAAGGTATAAATTACTTTCCGAATAGAGGATTAACCACAATACAATTTTGACTACAAAATTCGTTTTAGTCCAATTTGTAGAAGTTTGGCTATACAAAAAAGCTCAATATTTGAATACTACACAAGCTGTCTGAAAGAAATGTATGAATCATGTACTCATTTGCAATTCTCTATTGAAACATAACGAAACTGAACCATTTTTTAAAGGATTGATCACTGGTTACAAGAATGTGCGAAAAATATAATGGTTAAAGAGCAGCTAAGCTCCACAGACTGTAGTGAAACCCAGATTAACATGCTATAAGGTGATACTGTGTATATTGTGGGATTAGAAGGTTATCATTTATTATGAGCTTACTAATGCTAACTAATGAGGCTTAAGCAAGAAATTGAGGAAAAAATCAGATTTGACAACCGAAAAGGATTGGTCTTTCATTATGATAATGCCAGACCACACACATATTTGGCCACTCCGCAAACATTGAGTAAGCTCGGTTTGGAAGTGTTAATACATCCACCATATAGTCCTGACCTTGCACCCTCCGATTTTCACCTGTTTCAGTCTCATCAGAATTCTTTGGGTAGTGTTAGGTTAATATCAAGAGAGGACTATCAAAACTACTTGTCTTTTTTTGATCAATAATCCCAAGATTTCTACAGCAACGGGATCATGTCACTACCTACAAGACAGCAGCAAGTTATTGAATAAAATGGCACATATATTATAATTAAATGCAATATATTTAATTGAAAAAATGTCTTGAATTGGTATATAAAATAAGAAGAAACTTTCCCCCAAGCTTATATAAACACATACTATTGTGTATTTTTGTTAATGACAAGGGTAAAATTGTAATATGTGTGGTAGATAGATTTAATTAAATGTGTTTGTTTTGCAATTTAATCTGGCATAAACCTTTTAATGATAATGCAGATAATATGCAGCTCTACTGTTTATTGAAACAGCTAACATGAATTTATGTTTAAAATATTTTATTATATGTTTAGAGAGAAAAATGAGTACATTTATTCTGGTTTCTAACATTACTTTTAGCATCAAAAACATCACTTAATTTTTTTTTAAATTGTAATATATTAATTTTAAGGATTACCTCCCAACTGGCTAGCAGATGACTTTGAATTGCCTAAGAAGGCTCCATGCATTATATCTGTACTATGTGAAATCAAAGAAGGATTATCAGTTGAAGCAGCAACAATGAAAGAATACAGCTGGAGACCTGTTATTAAATCATTTTTTGACAAAGGAGTAAGTTTATTTAATAAAATAGTCCTAACTTAAAACATAACCATTAGTTTTTAAATTCAGTACAGGTTATTGTAGGGTGTGAGACATGGTAGCTTAAGAGCTAAGCTCTCATCTTAAATATCGTAGTATGTGAGTAACCTAAGTTCAATCAGTTTTTTAGTGCTAATTTACCACATGCTCATCAGTGAAAGAAACATTGTGAGGAAACCTGCATGTTTGAGATATGTGAAGTCCGCATACACGCGTTGGGACACTGTGACCACTTCCTGGTCCTAAAACCCTCTCAAAAATAAGAGGAGCTCTGTTCCTAGAAGTGGAGCGTAAATAGGCTTTAACTTTACTCTTTACCTTTTATTGTACAAGTATTTTTTATATTTGAAGAGCTTAATCAAAATGTGATTATGTCGCTCTATTCGACAACATTATGAACTAAATAATATTCTATTAAACAAGCAAACAAAAAAATGCATCTAGTTGACTAATCTCAGGAGAATACTATGTTATAGAATTTAACCTACAATTATGTTTCATCGGAATGAGGGTTTACTAAAATAATATTACAGTCAGCAACTAGTATAAAACTATTAAATATCATCAGCCTAACTTATTATCGTTGTCTATATTTGTCTCTTTCTAATGTCATTGAGTGAAAAGAGAGAGCAACTTTAAGTATTTCTTACCGTCGCGTCGTTTATGCCGATTTTTAAAACATACAATGTTGCAGATACTGTTTTTGCAGTTACCTAAATAGGAAATTTTGAATATTCTTCTGCTTATTTATTAAATAAATAACAATTAGCAATGTAAATCTTTTAATTACATTAGTTTTTTCTTGATCACAAAATACATATTACTTTTAGATTGTTTTAGGTTGCAAGTTTCTTACTTTATGTATAATAATTATAATATATTTGACTTCAGATTTTAAAAGGAAATTCTGATCAACTGACTGGTTTATTGGACATTGGAAATTTCGATGTGAATCTGAAATCATTAAATAATCTTTATGAGACTTATGTCCTTAGTGTTGGTGAATTTGATGAAAGGATATTTTTAGGTATGATTTAGCTTTAAACAGATTTTATAAAATACTTATTTCTAAATGTAAAGAAAAAACTATTTGTCATTTTTGACATTGAAGTCATCCTTCAATGTAAAATGTCGACATTTTTCAGTTTAAAACAATTATTATTTTATATCATAAATAATAAAGGTTACATTCAATATTTTCTTGATATTTTGTTTTATTTTGTTTTGCTAATATAAAAATATAATTTTGCAGGAGAACATGCTAATGAGCAAATTGGAACCAAAAAAGTTTCTGGTGATGAGATCACACAAGTTATAGCTAGTTTTGGACCAGTGAGTACTTATATTTTGATGATTATATTATAATATAACAATCTGTCCGGCTACACGTGGGTGATTTCTGTGTCTCGACAACAGTGCCATCTTCTGTGTCCAATTGTGAATCTAAACTATTCTCAAACGGACTTAATCACACACAAAATTAAAGGATCATAATCAGTCCAGCCATTAAGCAATCAGTCACATACCCATTTACAGAAGAATTATATAATATATAAAGATTATTGGTTGATATGCTTAACCAATTTATATAGTAAATGTGTTTTATAGGATAGGGTGACAAACGAGCACACAGTTCACCTGATGGTAAGTGGTTGCTGTGGCCCATAGACATCTACATCTATCCTCGATTACGAATCAAAATGCAGGTATGTTGTCACCCATGAGGACTAAAATGGAATGCCTCGTTTCCAGCAAAAAGGTCTCCGGTTCTCTACACTCACCATATGAAACACAGCAGCATTAAGGTACTATTTTAGGCTGGTATTCTGTGAGAGCGTGGTCCTTCCCCGGTCGAGCTGACCCATTCGTGCTATAACTATACTTATAATATGTTATAGCATGGCTCTACCATGTATAATGTAATTTATTAATAAATGTATGAAGGCAATGTTATTTATATAATATTTATAATTATGTCCTATTTAGTTCTTTATATTGTGTGTCGTTGATATTTTCTATTAGTAGGTATTCAAAATTTTGGCATTCTTTTAATAGGTCAATAGAACATAATTATCTTTATCATTACCCCTATCATTGTTAATAGAGTATCAATCGACTAGTACTACTGAACATATGGCCTGAACCACATGCATCCATCAACCCCTTACATTACTCATCAGGTTGTTACTTCAACTGGTGTGAGAGGTGACCCAACAGTGCAGTTGCCTGTACCTACAAGGCATATTGATTGATGTGTCACTTGAGATTTTTTTTTCTATGTTGTTAATTTTCGAGCTATATTTTTCGGACCTTTGCCACTTCAGCTTTTAGATTCTACCTTAAGGATTATACATCATGCAGCACAAACACCTTTCTGTAGGTTCCTAACGTGTGAGTTAACTTGAGTTTCCGCAGCATTTACATCATCATATAGTAGTATAAATATTGACGTATTATTTAATTTGCAGAGCGGCCGTGCTTGCCCGGACACTCCTCTAACGGGGCGATGCTACCTTGCGGGGCGGGAGGAACTTACACCTGTATCCGAAGCTACGAATAGTCTAGCGCGTTTAGCGTCATATTTGCGAAACGCCAAGCCGTATCCGTCTGCCCCTTTAATGAGGCTCTTTGCGTAAGTTTTTAAGTCGTGTTTTGGTGTAATTTAGCTTGTAAGTTCTCCTTGCATAGTTATACTTTGAACCTCGCCTAGTCATCTTTTGCCGCATATCAAAAAGCTTTCGTGTTTTTGGAACCCACCTCATCTGTGAGCATATGGACTTTGCAACTAACCAAATTATTAAAGAGATTTATATGGGCTTATTAATTTGGTTTTCAGCAAAATTTTATGATAGGTGTATGAAAAGGCATCTAAATACCATTTTGCTCGTTAAAGTTGTATACTTTATTACCATTACTGTTTAGTAGTTGCAATTTACTTAAAATTATTTTGTACAACAAAATAAATGTTATTGGTTGTCTTTGAGTAACAAAGTTATGATTGGCACCAAGTGAAACGGATTCAAAATTATTATTAGACATTGGACACAAAAGCGGATTTTGTGACATTTTAAAGTTTTAAATTTCAGACAATTTGAGATACACTAAGTTTAAATTTCAGGTCTCCAAATATATAATACAGAAGATTTTACCCATTCTGCAGAAAGAAGTAAAAGTCTACGCTTATTTTTCATCATATATTAAATTATAAAATATATTAAATAAAACTGAATTGTCAATTTTTTGTTTGATTTTCGTCATTATTATAATTTATAAATAATCTTAAAATGAAATTGATCATTTTGTAGTGAATGTGGTGTCAATGAGGAAACAATAAACACAAATGTAATTAAACCCTGCAAAAGTTGGATGGAGCAGTTTTCAAACAGTCTAAAGGAGTGCAAATGTAGCAACGAAACAATAGCATTCCGCTGTAATATGGTGACATGCCTTTATTACAAAGTGTTTGAACATATTATTAGGGAGGAACACAGGAAAAAGCCACAAGTGTCTTTACAGGTAAACAATTAAAAAAATATTATTATTCAGTTAATACTGTTTCTTAACGTAAATTATTATAATTGATAATAAGTAATAACATACACTTGTTTCTTTGACTGGCATTATTCACTATTATGGGATACATTTATACAAGTCTTACATAGATTGCATTTATTTAATAAACAGCCTACCGGCATTGATAGAATAATTGGAAAAGTAGTCTTATGTAATTGAATTATTAAAATAACAGTTGCCACATTTACAGCAAGTCAAGTATTAATCTTTTAACAGCCTTTCATAATCATATTGTTTATTTCAGATTCTTCTATCACAAGAAATGTATCAGTTGACAGTATATGCTTGTTGTACAGAGGTAGTTTTACATGCGTATGGAGTGCATTCCTTGCGTTTTCCGCGAGTGTTACAGATATATGGACTTAGTGCATTTCACTTTTACAAGATTATAGAACTTGTTGTGCAAGCACTTGTGGATAAATTGAGTCGGGATGTTATTAAGCATCTTAATGCCGTAAGTATATTCGATTCTCTATAATTAATGTAAATAATGTGTAGATTTTATTTATTTATTATAATACCAGGGTGATGGAATTGATTGTATGGACTTTGAAAACAACATAATACACATATTCAACTTCATTCTGGAATTTTTGTTGAAGAAATTTTGCATTGAATTATATAAAATAATTTATTTATTTAATTGAAGTATTAAAAGATAGCACAAGTTTATATTCAGCTTTTGATTATTTGTACCAGTCCAGTTTATACAAAAGGAGCTCATGTATCTTGAATTCTTGCACTGGTATGCTAGGTTTTGGAATGAATTACAGGGGAATGGGATCATTCAGTCATCAGGAGCTAAAATAGACGCAAAAATATTATGTTTTATTCAAGATGTTAATTGTTTCCCTCAGTGCAGGAAAATAGAATTTACAAGAAATAACATTGGTTATATCTAAAATATATTCTTCAGCAGGCGAGAGTTATGTGCAGATTGAAATAACTTTTTGTACAAATAATGTCCTTCAGCCACTATGTTAGGATTGTAAAGAATATATAGTGAAACTTTATCATATTTCCCACTTGCATCTAATGTAGATTAGGATACAACAATCGCAGTTATATCTAGAGATTGAAAGAGTGCATTGGCCAACAATTCAATATCACACATACTGTCAAATGAATCACGTGGTTAGAACTGATAAAAGTGCCCAAATTTTGTGCATGAGGGAAATTAAAAAAAGCAACAGAGTTAACAACATTGATTAAAACTACTTTTACGGATTTTTTCGCGTTTTATTTATTTTATTTTTAATACCCGACGTTTCGGGTGCTTTTCAGCACCCATGGTCACGGGGGACTGAGGTGACTGACGTCCCGATGTCGAAGTTAACCCGGAGTACCTTCAGCATTTTTAATTATTGTCTTTACAATCAATGTACAGTGTTCGCGTAAATATAAGAAATCATTAGAGTTAACAACAGCTCACATTAATGTTAATGTTGTTTTTCAATGTTAGGTAGAAGAAGAAGTGTTGGAATCGCTAGTGTGGACGTCTGACAGTCCCCTGTGGGACCAACTCAGCAAAACACCGGTACCTGCCTCCACTGAAGTATATGTACAGGAATCTCCGCATTTTCGTCGGAATATAGGTAAGTGAACAATCTATATATTAATATGTGAAGTTAAAACATTGTTCCCCTTTTTTAACATTTTGGACGTCCAGAGGAGTCCGAGATTAGTTAAAGTTTACACGGAGAAGGGTGCAGAAAGCTAAAACTTATATGTATTATGTGTTAAATACAGTAAATTAAATTAAATATGCATTGTTTACATTCATATTGACAATGTCAAACACTTAATGGTCTGTGGTCACAATAGCACAGAGTAGAGATTGTTGAAATGTTGCCAACAAATAATCACCACTCTATTTCTGGGAATTTTAAATGTCCCTTTTTCAACAGTTAGTAGAGTATATGTAATGTGTTTTTTATGTGCAGTTGAAAGTAAAATAAAACTTGCCTAATTTACAAACTTAAAAATTCAATGAATTACAATCGAATTTCGATAACTAGGCAATCACTAGCATATAATATATATTATTATAATTGATAGTATCAGGCGTTACTTTGCGGAAATCTATTATAATAAATGATACTAATAGTTATTTTGCAA
Source organism: Parnassius smintheus behrii (assembly GCA_036936625.1). NCBI lineage: Eukaryota > Metazoa > Arthropoda > Insecta > Lepidoptera > Papilionidae > Parnassius > Parnassius smintheus. The sequence continues at coordinate 21,581,626 of JAUPFT010000013.1, read as the reverse complement.
CCATCCACTAAATTAAATAAAATGATGTGTCTTACCTAGTTTGAAGAGCATCTCCAGCCCTCCCTCAATTGCGTGCATTAATCCTGGCACCACTAATCCCAGCTCCACTACTCCCAACACCACTACTCTAGGAAAGACACACCATTGACGATATCGTCGATATTGGTGGTGTGGTATGGTATTGGGAGTAGTGGTGCTGGAATCGGTGGTGACGGGATTAGTGGACGCAATTAAGGGAGGGCGGGAGGTGATATGCAAACTAGGTAAAACACATAATTTTATTTAATTTAGTGGATGATTGCAAAATAACTATTAATATCATTTAATATATTATTATGTTAATTCATATTACTATCGTATTTGTAAATACCTTTTATACAAGAAGACTTACAAGGTGAGGTTAAGTAAATTAGAACCTGAATTTAGAGAAGATCCAAACAATGCCACACTAATCCCAGAAAAGTAAAGAGTGATGCTGAAAGCCTTGTAAATTGCTCACTTAGTCACATTAAACTCAAGTGACAGTTGAATGGTTTGTTATTAATAATTATCATTGTAACCAAATCAAATTAAAATCATCGAATCAAAAATGAAGTTGAACAGGTAAAGCTGAACAGGTAAAAATATGACATAACCAAAGGTGTATTATTTATTTATCATAGAACAGTGACACAACAATATTACTGAACTTATGTATTTCCTCTGGTGTTGGGTATGATTTCATGTTATTCCTTTTGGTTACAAATTTACAGTAAGCCAAATTATAAAGCTACTCAATAAAAGTACAGTTTGTATATTATTTGTACAGGTGGAATGCAATCACCTGTTTCAGCTGTGATAGACCGTTATCTCGCGCCGATAGCAGACCAAGCAAAAAAGCAGCTCTTCAAAGACAACATTAAGCCCGGCCAGTCATTACTAGGTTTGTGTTTTGACCACTTGCTCTGTTTAATATGTTTACTGAATTTTTATTTCACTGGGCCGATTATTCAATTCTGAGATAATATTTATTCATGGAATTAAAACTTACAGTTATGATGTCAAATAGAGCGACATAATCGCATTTTGATTGAGCTCTTCAAATAAAGATATAAAAAAATACTTACAGTTGCATAAATTAAATAGATTAATTGTTTCACTTTAATTTCTACTCAGTTTGTAATTTATTTGATGGGTAATTTTTATGTGAAGATTGAAAATTCTACTCTTAGCAAATTTAATTTGGAAAAAATATTTTTTTTAATTCAACAGTACAAACAAATAATGTCACAATAAAGCAAGACCCTTCATCTAGTCCGCCGCAAAGCACGTCAAATGGAGAGACGACTCCAAATTCGACGCCCAAGAAAGCACACAACTCCTTAATATTATTCTTCAGAAAGGTATGTGTTTTGTTTTCGTACCTCGTTACTACAGTACCCGGCGATAAATATTGCACATCGACCTTTGGAAGGAGACAATCAGCTAATTTTGGCTTCGTAGAGCGTTATCTCTGTCACACACTACCTATGTGACGTTTTGACGTTCGACCTAATAGATACCAGAATGTTTGTATTTTGTGCGACAGAGAACACTCTACGAAGTCGAAATCAGCTGATTGTCTCTTTCCAAAGGTCGATGTGCAATATTTATCGCCGGGTACTGTAAGATTTCTTCTGAGGACCATGATGACAAATTAAAGGTACATATTTGAGATTAGGTAATTGGCAATATTTTCTCGTTGTAAATTATAATTTTGAGAATATTGCCATACCATTTTCAATCTAAAATAATTATATTACAATAAAAGCAACGAAATTATTAAATTTGTTACAAAAATAAAAATGAACTGACCTGAAAAATATATCAACAACACACAGATTTACTTATTCTGCCAGTGTTAACTCTGACAGTTGAGTAAAGCTTATGTAATAATATAAATAGGCGGAAAACTAAGATTATTTTTCTTCTTCTTTCTTTTGTGGCGGTTTGATAAAATTCGCCAATGACGTATTGAGTAGAAAATGAACTGAGTTTAATTAAAATAAGAGATTATTGTTAGAAAAAATATCAGCATATTTTTTATTTCAGTTTTACAGCTTGGCAGTTGTGCGTATGATTGACTTGTGCACGCGACTGAGGCTCACCGACGAGGAGTTGAAACGAAAAATCTGGACCTGTCTGGAGTACTCTATCATACACCAGACTCAACTTATGAAAGACCGACATCTAGATCAGATACTCATGTGTGCGGTTTATGTTATCTGTAAGGTGAGAGTGTAATACTTTTTATTCAATATACATAACTGGATAACATAAATTGATATTTATTTTTATTTACCACTGGTTAGAAAATAAAAATATTATAATAGAAAATGTTTTTAAAAATATAATTATACTAGTTCCTCTTATATAGATAGTAATTTTTACTTTCCACTGAATAATTTAAATTTAATATAATAACCCAGTGCTTGACTACAATACCACCTGTGTGGTAAGTGGTGTTAAAGCCCTAGGTGGTGAATGGCCTAACAAAATCCAGTTTACTCTTGCCTTGATGGCACTCAGATTGCCATCGGACGAAAGACAGTCACCGGCAAATTATTCCACTCCAAACTAACAAACCATTGTGTTCAAATGCTGGAATATTGATAGTCTATAGCTTATTTTAACAATACATTATAGGTATACATTTTGTATTTCAGTTCCTCCTCTTCTGTGGATATCCTTAATACAGATTTTATGATGCAGAAGGACCCTAAACAGCATGTAGAACTACGAGTTTGTAGTGTGAAGTTTATCGCCATGCTTGCCAAGTAAATAAGTAGTGTTTTTTTTATTCCAGGTATCAAATAGTGCAAACAATCAAGTTGAGAGAACATTTGCGGACATCATGAAATGCTATAGGCAGCGACCTTTAGCCGACAATCATGTATATAGATCAGTTTTAATTAAACCAAGTACAGGAGAGAGTAAGTATTTATCATGTTTTTGACAGAACAGACAAAATATGAATATACAACATGTAACAAAATTACAAAAACCCTGTGGTTTCCGTTAAGTGTGTTATCAGAATCAGTATCCAAGCATATAGAAATATTTTTTTTTTCAAAAAAACATTTAAAATTAATTTTAATGAAAAAAAAAAAATAATTTGCAAATTGAATGTGGTTTTATTTCCTCTAACTCACACGAGTATCGGTAATGCGCGATCTTTGACAATCCTCTTACTCCTCGCCAAATGCAGAGATAATAAAACCACATACAAATTGGAAATTAAGTTTTTTTTCATTAAAATTATTTTTTTAAATGTTTTTTTTTTTGATAACGCAGTTACGATTTAATTTAACGATTTAACGATTCTGGTAACGCAGTTAACGGGAACCACAGGGTTTTTGTTACATGTTGTATATGACCGCATATTATGTTATTAGAATATGCTATTTTTTGTTCAAATGCCTATTTCACATGCACATAGTGAATTCCGCTGAGGAATGAGTATTTGGCGACCGACTAATTTCAGACTAATCCCTGATTCTAAATGTGATAAACAATTACACTTATATTATCTTATCTATCTTTGATTGAGAATCTAAACCCCAATGTTACCATCAATAACCGTCATTATTCGTTAGAAGTAAGATAGAATGTCTGTATTAAATTAAATATAAATTGTAACCAGTAAAAAGGTATCAACTTCTCATCTATCACCATATTGTGACTGACAAGAAAGGGACCTCAGTATTTTACTGCTATTTTACTCTAAATTTCTACGTCTTGTGTTCAGTTCACGCTGTAGCCATAACTTACTGCAGCAGGGCCCTGCCACATAATACAAAAAGTTCATTCATTGTTACAGATTCACCAGAGAGAGGAGATTTAATCAACTTTTATAATAAAGTGTATGTGCAATGTATGCAGAATTTCGCTCTAAGGTTTACTGGAAAACATAGAGATGTGAGTTACCTAGCTATCTCGGATAACACTATTAATAAACATAATGCACTGTAGCAGTGTGTAAACAATCCATTGTTTAGCATGAATGACATCATCATATTTTACGGCATCTTATCAATCTAAAAATATCAAAATAAGAATACATCATCATAATATGCAGCAATACCTGCTATAGGTAAACATATCTAAAGCGATTGCAACTACGAAATTAATAGTCATAATTTTTAATCCTTCGTCTACAGTATCTGTATTGAATCACTCTTAACACAAGTTGTTTAAGCTTAACTGGAATGGTAATATGTACATTAGTCTTTTCAAACGACGAAAAAACGGAGGAAGTACTCAAGTCGACGCGTATATTTTTTAATGTATGACCACGCATAACTTTTTACAGAGTAGTCCGATTTTGATAATTCTTTTTTATTGGACAGGATACACCTCGAAATTGGTCCCATATTAATTTCGAACAAAAATTTACCCCAAGAGTGAAAAAATAGGGGATATTTATTAAAGAGTAGTCCGATTTTGATAATTCTTTTTATATTGGATATACCTCGAACTTAGTTTAGAACTTAGTTATTAAGGTAAAAGAAAAACGCTTATTATTTTTTTTGCTTTTCAGTTTTTTCGTCGGTTTAATTTTTTTGGTAAAAAGTTTTTAGTTTCAAACAATTCCAAAATACAGCACAATTTAATGTGTTAAGTTGCACTATATAACTTAGTAGTTTTTCCTATTTGATTTGAAACTTACACAAGACATCACGCTATAGCAGTTAATTTTTCTACACGTCAAGTTAAAGTACATTCATTTGAAGTTGGCCGCCATGTATTAGCTCATCTTTCTATAGATTGGAATAGTGTACGCTTCACTTGTACGCGTGGCATTAGGCCCTCAATCGAATTATATATAATACGAATCGAATTATATATAGAGAGAATCCATCACTTCCATACCGTGGGTGTCATATAACTACTATGGGGAATGCTGAATAAATCTTATAGTCACCGATATAAAACGGTCGAAATAGTCTCAACTACGATAGACGTAAATATTGAGACAGACAATAGGCAGTAAGGTCAAAGGTGTGAGAGGTCTGGTACTGCTCTCTTCAATCCGCCTACCAAACATGATGATTCACGCAAATCTTGAATTCTGTAGGAAATGCTTATGTAGAGCCGCGAACTTTTATGAGCTTATAATGATACTTAATCGTAACATATATGAATGTTATAACAATTGCTTATTATCTTGTATATATATAAATTACGTGTCACGTTGTTTGTCCGCGATGGACTTCTAAACTACTTAACTGATTTTAACCAAATTTGCACACCGTGTGCAATTTAGCATGAGTGACCCACAATTTTTTTTTTTTGCTAATTTAAGGATTTTTAATAGGACATGACAAAGGGTCGTCAAAAAAAGGCAGAAAAACGTCTGCCTGGCAAGCTAATTATCTTGTATGATCTACTATTTCATCATTACGCCCTTTACCGTCCACAAAACATAGTTCTAAACCAAAAAAAACTTCAGTCGTCAACTTGCCTTCCTAGCGTGGCTACTATGAAAATTACCCTCATGAAGAAGAAAGGAAGTAATACTAATATTTCTATAAATTTTAAGAATAGAATGAATGGAAGTTAAGTGTGTGCCGCTTAAGAAATGAAAGAAAACTGTCTTAGAAATAAGAGGTGAGTTATGACTGGTGGTGGAATAAATGTTCCAGTTATATAATCTGAAACAATTTCTTTCCATTCTATTATAATGTGGGTGTCTTTAAGGCAAGAGTGAAGAGGCTTTTTTTAAAGTAAGTTAGTGCGTTTTACCAACTTCGGCTGCATTATCCCTTGTCATTAGGTGGGATAGTTGTAAAACACTGGCTTATAATAGTAAAGAAAACATTAGGATGTGGCTGTGTTGTGGACGAATGCAAACGATCTCAAAATGGCGGCGCTTGCCCCAAGGTCGTGCGCGATGCTTCTCAGTCTTCACTCAACGTAACGAATTCTTTGAGTTGAGTGGTGTAATGAAGTTTTGGATGATAGATACGTAGCTGCAATACTAAACTGTATCCCCTATTTTGTTATCATCAGTTTTTTCAGCCATTAATATAACATATAATTAATATTACAAGAAGAGTAAGAAACAAAAAGCCTTACTTTTTCAAATTACAACAAATTATCTTCCCAGCTATTAAATCTGTCAAATATTTCACCTCATTCCAAAGTGGTGGATGCCCTAATTGCCTCTTACTATAGATGCAAATTTAAAGAGGAAGTAACGTGTGCAGGAGTGCAGCCTGTCGCCGCTGCCGGCGGGGCGCGGCGACGCAGCCTACTCGCCGGCCGGCCAGCGCGTGTCGGAGCGCCACCAGCTGTACGTGAAGCCGCTCACCACGCCGCCGCCCACACATAACCACCTCACCTACCGCTTCAGTCGCAGCCCCGCCAAGGTACCGTACGTGAAGCCGCTCACCACGCCGCCGCCCACACATAACAACCTCACCTACCGCTTCAGTCGCAGCCCCGCCAAGGTACCGTACGTGAAGCCGCTCACCACGTCGCCGCCCACACATAACCACCTCACCTACCGCTTCAGTCGCAGCCCCGCCAAGGTACCGTACGTGAAGCCGCTCACCACGTCGCTGCCCACACATAACCACCTCACCTACCGCTTCAGTCGCAGCCCCGCCAAGGTACCGTACGTGAAGCCGCTCACCACGCCGCCGCCCACACATAACAACCTCACCTACCGCTTCAGTCGCAGCCCCGCCAAGGTACCGTACGTGAAGCCTCTCACCACGTCGCCGCCCACACATAACCACCTCACCTACCGCTTCAGTCGCAGCCCCGCCAAGGTACCGTACGTGAAGCCGCTCACCACGCCGCCGCCCACACATAACAACCTCACCTACCGCTTCAGTCGCAGCCCCGCCAAGGTACCGTACGTGAAGCCGCTCACCACGTCGCCGCCCACACATAACCACCTCACCTACCGCTTCAGTCGCAGCCCCGCCAAGGTACCGTACGTGAAGCCGCTCACCACGCCGCCGCCCACACATAACAACCTCACCTACCGCTTCAGTCGCAGCCCCGCCAAGGTACCGTACGTGAAGCCGCTCACCACGTCGCTGCCCACACATAACCACCTCACCTACCGCTTCAGTCGCAGCCCCGCCAAGGTACCGTACGTGAAGCCGCTCACCACGCCGCCGCCCACACATAACAACCTCACCTACCGCTTCAGTCGCAGCCCCGCCAAGGTACCGTACGTGAAGCCGCTCACCACGTCGCCGCCCACACATAACCACCTCACCTACCGCTTCAGTCGCAGCCCCGCCAAGGTACCGTACGTGAAGCCGCTCACCACGCCGCCGCCCACACATAACAACCTCACCTACCGCTTCAGTCGCAGCCCCGCCAAGGTACCGTACGTGAAGCCGCTCACCACGCCGCCGCCCACACATAACCACCTCACCTACCGCTTCAGTCGCAGCCCCGCCAAGGTACCGTACGTGAAGCCGCTCACCACGTCGCCGCCCACACATAACCACCTCACCTACCGCTTCAGTCGCAGCCCCGCCAAATTACCGTACGTGAAGCCGCTCACCACGCCGCCGCCCACACATAACCACCTCACCTACCGCTTCAGTCGCAGCCCCGCCAAGGTACCGTACGTGAAGCCGCTCACCACGCCGCCGCCCACACATAACCACCTCACCTACCGCTTCAGTCGCAGCCCCGCCAAGGTACCGTACGTGAAGCCTCTCACCACGTCGCCGCCCACACATAACCACCTCACCTACCGCTTCAGTCGCAGCCCCGCCAAGGTACCGTACGTGAAGCCGCTCACCACGCCGCCGCCCACACATAACAACCTCACCTACCGCTTCAGTCGCAGCCCCGCCAAGGTACCGTACGTGAAGCCGCTCACCACGTCGCCGCCCACACATAACCACCTCACCTACCGCTTCAGTCGCAGCCCCGCCAAGGTACCGTACGTGAAGCCGCTCACCACGCCGCCGCCCACACATAACAACCTCACCTACCGCTTCAGTCGCAGCCCCGCCAAGGTACCGTACGTGAAGCCGCTCACCACGTCGCTGCCCACACATAACCACCTCACCTACCGCTTCAGTCGCAGCCCCGCCAAGGTACCGTACGTGAAGCCGCTCACCACGCCGCCGCCCACACATAACAACCTCACCTACCGCTTCAGTCGCAGCCCCGCCAAGGTACCGTACGTGAAGCCGCTCACCACGTCGCCGCCCACACATAACCACCTCACCTACCGCTTCAGTCGCAGCCCCGCCAAGGTACCGTACGTGAAGCCGCTCACCACGCCGCCGCCCACACATAACAACCTCACCTACCGCTTCAGTCGCAGCCCCGCCAAGGTACCGTACGTGAAGCCGCTCACCACGCCGCCGCCCACACATAACCACCTCACCTACCGCTTCAGTCGCAGCCCCGCCAAGGTACCGTACGTGAAGCCGCTCACCACGTCGCCGCCCACACATAACCACCTCACCTACCGCTTCAGTCGCAGCCCCGCCAAATTACCGTACGTGAAGCCGCTCACCACGCCGCCGCCCACACATAACCACCTCACCTACCGCTTCAGTCGCAGCCCCGCCAAGGTACCGTACGTGAAGCCGCTCACCACGCCGCCGCCCACACATAACCACCTCACCTACCGCTTCAGTCGCAGCCCCGCCAAATTACCGTACGTGAAGCCGCTCACCACGCCGCCGCCCACACATAACCACCTCACCTACCGCTTCAGTCGCAGCCCCGCCAAGGTACCGTACGTGAAGCCGCTCACCACGCCGCCGCCCACACATAACCACCTCACCTACCGCTTCAGTCGCAGCCCCGCCAAGGTATCGTACGTGAAGCCGCTCACCACGTCGCCGCCCACACATAACCACCTCACCTACCGCTTCAGTCGCAGCCCCGCCAAGGTACCGTACGTGAAGCCGCTCACCACGCCGCCGCCCACACATAACCACCTCACCTACCGCTTCAGTCGCAGCCCCGCCAAGGTACCGTACGTGAAGCCGCTCACCACGCCGCCGCCCACACATAACCACCTCACCTACCGCTTCAGTCGCAGCCCCGCCAAGGTACCGTACGTGAAGCCGCTCACCACGTCGCCGCCCACACATAACCACCTCACCTACCGCTTCAGTCGCAGCCCCGCCAAGGTACCGTACGTGAAGCCGCTCACCACGTCGCCGCCCACACATAACCACCTCACCTACCGCTTCAGTCGCAGCCCCGCCAAGGTACCGTACGTGAAGCCGCTCACCACGCCGCCGCCCACACATAACCACCTCACCTACCGCTTCAGTCGCAGCCCCGCCAAGGTACCGTACGTGAAGCCGCTCACCACGTCGCCGCCCACACATAACCACCTCACCTACCGCTTCAGTCGCAGCCCCGCCAAGGTACCGTACGTGAAGCCGCTCACCACGCCGCCGCCCACACATAACCACCTCACCTACCGCTTCAGTCGCAGCCCCGCCAAGGTACCGTACGTGAAGCCGCTCACCACGCCGCCGCCCACACATAACAACCTCACCTACCGCTTCAGTCGCAGCCCCGCCAAGGTACCGTACGTGAAGCCTCTCACCACGTCGCCGCCCACACATAACCACCTCACCTACCGCTTCCGTCGCAGCCCCGCCAAGGTACCGTACGTGAAGCCGCTCACCACGCCGCCGCCCACACATAACCACCTCACCTACCGCTTCCGTCGCAGCCCCGCCAAGGTACCGTACGTGAAGCCTCTCACCACGTCGCCGCCCACACATAACAACCTCACCTACCGCTTCAGTCGCAGCCCCGCCAAGGTACCGTACGTGAAGCCGCTCACCACGCCGCCGCCCACACATAACCACCTCACCTACCGCTTCCGTCGCAGCCCCGCCAAGGTACCGTACGTGAAGCCGCTCACCACGCCGCCGCCCACACATAACCACCTCACTTACCGTTTCAGCCGCAGCCCCGCCAAGGTACTGTACGTGAAGCCGCTCACCATCACGCCGCCGCCCGCACATCACCACCTCACCTACCGTTTCAGCCGCAGCCCTGCCAAGGTACTGTACGTGAAGCCGGTCACCACCACGCCGCCGCCCGCACGCCACCACCTCACGTACCGCTCCAAGCCGCAGCAGCACCGCCATGACTGATAATTAGTTGGTACTATGATGATTTAAGTTTACTTAAGCTCAGGGACTAAGAACTTGTTGTAAAATTGATAAACTCTGTCAAGTTTAGCTTGATAATTTTGACAGCTCACAGCTATGAAGTTTCGTATTAGATATACTATCACACAGATATTGTACTTCATAAATGGGTACCATCCAATTGCGATAGTGATGTGCCACGCTAAACTATGCCATGCTATTAGAATAAACACATACTATCAAAAATCGGTTTTGAAATAAATCAAAATATTTAAATATGTTTTGGAATCGGCTCTTTATTGGCAAAATATGTTCTGTTAACGGTACTGATTCGTACGTGTTAGCCCTATTTTATATATATATATATATATATATATATATATATATATATATATATATATATATATATATATAATATTGCTACTGTTTTTGTAAAGTTTTTCGTTATGTTTTATGTTATTTTTGGTTACACAATGCCGAAAAGAAAGAAAAAGACTGTTTGGTTGTCAAATGTCCCTTAAATAATTTATTTAAAGGCAGTTTGCAGTCATTGGCCACTCTACACAAAATTGACTTCGCTTATAAAAATGCGATAAAAGAAAAATAATAATGGAGCGCACTATAATAAAACAACGTGGCTCAGCGAGTACAAGAATGAACAGAACTATATTTTCAAAAGACAAAAGTAAAGAATCACATAGACAACATTTGTTCACACTTTGGTACGAGATGTTGCTAGTAGTATGTACATAATCCATATTTTGCTATTTATAATACTCCCACTCAAAATATAGTTCCTAAAGTATTCAAATGTTTATAATTTTTTACAGCAGCTAGTATTTTTGTAAATAAATCTGCAGGCATATTTGATGTACATAGATAATTATCACTTATAATGTTTTCATTAATTAACCCTCTATAATAGTAATATCTGACATCAATATGCTTCGTTTTATTTTGGAATACAGGATTTAACAACAATTTCTGTGCGCTCATACTATCATTATATAAACTAATTTTATACATCCTTTTAGTAAGTTCAAATTGTAAATTTCTCTAATAAACTGCCTCTTTGCAGGCTTCTGATATGGATACAGATACAGAGATACAGATTAGCTTACTAGAACTCCAAGATATAACAGACCCAGACAAAGTATAACAAAATCCTGAATATGATTTCCTATCATTAACATCACTGCACCAGTCTGTATCAACATAACCTTCAATGTTTACATTTTGCCCTTACTATATTTCAAACCTAAATCGTTTGTCCCTTTCAATCATATTTTCTTGATGAGATAACTTTTCATTTATGAAGACAACATCTCGACTGGTTATAATAGCCTTTGTTGAAGGATTGTATAACCCTTTGACATCCTCAGGGTAACCAACCAGTATACATTGTTCTGATTTCTTGTCCTAGTTACGTCTTCTCTCCTTGGGTATATTATGTCTCATGACAGTACTACCAAAAATCCTTAAATGACTGAGGTTGGGTTTGCCTCCTGTCCACAACTCGCACGGTGCACAGTGGTTCAATCCACTTTTTACAATTCTATTTTGTAAATAGACTGCTGTATTAATGGCTTCAGACCAAAATTCCTTGCCTAGTCTTGCATCAAATAAAAGGCATCTTGCTTTCTCGATCAAAGTCCTATTCATATATTCACAAAGCCCGTTTCATTGCTCAGGAGTGTAGGGATTTGTTCTTTGATGAATTATACACATTTTCTTCAAATAATTATCAAAATCTCTGTTACAGAACTCTGTGTCATTATCACTTCTCAGTATTTTTATTTTATTTGACGTTGAATTCTCAACTCTTGCTTTATATTCTTTAAATTATTGTAAAGCCTCATTTTTACTTTTTAAAAAATAAACATATGTCATGCTGCTGTGATCATCAACAAAAATGAGAAAGTACCTTGATCCTCCTAGGGATACATTCTCCATTGGGCCACATATATCACTGTGTACTATTTCCAATAGCTTAGTACTCCTGTTCCCTTTATTATCGAAGGGCAACCGACTTTGCTTTCCTTCACAGCACACTATACAGTTGGGCTTGTTGATGTCGGCCTTCTCAGTTAATTTGACCCCCTCCACAGCATCCTGCATTTTATTCATGTTATAACTGTTGACATGTCCCAATCTACGATGCCAAACTTCTGGACACTCTGCTGTTGTTGCCACCAAACAAGATGAAGTATTTAGTTTATAAACTCCATTTACAAGTGATGCAGTCGCTTGTAAAATACACCTTGTTACCCTGCCTTATCAGTTGGCTTACTGACAATAAGTTGGTAGATAATTTGGGCACACACAACACTTTTTCAACAGTTATGTTAAAATCACATCCTTCAGTTGACGTTGTTATGTTTACGTTTCCACAACACAACACTGCGATTTTATTCTGGTTAGCAACCATGATTTCCTTGGTTAACCCAGAATAACATTCGTCGACCATCCAATCTTTATTGCTTGTCAAATGCGAACTTGCGCCAGAGTCGACATACCAGTCACTCTTGTCAAATATTCTGCTAAAAAACACGGCACTGAATGCATTACTTGTTTTTGAAGATTTATTTTCAGAATTCTCGTAAGATTTATCTTTATTAGTGCATTGATTACGGTAGTAGCCATGTTGTTTACAATTATAACATTTGACGTTTTGTTTTTCTTTGACAGATGTTGACATTCGTTCATTCCCACCATCTTTCTTGACCATAGACTGTGTACTCTTTACATTCTTTGATTTTTGATTCTTGCGGAAAGCGGAAACAAGCAAACGCATTGTTGGCATCACTATGTTCCGGTTCCATGTCCATCAATTTCCCTTTAATGGCGTCGGTTGTGATTACCATGCCGGAATGCTTGATTGCCATTATCATGGGCATATATTTTTCAGATGATCCAGCCAACATGATAGATCCGATCCACTCGTCATTTATGCCAATTCCCGTACCTTGTAATTTCTGACCAGCATCAACAATTTGTGTTACATATGACGTCATCGAAGTGCAATTTTCTAATCGAATAAATATTAAATTCCTCAGAAGACTTATTTTTCTTGTAAATCCCGAGTCATCGAATTACATATTCAATTTATCCCACAATTCTTTCGATGTTGCTACATTCTTTATATGAACATAAAGAGCCGGGTCAATTGTTAGAATCAACTTCGCTTTTGTTCTCGCATCGTCTGCAGCTGCTGGAACAACGTTGGGCTCAGGTTTGATACACCCAACCAATCCCTCTAAGACAAGGAAATTTTCTGCTGCGAAACACCATTCACTGTGATTTTCGCGCCTTTGCAGTTTCGGCACACTAATGTGATAGTTCGAACTGGACGCCATTACTGATGCCTGACGACACAATAAATCTGCACAACTCAACACACTTAGTCCTATTCTGCCACGATTTATTATTATCGATAATGTCCTGATAAAGCTCTCGAAACCCACTGGAGTCAATGAAATTCTTAATTGCAATTATAAGTACTCATTTACCATGAGTAGGAAAACATCGTCAGAAAACCTACATGAAGCTTCCAGGATGAAATATCTCAAGCACGTGTGAATAATCAATAATTATACTGTCGCGGGAACTAAGTACTTTTTATGAGCCAGGAGCGGCCTGGGCCCATAACCTATAATAAAACAACGTGACTCAGCGAGTACAAGAATGAACAGAACTATTTTCAAAAGACAGGTAAAGAATCACATAGACAACATTTGTTCACACTTTGGTACGAGATGTCGCTAGTAGTAGGTACATAATCTATATTTTGCTATTTATAATACGCACAGATATTGCCTTTTGAGAAAAGCCAAAAATAATTCAAATTAGGATAAAGTCGTATTTCTGGACGAGACGTGTCTTATTGCGAACCACACTGTACAAAAAGCGTTGACAGCACAAATATAGTCAACCAAATCTAAGAAATACCTTTTGACGTTTCACATTAATCATTCCGCAATAACTTAGCAAAAGCGTACTCACACGATTTAAAATAACCTTTCACATACATCCGAAGAATTATCAAGTTATCTATATTTCATTACAACGTGGTTAGTTTTTTATCACTTATTTAACCTTTTGAGCGCCACGCCAAAAACGCATTACCGTGTCCTGTACGCCAAAACAAAAATTAGACTAAAAATACCTACGAAAAAAATAGTGTTGCCAAGAGTTGATATATCGATAACACAAAATAACTTGATTTTGTTGGTTTTTTATGCAATATAAATGACTTTTTAATCTGGTATGTTTTATTTAATCTTGTACTGTCTTCCACTCTTTTTATATATGTACTTTGTAGATAAATAAAAATAAACAATAACAATAAAATAGTAGTAAACCACAACACTACTCTTCATCGTGATGACGTCACTGTCACGCCTGGACGACAACGGCGTAGCTGACCTTCCTTTTTGAAACTTTTTTAGGGATGTAGAGGTGTCGCACGTTGTGTATCGATTTCGGAATCGATCTAACCGAAATATACAGAGATCGACTCAAAATATTTTATTTGTCGGGGGAGGCGTAGGCCAAGTGAAGCACAGAAGAAGTCTTACGCTCTTATGACAATGGGGATTTGATATGATGCTGATGCTACTACATGATTTTGAGATAATCATAATCTTTATTGCAATCAAATGGTAACAATAGAATTTGGAATTTAAAAAATAATAGTCCGCAATTGAACCCAGTTTTGGCGTAGCAATTATAAAAATATTAAATATTATTTTAAAACTACAAGATTTCATTAATAAATTACATTATTAGATTATATTATTTTAAAATCTTGTAAATTTAATTAAATTAATAATCACAATGTCAAGTAAAAAATAATTATTATTATTATAAATAAAAATAAGTAAAAAATAATAATTGAATAAAAAAAATTAAATTAGATAGACATAGGCCGAAGTTGTCCACACAAATTAAATAGGTAACATTTGTACCAAAATATTCATTTAAATTATAGAAACATTTTTCAATTAAAAATAACTTTAATTTGGATAAAAATAATGTAGTACTCGTTAAATTTATTATGTCATTTGGAAGGTTATTAAAAAATTTTACCGCCATACAGTAGGGACTAGAGCTGTGCAAAGCAAGAGTAGATTTCGGCAATAGTAGCCTATTTTTATTTGGTCTAATTGAGTACATATATAAAAAGAGTTGAAGACAATACAAGATTAAATAAAACATACCAGATTATAAAGAGTCATTTATTGCATAAAAAAACAAAATCAAGTTATTTTGTGTTATCGATATATCAACTCTTGGCAACACTATTTTTTTCGTAGGTATTTTTTGTTTACTTTTCGCTTTGGCGTACAGGACACGGTAATGCGTTTTTGGCGTGGCGCTCAAAAGGTTAAAAAAATAGTCCACATTTGAACCCAGTTTGGGCGTAGCAATTACAAAAATATTAAATATTATTTCTAAACTGCAATATTAGATTTCATTAATAAAATACATTATTAGATTATATTATTTTAAAATGCTGTACATTTAATTGAATTAATAATCACAATGTCAAGAAAAAAATTATTATTATTATTATTAATAAAATTAAATTAAGTAAAAGATAATAATTGAATAAAAAAAATTTAAATAAATTAGATAGGCATAGGCCGAAGTTGTCAACACAAATTAAATATAACTTTAATTTGGATAAAAATAATGTAGTAATCGTTAAGTTTTGTATGTCATTTAGAAGGTTATTAAAATTTTTAACTACAGTAGGGGCTAGAGCTATGCAAAGCAATAGTAGATTTCGGCAATAGTAGCCTATTTTTATTTGGTCTAACTGAGTATTTGTAATTTGTTTCACTTAATTTGGTAAATAGTTCTGGGTGGTTTTTTTACAAATTTGCATTTTTCCCAAATATAAATAGACGTCAAAGTCAAAATTACGAGGGTGGATTGAAAAGTACTCGGCCTAACACAGATCCATTCAATTCTAAAAATCAAATCTACCCACATTATTTAGTTCAGTTCAGACTAGTTCATTGTGTGAAGTTCGAAACGTGTGCGATAATTAGTTGTGATTTTATAAATTTATTAACAAAGTAATCGGACATAATTTCCGCGAATGGAGCAAATCGAGCAGCGTGCCGTCATTAAGTACCTCCATAAGAAGGGGCTATCATCAAAAGCCATCCATGATGACATGTTCAGTACATTAGGCGATTGTGCTCTGTCATATTCATCCGTCAAAAAATGGATAGCAGAATTTAAGCGTGGTAGAGAGAGTGTGAAAGATGAACCCCGCTCTGGAAGGCCTTCGACGTCAACTACTGACGAAAATATTAAAAAAGTACTTGATTTAATAATGGGAGACCGCAGATTAAAAATTAGAGAGATAGCCGAGATTATAGGCATCTCTTATGAACGAACTCAAAACATCATTGTCAACGAGTTGGGTTTCCACAAGGTGTCTGCGAGGTGGGATCCGCGACTGCTTTCAGTTGAACAAAAAAGGACGCGATTGACTATTTCACGCGACTGTTTGGAGTTATTTGAAGCCGATGCAGATGATTTTTTGAATCGTTTTGTTACTATGGATGAAACATGGGTTCATTACTGTACACCGGAAACAAAACAACAATCAAAACAGTGGAGAAGACCTGGTTCACCACCCCCTAAAAAGGCTAAGTCGATTTTGTCGGCAAATAAGGTGATGGCTTCAGTATTCTGGGACTCGAAAGGTGTGATTATGATTGATTATCTTGAAAGGGGTCAGACTATAAACTCTGATTACTACTGCACCTTACTACGTCGTTTACGAGAGGAAATAAAAGAAAAACGTCGAGGAATGCTCAGAAGAAAAGTCCTGTTTCATCAAGATAACGCCCGTGTTCACACGTCAGTACAGTCAATGGCTGAAATTCACAACTGTGGCTTTGAACTGTTACCGCATCCGCCGTATTCACCTGATCTGGCACCATCAGACTTCTTTCTGTTCCCTAACCTAAAAAAGCACTTGGGAGGTCAAAGATTTTCGACAAACGACGAGGTCAGAGCAGCTGTAGACGCATATTTTGACTAAGGAAGAATCATTTTTTTTCAACGGTCTAAATGCTTGGAAGGGGAGGTGGCAAAAGTGTATTGAACTTGATGGTGATTATGTAGAAAAATAAAAAATATAACTGATTTAGTATGTGTTTATTTTCTTGGTTAGGCCGAGTACTTTTCAATCCACCCTCGTACTTTTTGAGGTGGGGCTTACAAATTTCTGGAATTTTTATGTTTGCCAAGATTCTTACAATTTTTTTGCATTATAAATAATTGCTGTACATCTTTACTGTTTCCCCACAATATTACACCGTATGACAGCCACGAAGATGTGTATGCGTAATATGCTGACAGAGCGCAGGGGACATCTGTGGTTTTCTTTATTTCTCGTAAAACGTAAGTGAATTTTGATATTTTTTCTACTTTATTTATATGGGCTTTCCAGTTTATATGGCAGTCGATTTCCAGGCCTAACAAGTTGAAGTTTTCAACAGTTCCTATAGGTATATTATTATAAGTAAAAGCGATATTTAGTGGTGATTTTTGAACTGGTCGGAATTGCATAATTTTGGTTTTATTAAAATTAATCTCTAGGTTGTGATGTGTCAGCCAATTTGTAACTGGTTTAATACTTGATATAGTTTATTATTTAAATTCTAGTCTTTTGTATGCGGAATAAGAATGGAAACGTCATCACAAAATATAATAGAGGTTTCAGTCAATACCCTAGATTGAGAAAGAAAATCGCACAACACAAAATGTAAAATTGCTCTTCATACCTTAAGAATAAAAATAAACATTTATTATTTGTAATTTTATATTATTAAAATAAAAAAAATCATCATCATCGACGCTTTCCAAAATGCGAATGAGTTCTGAGGAATCGTTCATGTTGCACTGCACTACTTTTTCCGCTATTCGTTTATGACGTCATCAGGTTGCCACCACGGCGCCCAATAAACTGATAATCGATGACTCGCTAAGAGTGCGCCAGAGTTGAGATATTATTAGATTTATTATGCAAAGTTGATTTGATGAAATTTTCTTTTATTTATGTAGTTGACAATATTTTTATGTTTCTTAACTTTTGTTTTATTCAAACATCAATAATAATTTTAAAAAATAACACGTTTGCGTTTAATTATGAAGTTTTCAATAAATCTATGCCTAACGTATATTACAACACTAGCGGTCAAACATAGACGACTTTGGCCGTGTTGGACATAGTATTTGCTTAGATAAAAACCCATTTTTTTTAGTTCAATGTTTCTTAGTACTTATGGCTCTAGGAGACTTGTTTTTTATACTCACATGTTGCTGGGTTATTCTTTTTTGAGGGGTGTAGAATTAAAATACCACTAATAATTTTCCAATATCTATATTTCATATTTTTGTGGGCCGGGTTTTTTTGTCAACTATAGACGTTGGCGCTCAGAGCTCGCAGATGCTGGTCAAGTATAGGCGACTTTGGCGCTCAGAAGGTTAAATTTGAATTTTTTAAACAAAACAAAATATTAAAAAATAACCAGTATTAACTTTTTTTACTTGACGTCGTTTCAATGACATGTCGCTATGTATATTACCGTAATGTTTGGATGATTAAAATTCATTGTTATGCGAAAAATCGGAAAAATATTCAAATAATCGGAAAAAATATTCTAATAATCGAATCATTCATTTCTTTGATGTATTATTTGTTTAATTTAATTTTTATTTTCAAAATTCCTTAAATTACATGAATCATGAATAAAACAAGTTTATTTTTTTCACTTTGTCAAAGTAAATTTTTGTAAGAAAAAAACTCATATACAAGGCCGTGCTAAAATAACGACTACATAATTTCAATATCCCGCCATTTCGGTACCAGTTACTCGACTCCACAGAATCAGTAATTCATTTGTGAGGCGATGTATACGCTTTTATAACAAAATGCCAGAAAATATACAAAATTTGACGTAAGTACACAAAGTTCAAAAACTTTATTAAACTAAGATTTTATAAAAAAAAGGTTATTTTAATATTAAGGAATTTATGGATGATAATAACCCCTGGGAAGGGTGATCGCTACCAAGCTGTTTCTAATTTGTTTTGTGTTGTTAATTGTAACACGCATGATTGTAACCTCTTATTTTTTTTAAACTAGTCCCGTTGGGTTTCTCGCTGGTTGTTCTCAGGACAGAGGTTTTCTTTTTGCGGACCAGTGGTAAATGAAAAAAGTGACTTTCAATAAGTATTATTCATAATCTGTATTGAATAAAAAATTCTATGAGAATAATCGAATAGATTCATTAACGATTATACATCACCCCATCCCTGCAAGGAGCTGTCAAACTTATCAAGTTAATTTGACAAAGTTTAAACTGTTAATTGCATTTTAAGTGCTAATTTACTACGTGTTCAGTGGTGTAGGGAAATTATCGTGACCGAATCTGCATGTGTATGTAAAATTAAAAAAATATATATTTTTAATATGATATGTGAAGTCCACCACTAAATATTGGCAAATATTTAACCTAGTACACTCTCAGAAATGAGAGAAGTCTCATGCTCAACAGTGGTATATAGACTAACAAAGTGCTCATTAAAGTGATTGTATATTGATGCGTAATGGTGGGTACGTTTGTCGCAGGACCTGCACGCGATCAACACGCTGGTGTCGTGCGAGGTGGGCGGCACGAAGCGCGGCGCGGAGGCGAGCGACGTGGTGAAGCGACCGCGCTGCGCCGCGCCCGGCGTCGCACGCAAGCTACAGGGGCTCGTCAGCGACCGCCAGGCCGTCTAGAGAGGTGCGTGTGCACTGTGCACGAGTGCGCATTCGGGGGTTCGTCAGCGACCGTCAGGCCGTCTAGAGGTGCGTGTGCACTGTGCACGTGTGAGCACTGCGGGGCTCGTCAGCTACCGCCAGGCCATCTAGAGGTGCGTGTGCACTGTGCACGAGTGCGCATTCGGGGGTTCGTCAGCGACCGTCAGGCCGTCTAGAGGTGCGTGTGCACTGTGCACGTGTGAGCACTGCGGGGCTCGTCAGCTACCGCCAGGCCATCTAGAGGTGCGTGTGCACTGTGCACGAGTGCGCATTCGGGGGTTCGTCAGCGACCGTCAGGCCGTCTAGAGGTGCGTGTGCACTGTGCACGTGTGAGCACTGCGGGGCTCGTCAGCTACCGCCAGGCCATCTAGAGGTGCGTGTGCACTGTGCACGAGTGCGCATTCGGGGGTTCGTCAGCGACCGTCAGGCCGTCTAGAGGTGCGTGTGCACTGTGCACGTGTGAGCACTGCGGGGCTCGTCAGCTACCGCCAGGCCATCTAGAGGTGCGTGTGCACTGTGCACGAGTGCGCATTCGGGGGTTCGTCAGCGACCGTCAGGCCGTCTAGAGGTGCGTGTGCACTGTGCACGTGTGAGCACTGCGGGGCTCGTCAGCTACCGCCAGGCCATCTAGAGGTGCGTGTGCACTGTGCACGAGTGCGCATTCGGGGGTTCGTCAGCGACCGTCAGGCCGTCTAGAGGTGCGTGTGCACTGTGCACGTGTGAGCACTGCGGGGCTCGTCAGCTACCGCCAGGCCATCTAGAGGTGCGTGTGCACTGTGCACGTGTGTGTGATTTTGGACTCGGGCCAGCCATGGGTGTTTATCTCTTAGTTCACCGTGGGTAAACAAGCCACGACTACCGGCCACAAATTCTGGGAGTTGGGACACAAAACGTGTTCTTGAAAAAACAGTGGTTGTATAATGTGTTATTTAGATAATTTGATGGTTAAAAAGAAACTTTTTTTTTTGTTTGCAGAGTAAATCATCCTGACTGTCACGTGGATGGAACACTCAATGGATTTAATTTTATAGTCATATTTATTTAATATTACCAAAAATTTGCTTATGCTCTCTAGATGATTTCTTTAGTTCGCGTTCGTTTGTAAACCTTTGACGAATTTGAAATTTAAATCAATTTGTGTATAATCGAAATTTAACAAGTCACAATGAAGACAGCCTTTGGACTGTTTATTATAATAATCGGTGGCATTGGTGCTAGAGCAATTGTCAGGTGAAAAGTTCATTTGGATTGCACTGACATTAACGAAGTATGTTGATCTCATTTCTTATTTATGCTGGATGTTTATAGTATTGATTTGCCATATAATGTTACTTGCTCATTGCTATTGTAAGTTTTAAGTTCTATTTTACATAGTATATGGTAATTTTAAAGGCTGTGGATCCTTCCGAATCCAATTATATCATATGAGCAGGCATTTTATTACTGCCCTTGTAGCCCACTTGCTACATTTACAATGTAAAATGACCAAGAGAATATTTCGTATAAGTGTATAATCATTTTTATATTTGTATAAATCACGACCATTTCGGCTTTTATTGAAACACTTTATGACAAAATCTTTTAACAAATTAAATAAACTAAATATTATGTATTATAATTTCACGTTAAGGGTAGGTACCAGTTACCTAGTAGTAAGTTCCTCATGTTAATGACTGGATTTCTAAGTATTCAGTTGAAATATATTTTATTTGCTTCCATTAAATTTAATTATTCCTTAATTCGTAAGTGATCAGAGGTTTAAAATCAATTTTGTTTTAACATTAATCTAAATTAAATGATTGTATATTTCGGACATACCATTTTATCATGTATTCTTCATAGATTTTACGATATAGAATATAAAATATTACATACTCAAATATATTTTTTATTTCCTTGACATAAAATTACACATGACTGAATTCTATTCAATATCTCATTGATTTTATTATTCATTTATTATATTATTTTTACCCTCCTTGTTATTTCTTTTCAAGATTGCCTCAACGTGAGTAACTTAGGGCGGCCACATACAATTGGAATTTCATTTCGAAAAACCATTTCGGAATTTGAAACGAGTTCCTTTCGAAATTCTTTTTATCCACCCTGAAAAATCCAGTCTAGGGTATCCACCGATACCACTGATATACCGATTCCACGGAAACGGTGCTCATCTATCCACCCTAGACGGGGTGGATAATCGAAATTCGTATATATTTTTTTCCCGATTTTCTCCCTTGGCTGTGTACAGTCATTTATAGAAACATGACAAAAATTGACCCAAGATATTTAGTAGACTTTTATTATAAAAATGTATACATACTTCTTGTTTGAAAAGTCAACTCAATAAAAGGAGTACCTCACAGGATTACAGATTTATTGGAATCTCGGTATGAACTAATTTAAAATTAAAGACAAACATTCAATTCAAAAAAAAGTAAGGTTTTTTAGGAAAAACGCCCAATTCTTCGCTAACACATCTAATGTAGCACAGTAATTAAAAAAAAAACAATTGCAAATGCTCAATAATTGACGAATTTATCCAGGATATCAAATAACGTCTACTCAACAATGAAAATCGTATTGGTATCTAATTGCCTGGACATATTGCAGAATTTATAAATTACCTACTGTAAAGGGTGCACTGGCGCGATAAAATGGTAGGAAACTCGAAAACCAAAATTCGTTAAAACCGTTTATTTTGAAAAATGACACAACGTAGGTACGCGAACAAAAGCATATGAGAGAGAGAGCAAGGGTACGTGTGTCGCGCGCGATAGTAAAGGCTGACTGCTGCGTCGCCGTTCGATTTCTAGTTTTAATAAAACACTGTAACGTCACACGTATCCTCGATTTTCTACCTTAAAATTTAGTATAATATTTAAACATATGAGATGATTGGGCCGTCATACCCGCCACCTTAAGCTAATACAAATTTGTATAACGATTTTTGAGCACGTCGCTAACACACCCCACCCCAGTGCTGGCTCAGAACTACTCAGACAAAGGAATTCTAACGACGCGCGCCGCTGAACGTCTCAGCGTCCCTGATTTGGTTCTGATTTCAACCAAACTGACCCGGCCGTCCTTGCCTGGAAACACCTGTTCCACGATCGCCTTCTGCCACACGTTGCGTGGCGCTCCAGGGTCCACGACCAGCACGAGACCACCTACCTTTAGCGGTTCGCGCTCCTCATTCCACTTCCTTCTAGGTATCAGCTCCGGTAGGTACTCTGTTACCCATCTGCGCCAATACATATCGGCTAAGCGTTGACTCTTTCGCCACTGTTTTCGTAGGTACAGGTCAGAGTCATTGAAGACACCTGCAGCAGGTAAGTTGGAACTCTTACCCAGCAGAAAATGGTTTGGCGTCAACGACTCGTTGCTACCAGGTTCTACAGACACGTGAGTAAGGGGGCGGCTGTTGACTATATTCTCGACCTCAGTCATAAAGGTGGCGAGAACTTCATCTTTGGGGACACGCTCTTTGAGTATAGCCCCTAGAGATACCTCAACGCTACGTATTAAACGCTCCCACGCCCCCCCCCCCAATGGGGGCTTGCCGGTGGGATAAAAGACCATTGCGTCCCATTGTTAGCAGCCTCGTTCTTCAGGGTCTCGTCGTCAAGTTCCCGCATCGACTTCAGTAGCTCCGCATCAGCGCCGCGTAGGTTAGTTCCGTTATCGGAGTAAAGGTAGCGTGGCCACCCTCGGCGGGCATCCATACGCCGGAGGGCCATAATTAGTGAGTCAGTAGTAAGGGAATGCACGATCTCCAGGTGTATAGCCCGAACTGTAAGGCATGTAAATATGACACCGTACCGTTTTTCCCTTCTCCTCCCTACCACCACCTCCATCGGTCCAAATAGATCCACACCGCAGTGTGTGAAAACTCGCTGGTGATGTGCCACCCTAGCGGGAGGTAAATCGCCCATCACTGGCATTTCCGGTTTCGCCTTCTTTATTCTGCAGATCATACATCCGGCAGCTACATGTTTAACAGTGGGTCTCATTTTAATGATCCAGTACCTTTGTATTGTTAGGTTATTTACCACTGTCTCCTGGTTTCCGTGGGCAGCTTTTATGTGGAAATGTCTTACCAACAATCGCGTCACTCGATGCAGCCCGTCGAGGATAGTCGGGTTTTTTGTCTCGGAAGAGACATCAAGTGCCGCACCAATGCGTCCGCCGCAACGGAGGACGCCGTGCTCGTCCAAATAAGGTGACAAGTTGAGAATACGACTGCTGCGGGGCAAACATTTACCTTCTCTAATTGCGCTCACTTCCGTGCCGAAGGCCTCGCTCTGTGCCCGCCGGAACAGCAAACGTTTAGCCTGTTCCATTAATTCGCAATCGTCATCGGTACGTTTCCTGCACTTACAAATAATACTAAGAACAGCGGCTGTACTTTTGAGCAACCGCAGCCACGAAGAAAACCGTTCCGGATCGGGAGTAGGCTCGACACTAGAGATGTCCGTAGTAACCACATTTGTTACCAGGTTAACACATTCAGTTGTCTCGACATCAGTGACAGGACGAATGACGTGACGCGGCCACGATGACTCATCGTCACGCAGAAACGTAGGGCCTCCCAACCATACACTCTTAAAGGTGGCGTCGTCGTAGGTTTCGCGTGTAGCTATATCCGCAACATTTAATTCAGTAGGCACGTGTCGCCATTCTTTACTACTAGTGACGTGAGTGAGTTTTATAATTTCTCGCGTCATTATTAATCCATTGCAAAACCGTGGTCGAGTCACTCCAAAAGAATCGCTGTAACCCGCTCAACCTATGTTCCTTAACAATGGTGTCGGCGAGTCTTGCCGCTAGAAGCGCTGCTTGCAATTCTAGTCGCGGCACAGTCAGTGGTTTTACCGGCGCAACTCGACATTTACTCGCTATAAATGCAACAAACACATTACCATTGCATGTCCACCACCAATAAGCTACGGCGCACATCGCTTTAGTAGATGCATCGCAAAAAATATGCAGCTGTGTGTTATTGTACGTCGTAGCACTCGTGGTTCGCGCGGTTTCGTAGCTCCCGATCAGTCGCGTAGGGGCCGTAGCGGGCGTAGGCGGGCCGCGGGGCGCGGGGTAGCACTGACCTGCTACGATATCAGCTGTGTCCGTTGCCATGCGATCACCTGTCTCGCTCGCACCTAGAGGGCTTAGGTAGCACCTAGGGATGCGTACATTACTCATTTCCTTTAGCAAATCGATCCAGGTTTTCCATTTATTAAAAATGCTATTGGGAATCTCGTCGCGGCTCCCGGCCGGCGTCGCGCGGCTCCCGGCCGGCGTCGCGCACGTAGTGCAGCAGCCGGTGATGTGCCTCGCCGCAACCGTCTTTGTCGCAGACGGCCGCGGGACACGTTTCTCGATCGTGGCGCGACACTAAGCACTTGTAACATACGCCGTGGCGTTTAACGTGACGCCACCTGTCTTTGTGCAACGCTTTTTTAAACATTTTGCACTCAGTTAATTTATGTTTTGCGACGTTGCAAAATAAACACTTAATGTCACTGTGCGTTGATTGCACTAATACTGCATGAGGACGACTGTCAGGTTTACTCTTGTAGTGCTGCTGAAATCCGACGCTGCGAGCCTCTGTGGCGTGTACGTTCGCTGTAGTCGAAATTTTCACAGCTTCTTGATTTAAAAAATCGCCTAATATATTCAAACGTGATTTCTTTCCTTCCTTTATTATAGCAAAACTATAATCGGACCATTTTGATATTAGTACGGTAGGCATCTTGGATAAAATAATATTTGAAATATGCATTCCTTGCATGTACTCTTCTCGGCCGACGGCGTGCATAGCTGCGATGAAATTTTGAATTTTAACTGAGAACCACACGATGTCTTTGTTGTATTCGTTCGACATAGGTGGTAGTTTCTTCAGGCCCTGGGTAATTTTGCTTAGAATGGTGTCTGCGTTACCGTATAGTAGCTCTAAAGTTTTTATCACTACGTCGGGTGATGTAGCGCTTATCATGAGAGCTGAAACTGCTTCCTTAGCTGGCCCGTGAAGACACTTCCTTAAACGCCATAAATTTTCCTTCGGGCTAAACCCGCACACTTCGGTAGACTCGTCATAAGCCTGCTTGAACTGGAGCCATTCCAACGAGTCCCCTGAGTAACTAGGTAGGTCCCGGGTAGGTCACATGCGACTAAGCAGGTTGTTGTTTGTCCCATTATTTGCAGAGATCGAGGATAGATTCTGTAGTGCGCTCGCGAGCATATGAACCGTTCCGTCACATGGGCCGGCAACGGGTGCCGCCGGCGGACACTGCTTGCCCGGTTGATCACCGAACTCTGGAGCGTGCAACGGGGGTTCGCGCTCGATCTGGCTTTGTTCTAACCATTGCTCCACTTTCTTATTCTTGGTGTCGTCGTGCGGGTCACTATGTGGACTGTATATTTCCTCTTTTTCATCCATAAGGTCTGCTAAATCCGCCTGAAACTGCTTATCGATGAGATCCATTTGAATTTTAGCCTTTTCTTTAGCCATCTCTAGTTCCAGTTTCTTTCTCCTGGCCATCAGAGAGGACGAGGTGGACGTTGACTTAGCCCCGGTGCGCGAAGCGGGCGGCTGTTGCAAACGGTACTCGCGCTTGGCGCTGCTACCCGCAACATCATATAGTTGGCTAGCGGTCGGTGTCTGTTTATCCTTCTGTGTATTTCCATCAGTTGGCTGTGGCTGCACTTGTAACTGGACCTTCTGATTTTCGTCCTCTTTGCTCTCGAGCTCCTTGCGTGTAGTGCTTCGAGTTTTTACCATTTTTGCAGGCGGCGTGCTGAACATTAGATCCGGTTCGAAGACCACTTTGTAAAGGGTGCACTGGCGCGATGAAATGGTAGGAAACTTACAAAACAAAAATTCGTTAAAACCGTTTATTTTGAAAAATGACACAACGTAGGTACGCGAACAAAAGCATATGAGAGAGAGAGCAAGGGTACGATCAAGGTAGTTTGATTCGATTTAAATGCTATACGTAATGCCAGCCCTCTGCCACTCTTGCTACTTTTTTTTTTTTTTTTTATAGAAGAGGGGGCAAACGAGCATGCGGCTCACCTGATGTTAAGTGACTACCGCCGCCCATGATCAACCGCAACACCAGGAGAATTGCGGGTGCGTTGCCGGCCCTTTAGAAAGGAGTAAGCTCTTTTCTTGAAGGTCCCCAGGTCGTATCGGTCCGGAAAAATCGCCGATGATAAACTATTCCACAGAGAGGTTGTACGTGGAAGAAAACTCCTTGTGAAACGTACAGTGGTGGACCGCCAAGCATCCAGATGGTGTGGATGGTATTGGGACGTTTGCCGTGTCGTGCGTTCACGAAATTTGGCGGCTGGGATTAATCCGAACAATTCCTCAGAGCACTCCCTGTGATAGATGCGATAAAATACGCAAAGAGATGCAACATCTCTTCGCAACGCCAGTGAATCGAGCCGATCGGAAAGCACTCGGTCGTCGACGATTCGAGCCGCTCTGCGCTGGATGCGGTCAAGTGGAAGGAGCTGGTACTGGGGAGCCCCAGCCCAGAGATGGGAACAGTATTCCATGTGCGGCCGAACCTGCGCCTTGTAAAGTTGCAGGCGGTGTGCCGGCATGAAATACTACTTGCGTGAATACCTACAATCGCGAGGCACCCAGGGTAACATTACATAACGCAGTAGACAAAAATTGAATTTCTGAATCGGTTCGAATCGAACATACTTGAATTGATTAAATCGAAGATTAAAAGATCGATTTTAGATTAATCGCGAAATTTTCACTGTTTCCAGAATTTGCAATTTTTTCTTAAATTAAACTTTTATAATTACATTTACCTAATGTTTTATGTATAATTACAGACTATGTGGCATTCCATCTTTGATGTTGTTAAAATTCACATCAGACTAGGCTGTTTGGTTTCAGACCTTTTCCTGCCGTAATTGGCGAATCGTAAAAACTACAACTAGTCAACGTCCGTGGGAAAGCGTTAAATATGGGTGGCGCCACTGTGGCTACATAGGAGTAATAGTGTTCTGTGGTGGCTACAGTCTAAATTTTAAAGAACTTTTTATAATTTTTTTGTTGCACAGACTCACCATAATTCTTTTTACAATAATTATTTTATTTCTTTCAAATCACTCAACGTATTTTACGGCGATTTTTCATACCCTGTACCCTACTCGAGCGCTGTTGAGGAGTTTTTGAACTGTTATTTACTGCTCACAGATGGACACATTTTCAACTATTCTCCTGTGGGAGATTGTCCTCCATACCTCTATACTCCATGAGGAGAACTATGGAGTGTAGAGGAATTGCTACGTGCTAAAGCATAGCCCGCCTGCCCCTGAAAATTTGTAGAATTTATAGCCGCGCTGCCGTCGGTAAGTACCTAGTATCTGCGAAGTAATTTTTTAATTATTGACAAGAAGAAACGAAGTGAGGCTCTGTCTACCGGGCTCCCCTCGGCTGCGCTACGGGAGAGAGTTGGGGGAGGGAAGCACCATGCCACTCAACGTAGCGCAGGAGAGGAGGACACGCCGGTCGTCGGAGCACCGCAAGGCGGCGAAAAAAAAATTACTTCATTTGATTATTTAAAAAAAGTTATCAACAATTATACGTGAATGAGTGCATTTTCATGAACATCAAGGCCTTGAAACCAATATGAGTTTTCATTTTTTATTTTTGTAATTTTTTTCGTAAATCCGCCGTTATAATTAAGATTAAGAAAAATCATAGAAAGGATGATTTTTCGATTTTCTAGAGCCAAAAAACGAGGTGACCGCGATAGTATAAAATTATCATATTCCCCTACAAAAATCATGTAATGTTAAAGATTTAGGAGAAATTTTGGATTCCAAGCTCACAGTGGTGGACCATATAAATGACATAACAGAAATAGCGCGTAGAAAATGCTAGGTTTTGTATTAAGAGTGTGCAAGTTTAGTGCGCATTAGTAAACTGAAGTGGCAATGGGCCGGCCATATAGCTCGAAGAACCGATAACAGATGGGGAAGAAAGGTTCTCGAGTGGCAGCCCCGTATCGGTAGGCGTAGTTTAGGGCGACCCCCCACTAGATGGGGTGATGAACTGGTGAGACATGCAGGAAGTCGATGGATGCAGGTGGCTCAGGACCGTGCTTTGTGGCATTACTTGCGGGAGGCCTATGTTCGGCAGTGGACTTGTGAAGGGCTGTAATGATGATGATGAAGTGTTTCAGTAACATCGAGTGCTATAAATGCCATTTACTTTGCATACGTATGATGCTTACTGAAATATGCGAGATATATATAACTCTTAAATTCGACCATGCATAGTTTTAAAGAAGCCGTCACGAAAAAGCTTATGTAACATCACAATATAGTCTCTTCTTCTTCTTCCTTACTTTGTCCCTTTATTTGGGGTCAGCTCTCCTCGTTTTTATGCGCCAAGATATTCTATCTTAAGTTGTTTGTATTTCAAGCTGTGCTCGTTCCAGATCCTTGGTTACGATTAATATCATAATATAGTAAGTTAATTTATTCAAAATATTGAAACAATTTACACATGTGTAAATTGTTTTCCACACACACACGCGTGTGCAGTATATACAGGATATACAGGTATACAGGTGTGCCGAAACTCCACGTCAAGCGGGTACAGGTAAGCTAGGTTGTATCAGTTCTTGCAAAAAAAAATCCATGTTACTTGTTTAAGTGATAATAGGTATACTTTTGAAAATGTTGAAAATCGAAACCCTTGATCACATATTTAAGTACTGTGATCACAAATTTCTAAATTTTTCCGGTAGATGTCGAATATCCGGTGAGAGCCAAAAAACTCACAGTGGTGGACCATATAAATGACATAACAGAAATAGCGCGTAGAAAATGCTAGGTTTTGTATTAAGAGTGTGCAAGTTTAGTGCGCATTAGTAAACTGAAGTGGCAATGGGCCGGCCATATAGCTCGAAGAACCGATAACAGATGGGGAAGAAAGGTTCTCGAGTGGCAGCCCCGTATCGGTAGGCGTAGTTTAGGGCGACCCCCCACTAGATGGGGTGATGAACTGGTGAGACATGCAGGAAGTCGATGGATGCAGGTGGCTCAGGACCGTGCTTTGTGGCATTACTTGCGGGAGGCCTATGTTCGGCAGTGGACTTGTGAAGGGCTGTAATGATGATGATGAAGTGTTTCAGTAACATCGAGTGCTATAAATGCCATTTACTTTGCATACGTAAGATGCTTACTGAAATATGCTAGTCGTATATGGTTCCCACAGTACGCTAAGCATATTCATGCCATCATCCTGAGAAATTCATTAAATACCTAAACTTCAAAATGAAACAAAATTGTGTTATCTACGAATACAGCTGTCGTTTTTACGGAATTCAGAGAACGGCGCGATTTTTTCGATTCGTTATTTTTGCGTAGATTGATCACAGGTCAAATAGATTCTTCGGAGTTGCTATCGATAATATCGCTTAACGTACCTTCAAAGAACACTCGTCACACAGAGGTTTATTCCATTTACCTTTATCTCGTACCCGTTATTCATCAAACTCAATGCTGTCTAGGATACTACATAATTATAACACCAAATTTTTCGATATATATAACTCTTAAATTCGACCATGCATAGTTTTAAAGAAGCCGTCACGAAAAAGCTTATGTAACATCACAATATAGTCTCTTCTTCTTCTCCCTTACTTTGTCCCTTTATTTGGGGTCAGCTCTCCTCGTTTTTATGCGCCAAGATATTCTATCTTAAGTTGTTTGTATTTCAAGCTGTGCTCGTTCCAGATCCTTGGTTACGAAACTCAACGTCAAGCGGGTACAGGTAAGCTAGGTTGTATCAGTTACTTGTTTAAGTGATAATAGGTATACTTTTGAAAATGTTGAAAATCAACACCCTTGATCACATATTTAAGTACTGTGATCACAAATTTCTAAATTTTTCCGGTAGATGTCGAATATCCGGTGAGAAGTACGTCTTCGAATAAATTCGGCGAATAATTTTGTGAAACATTAAGGCAGTTGTCGTCATCTAAGTTTACCTGCAGCTCAAATAGTCCGATTATTTGTCCGTTTAAAATTTGAATAGAACTTAGTTCAGATCTTTAGGGTCTAACACTCTTGTCATATTCATGTACAGCCTGGTAGTTGAGCTATTGAAGGCAAATTGGGTTATTATTTAAGTAAATAGATACCAAACTGTACAGTTCTACAACTTGTGAAGCCGCAGCTCCAACCACAATCGTCTTTCGATGAGAAAATAACCTCACTTGTAGCAGTAGAAAAATGTTTAGCAATTTATTTATTTAAATAAAATTACTGAATAAAATATTATTTTTACAGTTGTTGCATTTTTCACTAAGATGACATGCCTCAGTGAATAAATTGTAATATTTGTTCATGAATTTGATTTAAGTGCGTTACATGATTCAAATGTGTCTAAAAGATGAAATAGATTATTAGCATTCACTGACAAGCGTCAATCGTTCAGAAACTAGAAGAGTATATTGAAAATAAGTGAACGAATCAAAAATTATTGTTAAGTACAAGGCATGGAGCTTTATACCTTCGTTAAAAAGTAATTTACTTGTTTTCTTTGGTAAGTTGATGGATGTAGGTGGCTCAGGACCGTGCTTTGCGACATTCCTTTGGGGAGGTCTATGTTCAGCAGTGGACATGTGAAGGACTATAATTATGATGATGATGATGTTTAATAAATAAAAAGTTACAAACTATATTAGTCCTACAGTTGGACCCAAGCCTCTCATCACTGAGGATTTAGTACGAGGACTGCACTAAAAGTATGGGGAATGGAATATTTCCACTGTTCCCGTCATATTAAAATCTTTTTAATTGAAAACTCCTTGGTTTTAAAAATCGAATACCATTTATTTATTTAAAAAAAGATTCTAGGTCTTGTTTTGTCAAACTTGTTTAGTCGTTGAGAAAATGGAATTAACTCGAGAAAATTCAAGAGCGATGATTTATTATGACTTTCGAAGTGATTTAACACAAAAACAGTGTGTTGACCGGATGATTTCTGCATTTGGTGATGAAGCCCCATCCAAAACCACAATTTATCGCTGGTTTGCTGAATTTCAACGTGGACGTGTCAAGATCAGTGATGATCCCCGTCAAGGTCGTCCAAAAACTGCAGTCACCCAAGAAAACGTTGATGCTGTGCGTAAGCTGATTAAGGAAGATCGACATGTGACATACCGCGAAATTCAGACAACTTTAGACATTGGCATTAGTCAAATACAAATAATCTTGCATGAACAATTAGGTGTAAAAAAGTTGTTTTCCCGATGGATACCGCATTAGCTCTGTGAAGAGCAAAAAGCGGCTCGCGTTACTTGGTGCGTCAGAACTCTCGAAAGATTCCACGCAGGATCCTCAAATGCTGTATACAACATCGTATCAGGTGACGAATCCCGGATATATGCGTACGAACCCGAAACAAAAAACCAGTCACGAGTTTGGGTGTTCGAAAATGAGTTGAAGCTAATAAAAATTGTTCGTTCACGGAGTGTTGCAAAAAAAATGGTGGCCACGTTTGAACCGGCCATGTTACGACTATTCCTCTTGAGGGACAAAGAACGGTTAATGCAGAAACGTTCTAACTGTAAGAGTTTTGTTTTCGGAGCACCACCCCAAACTGGTATACAATATGTCAAAATCGATTGGGCTAGTGCAGCATATAATTGATTTAGAAGTTTACGAGTTGCGACGTGCCTGAGGGTTTTAAAGATCCAAGTAAGTTTTCGTAACCTGTTGTTAGTTGCTTCTATATTGAGTAGTAGTTCTATAGTGAGTACCATGTGAGTGTTTGGTCTATTATAACCCCTAAGTATTTAGTACTAGTAACTTATTCTATAGTAGGACACGTGCAATTGTTGCGCAAATCACAATTGTGTATTTTGAGATTGCGTGTTGTAGGTTGTGTACGTTTGTTGATGGAAAAGCATATATATTTTGTTTTAAACGCGTTAAGGGTAAGCAAGTTCATTGTGAGCCAATTCGTAATTTTGGACAGCCCAAATTCAGCTTTTTCATATACTTCATCCCACGATTTACCTGTGAAAACGACAGCGGTGTCGTCCGCATACGAATAAATTATACCATTATCAAGTTTCAATTTACCGAGATCATTAATATAAATGAGAAACAAGGTAGGGCCAAGAACACTGCCTTGCGGCACCCCAAAACTTATTGGGAGATCATTACTAATGTGATTGCCTATTCTAGTGCTTTGCATTCTGTTACTTAAGTAATCTCTCATTAAATCTAGTTGGGCTTCTCTTATACCAATCCTTTCCAACTTCCAAAGAAGTATGGGAACAGAGACGGTGTCTAATGCCTTTTTTAAGTCTAAAAATACCGTACGACATTTTTTATTTTGGTCTAGATGCTCGACTATATATGTAGTTAGATCTATGACAGCGTTTTGTGTGTAACCATACTGTGTCTGCAATAGAATATTATATTTCTCTAAATATTGTATTAATCTGTTATTAATTAATTTTTCTAGGATTTTGGATAAAGCTGGTAAGATGGAAATAGGCCTATAATTATTTATGTCTTCTCTGTTTCCATTCTTGTATATAGGCGTAACTATGGAACGTTTAAAGAAAGTTGGAAATATACCTTTAGAAAAACAGAGGTTAGCCAAGTGACAAACTATCGGAACTAATAAAGAACTTGCCAATTTAAAAAAAATTGTGGGTAAGTATGTTATCACAGCCCGGAGCGCTATCAGATTTTAAGTTCAGTATTATATTTCGAACTTCGTCAGAATTAGTATCTAAGATGGCGAAAGATGAGAGTTGGTTATTAATTATCTGTGCTGAAATATGTCTAATGTGATCGTGTTCAGTATTCTTTTGAATGTCTTCGGCAAGTTTACACCCAACATATTTTCAATATTATATAAGTTTATTTTTATTCGGTGCATGCGGACCGGCCCAAAAAAAGTGACGCATCTTTGGCTGCTATTGTCACGTTTCTTTTAGAACTTGTTTATTTTAAAATGATGAATTTGCAATAGCTCAATATGGTGGTTATATTGCTTCAAATTTTTTTTAAATACGAAACTGTTACTAAATGAATTTACTTACCATAAATTTAAATATAAAATATAGGTAACACATTTTTCGCGATGTACCGTAAGAGTTTACGATGTTTATAGGAACCACAGACAATATTATTTAAGAAACAAAAAAACATATGTGCTGATCTAGAAGTGTGACCTAGTTGTATTATTAAAATTAATTAATTGTGTATTACATATAGTATTCTGATTAGCCCAATATATTTACTGCTAAGATAAACCAAAATATCTAAAACTTATAAGCTAAAACGAGTATAAAAAGTAGTTTGAATGTAGCTGTTGGGCGAGCGCAGATGTACGTAGTGTACGTAGTGACGTCAGCGTAGATCTGCGTTCCGACAAAACGCATACAGGATATTATATTTTTTAGGAATAAATAAAACGAATTGTTTCAAAAATGTAATTATTATCATATAATTAGTAATACAGGTGTGACGAAAGCCGATGCTGATAAGATTATGGAAAAAAGTTGCTAAAGTATACGAGTTGGTCATACAAAATCGGGTATAGACGACTACATAGTTATCTTATTACTAAAGCAGCAGTTTATGATAGTCAATCCAGCATTTTTCGACACATAAAAACACACGACTTTATTTCACACGACGTCCTCGCTTATAACGCGCCTTGCTGTTTCGGTCTTTGCTGTCGTTTTTTTAGTGTTCTGGATAGTGTTCAATATTATCCAACCTTATCTCGTTGAGTTCAGTTCTTGAAAAGTATGCGGCAGGCCTGATGCGCTGTATAATAATAATAATAATAATAATAATAATAATGTGTGCGGGTATTACGCCCATGGACCCCGTCATCATAACGCCGGATGACGTAGCTGAGGCGGTCCGTAGGGCCCCGAACTGGAAAAGTCCGGGGCTTGACGGGCTGCATCACTACTGGCTGAAGGGGTTCATGGTGTGTCACTCTGTGCTCGCCCGACAGTTTCAAGAGGCTCTCAACCAGAAGTCGCTCCCAAGCCTCTTCACTACTGGGATCACTCATTTGGTTCCTAAAGACCAGGGTACCACAGACCCGAGCAAATACCGCCCCATCACTTGTCTACCGACAATATACAAGACACTAACATCCATTTTGAGCGCGAGAATCACTTGTCACCTGGACTCAAATCAGGTGATGTCGCGCGCTCAAAATGGATGTCGGGGCGGTGGTCGTGGAACCAAGGAACCACTCCTCATTGACGCGGTCATTGGCAAAGTGGTGAAACGCAACCGTCGGAACTTCTCCGCCGCCTGGATAGACTACAGAAAGGCATTCGACTCGGTGCCCCATACATGGCTAAAGAGAGTCCTCGAGCTGTACAAGATAGACTGTACAGTTAGAGACTTCCTCGAGCAGTGTATGGGGCAGTGGAGTACGATCCTTTGTTATCTGGGTGATTGGATGATGGCTGCGGAGAACCACATAAGGATAAGAAGGGGTATCTTCCAGGGCGATTGTCTGAGTCCAATCTGGTTCTGCCTCTCTCTGAACCCTCTCAGTACCTTACTGGAGGGCTCCGGGAGGGGATTTCAGCTACGGAAAGGAGGGACAAAAGTGACCCACCTTTTCTATATGGATGACCTCAAGTTATTCGCCTCCAGTCGCTCCCATCTTATGGAATTGCTAAACATCACTTGTGAATTTAGCAATTCCATTGGAATGGAGCTTGGGACGGATAAGTGTGCGGTCCTCCATGTTGAGAGGGGAAGGGTTGCTAACTCTGAGGGCGCAGACTTATCTGTGCCCGTCAACTTAAGGACCCTTTCCGAGGCTGAAACATACCGATACCTGGGTATGTCACAAAACATCGGTATCGATGAGACTGGTATGAAACAGTCAGTTTGCGACGTGTTTTATGCACGCTTGACCAAAGTGCTTAACAGCCTTTTGTCCGGTGTGAATAAGGCACACGCATATAACGGCTGGGTCATGCCTGTCCTCATGTATACCTTTGGCATACTCAGGTGGACTCAGACTGAACTTAACGCCCTGGATAGAAAAGTCCGCACTACAATGACGTCCCATAGGATGCATCATCCGAGATCGTCGGTAATGAGGCTGTACTTGCCGCGGAAGCATGGTGGTCGTGGCTTCTTGAGCGCGCTCACCATGCACAATCGCGAAGTGTGCAGCCTCCGTGATTACTTCCTGGCGAGATCGGATGATCCATTCTATAAGGACGTCATTTCTTGTGATAAAGGACTTACCCCTCTATCCTTAGCCAACGAGCAATGGCAAGACCCGGCAGTGCAGAGCATTTCCGACCGGGAGACCGTATGGAAGGAGAAGGAGCTCCACGGGAGGTTCTACAAGGCTCTACATGAGCCTTTCGTAGACACAGTAGCCTCCCTCCACTGGCTACGCTTTGGTGATCTCTTCGGGGAAACCGAGGGTTTTGTCTGTGCAATACAGGATCAGGTTATTAAGACCAACAACTATCGGAGATACATCCTAAAGGATGGCACCGTCGACATCTGTCGAGCTTGTCGCCATCCCGGTGAGTCACTTAGGCATGTTATCTCCGGTTGTTCGGCGCTTTCTAACTCTGAGTACTTGCACAGGCACAACCTAGTAGCCAGAATTCTACACCAGGAGCTCGCTCTGAAATACGGTCTCGTGGATCGGAAATTGCCGTATTACAAGTACTTGCCGGAAGCCGTGCTCGAAAATGATCGCGCCAGGCTCTATTGGGACCGGGCCATCATCACAGACAGGACTATTCTTGCGAATAAGCCTGATATTGTGCTGATGGACCGGGCACAGTCAAGGATATTTTTGGTCGACATTACCATTCCGTATGACGAGAACCTCGTGAAAGCCGAAACAGACAAGCAAACAAAATATCTGGACCTGGCTCACGAGGTGACCGACATGTGGGGTGGTCTGCCGACCGAAATTATTCCTGTAGTCGTCTCTGCAAACGGGCTAATCCCAGTCAGCCTCTCGGGTCATCTGAGGCGGCTGGGACTACGTGGCGGGCCGCTCCAGGTTCAAATGCAGAAGGCGGTGCTCCTCGATACCGCCCGCATCGTCCGCCGGTTTCTTTCCCTTTCCCCCTAACCCTCGGCCGTTTGGTCTCCCCTGCCGAGGGCCTCCATCTGGTTGGGCTTTTATTTATTTATGTACTTTTATATTTATTTTATGTTATTGATATTTATGTATATTTATCTTTTCATTTTCATTTATAATTATATATTTATAGCACCCAACCAGATGAGAAAACTATATAGATACCCCACAATAATAATAATAATCATTTATTGACAGACAACAAAGGCCCGTAAAAAAGAAACATAATTACTTATAATCAACAAACATAAACTTGAAATAAACTGAAATAAATTAAATATATGCCATCAAACAAATTAAAACTTACATCTTAACATACTAGACCAATATTTAAATATTTCACTACAATTTTGTGTTAAAATTAGTATAATCGTGTTTCCAGATTTGAGAAGATTACTTCTAAATCTGGCCACACGATGTCTTATCAAAGCATCGAGCGTCGGTACGCGTGCCTCAGCGAACATTGTAGATGCACTACAGTACCTCGGAAAACGAAACAATATTCGGAACGAATCGTTATATTGAACCTTAAAAATTCGATAGTTTTCCTTTTTAAATTTAGTCCAGAGATGCGGTGTGTAAAGCGATTGGCAATAGGTTTTAAATAGTAATATTTTAGCATCTCGCTCGCATTTATTAAATTTCCTGCCAATCATATTTGCACGAACAGCAAGGGACCGCCTTTCTCTGTCCATGTCCTGATCATCCTTCAGGTCAATCGATACGATATGTCCTAAATATCGAAAGCTCGTCACAAACTTCAAATTTTTGCCGTTCAGGTATAATGGTAAACAAACATCTTTACTATGCGCTCCAAAGACCATTGCCACAGACTTGTCTGCATTATAAACTAACTCGTGGCTTGCTGCGTATCTCTCACAAATAGAAATTAACTTCCTTAAGGCTCCGATTGAGGGGCTCAATAAAACCATATCGTCCGCGTAACTAAGGTTGTTTACACATTTCCCACCTACATGACAGCCGATACCCGTTTCATTGAGCTCCTCAATTAGAGCATTAACGTAAAGGTTAAACAGCAGAGGAGAAGTTAGCCCACCCTGCCTAACCCCCATAGTCAGTACAAACTCGTCCGAAAGCGAGCCATCCCAGTTCACTACATTAACCTGCGTATTATACCAATTAATAAGGATTCTAATTATGTCGGAAGGAACACCCACCAGTTTTAACTTATCCCACAGGATGCTATAGTTTACCCTATCGAAGGCGCGACTCAAGTCCAAAAAACAAGCGTATACTTTTGTTCTTCGTGACACGTAATACGTTACTATTTGTTTTAAGGAAAAAATTGCCAACTCAGTAGAGCTACCTTTTTTAAAACCAAACTGAGCGTCACTTATAAAAATAAATTTCGATAAAATATCCAGAATAATAGACTCAAATAGTTTCGCACAGGTTGTAGCGATTGAGATAGGCCTATAATTGGAACTGATCGTATCGCTAACGGTTTTACTTTTGACAATAGGGCTAACCACGCATTTTATTAGGTCAGGAGGCAAAAATGAGTGTTTTAAACACGCGTTAATAAAAACCGACAGAAACACCACAACCCAGGGTCCACCGCAACGTAAATGTTCTACAGAAATCTGGTCATGACCACACGCTTTACCAAGGTGCATCTTTTTAAGGGCATTATACACCATACTCTCATCAATATGAGTATATGATAAAACAGGCATATCAAGTGTATCTATCGCAGAAGGGCCACTACTAGTATAGCAATCATTCAACAAAATAACTGGACGCTGTTGTGATAATACTTTAGCTAACAGGTAGCGATATTCTCTGTGAGTTTTGTCACCATAAGTCTTGTAAATAAAATATGTGTTTAAGATAGTAATGTTGATCAGTCTTAGAAACACTTTCTGATACCATTTTAAGCCACGTTTTTGTTCCAATAAGTACATGGAAAGTTTATGATCCTTTCAACCCCACCCATCTGCTTATTGTAACTGTGGAACCCGACAGGCTTATTGCATGCAACACCTGCTCGTTGCCCTGGTGCCATGTCAATATTGTGATGAGTATTGATCCTCGTCACTAATTTAACGTCCTTCCAGGCTAAGACGGTTATATCTCCGCAGTGCCGACCGGCCATGTCTCCTCGCTTCACGTTATGTTCAATCAGACCTCTTATAACAGGGGGATTTCCTGTACGCCGCCGATTCAGGGAGCCCAACCCATCAGTGCCCCGTTTTTTAAGAACCGCGTCAGTTCCATATGTTTTAGTAATTGCCCATCACTAGACAGTGGCCTTTGTTAAGACAATCATTAACCAATTCTATGACAACTTTGCTTGTGGCTCCCGTTAATCCATGAATTACTGGTGTTTGTGCTGACTGTCTTGTATTTTTTCCAGTATATATTATCATTTTTAGTAAATAGCCTGATTCCGATTCACACGTAGCTCTTTATTCCAAAGCGAGCTGCTTTTGTGCTGATACATTGGATCCAAGATTTTTTTACCTTTTCATAATAATAATGATTCATCAAGGCGTGAATGCCGTTTTGGAACGTACATTTCCCGGAATTTTCTATTACAGTGTTCGAGAATTGGGGTTATTTTAAGGAGTTTGCGGTCATATCCGTGAGTCATCACATCAAGATCATCATTATTAACAAAATGTAAAAACCATTAATAAATATAAAAAAAATTTATAAAACTATTTTTGTACATTATTTGCCGAAAATGGGACATTTCCAAAGTATCAGTTGTCCAATATTCATCTATAAGTCCTCTATAACATAAACTCATGCAAATTAAAACAAAAAAAGACGTAAAGTTCTTCCACAGTTACTTCAACCCAGTCATTTAAACGTGAATTTGGCGTTAATGCACCCTCAACTTCACTTAGACGTGCAATAGTCTGTCAAACGCATATTCATTTGTTTGATGCATTATTACTTGCATAATCTTGTTATCCCACACGGTTTTAGATACTAAAGGATCGGTAGATGATACTGTAGATCCTAATTGTTCGGTAAATTATTCCAATACAACTGTAAATGTTTGGAAATCATCAGACCAAGAAAAACCATCCACGTTGCTTGGTGTAGTTTCTTCGTCATTGTCGTTGATGTCATCTAATTCCAATATTTGTCTAAGAGTATCCTCAGTGATATCTTCATCGTCGCTTATTTCACTACCCGAGTCAATTGCCAAAACATCGCCAATGTATGAAGGAAAGATTTCGTCATCTGGATCATTAGCCTAAAACATTATTTGGTTGTTACTATTATTACTACGAAAGTTTACAAAACAAAAATTCTATAGCTACACATATTATGAAATTTACTTTTATCTGTTGCAAACAGGTAGGTTCGGAATTTACTGTAGGCGAATTTTGCGACAGATGCTGCTCCTTCAATAAGATTGATCTAACAACAGAAGTGTTGTCAATATCTTCATTCTGAAAATATAATATTTGTTATAATCTTAAATACACATCTACCTACTTATTAGAAACTAGTTATTAGATATAATTTCTTTTTGCCATTAAACACAGCGACTTCAATCACCGCTGTTTCGAGAAAATTTTAGCAATCAAACCCTTAGGTTTTTTGTCATGAAACTTTTATGAGACCACCTGGTACCCTATTAAGTACCCTTTCAAACAAAAAGAATTTTCCAATTTGGTTCAGAAGGCGTCTTCGAGTGATCGTGGAACATACAATTTAAAAAAAAAATTCAAAATATTTTAAATAGAATTTTAACGACTTATGAAGGAAGGTTCAGGGTTTCCTTGACCTTGAGTATAATTTAATCGCTGTATAATTTTCTACAGTCTCAGCAATACAATTCTCCATAATATCGTTGATTCTTAACGCCCTTAGACATCCTGACTCGGTTCTTTTCAAAAAAACTCTCTCATCAGATAAAATTTTAAGTTTTCCGTTTGGAGATTTATTGATTACTAGAGCCGGTATAATATTAGGTTGAGATGTAGAAATGTTTTCTTCTTTATCCATCTAGTAAAACAATTAATACTTATAAATGATAATCAAAATCTTTGCTTTCAATTATCTTCAATTTTAGGTACTTTGAATGAGATTTTTATACTGATATTCCTACAAAAAATAGATTAATTTAATTAAAAAAAATATGACAGGGAAAGTATATGCTGATTAGTATGTTCTTGTAATTTTTTCGTGTATATTTATGTACATGAAATAAACACATTTTTAATTTAAACTACATTAGACTACCAGAAGACATAAAAACATTAAGCGTTGATCTTCATTCTGGCAATAATAACAATAAAAAATTGAAACAGCCTGTATATGCGCCATATGTATGACACTTTCACAACAAAAACGAAAGCGTGTTTTAATAAAGATTAATATCTAATTCGCAACCATCCGCATTAATTAAATACAATGATGTGTCTTACCTAGATTGAAGAGCACCTCCCGTCCTCCCTCAATTGCATGCACTAATCCAGCCACCACTAGTCCCAGCACCACTGCTTCCAACACCACTACTCCCGGCACCACCAATACCACTATTTCAGGAAAGACACACCATCGACGATAATACGACACGTGTTTCGCCTCTACACGAGGCATGTTCAAGAGATGTCTACGGCGGCAGTAGACTACGGCAATCAGCCGCCGTAGAGTCTACATCTACTGAAGATGCCTCGTGTAGAGGCGAAACACGTGTCGTATTATCGTCGAGGGTGTGCCTTTCCTGGAATAGTGGTATTGGGAGTAGTGGTGCCGGGAGTAGTGGTGCTGGGACTTGTGGTGGCGGGATTAGTGCACGCAATTGAGGGAGGACGGGAGGTGCTCTTCAATCCAGGTAAGACATATTGTATTTAACTAATGCGGATGGTTGCGAATTAGATATACATTTTTATTATAATGAATTTCCGCAAAGTAACGCCTGATTCTATCAATTATCTTAAAAAAGCGTGTTTTATAACACACTAAAAGATCAGTTAGACACGGCTCAGTAGTAATCACACTCAGAGAAGTATATAACAAAAATATGTAAAATAATCTGTAAAAGTGACACAAATAAATGCATAAATCGAAGTTGAAATACAGCCCTTTGTTCATGGGGTACTGAATGTATGAAATCAACTGATTTTATAATAGTTCTCCCTTTTTTTTAAATTGTATAAAATAATCACATATTTATACGTAAACTTAAAGATATACTCACTTTCTTAGCTTAAATAAAAACAGCACAGTAAAAATAGTTTTTGTTTGCCGTTACACGTCCGAACGAGTAGTGACTTCAATGGCACAATTTGAATATATTTCATTCCTAACTGAACTGAGTGAACTGATGTTTACGATTCTTTCGTTCCTTCTCTCATTCATACAGATGTTTGTAAGCAAATAAAGACCTTATTTCCTTACATTTAGGCCTTTTTTTCGGACGCATTCAACGTTGCGTTGCTCCGGCAGTTAAAACAAGATAATATATACGCGCAGTTCTACGTTCCGGCAAACAAAGGCTTGCTAAGCCACTCTGACACGGAGATAAAATAAAAATATAAAATAATAATATTATATCATTGATGATAATTTAAAAAAATAACTCTAATATTATTAAAACCGTTCAGGTTTTTAAATGACATTCGAGAGCTGACGTTAAATCGTTACAAGCGTTTTTTTCTGTTTTACCCCTAGATAATGACACTAATTTAAGATACAATCCATATCTACC
The DNA here is from genome assembly GCA_036936625.1 of Parnassius smintheus behrii. Classification (NCBI taxonomy): domain Eukaryota; kingdom Metazoa; phylum Arthropoda; class Insecta; order Lepidoptera; family Papilionidae; genus Parnassius; species Parnassius smintheus. Next base: position 21,538,811 of record JAUPFT010000013.1, on the reverse strand, counting down.
ACTGCCATATTCCCAATTGTGTTTTACATTAAATAAATTATATTATAAACTGGGAACAGCGAGTTTAGTTGAATGAAAGATTTGTTAGTACATAATATTATATTTATCTTAAGAAGATACCTTGAAAATAAATCGTAGTTTTGGGGGCGTGGCTTATTCCTTTTTCGGTGAAGCGGTCCGTGAGGATGACTGAGGGAGTGTCATGCCGGCTGTACACGCTCGTCGAGACACCACGAGACAGGCCTAGAGGTGAGCGCTATTTAACGTAAGAACCTACTTTGCAACTTTTTCATCGAGATAATTTCATGATGATGATGATGATTTTCATGTTATACAAGGTCAAAGGTCATATAGTTAAAAATCATATACTAAAATTTTGTTTTGTAATCTATAAAACTTAAAGGAATATGTTAAATAGAAAAACTACCAAATTTTCGAGTTATCACCTTAACGTAAGCCGTAGTGGCCTAAGGAGCCGTGATAGCTCAGGAGATAAGCACCCGCCATAAATTTACGGTACTCAAGTAACCTAGGTTAGATCCCCTGTAATCACCAATTAAATTCGTAATTAAAACTTTAAGTACTTTTTCACCACATGTTATGTAAAGAAGGAAAACATCGTAATGAAAGCTGCATGTCTGAAACATGAAATATTTCGACGATGTTAGCTAGCACTAATCGCTAGTCTAATAGCTTCCTGTTCTCATAAATGAAAGTCAGCTTGTGCCCAGCATGATACGTATATACGCTGCAACCATAGAATACTATAATACACAATAGAATGGCTGTCAACTTTATTTTGTACGAGGCTTGGCGTCGCCAAACCCGATTCGCTGTGTTGACAGACTAAATAAATTTACACATTTTAGACTTTTGATTAATGTTCAGATCATCATTAAAAAAATCGTTTAAATTTTAATACATATATATTTGTAAATAGGGTGCAATTTGGCATTTTGCTAAATAATTTGCATGTGAAATTTGGAAACGATTGTAACGTCAAAACACATCTCGTGTTGACATTTATACGTGTGAATTGACGTGACGTGCGTAACATTTTAGTGACTACGCGGGCTCCGCCCACTCCCCCGTTCTATAATGTATGAATTATAGTATTCTATGGCTGTAACTGAATAATTATGGAAAATAAGTTCTTAACGTATTTAAAACTGTTAAGGTGACTCTAGTCGACATTATTTCCATAGAAATTTCGGAGGGGTTTTACTCCGCTGTTTGACAGTGTACATCCAAAGTTAAACATGATATCGTTTTGTCTCATTATTAATTTTGTCTGTACCGAAACAGAATAGTAAAATAAAAAGTCATTGAAAAGTTACGAGCTACCAAAGATTCGTTTTTATTGCCAATTTTAACACAACTTTGGGCGTAAATTAGTAATAAAAGCAGTGTAAAATTTCCAAAACAAAGTCGGTACCGACACAGCTCAATTATCGAAGAATTCAATAAATTTTATTGGTAATTGATTCATGCAGTGGTTTTTTCATAAAACCCCTCCTTCCAAAGGCCTTTTCGTATTTTTTTACGCGCGCGTGTTTATATGAATTATCGTGCATCTCACTGAATAATGTTTCCCCCGGTGCGGTGCGGGAGGACGACACTTACACAAACATGCATGCGCGGTGACGCGCGCTTATTCTATAGTTTTATTCGACTCAGTCAGCTGCGGCCTGTGACGTTCGTATGAGTATAGCTATACCTGCGCTCTAAATTACTACGCTACATTGACCCCTGCTTGAACTTTGGATTAAATCAAATTGATATAAGCACAGACAAAAATAGAGGAATATATAAATAAGATTTTGAAAAAAAAAACGATCTCAAAATTTTATTAATATTCCGCTAATTTTATCTTTACTTACCTATGTCAATTTGATTTACATTCGATTATAATTATATTCTCAGACGTGCAGGTTTCCTCAATATGTTTTCCTTCACCGCCGAGCACGTGGTAAATCAGCACAATTGCAATTAACAATTTCATTGGTGCCGGCGGGGATCGAACTCGGGTCTGCATGTCTGAGAAATTAAAAAATATATATTTCGAAGAAATGTGAAGTTCGTCAACACGCATTGAGGCAGCGTGGCGGACATTTCCTTGCCTTAAAACCCTCTCAGAAATTAGAGGAGGCCTGTGCCCAGCAGTGGGACGTATATAGGCTGTAACTTTACTTTTTTTACTTTTATAAATATGTTATTTTGCCGACGAAAATTTTAAAGAAAAAAAAAAAGTAACCGACAACCTCCTAGGTCCCTAGGTGACTTGCGAGATGTCAGTGTAACAAAAAAAAACGGCCCAGAAAAACAGACTTTCCAACTGATAGCTAAATGAGCACACAGCAATTTCATTGGTGCCAGTGGGGATCGAACCCGGGTTGCTCCCGTACTGTGATACCTATAACGAGCGCTAACCATGTGAGCTACCACGGCTCTCAACGACATCGTTCCGTTCGTGTACAGCGCTGAAGATAGCAGAGTAAAAAATTAGAGATTGTGGTGTTTGAAATTTAAATAAAAGAATGCTTCAGTATTGATAGCAATTTATAAACGAAATATCTGTTGAGATGTGTCTAGAAATTATTAATACTTATTTTTATTTATTTATTAAAATAATAAATAAATAAAAATAAGTATACATTTATCTATATTGAGTACTAGTTTTTCCCCGCGATCTCGCACGCGTGGAATATGGATTTCATGGGTTTTAATTTTTTTGCGCGGAACCCTAATTCTTTTTCTAAAACAAAAGTAGTTCAAGTTATTCCTTATATCATCAGCTATCTGCCACTGAAAGTCCCGTCAAAATAGATCCAGCTGTTTCGGAGATTAACTGGAACAAACAGACAGACAGACAAACAGACCGACAGACAAAAATTTTAAAAATTGTGTTTTTGTTACTAGTACTTTCATATGCATTTAATAAAAAGCTGTTATTTTAACATTACAAACAGACCCTTCAATTTTACTTATTTGTAGATATAGATATAAGATATTATTCATATTGGTGTCATTTTAAAGGGAATATCATGTACTATTATAATAATAAAATAATTGTCTCCAGTAAATATTATACTTTTCTTGTAAAACTCGAAATAACATATAAATACGATTTATTTTTATATTCCCATGTGCTTTATTTTCATCCTTTATTTTTTATTTAACCAATTTTAACAAAATTAAATTCTGAATTCGTTGAGCTTTTTGAGAATATTTTTATTTGAATGTTAGGCAGGTACCTATTTGGTTTTTCAGTACCTAGTAATCGTTTTTATTGCGACAGTCTCGCGCGGTCGTAAAAAAAAGTTACTGCGCGGACAGGTGGGACGAGAATCACTTGCGCGGCGTGGACGGTGGATAGGTACCTACCTACTGTTATTACCTAGGTACCCACAACCTACTATACAACAAAATTTGACAAACTGTCGCTGCGTCGTGGACACTAAAATCTAAACTGCCTACCTACCTGCCTAAGTACGTCGGTACTAAGGAAACAGTCTTGACGGGTCACTTGTCTTGATAAAAACATCTGTTTACATCTAGTGATATTGTGTGTATATAAAAAAAATAAGAAGACAGGTAAGTATTTTTGAAAACAATTGATAGGTAGGCAGAATATACTATATTCTGATAATTACAATTATTATCTAAATATTATTATTATATTTATACTATTAATTTATACTATTAAACGAGCAATTCTTGTATATAAATATATATAATCGGAATCTCGGAAACGGCTCCAACGATTTTCATAAAATTTAGTGTCCAGAGAGTTTCGGGGATAAAAAATCGATCTAGCTAGGATGTATTTGTAGAAAATGTCTTTTTGTCCGTGTTTTTAGGCAATGAAAAACTGCTACAATATCGTTAGAATAAGAAGGTAAATTTTGACAAATTGTTAATGATTATAAATAGCTTAATTGGTATTGGGCGGTCACAGAATCGTAAAACCCCGGTTCGAGCCCCGACCGACTTTTTAAATTTTTTTTTTCAAGTTCCTTTCGTTTTTAAGAAAATCTATTTTGTCGAGCCCTTTTTTTAGTATTTTTTAAAAACACGAAAATTTAAATTAAAATAATTGCACTCATGATTTTTTATTCAAATAACCAGTTCCGTTTTTTCTGTTATGTCGCTAAGATCAAAAAATATTATTTATATTTCATCAGTATGTAATTTGTATCTAAATATAATTTCCAAAACACACGAATTAAAAAAAATCGAGCGAAAAATACCGAGCAAAGCTCGGTCAACCAGGTACTATTATAAATGCGAAAGTTTGGATGGATAGATGTATGTTACTCAATCACGCCAGAACAGCTGAAGGGATCTGGATGATATTTAGCTCAGAGATAGGTTATACCTGGTCTGGAATAACACATTTGATACCGTTTATTCAGGTATTTCGTTCCTGTGGGATAATTTTCGAGTTCAGGCGTTTGAAGCCGCTGGCAACAGCTAGTACGGATATAAACTGCGATGACTTCCACTGCATGCTTCGGCACTCTCGTCGTCGTGAATTCTTGAGTGATCGCTGCATGACCACCCGGGGAAAACAAAACATAATAAAATAAGCAATCTATATTAGGTATCTATAGAGCCATAGAGGTATAGTATAAAGCGATAACGCAGCGCCTAATAATTTAGTACGAGTTTGTAGGTAGGTACTGCTGATTTCTCAGCAAGCGTCGAGCGGCACAGAATAGGGTGGTATGTATGTGTGCATCGTGTTCGTGTAACTTCGTTTTTGTTCTAACGGTTCGGAACGCCGTACGAACAAGACGTGCGTTCTAACTGCTCTTCACTGATACTATCTCTGTCGGGCACGATGCCAGGTGAGACAACGTGCTTTTTGGCCGCGCCCACCAATGAGTTCGAGCCCGCGACTTGTGCCACCTTAAAGTTTTTTGACAAGAACACGCAATAGCTTTTTGTTCAGGTTTCTACTCTCCTTTTCTCGATCCGTTACAAATTTTTATTTTCAGATTTAAAAAAAGATTGCAGGGAATCCTTGGTTTACAGGGCAATAAAAAAAACTTCATTAGTTGAAATTTATTTATTTTGTAAGTCTTATCTACTACTCAAAATACGGAATAGAATTTACTGAAACTTATAATATTAAGTCAAAATCAAGACCGTTCTCACGGTGCGGTGTTAAGATAAAAAAGATTTAGAGAGAAAGGTCTGACATGTAAATAACAGTTTTCGTTTTATTTTATATCAATAATCTATATGTATATCTAAGCCAATACTTGTTTAGAATATCGATTTGTGAAATTCACAAAATATCGATATCGATAAGTAGTGTAAGTTTATATATTAGTCCACATAAACATTTATAAGCTATAAGCTGGTACCATTGTTTTGGAAACGTTAAATTAGAGACTGATATCGCCTGAAAAAAGATTGCGATTATTCAATGTTATTCATATTAGATTAGAGCCTCTGACTTAAAACTCGATGAGTTACATCAGTAGCGGACACTTAGAAGATGAGATACAAACCTAACTGAATTTTAGTACTGTGTCATCGGGCGTATAGTATAGTTTTCTACAGATTCGTGAACTATAGGTGCCATAAAAATACGTAATCTGACCGTATCAGTGAAAACGTGTTAAGGTCTATCTCAGAATGACAGCCAGTCGCAAACAATACAATATATATTTAGTGATCTGAGCATATGCCAAGGCGGTTCAGTTAAGTGAGTGCAAGGAGTCTGGCGAGTGCGAGTGGTTGCGAGGCGGATGTTGTGCTTGCGGCAGTGTGGGGGCGTGTGTGTGTGCATGGGGAGGGGAAGGGGGCGGGGCGCGCGAGTGGTGTCAGGTGGCACGCCCCTTGCCCTCCTTGATCGCAATCACGTAGCGTTGCGCCACGCGCTCCGGCGGGGAGTACCCATCTGCGTACGATGAGTCCTGTAACAACAAATTGAATTAACAATCCATGTTTTATAAAGATTTTTTTAATTAAGAGGAGTATTCTCTTCTACTACATAGTTCTACAAGATGCAGGAGTTTACAAGCTTGATTGTGATCGTGGTCTCTCATACATAGGGTAAACAAAGAGATCAATTAGAACCCGCGTAAAAGAACGCATAGCTGACATGAAGCATCAACGTTCCGGGAAGTCTGCAGTTTGCGATCATATCCTAGACGGCCCAAACCATTACATCGATTTGATAGACCACAAATGCTCGCGGAAGAACATCGATTCCTACCAAGGATGATACGTAGGGCTATTGAAATTAAAAAAACATCCTAATTTCAATAGAGAAGGAGGCTGGGTACTACCACCTGCTTGGGACCCTATAATTAATAAAATTAAAACTAAACCCAAGCATACCACTGCAAGACTTTAAAACACAGTTAGTTCATTCTGCGTAGATCGGACCAAAGACAATAATTAAAAAGCTGAAGGTACTCTGGGTTAAGGTGAAACCTACGGACTGTTCCCAGCCATTCTCCCGCAAGATGGCGCTGAAGTCAAAGGAAAATTATTAAGTCGTAGGAGTAGACTTTGCGGTTATCGTATATTACATTTTATTGGAATGGTTCATACCATTGCTTCAAACTCCACCCAATTCGACATAAATTTTGATTATAACATCTGTCATTGAATATAGTGTCGTTTACACACACAGAAGTATCCCTACGTTTACGAAGCTAGAACACTAGATGGCGTGTATTTAAAAAACAACTTTTAATTTTTCTGTATGTGTAGATTTGGTAGGCAGAGCTACAAAACGCTATGTACGATTGTTATAAAAATAAAATTTATATTTGTTGGCGTAAACTATTTAATTGATTTATAACTTTGGGAAATAAATTATGTCAACATTGATTACAATATAACGCAGTTTTATTTTATTACATTACACTATTGAATTTTTTATCAAAACAGAAGTACCTATTTGAAGCAACATAATTATACTGATACATGCCTATTCACTCAAAACTAATAACTCTGATGATTTGTAACAGTACCAATTATTACAATAATTAGACATTTCCTAACCAACACGTAAGAAACTATAATTGATAAACAAGAGGTAACAACAAATCTATAACAGAATTTATTTTGTGACAATAACCAGGAAGTTTGAACATAATATTTCCTATATATATATATATATATATATATATATATATATATATATATATATATATATATATATATATATATATATATATATATATATATATAATCGGAATCTCGGAAGCGGCTCCAACGATTTTCATAAAATTTAGTGTCCAGGGAGTTTCGGGGGCAATAAATCGATCTAGCCGGGATTCATTTTTAGAAAATGTCGTTTTGTCCGTGTTTTCAGGCAATGAAAAACTGCTAAAATATAGGAAGGTAAAATTTAAAACACAATTATAATGATCGTAATAGCTCAAGTAGATAACGCACTGTCGCAATATCGTAGTGCCCTGGTTCGCGTCTTGCCTTAGGTTTGACTTTTTTCTCTTTTTTTTTCAAGTTCCCTTCTTTTGTGAGAAAATCTATTATTTCGAGCCCTTTTTTTAGTATTTTTTTAAAAATACGAAAATTTTATTGCACTCATGATTTTTCATTCCAATAACCAGTTCAGTTTTTTTATTATGTTGGTAAGATCAAGAAATATTCTTCATATTTTATCAGTATACTAAAATTAATTACTATACCTACGGTAAATTACAATATAGTCTCAAATATATACTAGAGAAATATTGCAATTCGAATCAATGAAAACATACATACAAAATATGTATAATACACATTGAGTTACAATACCTATAGAGTCACAATCTCTAACTGACAATACTCAAAAAATGTCCGAGCGCCGTTCCATATACCTATATATTTTGATATTATATAGTTCAAAATGACATTTGCTCGAATTTAGACGTTAACCTGCTTGTACAATGTTCAAAGTCGCTCGTATGCAATGTCATCATCATTCACTCAAGGGCACGTTATCGCGGCGCCGCGCGGTCGGCGGTGAGTGATTTAGTTTGCTAATAAAATGAAAATTATTGAAATTTAAATGAAAACATGCACTGTGGATACATAAATACGTAAATTTGGTATGATACTTACCTAAAATATGAAACACCATCCTTTTTTCGCACGTGTCTGCTGTTATTTGGGCAGGAAATCACCGAACACTTTGGCATCGCGGACGTTGTACGAGGATTGTGGTCGCCTTACAACTCTAACTAACAAAAACTCTGCGCACTTCGCAGCGTGCGCCGAGTTTTGGCGCGGACATTTTATTTGTCTGTTTGTGACTCTATAGGTATTGTAACTCAATGATAATACACAAGAAATTCAGCGCGCAAATCATAGCGCATGACAACCGAAATCAGAATATATTTTATAACAAGTCAAACAAGTGAACGAAGTTTGGCAACGCTTTTGTATCGTCAATTCAAGGTCAGGAATACGTTAGTACTCTTATCAGTTTGTTGTCAGGAAGGACGGCAACGTCGCTTTTCCTACGACCTTTTGTATTTATGTTGCCACACAACAATAATAAGTAATAAAATTGTTTACAAAAAAACAGGTGTCTAAGGTCGTTAGTTTTATGTTATTTTATACTGCTTTTTTTACGGTACGGTACTTTAACGGTTGGAAAGGAAATTAACCAGTTATTGAACTTAAGATATTGATTTATCAGAATTATTTAAGATCACTTGGATGCCATCTAGCGTGCTAATGTTTAAACGTCGCCTTTCGTTTGCATGTCAAAAGTCACGCACACTACTAAAGAAGTGTCAAATTTTCCGGGATTTTACTGTTGTTTTTTTCAGTATATAATGTAAGTTATTGCCTATAAAGGTCTAACGCGTACACATTTCATTGTAGAGAAGTGATAAAATGATTAGTTTTAAAGAAAGAGTGTCTTAGAGTGTTTAGTGTACATTTTGGTTAAAAGTGTATGGGCGGACGGTCGACGCATCCACCTTAACTTTGACATCGGGACCTCAGTCATCTCAGTCCCCCGTGGCCATGGGTGCTGGAAAGTACCCGAAACGTCGGGAATTAAAAATAACATAATAAACGCGATAAAATTCGTAAAAGTAGTTTGAATCAAGAGGAATATTACAAAAAACGCGAAATTACAAGGTTTCCTCGTTGAAATTATATGTTTTCCATTCGTTGCTTGAAATAACAATTACTTGCGTTTTCTCTACTAAAATATGCTTAGAACAAATTTTAGATAACTTATTTATTCATTTAGTAATAATCATTTTCCCAATGCATGTTTAGGCCAACACTCTGAGAGACATGATCTGGTAGCACTAATTTCTAGATTATATTGAATATCGTCCATCAAAAAAAAAATATTTCTATATCTCACAAATATCCTATACTTTAATAATGATGAAATACATTTTCGTTATAAGCCAGAAGAAAGCTCCTAGTAATATTTTTAAACGTTAGGATTTTTTAACACTTGGATTTTCTCCTGTATCGTGGCGGCAGTTTACAAACATAAATTGCACAAGGACAAACATCCAGACACGGAACAATTATTTGTAAGCCGTACAAATACTTGTTCCGTGCGGGATTCGAACCCGCGACACCCAGCGCAGCCACTCATTGCTAAGCCACTGCGTCGCGGAGCCTTCACAATCGCAAAGGGGCAAACCACTAAGCATTTAAATGGTACAAATGGTTTAATCGTAACAAGTTTTTTACATAACAATAACTTTGGAAGAGTATAAGAAACTATGCGAATTTTTTTTCTCGCTTTCGCACGAACAATGATTTACGAACGACAAACGGGCTAATTGAATATTTAAGTATCTAGATGTAGTTCCTTTGAAATTCCGAATAATTTTAGCTTACATAAAAACATCTTTCAACTAACCTCGAATAATACTTCATACGGATCTGCTGCGGAGCTCGGTAATCTATTCACCACTGCTCTATAAAAGCACGTTGTCTGTGGATACAGCGCCATCACGACGGCACCTTTGGGAAAGAGAGCTTGCTCGTCTGTGCGGGGATCCGCTCTCATTAACGGCAGGGGAACCACTCGTCGTTTGCTTAGAACATGCCGGTTCTTTTGTTCTTCGTCTATATCATCCACTTCGTATTTGCCTTGAGCAGGCAACCAACTTACCACCTGCAATAAATAATTATGGTAATCATTTAGCATTTTGTACTGGCTAAACGGGTTGAATTTCCCCCGTATACAATGCAAAAGCATAGTTTAATAGCCAGTTGCTACTTATGTATCAAACCTCGATAATTTCGAAAAATTAAGGAACATAATAACATGGTTTGGAGTATAAAAGTGCAAACAATAATGATATTATAAAGTTTCAGATACACAGGGTTATTTTGTAACAACCGTCCAAATTTGCAGAGATGGTTCAGAATAAGTAATACAGGCAAATGGTGAAGAAAAATTAATTAAAAAACATCTCTAACATTCTGCCTATTTTATCTTTTAAATTCAAAATGGAGGAATTATTTTAGGAGGAATATAGAGCCGGAACCAATAATACCAATCCCCTTTGGTAGGTAGCATTCGTTCACTGGTACGTAATAACTTCACCAATCTACACGCTCAGCTTTAAAAAAATCTAGTAGACTGTAGACAAGGTAGGGAGGTCCTGCCTGAAATAAACAGTTGTTTATCCAAGGTTCCAATGAGACTGAACAAGCCACAACAAACAAGTAACAAGTGCTATCGCGGGACATGGATCCTTTAACAAACATTTATTTACATAAGTGTTACAGAAAGTCCCGTGTGCAGAGCATGCATGGGGGAGGAAGAAACGGCGGCTCACGTGTTGCCGACATGTCCAGAAGTCGCTTCATACAGGGCTAAACATCTCGGCACGCCGGGATCGCTCCCCGAAGTTGCTTGCAACATCAAGGGACTGTTGAAATTCTTCGTGGAGATATTATGGCTCGAATAACCACATTATTCCTGCCCACACGCAAAATACGCGCTTAGACGTGGAGTTGCGGAAAATAGCCCGTCGTACATACGTAACTAAACTAATATAGTATAACATCAAAAATAATCATTATTATCTATATTATAATACAAACAAATTTATCAATACATATCCATTTTATTCATTTTTCAACATTACTTTCAACAATTTTATGTATCTGAGTTCGAGTTCAGTGCTTTTTCCCATCCTAAAAGTGCCTGACGTGTCTAAAGACGATTACAATATATACTCAACCAGATGAAAGCCATGACAAGGGAAACCAAACAGTTGAAAATGATGGGGAAAGGTAAAGAAAACAGCAGACGTTGCGGGCGATACCGAGGGGCACCGTCTTCTGCATTTGAGCCCAGGGTGGATCGTCACGGAGTCCCAGTCGCTTCAAATGACACGGGAGGCTAACTGGAATTAGCTCGTTTGCAGAAACGACTAGGTGCAGCCAAATTTCGGTCAGCCAACCACCCTTCATGTCGGTCATCTTGTAAACCAGATCCAGATATTTTGTTTGCTATCTATTTCGGCTTTCACGAGGTTCTCGTCATACGGAATGGTAATGTCGACCAAAAATATCCTTGACTGTGCCCGGTCCATCAGCACAATATCAGGCTAATTCGTACGAAAATCTTGTCTATGATGATGGCCCGGATCCAGTAGAGCATGGCACGGTCATTTTCGAAAACCTATTATTATCTATCTCCACTTCGTGGAGAGAAAGGCATTTTGGAGAATTTTATTATTGCCATACACTTTCACCCTTCAACCTTAGAGCTCTAGTACACTACTTTAGTTCTAAGCTCTAGCGCCTTTACCCTTGTAGACCAACCAAGGTAAACAAAAGGTGGGGAATTATAAATTCCCCGGGAGAAATCGGTTATGGTTACAGGTAGCCACAAGCTTATTATTATTATTATTATCACAACCTCGGCCAGGATCCAGTTCTCCTCCTCGTCGGAAACGCGCACGAGCGCGGCGACGGCGTCACCGGGGCGCGCCACGTGGCCGGCGCCGGCCGGCACAGCGCCGCACAGCGGTTATGGTAACAGGTAGTCACAAGCTTATTATTATTATTATCACAACCTCGGCCAGGATCCAGTTCTCCTCCTTGTCGGAGACGCGCACGAGCGCGGCGACGGCGTCACCGGGGCGCGCCACGTGGCCGGCGTCGGCCGGCACAGCGCCGCACAAAGGCGGCGCGCGCTCGCCCGCGCGCCCCACGTGCAGTGGCAGCGTCTGCGCCGCACTCAGCAGCATCTTCATCAGCGCCCCGCAACCGATCGTTTCCTTGTTCCCGGCGTGACGCGCCTCAAAATACACCACATAATTAACACACACAAACAAAATATCGCATTATAGCTATTTTAACGTGCGTGAACTGACACTTGGAATAAAATAATTAAATTCGTTATCGAATGGATTTTTAAATAATAATTTCCTCCAGACCAAATTTCGGTTACGGCTGCCTGCCTCAGCGGAGACTAGCCACCGGCGCAGGACAGGATTATAGTGCCCAAGTGTATGCGCAAGCACAGGTGTACTCTCTATTCCCTCACTCTCATAACGGTAAACGGACACGACCAAAGAGAGATTAGACGCAGGACCAACGGCTTTAAGTGCCTTCCAAACATAGAATACTATAATACATATATAATAAAACGATAGAGTGGGCGGAGCCCGTGTAGCCACTAACATGTCAATTCACACCTATAAAAACATCTGTTTTGATGTGACAATCGTTTCCAATTTTCGTGTCAACCGTCACTGCATGTAAAATATTTAAAAAATGACAAATTGTGCAATAATTACGTGTCGAAAGAACAGCATGAAATGGAATTTAAATAAAGGTGGCATATCTTACAACCAGTAAGTCGAAACTGTTTCTATTTTGTGAATACCTATTAGAGTGCGCGTAAGATAACTCTGCGCGATGCCGAAATCAGAACTAATCGTGTGCCGCCATCTTAGTGTTTATGGCGAATGTCAAGACAGTTTGTTAGGTGCCATGTTTTTATTCATTTTTGCAGTGTATAAGTAAGTTAGAGCCCACTTTGCATATTTAACTGGTAATTTTTAGGGTTGCCTTAACAATAAAACTCCCTAATTTTCTCGCTTCGTTCGTTTTCAGTTTTCCTCAGTTATTAATATCATGATTGTATTTATAATGCATTATTTTTATTTTGTTTTAGGTGTTTCTGAACGCACCGTCACGCAGATAACTCAAGAGGATAACGTAGCAGCAGCTTCATCTTCTAAAATTGCGACACCGGGGAAAACTGGAGGAATTTTTTTTATGATTTAGACAAATTTGATATGTACGCTATCAAATTCGTCTGAATCATGAAATTTTTTATGATTTAGACGAATTTGATAGCGCACATATCAATATCTATATATAATATGAAGGCATTTAATACAATCGTTTTACGTCGTGAAGAAAGAGATTCCTACTATAAATAAACTTTGGTTGGAATTGAAAAAAAGTAAAAAAGTAAAGTAACAGCTTAAATACGTCCCACTGCTGGGCATAGGCCTCCCCTCATTTCTGAGAGGGATTTAGGGCAAGGAAGTGTCCGCCGCGTTGCCCCAATGCTTATTGGCGAACTTCACATGTCTTCGAAATATTGTTTTTCCTATTCCTCAGACATGCAGGTTTCCTCACGATGTTTTCCTTCACCGCCGAGCACGTGGTAAATCAGCACTTAAAATTGCAATTAACAATTTCATTGGTGCCGGCGGGGATCGTACCTGGGTTACTCGCGTTCTGTTATATTTACAGCGAGCGTTAACCATCTGAGCTACCACGGCTCTCAATGGAATTGAATGGAATTGAAAGCTATTAATGATTTTAAATATGGCAGAACATCGTTGAGAAGTTTTTGAAAGACTACAAATACAAAAAGTGCCAGTCTAAACGTAAAATATTGATAGGACGCAGTGATGTTGCAGCTTGGTGAGCAAAATATATACTGCGGTTGCGCAACAATCGTCAGGAAGAAAATCGACCGGTCAATTAAGTTGACGAAACGTACATAAGTACGTCATGCTTCATATCACCTTCAAAAATGTTGGCAATCGGAGAAACAGCCTGGTATTCTTGCTTCATGGTGGACGACATGAATTCCGCTAACTTCATGCGGTGGATGCAAGAAAAACTTGTGCCAAATCTACCAACGAATTGCATTGTAGTGATGGATAATGCGTCATACCACTGCACACAGATAAACAGGGCGCTTACATATGGCAATGCAAAAGCAGAGCTCCAAGAGTGGCTTACGAGAAATGGTATTGAATTTGATGATTACGAGGGCGGCACTGAAAATTTCGGGAATCAAGGAAGTGACACAACATTACTATTTAAAAATATATTTATTGCTTTTCGAAGTATTCTCCGCGAAATTTGACACATTTTTCCATACGATGGAACCAATAATTGAAGCAACCATTCCATTCGGAAGTTGGCAACACAAACGGCAACAGCTTCTTCAGGTGATGAAAATCTATGTCTACGCAATTTATTCTTTATTTTAGGGAAAGTATAGAAATCATTAGGGCTTAGGTTGGGGCTGTACGGCGGATAGTATAATAATTCTATGTTTTCTTGCTTTAAAAACTCTTTTGTTCTGTGTGCGGTGTGAGAACTCGCATTGTCATGATGGAGGATGATGCGGCTGTTGCAGTTCTCTTTACGGAGTTCAGAAACGACCTGTGGCAAACAAATGCTAGCATACCATTTTGCATTAACCGTTCTTTGTCCCTAAAGAGGAATAGTCGTAACATGGCCGGTTTTGGAGACAAACGTGGCCACCATTTTTTTTGTAACACTCCGAGAACGAACAATTTTTGTTGGCTTTAACTCATTTTCGAACACCCAAACTCGTGACTGGTTTTTTGTTTCGGTACGTACACGTATATCCAGGATTCGTCACCTGATACGATGTTATATACAGCATTTGAGGATCCTGCGTGGAATCTTTCGAGAGTTCTGACGCACCAAGTAACGCGAGCCGCTTTTTGCTCTTCACAGAGCGATTGCGGTATCCATCGGGAAAACAACTTTTTTACACCTAATTGTTCATGCAAGATTATTTGTATTTGACTCATGCCAATGTCTAAAGTTGCCTGAATTTCGCGGTATGTCACATGTCGATCTTCCTCAATCAGCTTACGCACAGCATCAACGTTTTCTTGGGTGACTGCAGTTTTTGGACGACCTTGCGGGGATCATCACTGAGCTTGACACGTCCACGTTGAAATTCAGCAAACAAGCGGTAAATTGTGGTTTTGGATGGGGCTTTATCACCAAATGCAGAAATCATCCGGTCAACACACTGTTTTTGTGTTAAACCACTTCGAAAGTCATAATGAATCATCGCTCTTGAATTTTCTCGAGTCAATTCCATTTTCTCAACGACTAAACAAATTTGACAAAACCTTGTGGCAAGACCGAGAATCTTTTTTTTAATAAATAAATGGTATTCGATTTTTAAAACCAAGGAGTTTTCAATTAAAAAGATTTTAGTATGACAGGAACAGTGGAAATATTCCATTCCCGATACTTTTAGTGCACCCTAGGTATTTTACAAAAGCGCAATCGAATTATTCAAAAAACACAAAGGGGTCCCACAGTATGAAATAGAACAAATGTTCGATGAACATGAGCATGAGGTTCTCCGTTTGCCGCCTTACCATTGCGATTTAAATCCCATCGAAAAAATTTGGGCAATATTAAAGCGCATTGCAGAAAAAAATATCACTCAAGCTCCTAGCGAAATAGTATTTATATTGATCGAGATAAAAAAATATATTTTATGTTAAGATTTGAGAAGCAATCAACTATATAATATATTATATCAACTACATAAGCCTTGTTAGGTTTTCGCGACTTCCACTGCACACAACTAATAACTACCATAATGTATAATTCATACTTACATAGATTATTTTTAAAGGAAAAAGACAACAACACTGACAATATGACACAGATAAAAACAATTTATTGATTTTACCACAATTTAATTGCCAAGAAAAATCTTTAACATTCGAGTTTTCGTTTTATAAGCGATAATCATTTTAATACGAGGGCGGCACTGAAAATTTCGGGAATGAAGGAAGTGACACAACATTACTATTTAAAAATGTATTTATTGCTTTTCGAAGTATTCTCCGCGAAATTTGACACATTTTTCCATACGATGGAACCAATCATCGAAGCAACCATTCCATTCGGAAGTTGACAGCTTTTTCAGGTGATCAAAATCTCTGTCCACGCAAATTATTCTTTATTTTAGGGAAAGTATAGAAATCATTAGGGCTTAGGTCGGGGCTGTACGGCGGATGGTCTAATAATTCTATGTTTTCTTGCTTTAAAAACTCTTTTGTTCTGTGTGCGGTGTGAGAACTCGCATTGTCCTGATGGAGGATGATGCGGCGGTTGCAGTTCTCTTTACGGAGTTCAGAAACGACCTGTGGCAAACAAATGCTAGCATACCATTCTGCATTCAATCTTATTATGAGCACCTTCTAGGCTGGACGTGTGCCGCAATATTGTCCTACCTCCCTGTCTCTGCTCTGTCGGAAGTTTTCAACGGTCTTCGACACAGACATCGCGCGAAGTAGAAGCGACGAGTGTGCATACTTTTCATTCACACCTTTAGTAATTGTTCCACACTCCTCGCTTGGATTTGCTACCTACCTCCTTTCTCGCAACACCTGATAATATTAGC